>OZ023250.1:8117216-8810700 GCA_964006365.1 Trididemnum miniatum
GAACTAGCTGAAGTATTATTGGTACAGTATTATCAAGAGGCGGTGGTGCCATTTAGACTAAAATAGGTTCAATTTCCTCTGGCACAGTGTGTAGGCCATCATTTAGGCCAGGGGTGTTCAACTCAAACTTGCTAACGTGCCAATTTTTGTTTCATAATTTCCTCGCGTGCCAACGCTTGGCAAACTATCATTAATTTAGTAATTTATTCTATTTTTAAAACCATGTTGCTTACAAAGAACTAAACATTCGCAAAAATACGAAAAAAGAAGTTACAGTAGTTTGAATTTTATCAACAACACGATTAACGAAAGCTCTTTCTTGCATGCATTTGTTCTGAGCCAGCTAGCCAAACTGAGCTTCAACGGTGCAATGACAATATGCATTATTGCATCTAATAAGTGTCAGTCTGTTAGTGGCTTCACAAGGTTTATTAAGTTTCATGACAGAAAATCCCTGTTTACACAGGTTTGTGCTTCCAAATTAAGCTAACCAAAAACGAGCGTTTTTCGAAAGAACTGGATATGTTTCTTCCTGCAACTGAAAATAAAACTAAAGCAGGGCGTGCCCAAGAATTTGAAAGGGGGGGGGGGGGGGCGCAATTTAAATCCATGCCAGCAGGGCTGGATATATTTTCACTGAGCAAAAAAAAAGGTCATCACGTTCCCAAATGTCCAATTTTCCGCTCAAAGTCAAGTGAAGAGCAGAAAAGTCATCACGCCCTCAGATTGTCCTTTATACGTATACTTACACCACGTAAGTTTTATGCTTTTGTCTTCGGGGGGCGCGGTCCCAGCGGCCCCCTGAATATGCCCCTGCAAACATAATGCAGATGCAATCTAATAAGCGCGTGGAAGCTTTTAAGCAGGTTAACCTACATAATACATTTTTAAGCTTTCGTAATTCAAAATTTTTCGCAAAAAATATTTTATTAATGACAGAACATTTGCAGCCCACCAAAAGGACCATTGCGCCCTATTTATGGGCCGCGGCCCATCAGTTAAAAAGAGCTGTTTTACAGTACGTCATATTTTGTAGCTGACATAAAACTAAGCAGTGGTCTAGCAGATATCTCAGTTTTACACCTCATACGTCTTGAATCAGGATAGACGAACAAAAACTGTGAAAATCGGAGACTAATTTTATTAGTACGATACTACTCAATAAACTACGCGTATATCACGATAATTAAAATTGCGTTGTAGTATGTTTATGAAATATGGCAAGAGCTCGCGTGCCACTTTCAATGTTGTCGCGTGCCACATTTGGCACGCGTGCCACGTGTTGGACACCCCTGATTTAGTTTTCCAGTCTGCTGTAAATACGATGGCAGTTTTATCAGATTAATTTTACCACCACAGAATTTATGGTGTTTTTTTTTTTTTCAAAAATCGTCTCTCGAAGCTTTTGGTAGAAAACTCATTCTCCCTCATGGTGATTGGGAGCTTCTTCTTCCAGGTTGCATTTAGGGCATGTAGTCGACACTTCACGTCCAATGGTGTTCCTGTGCTTCTGTGAGTTGCAATGGTCTATAAGGGCTTGCAAGTTTCATTTAGTCTTGGTCTTTTGAAACACAAAAGTCGTTGAGTGAAGCGTGGCGGCGCTCACTACACATTTTTTTTTTTTTTTTGTTCTCAAACAGTCCTTTCATCCTATCCAAGATGTCTTCCAACTTTTAACACTCTAGTCACTTACTACTGCGCGAACACTAGCATAAAGGATTGAGATAAAAAGTTAAGGCCTCAAACATTTAAGTGCTGACCCTGATTTTGTTAAGATATCCACCTTGTCGTTACCATAGATGCCTGTATGGCCAGGCGTCTAGGACTCTAGGTAATATATAGTGACGTGTTGCTTTCACTCAAATTATTTAGGTTTTTGATGCACGTTAATACTGTGCTAGACCTCACAATATTATTTTGAATTGCCAATATAGTTACTTGCCTATCCACTAAAATGGTTATTTTTTCACTTAAAGTTTTTTCCACGATTATGGTTTCAGCTGCTTTCGCAATAGCAAAAACGTTTGCCTGGAAGACTGTAGGCCTACTATGTCCTCCCAAACTAAAAAATTGGATCTGCACGAGAACCGTTCGGGTATTCTACGTAGAAACTCGCACCAGCTCTTCCGTTTACCTTGAAACTGTCAGTGTAGCATTTAATCATGTTTAGTTGTAAAGCATTTTCATACTGCAGCGCGTCTCTTCGTTCCATAACAAGACATTTGTATTGTTTTCCAAATGTCTTAGCTTTATTTTTATTGTTTTCCAAATGCCTTAGTTTTATTTGTTAAGTCAGCTGGCATATCCATTCCACAAAGATAAGCTTTTCTTGGCTTCGTCCTACGTACGTCTGCAAGGCGTTTTGTCTTTCTTGTTGAACCAAGTAGGGTCAAAAGCCTTCACGAGATAACCTGTATGAGCCAAATTACTTTACTGCTGCAATACAAAAGGCAAAAACTAAGTTGGCAGACACAAACACAATGTCATAGGCCATATCGGCAACCGTACCCATATTTTCCACAAATCGATATAAATGTGCAGTTTTGAGCGACCTCTAAACTTCGATAAATTAAGCTGAAATTTTGCAGGAATACAGTAGTTTCGAAAAGGTACAAAATAAGCAATGTGGAGAAATGATTCCACAATTTTTTTCCCATTCAGTGATAGACCACCCTTCTGAATCATACATGCTTATCGAGAAAAACTTGATTTGCGTAATACTTCGACGTAACAAGTTCTCGCCAAAAACTTGCTGTATAATTTACTGGTAATGCCGCCATGCTGCTGTTGTTGCTATTGAGGTTCTTGGTTGTTGGATTTTTTTGGTACTGTAGCAGAGATGTTTATTGGTGGCAGCCGCGGCTGCATGCTACGACGTACGCGTTTTTGTGGTATTTCCTTTTTTTGTATTTGTTTTTTACAAATCGCGGGAATAAAATGACAATGAATGAATACACTATGCGTTGCTGTGTTACAACCTCACGTCACAATTCTTACCAACTATTACATAATATTAATTCCATATACAAAGAAGCCTTTCGGCGATGCTCAGGTTGGCGCTTGATTTATATGCAACCGAACATGACTCCCCGGATATTTAACACAAGACGAAAAATGTGTGCTTCAGCACTGTTGATAGCTAGACGGTAGTAAGAACAAGCATGCATAAATTACAAGATACGGATGCAAAACAGGCAACTACTATGACGAAGCAATAAAACAAGAACACAACTAGTTTTACAGATCAATATGGAAGCTAGCTGATGTAATGCTGGTCGGCATCGTAATTTGGACTTTAATCCAGGTATCGTAAGATCGGCAATTTAGCTCCAACCACAGCTGAGATATGTAATGGAGTTGTACACCAGGCATATTTGATATTAAAGCAAACAGTTCTTCTGGTGTAATAGATCTGACGTTTCTGACCAGCGAAACGTCAGATCTATTAAACTGAATTTGAACAGTTAGTCTCCGTTTTCAGAGTTTATCAGTCCAGTTTAATTTCAATCCTTACACCAGAAGAACTGTTTGCTTTAATATCAAAGCTGAGATGTTGCCTTTTTGGACAAGGTACCGGTACTTCAAAATGATGATGACCGAAGCATTCACAATAAAACAGCAACCTACAGAAAACTTTTAAATAATTGGTTGGCGGAACAGAACTTGAGAATAGCTTTGAAAAAAGCTGTTTTCGCATTAGGCTTAGAGAAACCCTCAGTCAGAACTCTTTGAGAAAAGCTGTTTGTCCCAGTAACTCTTTTTGAGTAGCTTTGAAAAAAGCTGTTTGTCCCAGAAGCTTTTCGTAACGCACTCTTCAGTGGGTAATCGCGACAAAGTGGAAAGGAGAAAGTAAGGTCTGGCGATTGATAAATATCAGTTTCGGACGGCAGCGAAGCGGTAATTACATCAACGAATCCAATCGAGCGCGAGAAAGTCACGCACGGCACGACTTGTTCAATCAGAACTGTCTAACGCGAAAACAGCTTTTTTCAAAGCTATTTTCGAAAACTTTTAAGCAATATCAGAAATTTCTACAAGAGTAGAGTATGTATTTGCTGTGTGTACTGTATGGTGTAAAACACTATCGCTTTCGTCTTTGTTTTTTTGTGGCAGACAGACAAAAAAATTAAAAAAACAAGTTATCAACTATTTGAAGATTGCCTTAAATTATCTAAAGGCGTCGCCAGCGTAGTTTTCATATGCCCTTTTATAAAATCAAACATCAGTATTTAATTTGAAAAAGAAAACATGATATCTTTTTAAAAGAAAATATAAATAAACGATGCGTATTGTCATTATGTTTGGATGACTGACAAATCACTTGCCCAATGCTCACTTTTCAAAAATTATTAAAACTAACAGTCAACATGCAGTAGGTATGCCTCTTTTACCATTTATGGGCTACACAGCCGAACAAAAAGGCTTGCAAGTACGAAGAAAAGTTAGTGTTTGAAACACGATGATGCACGGCATTGTTAAAGAGACATTATAAACGTCATATTTGCAAACATATTTCAATTTAATGTGCAAAGCACAAGATTTAAGTAACAATATTCAAGACTGCAAGAGTTTTTACACTAAACACAACAATGCGCTGAACAACTGAGATTTATGGGTGCTGTGATAGCTTTGTTTTGGTCAGATAGTTTTCGTGGTTTGTAGCGTAGCCTTATGGTGTGTTTACACATAATGCGATGCGAGTTTTCGCACAGAAAGCGACGTTTAGGCTACGAAACATTTAGAGGTTATAACGTAAAGCTATACGTCACTTAACGCGACATTCTAGAAAACAATCGTAAAGTGCTTGCAACAACAACCCTTAGAAAGCAAAATTGTCGGGGTTCGAATTGTGTGAAAAATATTTTCGTCCACTGCTTACGTCAAAAGTGGGATAAAATTTTGTACGACAACAAATCAGATCAAAATCACTTTTAGTGCAAACAAACCTTGACGTTTCTAAAACATACAGAAAATTACTTACACTAAATTACATATTAATAAATAGGCCTACATGTTGATACATAAATCGTAGGAATTACAGTAAGTACTATGGTAGTAAAAATACACTAAATAATCAAGATACTCAATAGCGGCGAGAAACATTACTTTGAACCGAAGATTTCAAAAAGATTCGTAAGTACCATCGTCAAAGAACGAAAAATCTGTGGGGAACATTGAGTAAACATCACAATCATTTTTTGAAGGTACTTTTGGTGGCATGTTTATGTATTATGATGCATTTGAAGCTGATGCATCAAGATTAACCGGCCAGTCGACGTAGTATTCGAAGGCAGCGCTATCGGTTTGAAAAGTCTGGGGTTCGATTCCCCGGCCGGTAAAATTGCACTCAGCGTCGCCAAAGGCTTGCCACCCCTGCCACGTTTTTTTGGAGCTGTGTTGTTCTGGCGCTAAGACGCGGAGATGGGCCCCGTTACTAGCAACACGCTTGGGCGAAATACCGCTACTGTGACGAAAATTTGAATTGGTATAAGCTGTATCATAATCATATGGCAATTCTTGAATCGACTGCTCCACATTAAATTCTTGTCTACTCTCGTTTTCAAACATATTCGAAGGAATTGAATATGATAAATGGCCGATGCATTTTAATGACATTTCCATGTAAGCATTTTGGACGGTAGAGCTTTCACTTTTGCCCAACGCATTTAAACATACACCACATTCATAGAGTGCTTGCAAAAGACGCTTGTCTTTTACTTCATTCGACGATAAGCATCGCAAAGTCGTTAAAGAAAGTTCGAAACATTTCAGTGCTTCTTCAAATAATCCGCAATGTTTTTTGCAAGTGCCAATGACAAAAAAATGCTCGGCAGTTTTCAAATCGTTTTCAGAGTCTGGAGAACGTTTGTAATCGAAATTTAATGCATCGTCCAGATATCTGGAGGAATCAGCGTAGCAACCGTTGTTCAGGTGTGCAACCGCTATGTTCCGCATAACGGCTGTCATGTCGTCGACATACTTTGAATCTACTGTCTGATAAAGATCAATTGATTTTCGGAAATATGAAATCGCTTTCTCAATGTCGCTAGTGTGCATTAAGCATAAACCAATGTTGTTGTGCAAAGCAGCAATGGATAAAGGCAGTTCGTTATCATATGGATGCGCATTTCGTTGATCAAAAACTTCGTATTCACATAATTGCAACGATTGCATGAAATACTGAAGAGAAAAATGGTGAGACTGCATTTGCATGAAGCAAAGACCAATGTTATTTAACAAATAAAACATCGTTTCGTTAGATTCATTGTTTGAAAACATAGTCTTATTGTATTGTAAAGCATCACTGAATGCATCAAGCGCTTTATGGTAACTCTTTTTTCTCAGATAACATGAACCTAAATTGTTGAGTGTATCCACCATGCGTCGTTTTGCATCCAAGCCAAGCGAATCATCAAACTCAAAAATATCGTTAAATGATAGCTTTGCTTTTTCAAAATACCAAGCTGCTTTTAACAAGTCATTTTTTGCCATCATACAAAGTCCTACGTTGTTCATCGCAGAAGCAACGCCAAATGGCGTACTTTTGGTCCTTCTCCGAATAGTCAGAGCTTTTTTACTGCAATCTAGACTTTCATCGATTAGATTTAGTTTCGCTGAACAAATGCTGATGCTGCTTAACGACCAAGCTATACCATCATCAGAACCATTGTTAGATGAAAGATCTTCTTTGATGCAAAGTGATTTCCGCAAAAAGTCTAAAGCAGCTTTATATTGATGCATTTTCATTAAGCAAACACCAACGTCGTCGAAAACTTTGGCTGCGATCTTATTTGTTGCAAAGTTTGAAAAGGTTGTTTGGTAAACTTTTATACTCTTTTGCAAGTTGAAATACGCCTTGTCGGTACTTTTCATTGCCAAATAACACAAACCGATTTTTCTGAACATTTTCGCCACATCCTGGTCAGCATTAGCATCCAATGAAGTCCTTTCAAATATTTCTAGGGCTTTTTTTAAATATTTAAGCGAATGCTCAAATTCGGTGCGTTTCATCAGGCACACCCCAATTCTGTACGAAGCATGTCCAATAAACCTGTCATTGTTGAGATCTCGTGTTAAGGTGATATGTGTCGATAAGAATTTTTGCAGCCAAAAATAAGATAGATCAAACAGATTTAAGTCCATTAAGTTTCGACCAATATCCAAGAAAATTAGTGAGATGTTACTGTCGATAAAACTATCATCTATAAGTCTGTAATATTCTTGAAAAGAAATTCGAAAATCGCTCAAGTCTTTTGTTTCATTTAGTTTTAATGACTTCCATTTATAGCTCTTTACAAAAAAACTCAAAGCTTTAGCGATTTCTTTCGTAAAGTTATCGACACTAGCCATACTTTCATAAATCTGTAAAGACTTTTTCACATGCAGGTGTGATAAAACATACATACCGTTGTAAGCAAAGCATGTAGCAAGACGAAAATGTATATCAGCAACGTGTTTTTGAGAAATTTCGATCTGAGAAACAGTTAATGCTTTTTCAAAGCATTCAGCAGCAATGCCAAATTGATTTTTCATTTCGTAACAAATTCCTTTATAGTAATAAAACAACAGAGAAGTGCTTGAATTGTCATTTGTTCTGTCAAGAGCCATTAATTGATAAAGAGCTTCAGATTTTTTGAAACATACCAGGGCTTGGTGGCTCTGTTTCAATTCAGTTAAGCAATAACCAGCAAGCTCATAGCAACTGGCATCAAAAATTCCTTTTTCATTCATTGCCGACTTCATGATTTTCATTGCTTCCATTGCATAATGTAATGCTTCATCGAATCTGTTCGTATGATACAAATACTTGCTAATGTAATTATAACGATAAGCCATATTCTTTTTCCTTGTGTCATTGTCAAAAGTGTGAGTGTTCATTTCGTAACAATGCAAAGTGTTTTGAAAATTAGTTCGCAATCCTTCTTCCAGATATGTTAGACAATCCTCAAAATTGAAAATGTCAACATGAGCTGTAGATGCAGCTGCTGATGGGACGCAAATTTGTAATAAACCGTTGGTCATTTCTTCCAATCCAAGTGCAGAACACACTTTCACGTTGAACATTATTGGATCAGTTATCAGATGAGATGGCTTCGTGTTTGTCCCAAGATATTTACATATGCTTGCTTGCAAAGCGTACGCAACTTGGAAATAATTGATCAAACTAGATTTTCCAACAACTTCCACAAACGAGTGTTCTTTACCATCATCACGCGCAGCAGGCTCAAACATATCACCTTGTTTGTCTTGGTTCAAATATGTTCTCAGTCGAATTTCGCATGCCAACGCCACAGCGTACATAAGTTTGCTTTTTACATACTCAGAAATAACGTTTTTGTCTCGCAGAGCAGAAACTATATCAAACGATGAAGATGCATTGATCCCTTCAAACCGTCCCCACGCTGATACGAACAGCGTAGTGCTGCGATAAACTAGACGTTTCACGTTAAACATAGCGTTTGAATGAAGCTCTGATATAGCTCGTCTGTTGATTGCGAAGTTTTTTAGGTCTTCTTCAAGCTGAGTTTTGATATCTTCAAAACATTTGGTTTTGAAAGCAGTATTGAGCTTGCGGATGACTCCTGCAGCAAAATCTTTATACACTTCGAAATCACCATAAACAAAACACGTTTTTGTCAAAATATCTGCCAAATGATAACCTTGTTTCACGCTTTCATTCGAGTTCAAAAACTCCAGCATCTCGCTCACTGGTTTTATTAGTTCTGTAGAAAACGGCTTGTCTTTAGTTGCTTCCATTCTGCCAAGAGGAAATTTGCAAGCGTGCGGCATCATCCCATCAAAGGAGATGCCGCGCTTTGTATAAGCATCATAAAACCAGTCACCCATTTGGGAATTTTTATCATTCAAATCAGGAATGGCAACGCTGGGAATGATCGTTTCTCCAAGGTTGATGATTACAACATGAAATATGACCGAGTACCATCGAAAGTATTTCAGTACATTTGCATATCTTTTCTTTGAATGCTGGCATTCATCTTTCAGAACTATAACATGTTCAAAGTCAGAATATGGTGTGATTTCTTTGCGAGCAAGCGATCCCATCCCCACCAGAGCATACGGGCAAGGAACCCTACCCATTACTTTTTCACAAAATTGACATAGGTTAGACATGATTCTTTTGTAATCTCCGAAAACTCCATTTTGTATTTCTTGCACTTTTTGTAATCGCTGTTTTTCCCTCAATAGCAACTCATCGCTTTTAAGATAATCTGGGATTTTTTCCAAACTTTTTAAAGCCATTCTTGCTTTGCTTCTCATACTTTGCACTCCATTTTTTACCTGTTTTGCCTGCGTAATTAGATCTTGCTTTTTAGAGCAGCCTGCTACTTCTTGTATGTGATAGCACAGCTCAGTCAAACTTTTCTCGACTTCGCTTTTATCGGTTGAATTTCTTGAAATAGCAGCATTAAAAAGAGCAGCCGCTCTAATCAAAGATAACATGTTTGGGCTTTCCTGCATGTATAAGTTGCCCATCTCGTGAAAAATTTTTGCTGACGCGTTAGTGTCCGTTTCCTTAGGGGGAGCTTTTGGGCTGCATGTTTTTTTGAGCTGTAATGAAAACGCTCTGTACTTATTAAACGTAGTATAACTGTCAAAGTTCGCATAAATATCAGCACTGGTAACTGTATCATCATATTCGCCGAGATCGTTGGTTTGATACGAAATTGGAACATAAATTGGTAGATACTGGTAAACTGGCTCTTCTTGAAATGAGGATGGATCAGATAAAGCGGGAGATTCACGGTTGACTTCTTCACTTTGTGGATGTTGTTTTTTCATTCGCACTAAACGAAAGAAAATCGATTAAAAATCAAATACTCAAATGCCGGTAAAAACATCTTGTTTATTTTAAGAAGTTTTTCTGCGGTGTGAGGATAAATTTTTAAACTCCTGGTGTGTGAAATACTTTGACATTGGTCAAATATTAAATAGAAAAGTGCCTTTTTTATACTCTGCTATGGCTTACTTATTCATTATGAAAGAGCACGGCCACAACAGCAAAAAAAAATAAACAAAGCAAGATTGAAACAGATAGCTAGCTATGATTCAAAAAAGGCTGCGTAAGACATGGCCGCCAAGCAAAAACGATAAGAACTTTGATACACAGCATTATAACGCAGTTCCCTAAGCCGACCTGCGTGCACTGCACGTTCTCTCAACACATCAATACTTTTAAATAGCAACTAAGCTAAAGTCCTATATTTCTGGTTATATTGTTTGATATCATAAAGTTGTGTATTTAAGACTCAGGCGATTTCGGCGGTTTTTCTTTCACCTAGATATGATAAAAAACCGCAGTTATTTGAAAATCTTAATTGTTTGTTTTTAGCCCACATAATGAAAAGAAATGTAATTTATGAAAATTACACTAAATATGCAGAGAGAAAGAATGGCATGCGGATATAGATCAAATTTTTTTTGAGTCATTGCACCCCGGCTTAAAACCTTTGATGACTTTAATGACATTTTAAAGAAGCTCATGTCATAATATGCTAGAGCGTGTGTGGAAAAATGCACGTACACACACCGTAACCATTCCCAACGAACAAAAAAATGACTGCTGAGATTCCGCAAGGGCCGTCATTGCTTCCGAACAAGCAAAACTTCTTCAGCTAGATCATTCGTTTTTGATAAGATTTATTGATGAATTTGTTTTTGCATCATTGATTTTCAGTCACTATAACCCTTGTTTAAATTTAGTGTAAATATTATTTTTATTTGACTCTTCTTCTTGTCAGAAATTTGAAATCTCTGGGCTTTAAACACAATAGTTCCTCATTTTTTTTTCGAAGCTGGTTTGATAAAAGAAAACAAGTGGCATAAAACAATGCCCAAAAAATTGAGCATATTTAGGTATCTACCCACACAGAGGTAAAAGCCCAGGTTTCGTAAAAGCAGCATGTTAGAAGTTGCAGTAGTAAATTTACACAAAATTCTAAAAAGTTGTTGATGTCATTTGTTATCGATACAAATAGGCCTACTGGCCCTCGAGACGTTGTAAACGTTAAAGCTAAGCATAATGCATGCTTTGCCATAACAAAATTTAACAAAAACGTCCTTTTAATTTCACTGCAATAAAAAAATAAGCTATTTCCTATCGCATGGCCACTCAACTGGCGGACCGCGGTTTAAATTCGAACCTTCCGAATGCTGAAGCTGGACCCCATAAGTCTTTGTATAATTATGGAATAATTTACGAGTGTTAATTAAAACTTTATCACAATCACAACAGAATCAACCTTAAAAATGCGCGAGGCTCTTATTTGTCCTATTGTAACCTGGTACGTGGGTGCGATCGAAGGTTATGCGTTACGCAATAATTAAGATTTAATTTTAACCCAAATTGGCCTGTTAGGTGGTGTTGTGGCAGTTCTTGGGTTCGATTACCGGGCTAGGTATATCGGACACAGTGTCGCCATCAGCTTGCCACCGCCGCGATGTTTCTACGGAGCTGTGTTGCCCAGGCGCTAAGTCGCGGAAATTGACCCCACCACTCGTCAGACGCTTCGGCGTAATGCCGCGAGTATAAAAAAGATCCAATTTTAATAAAAACCTTATTTTATAGCGCGCTAAAAAAAGCTACTGCACGCACTTTTTATTTACTATTAGTATTTTAAAAAATAATGGGTGGCAATGATATGGAAGATAGCAAGTAAAAAGGTAACGATAAACGCGATGGAGAGCGTGAGTTTTTGTCGTGTTTAAGGGAGAGTGAGAATATATAATTCAGTACCAGGTAAAAATAAATGAGGAAAGCTAAGAAAGACAGAGATAAATGAAGTTAGTTAGAGAAAAATGGAGAAAGTTAAAGCTAGGGAGGAAGATGAAGTGCTTTCGGAAAATTGTTAACAAGAAAAAATGTAATATTTTTCCATAAAGATCGGATCGAACCCAAGTCATCACACCACATTCTGAAACGCAGCCAACTGTGTTTTTATTCAATCGACAAAAAACTTAAATAACAAGAAATCGTTTTTTTCTTTCAAAATCAAATCTTGTTATTCTCGTGGTATTACGCCGGAGGGTAAACCAGTGCATGCCGCGGGGTCCATCTCCGTGGCGTAGCCCCTAGGCAACACTCCTTTGAACTCCGAAGTACAGTAATTCTTAGCGGTGGCAAGCCGTTGGCGACGCTTTCCCTTTCCACTAATCTTGTTCAGTAGTCGTTCCAAAATCCCACGGGCTTCTGCATCACAATTATTGCCCATGTCATCATCACTCGTGTCAATTATGACATCAGCAAACTGACTATAAAGTAGGGTTGTAAATTTGGGACCAGTTTATACAATCCCGGGATCGGGATTTCCCGGTATTTTAGACTTATAATCCCGGGATTATTCGGGATTGAGCAAATAATTAAAAAAAGTAGTATGGAAAGAACAAAAATCTCTCTGGGCAGAAGCTGAGCTATCTGTTAGCTGCTATAAGTATTAGAGGCATTAGAGCACATCATACTGTTTCCATCAACAACTTTATCGAGTTTAGAAAATAGTAACTTTATTTAGTCTCTCTCTGACTCCACTCATGTAGAGCAGCATGCCAGGAAAAGGGTTTTGCGCCAAGAATATGACTGTAATAATTGCAATGTCGGATATCTTACAACTTCAAGATGGTCATCGTATCCAATTGTATAAATTCCGAAAATAAAGAATAGTGCAAATAACAGGTCGTAAATTTACGAAATAAAAGTTTGGCGCACCTAGCTAACCCTTGCGGTTCACCATTTGAGAAACGCTGAGCTAGGGTACGTAAAACTTAATTCTGTACTTTAGAATTGTAACATTACATGATGCTCACTTCCGTAGGCTGACATAAAACGGTCAATCAGGGGTATAGTAAATTTAATAAGTCCCGGGATTTCTAGACATATAATCCCGGGATTGGGATTGGAAAAAATACCCCAAATCCCGGGAATTCGGAATCGGGATTTCCCGGAATTACAACCCTACTATAAAGCAAAAAATTTAATTATGATGCAGAAAGCTCGTCGGCGTCTGGAACCACTCAAAACTTGAACGTGTGGACAGAGTGACTATGTCTAAACTGGTTGGCCCGGAAATTGAACCATAAACCTCCCGCGCCGATAGCAATGTTTTTAATCACTCAGCCAACCGACTGGTATCGCTTTTTTCTGCCGGAATCAAACAAAATCTCTTTTTTTTTTCTGGACCTTTGCAAACAATGAAGTTTCCTAAATGGACCGATTCTGATTAGAGTTGAGTAGCCCAGCCCTATCGTAAGCCGCAAAACGCCGCTGATGAGAGAATGCGAAGTTACACTTATCACCCTTAAGTCACATGCGTAGGTCATTGTACTTTTTCTCTGGGCAGGGGGTAAAAAATGAATCAGCTTTAGTTGTTTATAGGTAGATGCATTATTGCATTGATTATGAGTTAAGATGTGCACGCATTTCATGCGCTATAAAATCAAGGAAATAGAGTGCCCCACTGCAAACAGAGGTGTAGAAACTGCCCAAGATGTAAAAGCCCCGTAAATGCATGGTGTCAGCAGGGCCATATTTACACAATGAGAGGCCATAGGCTATCTTGATTTCACGTTTGCCGCTAGTGATCAATGATTAGCGATCGGATTCATCTTTAAATACGTAAAGGTCTTTACCAAAAAAAAGGTTTTTCGTCATCGTGTCCAGACCTTTTTTTGTGATAAGGCCCTCTATTTCTCCGAGGAGCCCAAGCTTTAGATTGCAAAGCCATTGGTAAATCTGGCCGTGGGTATTAGCCGAAGTAAATAGGATTTTAAATAACGTCACTGCAGTAAAATATTGATAAATTTTATAAAATTTATGAACAACGAACTAAGCGAATTAAGAAATCTAGATCACTAATTTTATAGCCATTCATCATTCATCAGGAATAAAATAACATCTTATTTTGTGATATTATTTTGTATTCACTTTGAAAAAAACATGTACCGCAATTTTTACAATACACTGCAGCAGCACTGCTCTAATAACATGGGCTTGTTAAATAATACAGTAACTTACCAATAATAAAAAATACTTTCTTGAGATCAGGTACTAGCTCCTTGTTCCATTTTACTGTTCTGATGCCAGGCACCTAACAATTTTTTTATAGATTAGAATTTCTATTTTTTCGAATATATCTGGTATTGTGCTAGCTGATTTGATTTACGCTAATTAGCAAAAACTGTCAATTGAGCCGCGATTGAACAAAAACGTTTAGCTGTACCTCGATTCAGTTGCTTTTTCACACGTTCACTCAGCACTTTTTTTTCAGGTTTGGCTTGAGCAACCGTTACGCAATTTTGAAAGATCGCTAATTTTTATATACAGTAATAACGTAAAATACAGCTTATTACGTCATTGTAAAAGCAGATTTGAGAGACCGTTGCACACTTTTTAGAAACTATTTCGGTTCCGCAAAACGCCTTAAAAAGCACTGCATGCACTTAATCATGTGCTGGCCTGGGTTTAATCCAAGTTTTAGCCCTGCAAAGAAAATATATCTAGGTCTGCCGTATGTGAAGTGCGAATATCCTTAAAAATTTTTTGAAAAACTATCAGCCTCGTTCAAAGTGGTTTTAGCAAGTGAAAGTTGCAGCAGCTGCAGACAACAACAACAATCAATAGAGACATCGCGATTGTACTGCTGGGCGTACCGAATAGTTCTTCAATAAAAATATTTAAGCTTAGGCCTGTAAATACAATAAAACATAAAAAAGGCTTGTTGTTTTTACACCGAGAAGAGTCTTTTGCCATGAACCTGAGCGGAAAAGTTTTTTTCTTAAATCTAAAAAAACGACATTGGGCAGAACCATAAAGTAGGCTCTAAATTTTTTCATCTACAAATCTTTCAAAACACATTTTTCAAACTTCGGAGCATAAACCTTGGAAAATGACAGAGGCATGCTAAAACTTTGGCTCGGTTAAAGCCTCTCAGCGTGTACTTTTCACAAAAAATCTTATGTTTGTGCTTTAAGTTTGAAAGTGAGGTTACCATAAGCAATGCAATAAAATGCTTAGTTCTAAGGGCAAAAATTACCTCATTGTCCCCCCGGGATCTCCTGATGCATTGTGAAAAGATAAATGCATTTACCAACAATTTTTTCCTTTATCATCAGCTGCATCTTGGAAGTACTCACAGTAGGCTATTAAAAAGAAGATAAAGTGGTAAAAGTCATTAACTAGTACAGAGAGTTGTATTTACAAGACAGTTTATCACCCGGGAGCAACTACATTTATAGATGGCTGTTCAAAATGTTCTAATAAAAAAAGTAGGCCTGATCTCTTTTGTTCTATCAATTAAGGTAGCAAATCAAGCAGGAGTTGTTAAAATTGAGCTTGACCACCACCCTCAGCTACCTCCATGTGTTTCTTTAAGCAACGAAATTACAGCTTAAACTAAGTTTTATGTCAGTAAATTAAGTGCATCGTGGAAGAAACTTGGTATTCTTTTTTTTTTTTAATTCATTAACGCGATAAAACATAAACAAAACAAACGAACGATCGAAAAACTTAACATTTTTTTCGTAAATTTATAAAAGAGACCATTTTCTTAATATGTGACGTCAATTTATGATCTTTTTTTACAAGCCGAATAACTGCAGCTTAAGTTGTTATGTGTAGTATGCGCATCATGGAAGATGACCTGGTTGAGCATCGAACCCACGAAGCCACCTTCCAAGCTCTATATGCACCAACCACTTACTATCTTCTTTCACTTTTTAAGGAGGGATGTACTTTGAGCGCCACCTTTAGTTCAGCACCAACTTATGCGAAGACATCTAATGGACAAATAGTTTTATTATTTTTACTACAAAAGATCCGTACCTAAATCTGTTGTAACATTTTGCATTAGGAATGTCAACCTAACAACTGGATAAAGTCACAAATGGAAAAAATCAATCATTGGATAAACTTGCCAAATAAAATAAAAATTGGAAAGAGAAAAATTTCTGCAAGTATAATAGCAATACGAACTGAAAAATCAGTAACATTTGTTAGAACTGTATTAGAAAAATCACCCCATATCTACAGCATACCCAACCCGCAAAATAGGTAAGATGGAACGCACAAAAAAGATTCTGCAAAGGTTGCCTATATTACTGTAAATCTATTCGGAGACTTTAAACGGACCGTGGATTGGCGCAGATCGTCTACATTTTTTAAGGAAATTTTGAAACAGCACAGAGCATAACACTGTAAAATCAAAATAGCGGTCTAAAATAACGCAGTTTTTAGCCAAAAAAATAACATGCAATTATTACTGGCTCTATCCAACAAGACTGCAAAAAATATTCACGTGCAACTAGGGGAGTGCGAGCGCAATGCAGCTACCGGTGCAGCTTCCCCAGCATCAAGCTGCGATTCAAATGATCAAAATCAACCAATTAAATCAACAAAAAGTTTAAACACTTGTTTTTTGCCCTTGCTCCTCCTTGCGCAATGATCGCTCTGGCGCTGGTAGTCGGAAGACAATGTATTTTTGTACCAGCAAAAAACATTTTTGTAAAAAGTTAAAGTTTACATTGTGCTTGCCCCCAACGCCTCCTCCCCCCACCACCCAGATACGCCGCTGTGTAAAAGCTAAAATCCCAAACCTCACTGGTTCGTTCAATTTTGAAACGATCATCAAATTAGCTAAGCCGTATGAGGTGCCGTTGGTAAAATACTTTTTGCATGCACTTTACGGACTATTTTACGCTTTACCCATTCTAAGCCGAAATGGCAACGAAAAAAGTTGGACTGCATTCTGCGGACTGTGAAGAAACATTGCAACAAGAAAGGATTTACTTGAACGCTTTTTAATGCAGTGCCATTTGTAAAATTAGCATTACATACAGACTAAAGACGGATCAACACTTTTCTCTGTTTCCAGACAAAATGGCAACTTAAAAAGTCGCACATTTGCGGACTGTAAACTAAATACGCTTTCATCCAGTCCAAGACAAAACCCGTGACGAGTAACAATGCGACGAGAGAGGATTTCATTTCTAATCCTTTGGCGAAGAGAAAATGAAGTGATTTATCAACACGACGAGTAAGACCTAGACTCAAGACCAGTTTCGGCGGCCTGTAAAATTGTGCCGTCTGTAAAATAGTGCAGATCGTAAAATTCATTCGGAAGCGATTGGAAAACTTACGTCATTCAATGGCGCAAGCGTTTTTCGTGAGCGTTATGGGCGGCCACTGAATGACGCAAGTTTTCCCATCGTTTCCGAGTGGATTTTACGATCTGCACTATTTTACAGACGGCACTATTTTACAGGCCGCCGAAACTGGTCTTGAGTTTAGGCCTTACTCGCCGCATTGATAAATCACTTCATTTTCTCTTCGCCAAAGGATTAGAAATGAAATCCTCTCTCGTCGCATTGTTACTCGTCACGGGTTTTGTCTTGGACTGGATGAAAGCGTATTTAGTTTACGTTGCCATTTTGTCTTGAAACAGAGAAAAGTGTTGATTCGTCTTTAGTCTGTATGTAATGTTAATTTTACAAATGGCACTGCATTAAAAAGCGTTCAAGTAAATCCTTTCTTGTTGCAATGTTTCTTCACAGTCCGCAGAATGCAGTCCAACTTTTTTCGTTGCCATTTCGGCTTAGAATGGGTAAAGCGTAAAATAGTCCGTAAAGTGCATGCAAAAAGTATTTTACCAACGGCACCTCATAAACACGCTGCTTTTTTATTTCTTCACGAGTTCCTGTGAAAGTAGTGTGGCAGTTTACGTACTTGTCATCATGAAAGAAAAAAATGCATTAACCGACTTAGCAGCTGTAAATATTCGAGCGCACGTATATTGCGCTGGTTTGCTGAAATGAAAGTTTGCAGAAACTAATTTAATGTAATTGCAGCATCAGGTACAATATGATGGTAAGTGTTTAGAACAAGGTCTATTTGCTTAATTATAGTGATTATTTGCCTCAAAGAATGTGGCTGACATTAAGCTTTTGCAGCGAGCAGCCGTATAGTTTTAATTTATACATATAGCCTAAATATAATAATATGATATAAATCATATGAAATATATAAATATAATAATATGAATGCCCAAACCCCAGATTAAGTAATTCTGTAGTGTGGTTTTCGATATGGTCCTTCCTGATTGTTATCACTGATGAGGGACGTAATACCGACACAGGATGGCTCAGGTTTTATCTTGTATAAATATAACAATATTGATAAATGTAATACCGGTAAGTAATTTCTAGATTAATGCGACTTAGTAAGCTACCAGTCACAAAGCTTCTCTATAAGGTGCGGTTTCTAAGGAATTATTCGCATATGGAATAACTCATGTCAATATTCTATATGAATAAGATTTACAGTTTTAGCCTTCACCTCTGTAGAACCTTACGGTGAAAACAGACTGTTGGAGGCTTTCGTTTTTGTTTTGATAGGCCTATCGCTTGGTGATTTCCTGTGTTGTTATTGTGACCTAGCATACGCTATCGAGCTCTGTGTTAGATTCGACAGTCAAACCACGTCTGACCTAAATTAAAGTTAGGTATTTTTTAAATCACGTGCCTATAGACTGAACAGCTGAATACCGG
This sequence comes from Trididemnum miniatum, assembly GCA_964006365.1. Taxonomy (NCBI): domain Eukaryota; kingdom Metazoa; phylum Chordata; class Ascidiacea; order Aplousobranchia; family Didemnidae; genus Trididemnum; species Trididemnum miniatum. The sequence continues at coordinate 8,135,769 of OZ023250.1, forward strand.
TATAGTAGATGGAATTATTGGTTGAAATCACGTGAAATTTGGCTTGATTGTGTTTTCGTGTTGGTTTGCATCAGTTTATGTTGTTATTGCTTACTGTCCTTTGCACTAGAGATGGCTCGGGCTGACTTTTTTAAGGCCCAGACCGCCCACGGCCCGGAACCTCTAGCCCAGTAACTGTAACTGACTCGGAAACTCATACCAAAAATATAGCCCTGCCCGCCCAAAGCTCATTCTTTTTATGCACCTTCAATCACATTATTCAAACTAAAAGAATTTCAAAAATTGTTAGCGGCTCGTTAGCGGCCCAGTAAAAAACACAGATAGAACTGGGCCGTTAGCGGACCAAAAAAAAAACCGGTTAACGGCTCGTTAGCGGGTCTCTTAGCGGCCCATGCCATCTCTACTTTGCACTTTTGACGATTTCCAGTACGGATTAAACGCGTTATTTGGATTTTATTTATGTAGCGTGGTTGTCATTTATGTTGGATTTCTTTCGCATTTTGACAATACGTATGCTGGGCAATTATAGAACCCTATCTTTTTTCCTCTAGCGCAGAGCTGGGCAAACTACCGCCCGCGAGACCATTTTATGCGGCCTTCGGGCACTTACAAAAATATAAACTTTGCTCCTTACTGATATTGAGTGGAATATAGGATATTTGCGGACATGATCACCTTTTATATGAGTGGAATATAGGACATCTGCGGACGTGATAACACCTTTTTTGCTTTTCACTATAAATTTTGAGTGGAAAATAGGACACTGCGGTCGTGATGATCTTTTCTATTTTGCTCTTTCAATCAGAGCGGCCCTCGGCTTCAAAATTTTTTCAAATGCGGCCCTTCGTGCGAAAAGTTTGCCCATCCCTGCTCTAGTGCAAACTTCATAATTAAATCTACTGTTTAATTCTACTGTTCGGCTGTTGCGTTTTTTGTTATTTTGTCAAACTCTTTAGGTCTGAATTTCCGTCAGGAAAGAGCGCTATAGAAATAGATATATTAGCCTACTGTGTAAGCTGCGACCACACTAACTGAGACGTGACAAGATATTACGGTAAGCCTTAACTTATGACTCACTAAATAAACGCAGTAGAAATTAATTCTACGACTAGTTTCGCGGTGTGACCACTCATCAGGTAGACTCAGGTTATAAACCCAGTACCTTGTGTTTGAGAGTTTACCTCCCACCCACTCTGCCACCGGGCTGACAGCGTGTACAATGTTATTTTAGCTATACATACCCAATTACCCAAGCCCCAGCAACTGCAGGCTTTAGCATTGAGCAGTTTGGCTAGATGGCGTATGTCGGCAATGGCAGTCAGCCCGGTGGCCGAGTGGTTAGGGAGGTAAACTCTCAATCACAAGGTACTGGCTTCAAAACCTGAGCCTACCTGATGAGCGGTCAAACCGCGAAACTAGTCATAGAATTGGTTTTCACAGCGTTTATTCAGTAAGTATTATGGCCAACCATAATATCTAGTCATGTTTCGTATGTATAGACTTACATCGGCTCCACTTATTTCAATACTAATAAAACCAGGCCTGCCATTGTCGACATATGCCAACTAGGCTAACTGCTCAATGCTAAAGTCTGCAGTTGCAGGGGCTTGGGTAGGCTTTATGTATAGTAGGGAACGACCGGGGCAACAATTTTGGGCGGTACCGGAGCTCCGGCCGGGTCCGGGGAATTGCGATGCCCAGGCCGGGGCCAGGGCTTATACAATGCTTTATATTGTGTCTGGAATAGGCCTACATAGCTAAGTAGGCTACTTGCCTTCTCACTCCTCATGTAAATGCCGTCTGTGGTGTTACGTAATGCTTTCGTAAATGTTTTCGTAATTCCTTCGTAATTGTACACGCTTTTCATTAGTGCATGACGAACCTCAAAAACTCTTTAAGCATGCACGTTCTTTATTTTTACGCACCAACGCGTTTTTCATATAAAATCAAAAAAAATCTTTATGTAAAAATTAAGATATGACTTTTATATTCGTTGTATGAGACCACCCCAATTTTTAAGGGTGGGTTTTTGCACTTCAAAGGTCGTCTTCTACGCCGGAATATACGGCAAGTAAATTTAAAATTCAAGCCCGGCCCCGGCCAATTTGTATGACCCCCCTGGCCGGATCAGGGCAAAAAGTGGCATCCCGGCCGAGGCCCCGGTCGATCCCTAATGTATATATAGCTAAAATTGCAAAGAACACGCTGTCAGCCCGGTAGCCGAGTGGTTAGGGTGACTAACTCTCAATCACAAGGTCCTGGGTTCAAACCTGAGCCTACCTGATGAGCGGTCAAACCGCGAAACTAGTCATAGAATTGATTTTTACAGCATTTAGTAAGTCTTAAAGGCCTACCGTAATATCTAGTCATGTTTCGTATATATAGACTTACATTAGCTCCACTTATTTCACTATAAAAATGAGATACTGGGACCAATGTTGCCACTGAGGAAAGTGCAAATAACATCAGATTTTGTACACCTTCAACATCATATTTTTACGCTACAGTTTTGTTACAAACTAAACACATTTCGCCTTAATATTCCTACAAGAAATGTAAAAAATAGTTAAGATGGTTTCATAAACCTGCAGGAGTTATATCTCAAGCAACAATTTGCATGTTCAATATTATAACACGTGGGCATACAACACCTTAGTAAATTATAACACATGACTAAAACAGAATTGCTTATAACTCTACAGCTTGGCTATCACATAAAAAGAGAGAGTGACCGCTGGTAAAATTAACTTGCTGTATTCTACAAATTTACAGCACTTAATCTTCAAACTCAATTAATGACTACCTACATATTTTTTTAAGTAAAAAAGCAATGTCCTTCCTGGCCTACTGGCGGTAAGTCATGACGACTTCCTCTTGTTGGGTCGGAGGCTAATAACAGCTCTACGGTACATATTTTTTGCTACATTCTGACACTACAGGGTTCAACAAGCAACTTTGAAGTATTGGCTGATGCACATCTAAACAATTCGAAGTAACACCTCATTAAATTAGCCAGATATTATATACCTTGCTATTATTGAAATTTGCAGATTATGCTCACAGTAAAAGGCAATTAACTTCAACTAACACTTAGCAAAATACTCTCAGTAAAGCTGCAGAACTCTGCAGTAATTTGGTCATATTATAGGAATATCACTTTTAAATATTACAAGGGTTATAACAGTAAAAATTTCAACAGTATAACATATAACAAGGCTTATAACAGACAACATTAAGATGGTGCTACAGACAAGTTATTTTGTGATGGGCAATTTTCTTTTTAACCCAGAACTCAGATTGTGAATCGTTATGGGCATTGGGCAATTTTTGGTTTTTCTACCTATGACTCAGTTATGCATGAAGTGTTTTTTTTCCTTTCCAAGAAAGGAGCTTGATTAAGGAATTAGGTTGGAAAAACAGTCAGTGGCACAATACACACTTTCGAAAGCAAAGAAATAGTCACAAGAAATTTAAAAATTTTTATTTTTAACTAACCTGTTTAAGAATATGTTTCAACATCAGATTAGTAGGTCAAAACATCAGACATCAGAAATTTTGTCCAAAACATCAGATCCAATGTAAAAACATCAGGAGTGGCAACTATGACTGGGACCTTTGAGACATTGTTCAGATTTATTTTATTATGACATCACATCCGCACAAAGTCGTATCATAATATGACAAACCTGCACAATGTTTCGAAGGTCTCAGTTAGTGTGATCGCACCTTTATTAACAGTGTTCCAAAAGACCAATTGATATGTGTCACTGTTATACCGTAGCCACTTTTGAATTGTATACGCGGAAAACAGAAACAAATGTAACGTGGTATTGAATTCCATGTAACTTAATGATGGAAAACAGCTAGGGGGGCTATACATAGAAAATGTTTAATCGAAAGAATCAATCAATCTGCAATAACGGCTCTTGTTGGTTTCCTGCTGATGACATTTTTTTTAAATCTACTGAATTAACCGTGATGCATTAACATTTTCATTAGCGTATTTCTGTGTTCATTTTAGTTGTATTACTTTGTAAAAGTACTGTACTATATTTTTACTTGCGTATGCACATTGCGTCACGTATAAGACAACGCACTATACATGAGTATCCTTATACGCACGAAACATCCTTCACTTTTTGGTGACAGGAAGTAAAGAAAAGCGCCGCTTTATACAGTTCAGCATTCGAAGCGATAGTGACACAGGCAAATCTTCGTGATTCAATATTCCCTGTGTTTATTAAAACTGCCCAAAGTTAAGCGTATTTTTCGAAATAGCTATAATCGTAAGCCCATAGCCTACAAATTTACTCCAACTTTGTAGTATCATTCATTAGAAAACTCTGAAAGAAAGACAACTCCTAAGCGAGTCTGGATTCGTCCTATGCATAGCGTCTCCGTCGCTTTCTCGTGACAGGAGAATAAAAATGAAGAAATCAATCATCAAATCAATCATTACTGTACGCAAACTTGTACCTCACTATATGCGGACAGTAATCGATTAAAAAAGGGGTAAGGGTGGTAGGGCACGATTTGGACCAGTGGTTCTCAACCTTTTACGGTTTGTGTTCCCTTCCAGACACTCCCAACCGCAGTGGCCTCCTGCTCATTGTGCTCAACCATCAAATTCTTGTCAGTATTTCATTCATGGTAGCTTCAGCCATCCGCTGGTCAATTACTGCTAATAAATCATGCGTTTGTGGCCTCCGGTTGAGAACCCCTGATTTCGACAATAAGAGGCCTTCGTTTACATTCCTCTTTAATGCTCGATTTCTAAAAAGCAGGTCTTCATGGGTCAAAACAATGTGAAGTGGGGCAGTGTCCCGGAGGCATATTACGGAATAGTTGCATAGAAAATTTCCACTTTGCTCACTTTGCTTTTTAACGATCTGATTGGCTAGAGCATTTGCGAGAAGAATGAAAGGGCTCGACCGGAATGACTATAAGTAGAAAAAGTGTACGCCGTAATGGCAACAGCGACGTGGTGAAGTGGCTTGTGCGGTAGACTGCTAATCATAGGATCTGGGTTCGATTTTGCTCTAGGATTATGTTTTGTTGTCAACAAACTTGGTTTCTGGAGTAAACAAAAATTTTTCTCACTTGCAGCATACTCGCGCAACTGCTCTAGCCAATCAGATCCCCGTCATTTTCTATGCAACCATTCCGAAATGTGTGTCCCGGTGCCATCACTGGCTAGTGGCTTCGCCACTGCTTTTCAAGGGCAGTATCAGTGAATAACATAGTTTTGGCAGTATTTTTTTTAACAGTTTATTGTGCTAGGTCTATGACTATTAGGGTGTAGTGAAGAAAACTTTTTTTAGAATTTCAAAAAAGTGGTTTTCTCATTCGTGGCAAATGGGCCAAAAATGACACTGAAAATGATTTTGGGGTGTTGCCCCCCCTCCCCTAGATGGCCCAGCAACCGGGCCAAATACCCCCCTAAATTAAAAATTATCATAACTTCCTAACCGTTCATGCTAGAAGGTCAAGTTAGGGCTTAAAATTTGTGAAACTATAAACTTTGATTTAGATCTGAAGCTATTGACCGCTTCTTCTTAACACCAAAAAAGTTTAATTTTTAAGGGGTGCAATTTTTGGCCAAAGTTTCAATTACAATTTTTCACAAAACATGCTATTGCAAATATCAAGAAATTATCTGGCGATAGACATTAATTTTGGCTAAAATGAAATTGGTGCACAAGCATACAGACAAGTGAAAGCAGCCAAAACAAACAATATAGCCTACCGTAATTATTATCCAAGTTACGCTTGGCTAGTGCTTGTTGGTACAACCACAAATTGTTGCAAAGCATTGAATTTTTTGTGTGATTATGCGCGATTTCATTTTGAGACGAAACAGTCCATCTTTTTTACCATATCCAACCAGTTACCAGAGGTTTCAGTCACAACCTTTAACGTGTTTTCCACGGCCTGGTTGTGGCTTGAATGATTAAGTTCTAATGGGCTATTATTTATAAAATCTCAAAAAACAGCTCTTTGATCGGGGGTGGTTGCTAGATATTGGAGTATTCTTGTTGACCATTTTATAGAAAAGTTTAGCACTGGTGTTAATTGTTTTTGAACTTTGAATCGTCTAACATTCACGCAGTGGTCATTCATGTTAACTTTGCCGCATTTGTCAAGCCTTATGGACTTCCGGAGATCAAGTCGAGATCTAGGTTAGCACCGGTTTCTTTTAAGGCTTGCATTATGCTGGCCTGCAGTCAGCTGATTTCTGACGAATGTCTCCTAGCATCGCTAACAGAATATTTTTGGTATGTGCAAAAAACGCATTCATTGAACAGTTTGCGACGCTACATGTTTGACTTTCCCATTTCACAATTGAGTTAGTTTTTAAACCAAGTTAAAAAAGTTCCAGCGGCCATAAGTGAATTTATTGCTTTTTTTTTTATGTCGAATGAGGTAAGAGAATACATCGTTGCATAGTGTATTCAGGAAGAAACATCAATGCAGGTGGAGGTCTTTTAAGGAGACATAAATCCTCAATATTCTGGATCCGAAGGCTCACCATCTCAAGTGAACAATTGGTCCAATTTCGAGATATTGAAGGTTACTCTCTGCTAAGCTTGTCCTCACTTCTTCACATATCTTAATATAATGCTGATCCTGACTCGTATCATCGACCACTTTTAGCAAAACTTCTGGAAAGGATGGGATTGAAATGCCTTAAACTGAGAGATTTGGCAGTCTGAAACAACTCTTCCTTATTGTTTTCGCAGTAGGATATGCAAATACTATTAACTACTTGTTGCATCCACCAAGATGCATGAAAATATGGCAAAGAGGGAAGGCGGAAAACTAGGCCATTAGAACTTATTATCCAAGCCACAACCAGGCCTTGGAAAAACATGCAAAGGTTGTGACTGAAGCATCCGGTAGTTGGTAGGGTATGGTAGAAGAGATGGACTATTTCGTCAAAAACGGAAATCTCACATGATCACAAAGAAGTTCGATGCTTAGTAGTAATTTGTTGTTGTACCAATACAGTAAACACTGACCAAGCATAACTTGAATAACAATTATATTGTTTGCTTTGGCTGCTTTTACTTTTCGGTATGCTTGTGCACCAGTTTCGTTTCGGCCAAAATTAATGTCTATTACCAGATAATTTCTCGATAATATTTGCAATAGCATGTTTTTTAGAAAATTGCAATTAAAATCTTGGCCAAAATTGCACCCCTTAATAATTAAACTTTTTTGGTGTTAAGAAGAGGTGGTCAATAGCTTGGGATTTAAATTAGAGTATATAATTCAACAAATTTTAAGCCCTAACTTGACCTTCTAGCATGAACGGTTAGGAAGTTATGGTAATTTTTAATTTAGGGGGGTATTTAGCCTGGTTGCTAGGCCATCTGGGGGGGCAACACCCCAAAACCATTTTCAGCGTCATTTTTGGCCCATTTGCCACAAATGAAAAAACCACTTTTTTGAAATTCCAAAAAAGTTTTCTTCACTAAACCCTAATAACTAGGGCGATTTTTTATTGACCTAAAAATCTCAAAAAATTGACCTTATTTTATCAAAAAATTGACTTTATTGACCTAACGAAACAATGAAATGAAAGGATTGAATGAAACACATACCGGTATACAGTACATAGATAACTAATATAGGAGGTGCTCTCTTTTACTATCACACTAGTCTCTTATGGCTTTTCGTTCCATCTGATTTTGATAAAACTGTACACTTGTACAGGTTACCAACTTCGTAACCGCACAAAAATCTATCTTTCAGTCTTGCATAGGGTTGCCAGGTCAAGAAAACAAAAAGCCAAACAGCTTATCAAATAAGGCCAAACAGCCTAAAAAAAGGCCAAATTTGCCAATTGTTAACAGTTTTGAAATTTTTAAATATCCACATAAATATTGGCATCGCAGCAATGTAAAGGCAAAACACCATTTTTCACTGCCAAACTACTTCAAAAAAGGCCAAATTTCTGAAATCTGGCCTTGAAAAGGCCAACCTGGCAATCCTGGTCTTGCTTCTGTTATATTGGACAACGTAACAGAGGCATTGTGATTGGGTCACAATTACATAAAGTATTGATTAACGACATGCTTAACTGCTTTGCATAATTGCGCAGAATCCAGAGTCGTATGCAAGTGTTTTGCTATTCGCTGTATTGCAATCTTTGTAATACCAAAGTATGTTCGAATAACTAATGCATTGTCTTTTCAATTCTAATGTTTTTGACCACCGGTACGTAGCGACAAAAATATGCAACAAATGAAAACACGACAAAAAGCTTATTTCATCATCAACCAATTTTGCTAAGATTGCAATCTTGCAAAGCTGTCTGAACGGATCTTTACAATCGAAATCAATCAAGTCACATCAAACATTACATTAATAAATTAAGCATGTGTAAAACTGTAATACCGGTAACAGTCTGGCGACAGCATACACCTCCCTGGTACCACCAACAGTTACGAACCTCCATCTCTAAATTATCCGAGTCATTTCTTTTTGAGTATAAAGTAGAATCGCGCAAAAAAAGCAAGAAAGCAAAAATTGACCTATTAAAAAAAAATTAATCTAAAAAACAAAAAATTGACATTTATTGACTTTATAACTTCATCAATACTGATCCTACGACCGTGAAATTTTGTTTCCACATTTTTGGAGTTATTTTCTTCATCCAAAAAAAATTGACTTTATTGACCGTGAATCGCCCTACTGATAACTATAAATACGCATTGCAGAACTTATTTGTGTTTCAGTTTGCAGTTTTTTTCGGATGAATGTCTGGTTTTCCGACTTAGCGGTGAGTTCTCGCACACTCAGTCAACAGCCGGGATCCACTATGCTGAATACCTTCAACGACACTGTTCATAAAACAACGAACAGAGCATAAGAAGAATGGTAAGTACTCACATATGTTACCGCCTTAGGTCGGTCAAAAACTGTGACATCTTGTTCACCCGATAAATGAGTTGTCAAAATTGTGTAACTCTTCTCAATGTTTTGTATTACGCTAAATGCAATAGCACAAATTTTATAACAGGTCCATTGCGACAGCCGAAGAATTGCTGCATATTTGCTGATGTGTGACATAATCTTCGCTTTTGTAGGTGGTAAAAGAAAGTTTTATGTGGTGAATAGAAAATTGCTCTTTCATAAGGCACAATGGATAACATCATTCCTCTCGTAAAAAAGGCGGAAGCGTGGTTTAACTGAGTAATCTTTGATTGTTTTCCGTAAAACTGCTGATTTTAGCTGTTTTGATAAGCATATCCTCAGCTATTGCTTTGATGGTTTGTGACGGTTTCTCTAATTGTGGAATAGTAGACATACCTGGCATAGTATGGAAAAGTAGCAGGCATTTTTTAAATTATAGAATAGTAAGCCTGCTATTCCATAATACTATCATTATGCCCTACTATTCCACATTATGCAATATGCACACTATTCCATAATTACAGACACCAGCTTTGTGAAGGTTGGCTGTCGAAAAGCGAATATGCTTGAATAATCCATTCTTCGAAATTGCGGCTCTGTCTTGTCCTGTCTGATCAAAAGTGTTTAAATTCTTATTATATATAGATTACATTTTGCATATTGAGCTATAGAAATCCTAATTTGTGAATTTTTGGTCTTTTTCATTTTTGAAGATCGCTTAATCTTTGCATTTAAAAGGAAACAGTTAATTTACTGCGAAAAATTTGTTGCTATCGCATATATACTGCTACTGCTCTTAGGTGTTATTCTTCTTCGTATGAACTACACGCTCTTTTCGATCTTTTCATCCACTGGGCCACCATTGCGGGTGGACTTTATGAAACCGCTGAAAATGCATTCTGTTTGCGAGAAAGCGGCGGGTGTCCTAAAGCCCAACGACAAGCTCACTTAAGAGAGCTTATGCTAAGAGCTTGTCTGGGGACTTGTCGGCTTTTGCGCCACTCTGTTCTTCAAACAGGGAAGCTGTGGATACTGCTTTTTAGGTCATTGGTTTTGCCCTACTGAAAACAGAACTCAGAAGCTAACGCTACAAAAGCAAACATTTTTTTCCCTCGCCCTTTTGATCGGTGGCAGTGATTAGAGCTAGCATGAAAAAGGGTGCGTTTTGGTTTGCTTTTTTACACACAGTCGTTTTTCAAATTTCCTGAATTGTCTTTTGTGAAAATTAGTTCGTTATGGAATTTCAATTCTGCATTTTCCTGAATTGTCTTTTGTGAAAATTAGTTGGTGATGGAATTTCGATTCTGTATTACTAATGGAAACCAAATATGGTGTCATCACATGCTATTTTATGGTGATCATATGCTTGGATAGCTTGTAAATATGCAATCGAATGTAAAACCTTCGTATCATCAGTGTATAAATATGTTATTTTAAATCAATAGTGTCTGAGGTTAATTACGTACGACCGGATGTACGTATAACTCGACTTAAGTAGATTTTCCTGTCTCCGTTAAAATGAGTTTATACTGTGCAAATTCTCTATTTCACTATGCGTTGTTTGTCTAACAGTGCGAATGGAAGAGCCATACTCATCGAATGAAAAAGAAAACAAAGACACATTTGATTTATCCGATGCAGATTTAAATCATAAAAGGATCGTGTACCTACCATTCACAGATAATTTCAGCAATTTAAGTGATTACGATGATGTTTATAAACAATATGTTCCGTCTTTTCCCAACCAGCAACGCACCAACGATGGCTCTGAATATGATGATCTTGGTGAAGCTGGCACAATTGATCAGCAAGAACAGACTAATGATCGCAGTGAATATATTGAAGATGAGCCAATTTATCAGTCTCAGACCAACCATGGTAGTGAGAAATCTTTTTATCAATCGCAAACGAACCACAGCAAGAAATATGCACAAGACGGAAGTGGCTACGAGCCTATGACCTTCATGCACAGTAAATATGAGCGTGATGAAGAATATTATGAAGATATGCCCAATGGTCATAGTCAACATCTTAAGAGTGAACAAATGTATCAATCTCAGACCAACCACAGTGAAAATTATGCACTTGATGAAAGTGGTTATGAGCCTATGACTTATAATCGCAGTAAACATGAGCCTGATGAAGGTGGTTATGAATCTATGCCTAATGACTGTAGTGTACACATTAACGATGAACAAACTTATCAATCTCAGACCAACAATGGAAGTGAGCATGCTGAATGTAATTATATACATCAATCATCTCAGACCAGCAATGATAGTGAATACCGGTATGCTGAAAAAGAATCCATATATCTGACCCATTATGAACTTATGACTCGCGATCATAGAGACATTGGTGATGATGATGATGAAGACTGTGGATACATATCTTTTGACAAACACCATGCACTTTCCCTCCAGCTTCGTAAAACCTGCTGCGAAAAAAAGCCTCAAAAAGAGAATGATACAAATGCGTCTTCCAAAATTTTTCACGAGATGGGCATATTGTTTATGCAAGAGAACTCTTCCAGTGATATGCTATCTGTAATAAGAGCAGCTGCTCTTTTTAATGCTGCCATTTCAAGGAATTCAACCAGCAAAAGTCAGGCAAAAAAAAGTTTGCACACATTATGCAATCAAATACAAAGAGAGGCGGGTTGTTCTGAGAATAAAGACCTGATTCAACAAGCAGAACTTGTAAAAACTGCCGTGGAAAAAATGAGAGAAAAAGCCAGGAAAGCTCTGCAGAAAATAAAAAAAATCTCTGACGATATCACAGGCGACCAGCTGTTATTGCTTGAAAAAGAAAAAACGCAAAAGATACGAAAGATACAAGATGAAATTTCCGAAGATTACAAAAACATCATGAAAAACTTATGTCAGTTTTGTGAGAACGTCATGGGTAGGGTTCCTTGTTCCTACGCATTAGTGGGCATGGGCTCGCTCGCTCGTAGAGAAGTTACACCGTATTCTGACTTTGAGCATGTTATTATTTTGAAAGACGATTGTCAACATTCAAACAAGAATTACGATAATATATTAAATTATTTTAGATGGTATTCTCTTATATTTCATGTTGTAATCATCAACCTTGGAGAAACGATCATTCCCAGCGTTGCCATTCCTGATTTGAATGATAAAAATTCTGTGTTAGGTGACTGGTTTTATGATGCTTATACAAAGCGCGGCATCTCCTTTGATGGGATGATGCCGCACGCTTGCAAATTTCCTCTTGGCAGAATGGAAGCAACTAAAGACAAGCCGTTTTCTACAGAACTAATAAAACCAGTGAGCGAGATGCTGGAGTTTTTGAACTCGAATGAAAGCGTGAAACAAGGTTATCATTTGGCAGATATTTTGACAAAAACATGTTTTGTTTATGGTGATTTCGAAGTGTATAAAGATTTTGCTGCAGGAGTCATCCGCAAGCTCAATACTGCTTTCAAAACCAAATGTTTTGAAGATATCAAAACTCAGCTTGAAGAAGACCTAAAAAACTTCGCAATCAACAGACGAGCTATATCAGAGCTTCATTCAAACGCTATGTTTAACGTGAAACGTCTAGTTTATCGCAGCACTACGCTGTTCGTATCAGCGTGGGGACGGTTTGAAGGGATCAATGCATCTTCATCGTTTGATATAGTTTCTGCTCTGCGAGACAAAAACGTTATTTCTGAGTATGTAAAAAGCAAACTTATGTACGCTGTGGCGCTGGCATGCGAAATTCGACTGAGAACATATTTGAACCAAGACAAACAAGGTGATATGTTTGAGCCTGCTGCGCGTGATGATGGTAAAGAACACTCGTTTGTGGAAGTTGTTGGAAAATCCAGTTTGATCAATTATTTCCAAGTTGCGTACGCTTTGCAAGCAAGCATATGTAAATATCTTGGGACGAACACGAAGCCATCTCATCTCATAACTGATCCAATAACATTCAATGTCAAAGTGTGTTCTGCACTTGGATTGGAAGAAATGACTAACCATTTGTCACAAATTTGCGTGACTAGCACTGTTGTGAATGTTGACATTTTCAGCTTTGAGGATTGTCTAACATATCTGGAAGAAGGATTGCAAACAAACTTTCAAAACTCAGTGATTTATCACAAAATGACCACATCTTCCGAAAACGCTGCAGGCAGAAAAAAAGTAGCTTATCGTTATAACTATATTGGCAAATACATGTTTCTTACCCATAAATTTGATGAAGCACTAACTTTTGTTACTGAAGCGGTTAATATAATGGAATCTACTTCCGCAAAGACAGGAATTTTTGATGCCAGTTGCTATGAACTTGCTGGTTATTGCTTAACTGAACTGAAACAGTACCAACAAGCATTGATTTGTTTCAACAAAGCTTTTGACATTCATCGGTTCATTGCTGTAGGCAATGCTACTGAACAAGTCAAATTGTCAGCTCTTTCCTGCTATTACGAAGGGTTGTGTTACGAAAAGAAAAAACAATACAGAATTGCCCTTGAGTGCTTTCAAAAAGCCCTGCCGGTGTATGATCATGAAGCTTACGAAAAGAATGTAGCTTCTACTTATTATCATCTTGCTTTGTGTTTTATCCAGTTGGGAGATTACTCCTCGTCCTATGCGCATTTGCGGAGCTCGTTCGAGATTTATAAAAAGTTGACTAATGCTGACAACGTCAACACTGAAATTGCCAAAGCTTTAAATCTTTTTGTAAGAAGCTACAAAATGAAATCACTCAACACCAATAAAACCAAAGACTTGTGCGATTTTCGAATGATTTTTCAAGAGTATTCGCAACTTCTTAATGATATTTTCGTAGAGAAGAACATATCACTTATCTTTTTGGATCTTGGAAAAAATTTGATGGATTTAGAACTGCTTAACCTTTCTTACTTTTGGTTGCAAAAATCTTTAACGACTTACACAACTTTAATGGGTCCACATGATTTCAGCAATGATAGGATCGTCGGTCATGTATGTTGTAGCATTGGATTGTGCCTAATGAAACAATCTCATTATCAGCAGTCGCTCAAGTATTTGAATCGTGCTTTAAGAGTGTTCAAAAGATCGTCATCTGAGGTTGATGCAGATCATGATGTTGCTGAGGCCTTCAGAAGAATCGGTTTGTGCTATCTGGCAATGAAAATGACTAGCAGAGCCAAAGAAAACTTGCAAAATGCTGTGATAATTTACGAAACTCTTTCAGTCGATGTGGAAAGTGTAAAACAAGCAGCCGAAGTTCTTGATGATTGTGTGACTTGCTTAATGGAAATGCATGATTATGAAGCTTCTATAAACTGTCTGCGAATTTCTTTGCATATCAAGAAAAGAGTTTCACCAAATGCAGCTCGAGATCACAGCATAGCGTTGACTTTAAACAACATCGGCATTTGTTTGATGAAGTTGAATAAACCTGCTGAAAGTGTTGATTGGTTTAGAAAAGCTCTTAAAATCCAGCAGGTTACGAAAACGTCGCCATTTGGTGTTGTTACTACAATTAACAACCTAGGACTTTGTTTGATGGCAATGAATAACTATTACGAGGCGTTTTATAATTTTGAAAATGCAAAGTTTTCAATTGAAAAGATTTTCAAATTTGAAGTTTCACTGGATCAAGTAGCTAAGCAACACATGGTCGACACGCTGAACAACTTAGGTTCGTGTCATTTAGGCAAGGACGAATACGACTTGGCACTGGATGCATTTAGTGGTGCATTAGATTATAAGAGGACTCTACCTTTAACTGAAGAAAATGATGAGATTACATTTTATTTACTAAGCAATATTGGACTTTGTTTTATGCGATTGAAGTCCTACCATTGCTCACTCAAATATTTTCAGCAATCGCTGAATTTATACGAATGCGAGATTTCCATTCGGTCATGCTTGAATCAGAAAACAGATGCTGATGAACTAACTTTATCCAAAGCTTCTTTGCACAACAATATTGGTTTATGCTTGATGCACACCGGCGCTCCAGGAAAAGCAATTTTGCATTTTCAACAATCGATAGATCTTTATGGAAATAGGCCAGCAAACTGCGACGAAGACCTGGCAGCAGTTATGCATAACCTTTCAGTTGCCTATCTGAACAACGGATGTTACAAAAAGTGTTCCAAAAATGCAGATGATGCTTTAGTTGCATATTTTAAGTCTTCTGCTGACCTTGAAAATAACCAAAAGGTTGCTGAACTTTTGTCAGTAATTGGTATGTGCAAACGACATTTGGGTTTGTTCAAGGATGCATTATCATATTTCGAACGCTCGTTGGCGATTATGCGACGCATATCCTTGAATGAAAAAGACCAATGCGTTTTACGGACGCTCCACGAGTGCGGTCTATGTTTGAGCGCGCTTGAAAAAGGTGAAAACTTTCCACTCGAAAAGACATATCTGGAGATGTCCTTACAATGTATTATTGGCCAATTAGTACGATTTTCGTCTCCTTCGAACAATGATGTGAAGGATAATAACCAAGCTAAAACACTTTCTAGTGAAAGCAAATCGTCATATTCTAATGTACACATTTACGATAAAGTAAATTTTACGCCCAAGTTTTAAGTGATAGTGACCTCTCGAGTCAGATTCTAGTTCTCATTTTTGGGTTAGGTTTAAAATCGCCAGTTGCTATTTTGACACTTTTACATTTAATAGACGGATGGATTCTCAAACATTAGCTGTTGTTTGCATCATTCGCTTTTCTTTGTGTGCGGATGATCCTTATGCAAAACAAAGATTAATGAAGTACTGAAAGCGAAAGTTAAAGCTCATGCTATGCCTTTCGAGACATTATCTCTTTTTGTTTATAATATGCTCGTTAACTTGCAAACTTTAAGGGTTATGAAAGCAATATTGTAACTTGGGGTGTAGAATATGCAAAAAGGCGATTTTCTTCCACTCAAAGTTAAATTTTTTTTGTGAAATCACAATGATGATAACATGTATTCGCAAAATCAGGCCTACATTTTTCTACCAAAGTATGCTACAACATATAACGCAAATTTTACGTAGGCCCATCCCTATGAACGTTTTTTCGCCAGATCGTCATTCATTAGCGGACAAAAATTTAGCGGACTGTCATTCATTAGCGGACAAAAATTTAGCATTAGCGGACATTAGCGGACAAAAAATTTGTTTACCACAGTTGTGGTCGCTAAAATATTGCACATTATCATGAAAAGTAATTTTTTATTTTAAACTGTGTTAGTGTTATGCAGCTGTTTTGTTTGAAACTTCGCATGCGTGTATACTTGAGGCATTCTCCACAAGCGATTACAATTAGCATTAGACCCATGACACTTACAACGCACTCACAGATTTGTGAGGAATAATGCAAGACATTAAAAACTTTGAATTCGCAGTCTGAACCTAAACGTTCGAAGATTTCGAAGAAGGGGTCTCAGCTTAAGGCGGAAATTATGGTTTTAATTTGGAGTTAAATATTAATCTGTTTCATATTGTGCTCCCTAAAAAACGCATTACCTAAACAAGCTTACTTACTGCTAGTCAATTATGCAGTTTTCAATAAGGAGTTAAACCGCTTGACATATTACTGCGGTTGGGCTTAGATTAAGCAATTTTTTGTGTTGTGAGCTAGTTTCAAACCGATTCTGTTTTTCAGATTTTGTTGGGGTACTGGTTATCCTGCATAACACTTACGGTTTAGCTTCACTTAATTTACAGTTGCTATTTTCGTTCTGAAGCCTTAAAATGAGGCTCCGCAGGCTGTTTTTAGTAGTTTACCTATCGGTTTGAAGTTTGTTTTGACTTCCTAGTAATTTTAATCAAACGAAATCGTTAACATTATTCATCATAAACAGAATTGCATTATTTTATTGTTAGTACATCATTTATGTTGGCTACAGTCACTGTATACAGCTACTACTCTACTCGACTCTCTACTCTACTATTTTAGTAATACGTGTAAAGTCAGTAGTACTATAATTGTGTCACCTTAATATTTATGCGGAGTTTTATGTAGTTCTGTTTCTAAAAATACTTTCTTGTTTGCTTGTTTAATGTTTATGGAGGGATATGTTTAGTGCAAAAGCATTGTAAAGTTTTTTGCGTGGTTGGAACCATATTTTTAGGTTTTAAAGTTTCACGCAAGATCGAAACGGGTGCACGGCTCTTGTTTTTTGACTGCCCTAATAATCTTGATCTTCTGTGTTGTTAGATCATCTTTTAACCTAGTTTCGTGCATGCTTCTTCGGCTTGTTGTACTGTCAAGTTGTTATGTATTTTCTACTTTGTGCTCCATGCAGTAGCGTAGCCACGGGAGGGGGGTTACACCCTCCATTGAGCCTCAAATGACGTTATACTTACTTCTTTTTCAGATATTTACTTCAAAGTGCTCGATACTTTGTCATTGATAATCTGGTTTCGTAATTGTCATAATAACAAGAAGTTATACGTAGAGTTGTTTCCTGAATTTCGTTCTTCGACGTCATGCTTAATAAAGCAATGACGCAATTTTATTAGCAGGGCAGTGCCGCTCCTGTACATGCAACTGGTCTCGGCCCCTCAGACCTTACTTAGAAAAAAGGCTAAACGATTTCAAGCAGAAATTATGTACGTTCTGTAGTTTAAAAAGAACTAAATGGCTAACATTTGAATATCGTTTTACCAATTTCACCAGAAAGCATTCCTTCGACTTCCCTACAACAATCGTGTCTTAACTGCTTTCGGTATTTCTGGTTTAAAACTTCTCTCTTAAAATTTTAGGCAATTTTTTGTTATTGCACAACCAGGGGCGGATCCAAGGGGGAAGTGGGGTATGCTGCGTATGCATTTCCCCACCAGCCATTTTCAACAATGTTTTGGATGAATACAATTTTTCCATAATTTCAAACCTCTTCATAACAATATGCCTTAGTCGTCTTAAGCACGCATGATCGAAACTGTGCGAACAAAATGCATCGTATTTGGTGAAGCACTCAAAGTTAGGAGCCAAAACTATGACAAACTTTCCATAAAAATTTTTCAAAAAGCACTAAAATGGTCATTGCAGTATGCAAATTTTCAAAATTTTTCCGGGGTAGCATGCCCCCGGACCCCCCTAAAGTCGTTTTTGTTACTTAAATTGCTTAAAATTAACTTTGCCAAAAAAACTACGCTAAACAAGTGACAAAAATTGTAAACAGACCCCTGATATGAAAACATTTTCAAAAGGCTTATCTACGCTCGTTTCTGGGTCTAAACGTTTTTGCATGTTATTAACATTCAAACTGATTCAAAAGTACATCTACCCCACCAAAATTTTCTGTATCCGCTCCTGTATACGACGTATGGTCAAATGTGATGTCATTCTCAATCCCCCCCGTCCCCATTGCAAAATCCTGGCTACGCTAGTGGTTGTAAATACAATCAATTAAGGTTTCCCTTTTTCCCGGATTTTCGACTTCCCGGGAAACGGGAAATTTTTAAAAATTTTGCGGGAAATTTCCGTGATTCCGAAAATCCTCGGGATTCCTGAGATTCGGGAAATTTTCCCGAGCTTGAACATTTTGCTTTTTTTCTGGTTTTCAGCATTTTAGATCTCATTTTTAGCATTTTATGTTGCTTTGACAAACGTTGCGCGAATTTTTCAATTTTTTCGACAAATTGAGAAAAAAATTTCGATCTCACAAGCATTTTGTCATAAAAATTTTGCGAATTTTGAAAAATAATTTTTGGTAAGCAAAAAAAATTTAATTTGCTGTAACTCATTTTTTAAATCGGAATAATAAATATCAGTACCATTGAAATCCTTGATAAAGTAAAAAAAATTCCCGGGATCCCGACATAAATTTCCAGGGAAACGATAAATTCAAAAAAGCCAAATTTCCCGGGAAGTTTTCCTTCCCGATTTCCCGGGAGGAACACACTACAATCAATGCACTCGGTTTGCTAATGTTTCAACCAAATTACGTGTACCATTACAGTATTTGCAACTAAAAGAACACAACGATCAATTAAATATGCTGGTGTTAAAATATAGAATAACCTGTTGCTTTTCGACAACTAGGCTCTCGTTTTGGCCCTGAAGGCTTTCCCGACGCTATTAAAACTCCGCTTGGTTGGGTACTGTTTGGCCTTGGATTCTCTTCAGTGGCACCTGGCTCGGCGAACGCTTCTTGCATGTTTGTAAGAAATGGACCTGAGCCATCTGCTGACGATTTTTTGCCATCACCATCTTTGGAACTCTCGGGAGAATAGAATATCACTGCAGATTATGGAAGATGAAATCAAATTAATCCATGGCCACTATCAGCTTCCCTTGTTGTGGAGAAATAAAGAGACACAATTTCTGAACAACCGTTCCATGGCAGAGAACCGGCTGAGGTCTTTACGGCGAAGACTTAACAAAAGCGAATCCATGCACAAGAAGTACACGGAAGTGATGCAATCGTACATTCGAAAGGGCTACGCTGAACTGGTTGGATACAGGGACGATAGTATAAGCGGTGCCGTTTGGTTTCTCCCTCATCATCCAGTTATAAACCCTAAAAAACCGGACAAGCATTGAATTGTTTTTGATTGCGCGGCCAAATATATGGGTGTTTCTCTTAATGACCGCTTAATGCAAGGATCAGACTTAAGCAACACCTAGGTGGGAGTTTTACTCCGTTTTCGGCAGGAGCCCGTGACTTTGGTTTCCGATACAGAAGAAATGTTTCACCAGGTACGAGTGGAACCTGCCGACCGAAATGCATTAAGTTTTATATAGTGGCCTGATGGCGACATTAACAAGAACCCCTAGGTGTATAGAATGTCTGTCCATCTGTTTAGAGCAACATCTTCAACGAGCTGCGCTTCGTTTTGCCTAAAAATGACAGCATCCATGTTTGGCAGGGACTACTCCGAGAGATCGGTAGAGGCGGTTAAACGTAACTTCTATGTAGATGATTGCCTGGTATCCGTCCCCACTGTAAAGGATGCGGTAAGATTAGCAAAGAATTAAGAGAAATGTTTCTCCATGAAGGGTTCAGATTGACTAAGTGGATCTCTAATAATCAAGAAGTAATCGACGCTGTTCCTCAAGAACGAGCCTCTGTCATCAAAACTACAGCTTTAAATGCCACCACCAGCAAAAGAGTGCTTGGAGTTCATTGGGATGTTGAATCAGATGCGTTTAGAGTTGGAGTCAATCTTTGCGAAAGATCAAACACTAGAAGAGGAATCTATCTGCGATCCTTTCCGTGTTCGATCCCCTAGGCTCGGTCGCTCCTCTCTTAGTAACTTAGAACCAGTGATGGGAATCAAAATTTTAAGAACAGGTTCTCTTTTGTACCGTACTTCCTAACAACAGGTTCTTTCATAAAGGTCTAATGTCTGTAAAAAAAATCAAGAACGGGTTCGCTAATCATCCTGACATTCCAAGAACGGGTTCGCGCGAACCTGTGCGAACCCCCTGAATCCCATCACTGCTTAGAACCTAAACTACTGAGTTGACCTATCGAGAGTGGGACGAAGAGATAAGTGAAATTCATAGGTGGGCACAAATCGCTAATTCGCTATTCCGCTAATTAGCGAAACTAATTTTTTTACTAGCGGATTAGCTGTTCAGCTAACGTTCAAAAATATTAGCGGACTGGTTATCGAAGCTAATTTTTTCAGCCAATCCGCTAGAATAAGAATAGTTGCTACTGCGATTTTAATAAACAAAAGTCTTGAAGGTACCAAAATCTTCCCGTTTTTTGTGCCAGAGAAATATCTACCGGTACTCTTCTAGCTAGGCGCTTAGATCAAGCAATAGTAACTTCGTCAATGGCATCATAATGCTGAGCTTGCGCAATCACTGTTTCTACATGAAGAAGCTAAGAGGTTACAGACCAGCAGCTGAGAGGGGTTAGCATACCTTTTCTAGGTACCAATAACCAAGCATATTGCGACCTGCTACTACGTCAAAAACCATCGGCGAAAAGTGATTTCGGCCGGGTCACATTGAATGCGTTTGGCCACAATGGGGCCCCCCCCAAAAAAAAACAAAAAAACGCTAGCATACCTTTTTTAGGTACCACATGAAACCTAGTGGAAACGAAAGCTTACATCGACCAGATCACGAAATGGTACGTGACAGAAATTTTTTCGGCTGCTTTACCCCCGACGAAAGCCCCCAAAGTTCGAGTGATTATGTCAAAATGGTATGCTAGCGTACAAACGAAAGCTTACATTGCTCTGATTACGAAATGGTACGCGACAGAAAGTTTTTCGGCTGCTTTACCCCCGGCAGAAGCCCCCAAAGTTTGGATTATGACGTCATAGCGAAAAATTTTGTTTAAGAATCGCATGCAACTTATTGCAAACGAAAGCTTACGTTGCACTGATTACCAAATAATATGTGACAGAAATTTTTTCGACTGCTTTATTCCCGGCGGAAGCCCTCAAAGTTTGAGTTATGACGTCACAGCAAGTTATGACGTTACATCGAAAATGACGTCATAATTCAAACTTTGGGGGCTTCTGTCGGGGGTAAACCAGCCGAAAAAAAATTCTGTCTCATACCATTTCGTGATCTGGTCAATGGAAGCTTTTGTTTCCATTATTTTTCATGCGGTACCTAGAAAAGGTATGCTAGCGGTTTTTTGGGGGGTCTGTGGGCTCCCATTATTACGGCCTAACGCATCCAATCTGACCCGGCCGAAATCACTTTTCGTCGATGGTTTTTGACGTAGTGGGTCTCAATATACTTGATTATTGGTACATGAAAAAGGTATGCTAACCCCTCTCAGCTGCCGGTCTATCAACCTTGTCGTTGACGGCTAGATAGGCGCTTCCAAAATTCTATGATAATTTAACAAGAATAATAAATGCTTTAGTTCGCTTTCTGTACTGAAAGTAAACATATTGATCGAATTCATGTCCAGAGGATACGTAGTAGTGTGATGAGAACTTATCATACTACTAAGCTGAAAATGTGGTCAGTTTTTGTATATATGGTATTGTGAATGTCCGTTTGCATATGTGTTTTGTATTAAGTGCTTATGAGGTGGCAGTTGACGAGGTGACTCTTTAGTCTTTTCGCTGTCTCCTTGCCAAGTGGCCGTAATTAATATTTTTACCGTTTTCATTGAATTTATTTTCACTTGGTCATTAAAGAATTGATGATGATGACCTTGCATTTCGCAAAGGCGCGATAGTCAGAGGTGTCAGACCGACGCTTATTTTAGTAGGCCTACTGTAGTAGTTGTAATAGTAGTAGTAGTAGTAGTAGTAGTAGTAGTAGTAGTAGTAGTAGTAGTAGTATTTATTTCAAAGCCAGCGCCGTATATGATTACAATTTTGAAAATAATAAGAGTTTAACACAATAAACATATACAGGCAATAGGGAGGAAGCGAAGTGACCAAAATAGTTTTCAAGTCTACTTCCACCCTTACGAATAAAAAAAATTTACAGTGCTTATTTCCCTGCTCTACTTATTTCGGCGATGTGCTTATTTTAGTACTGTGCTAATTTCACTGTCGAGTTTATTTCAATGCCATAAGTTCTTTCAGAGGGTGCCCAAAGCTTTGACAATATATCGTGCTATCAAATAAACTTTTGGAAATTGCATTGATACGATATTGTTTAGATTTGGCTGATCAACTGAAGAACGCAATATTAAAATGATTGCTACAAGTTACAAAGTTGATTTTTTGTTGTTTCTGTGTCAAATACAATCTTCTGATTGATTAGCAGAATAGCGTTAGCTTCCGCTAACGGAAAATCCGTGTTATCGGATTAGCGTTAGTGAAGCTAATTTTTTTGATTATCGGACTAGCTGTTAGCGGAGCTAATTTTTGCGTTAGCTGTGCCCACCTACGGTGAAATTGAATTAGAGCGTTGGAGAAGGTGGCTGTCGTCTTTAGAAAGGGTGAAGGATGTAACGTTACCACGATGTTTGAAATCGAGTGAGCTCTCAGTGCAAAGGTGTTATGAAATGCATCAATTTGCCGACGCGTCCAAGCATGCCTATGGGGAAGTGCCATATCTTCGGGCCCAAGATCAGAAAGGCAATGTAAAATGTTTCTTCTTGATGGCATAGTCATCTTGCTCCTGCTCTAACTACCATAATACCTCAATTGGAACTTATGGCTGCGGTCTGTGCCGTGCTGCTCGATCAGCTGCTGCGAAAGGAGTTAACGTTGCCAATTGCAAATACGTACTTCTGGTCAGACTCGACCGATGTCTTGCAAAGTTTGTACAATAGCCGCAAACGCTCTCCAGTTTTTGTGGCCAACCGGATTGCGAATTACCTGCACCAACGTGAAATAGACTGGCACATTAACCCTCCCTTATCCAGTCATTTTGGTGGGCTTGGAAAAGGCCTATTAGGTCTGTTAAAAAGGTTATGCGTTCACTTTCTCCTCATGTGACCTTCTCTGATGAAAGTCTCACCACGTTCCACGTTACTCGCGGAAGTAGAAGCCATTTTGAACTTCAGGCCCTTGACCCCGATAACGTTTGTTGAAGGAAGTGAGAGACCATTAACTCCCAATGGTTTGCTGATGGTACGTCCTGACACTAATCTTCCGATTGTTGAAACAGAACCCTCAGATGCCTTCAGACTGCTCTGGCTTCAGGTGCAATTTCATGCAGCCTTTTATGGCGGCGTTGGGTTAGAGAATATTTCTCAACACTTAATTGTAGGGAAAAATGGTGTAAGGTGAAGCCTAACATTGCTGAGAATGACGTCGCAATAATGCATGATGATGCTACCCCAAGGTCTCATTGGCCCGTGGGCCGGGTCATTAAAACTTATCCTGATAAAAAGGGCATGGTCAGAAATAACTGTCCTGGTTAAAACTAAAAATGGGGAGTTTAAAAGGCCGATAGTTAAGCTTTGTGTTATAGTACCCGCGGATAGGAGGTAGTTTCGCACGCCCCCATCATTGCGCAGTTTTTTGTTTTTCTTTTGTTTATCCTTAGATTTGATTGTTTTTACGTTGACTAAGATAAGAAGGTCATGTTTCAGAAGAACTGAAGAAGTGAATCTTGTGCTGTGTTTCTGTGTAGGCCTATGACATGTTTTAATACTCAAGCAAACGCTGGAACTCTTACGCCGATTGAAAGTAACCAAAAATGCGTCTGACAATTGTAAAGCATTTTTATTACTTGAGTGCGTGTGTCAGTATTTTCTTGCAAAACAAAGAAGTTACTCAGCTACTTTCACTGCTGCACCTATCAATCAATATTTTCCGAGTGAAATATACCTCACATCGAAATGTGTATATTTGGGAAGAGTGTGGGAGAGTGTTAAATATTGTATAATTATTCACTGTATGTACACTTGAGCCTCGAACCCGTGTATATATTTTCCCTGAATACAAGATCACGTGATGATCAAACCGACAAACTCACAGTTCGACTAAGCATAGTTGTTTGCTTGTTCACAGAGTGTAATTTGCGGATTTTCAAGCAACTCGTGATTTCTACTGTAGCTCACTTCACTTGAGCAATGCCATGGCCCAGAGGTTAAGAGCGTTTGCCTTGGAAGCTGGTAGGCTGGGTTTTATTCTCAGTCGGGTCAAACCAAAGACTTTGAAACTGGTATCTGCTGTTACACTTGCTAAACGCTCAGCAATTAAGTGCAGCGCGAAGGATGAGATAAACAGAGAATAAAAATACGTCAGTGAATTCTTGACAAAATTTAGTCCTGGTGCTGAAGGACCTTAGTAGTTATAAAGCGCCATAAAACCACACAACATTTCATTTAAGCAGAGGTGGGCATTCCGCAATTTGAAGCACAAAGCGCTAGTTGCGCAACTTCCGCACGTGCGGAAGTTGCGAAGCGCTTTAACAAATTATTTTTAGCCATTGCGCAAGTTGCGCTGCGCTTCAAGGAAAATAAATCCTTCTTGCGCTTTATTGCGTTGCGAACTGAAAACATATATAATAGTGTGCGCATTATTGCGCTGCGAACTGAAAAGAATCTGGTTGCTTGCGCTTTGTTGCGTTGCGCACTGTAGGAAGTTGAAATACTGCGTTGCGCTTTGTCGGATTAATTAAAGCGCAATGTGCTGGAGTAAGCAGTTTTTTGTAACTGTTTTTAATACAATAGCAGTTTGTTTCTTGATGCGTACAATACGCCTATAGGTCAATTTATTGTAGCAGAAATTTTCAGCTCATCAGAAATGTGGTACACTAAAGTCTTTTGCTTTTTAATATAATTGCAAGTGCTTAAAGAGATCATTGAGTGTTGAATAAATCGTATTTACTTGTTGTTGTGGAGAACTTCGCCGCATATGCAAATTATGATTTACCGCGATGAGGTGCTTTTAACGGCATGCGACATTGCAACGTGGCGCAGTGGTTTGGAGCGTCGTTTTTACGAAGACCATGATCGCAAGGTTGATGGTTCAACTCCCAACCTAGTCTCGTTGTTGCGTCCTTGGATAAGATGCTTCACGTTGATTATCTCCGCTTGGCGAAATCTGGCAAGCGGCAAATTAAATAAGTCAGAAGCAAAATTCAACCGGAAAACTCGGAAACAAAGGCAACTCCTAAGCGAGTCTGGATTCGTCCTAAGCAGCGCCTCCTTCGCTTTCTCGTGATAAGAGGATGAAGATGAAGAAAGCAATCTTCAGCTATGCATCTGTTTTCGCTTTTTATTTAATTTTCCTGTTCATTGACCACGCAAAATCCTGTTACAGTCACTTGCATTAAAATCGTTGTAGCCAACTGCGTGCTGTTAAAAGCACCTATAAAAATAACTCAAGAAAAAATTGCATTGCTTATACATCTACTCGTTGCGCTTTAATAAATTTTTCATTGCGAAAGTTGCGTTGCGCTTTTTCTTTTGTATAAACCTCATTGCGGAAGTTGCGTTGCGCTTTAATGCAAAAAAATTATTGATTGCGGAAGTTGCGTTGCGCTTTAATGCGAAAAAATAATTGATTGCGAAAGTTGCGTTGCGCTTCAGTCAATTTAAAAATTAGGTTGCGCTAGTTGCGTTGCGTTTCATGACTTAACAGAACTTTTGCGCTTTGTTGCGCTGCGCTTCAACCAATTTTTAAAAAATGCCCACCTCTGCATTTAAGCAATGCAGCAGCTGTTTGCAGGCCGCTTTTCATAGCAGTGATTTTACGAAGATTGAATTTTGATGCAGAATTTAAGATTTTTTTCGATAATTTGTAAAATCTATTTGTTTAGCTTTTAGAATTTTAACGCGAGTGTAAAGGTGTTTTTAAAGTGACAAAGTGTATGAAATATACCCAAGCTGAATCAACCGTTAACCGTTGAAGTGACCTATAAACGCTAGTCAAAAATAGTTAAGATAAAGTTTTCTTTGTGAGTCTCTGCAGCGCATGTGAATATTATTTGATATCTTGTTTATTTTAGAAACCGTTCCCGTTACCGTTTTCATTTTTTGATATACGTTTACATCTATAATTACATCACGTTTACACCAAAAGTGTGAGGTGTGAGACCGGCGAGATCCAAATTAAACAGCTATTATCGTGCCGATTCGACATTACCAAATAAGTTGATAAGAGTCGGCAGGTATTTGATCAGGGAAGAGCGAAAAACGCGTTTCAACTGGAAGGTAGAAACTTAAAGACGTCAGAGGACGTTCCGTGTTGAAGTCAAAGAAGACAAGAAAGCGTTTATAAGATAGCGTTGAAGTTGGCTGCGCAACAGCATGTGCCACAACTTTATGTGGCATGTGTCCCACAAGTTGTGGCACGTACCCCATATTTTGTGGCATATTGGTCACTATCGTGGCATGTGCTACAACTTTTTGTGGCAGGTGCTTCATGTTTTGTGGCACATGCCCCATATTTTAAGGCATATGGCATGTTGATCACTACTGTTGTTGAATATTTATACCTAGCTGATTGATCTTGATGCAGGAGGTCTGTGGTTCAGTTCCCAAGCTGGTCAAATTGGATGCAGGGTTACCAATGAAGAATGACTCACCACCACTGCAATGTTCCTGTCCAGTTACAGGTCACCGAGTCGCAAAAATGTGCTCCACTGCTCTTTGCCGTACATGCTTTGATGTACCATACTATCGCAATTACAATAAAGATTTTGTTTTGTAACTCTAGGCTACTCAAAACTATATATCGGTACTATACATACTACATAGTACCGTCTACTGGGGTGGCTTCGCACACCCACGCTTAACTTCACACAAAAACATGATTTGTTATTATGGTCAAAAAAGGCGTTTTAAGAAAACTAAACCAATTCAAAAAAAGCTTCTTTTCACCGGAAAACGGTTATGCAACTGCGATTTTTAAACTATGGGAACCGGAAATTTTGCCACATTTGGGCATAACTTCGGTTTCCGTAGTTTGAGTTATGCAGTAGTGGAACCGTTTCTCCGGCTACTTGAAATCTTCACGAAAAAGCACAGTTCATCAGCCGCACCCTGGTATAAGGTACAGTCATTCTTCAGAATCCTTGACCTTGAATGGCCTATCACTTCTCCGGATTTATAAACAACAAAAAATTTTGCCCAAGATTGTGGTACCAAGCAACTTTTGGAGCTTGTTTGAATTAAGCCACATCTTATAACAAGCGGATATATCACGAGCACAAGGATCGCCAGGGGCGCTAGTGAGTTATTAGTAGGGGTTAAGGCCTAACCTCGAACCCAAACCACGGCTTAATTCAAACAAGCCCCCAACTTTTGGAGCTTGTTTGAAATAAGCCCCAAGGACCGCTAGGGGTGCTAGTGAGCTATTAGTAGGGGTTAGGGCCTTACCCCAAATCCAAACCCCGAACATAACCGTGCTTTCAATACCCTTACTTTGATTTTCAAACTTCGGGAACCGTGTCTGACTCCCCTACTTCGATTTTCAAACTTCTGGAACTGTATCGGGCTCCTCTACTTTGATTTTCGAACTTGGGTAGCCGTTTTCCGGTTCCTCTAGTGCGAAAAACATGGTTCGGTAGCTGGAAATGGTTCCCGAAGTTTGAAAATCAAAGTAGAGGAGCCAAGTTCCAGTGAAATAGACACTTCCTCAAAAAAAAAAATAGCAGTTATATTTCAGTAATACATCACAATAAACTAACTACTGTAGTTACTACCGCTGTATATTCAAGGTGATTCGTATTTTGAGCGATTTAAAATTTTAATTGATTCCTCGAAATTCAAGAATTTACGATTTACAAAATCAAAGTCCTCAAAAACTGCTTCAAAAGTCAAAAAATACATCTTTTTGAATTTCTGATTATTTAAAGTAGTTTGTTAGGAGTGCTTAAAAAAATTTGCTTTTTTAGTGACCATGTATTTTTTAACGACAAATGGGGTAACTTTTGCACAATGCATTTTACAGATATTAGTTTGCACATAGACCAGACTACCAGCTATAGAAAGGTAACAGTGCCAAAAAAAAAGTTTTTAGTTGATCTTCAGTTCTTATGTGTTTGCGTTTGTTATTTTAATTGTGTAATCCATGCCAATAAAATGTAGCTATAGGCTAATCTTTACTGATTAAATGTGTATGGTGGTATTTAAGATGATCGTTTTCTTTATGTCGGT
The DNA here is from genome assembly GCA_964006365.1 of Trididemnum miniatum. Taxonomy (NCBI): domain Eukaryota; kingdom Metazoa; phylum Chordata; class Ascidiacea; order Aplousobranchia; family Didemnidae; genus Trididemnum; species Trididemnum miniatum. The sequence goes on from OZ023250.1 coordinate 8,164,123, forward strand.
GTTTATTAATCTCAAAAGATGCTGTCCTAACCTTTTTTGCAAACGCATTCCATAACAGCACCAAAACCATATAATAATTTTACGTGAACATTAGGGCTGGTCGATTTTGAAAATCAGTGTGAAATAAAATGCCAGTAGTTGCATATGCATGAGAAACATCCACTAAGCTTACTATTTCGTTTTTAAATTAATTGACTGCTTGCGGAAATACATTTAAATGCAACTGCCTCCGCTCCTTCACATTTTCTTGAAAAGCATAAATTGTTAGCGCCGTTTGTGGAAATCATTACAGCAATCGCGATGTGCAATGACTTTCTTTTACTTGCACAACACGACAATTCGAAACAGGCCATTTTATCTCTATTTTATCTCAACATTATTAATAATAATTATTCCAAACTCCTTCAAATCGTATAAATCGATCAATGTAAGCACGACTTTATCAAAAAAACTTGAAAGAAAATTATCAATGAGGTTATCGGAAACGCGTTTCCTCACTTCTTACTACTAAATGCAACACATCAAATGATCAAAGTCATGTTTTTTAGTAATATTCTCAACACTTCTCGTATAAATAGTGTTAAACATACCGTAATCTGATTGGTCTCAAAACAGCTTGCAGTATCAAAATGCAAGATCAGCTTATGGATATTGTAGAGTAAATATCAGCTACAGATTAAAACATAGCTAACGTAACAGCATCTAGAAAATCATTTGGGTTTTAAGTTTAACTGCAATAGCTCATCGCTTTAGCAAAAAAATACTCGTAAATATAACAAATCAAGTATATGATTTAACTAATATAATGTAAATTGATTTCGGCCAAAGATTTTTCGCAATACTTTCTGTTAATTCAGCGAAGTGTTAGTTTATAACATCCCACAACCACAATGATAGATGAGTGAGTTAGTTGACAATTTTTTTTTCTTGGAATAGTCTATGTTTTGGTTATTGCAGATTATTATTATTTTTGCTCTTTTTTTAGATTTGTTGAAAATTTTATTGTAGATGATATTTTATACTGCCTGGTTAACATTTGATACGAAAACAAAGCGAGCAACGATATTATGGAGGTTGCTCTAGCAATCTCTCAAAAATAGAACCCGGCCCTTACAAACAATTTATTCAATTTTATTATTATCTTAACACGACTGAAGTTGAACCATTCTTTTAGGATTTCTTTTTATGCATCAGTGAAGATCTAATTTCGATCTGGCAGAAAGTAGATCCTCGATTTCCTTTGATTTCTATCAAACCTATCCACAGAAAAGCAAAAGACTTGCTGAATTTCGTGAAGGATATTAACTGTAAACACGCTAAAGTCCAGGCGAAAAGTAATCTTGATGACAAATTAATCAAACTTTTTGATACATTTGCCTGGACTTGTTCGTTGGAAACCGTTTCGTGCAATGATGCTCGAGTCTACTGCAAGCTTGTCGGCGGCAAACAAGAGCATATTTTTTGTCTTTGCCCCGCAAATCTAAAACTCCCACTAGGAGAAAGAGCTTATCTTCAGGATCAACGATTAAAAGCTGGCCCAAACGGCAGTTTTCACTTGAGTTGATCGAGCAGCAGTTAAAAGGTTCCGAATATCGACAACTAAGTCAATACTTGCGAAAAAAAAGGAATTTGAAAGTCGTCACAAGTGAATATACACCAAAGTTTCGATACACAATTTACGTCCGTCCTTTTTCGCTAAAGGCAATTATTGCCAGTCTTACGAAGAACTAAACTACGAGTTATGATTTGGTTCTCGTTTTTGTTATTTTTTCGTTTGCTTTATGTTTATGATATAGAATATTTTGTAGTGCTCAATAATCCAATTGCCTTATACCGCAACGTACTTTTAAATTAATAGCAATTTACTGTTGACATTACGAAATATAAACTTTAAACTTTAAAAAATAAATTTCATTATGCTCGCCGTATTACGCCGAAGCGTGTAACCAGTTGCTGAGCCCATCTCCGCGGCTTAGCGCCTGGGCAACACAGCTCCGAAGACGCCGCAACGGTGGCTAGTCGTTGGCGTGTGCTGAGTTGACTGGCCCGGAAATCAAACCCCAGACCTCCCGCACCGATAGCGTGCGTTTAGCAACTGAGCTAACGGCCGGTCTTTGAAATATAAACACTTTAAACTGTTTAAATAACCAAAAAAAATTAAAATTTAGTCGAGCGCTACCTAGCGGCAACAAAAATATTTTCAATAATAATATAAATAGTAGTAATTAATTTTCGTAAGCGGTTTCTCATTGTGTATGGCTGATATTTCATACAAGTGAATTTTAATGCTTTATAAAACTACTGGTACTTTATTTACATCAATATTCAAAAATTATATACATAAAAATCGACAGTGGTGTAAAAAGTTTGAAACTGTACCGGCTTAAGTAAAAGTTTTGTTACTGACGGCAAAACTATTAGAAGTAAAGTAGAATTGGGAAGTATTGACTAAAAAAAGCACCTAAGTACAAGTAAAAAAGTAGTCATGTAAAAACTACTGTAACGGTGCGCTGTGATCTGACTCCAATGAACATGCACAAGTCTTTCTTGAGTTTAATATTATTTTATCATATATGACCTTATTTAAGTACAATGACCTTCTTCAAATAGAATTGTTATTTTCAGAAATTACAATATCTCAGATACAATCACGGAGTCACATGCTAAACTTTGGGTACATTACAATGATAGCCACCTCATTAACTCGGCTTTCAGTTTAGGACTGACGGGCGATTTGGCGAAGCATTAACAGTCAGCAAAGATGAGAACTATGTCAGATAGGAAGTTATGATTTTGTCACGAAAACATGAATAAAGTGTGGGAAATATACGCTGTGCTTTCGCAATCACTACACTACTCAAGTGTAGCGTTCTCAAATGTTACAGTGTCGACTACACAGTTGCCGAAGATGACTTGTTTTGAAGGTGCAAAGTGGTAAACCAAAAGAAATTATTACCGGTACCGCCCAGATGGCCGAGTGGATAGAACGTTTGCTTCTGGAACGGTAGACTCCGGGTTCAATTTAGAGCAGGGTTAAACCAATGACTGAAATGTTGGTATTTATAGCTTCCCTGCATGACATTTAGCATCAAAGGCGACAGCGTGAAGAACAAGCCGGCAAGTTCATTTGTTGTGCTGTACGTAACCATGCTTAGCGAGATTTCCCTATCTCGGAGTGGCAGACAGGTGGCTCAAAGCTCCTAAGCGAGCTCGTTATGGTGCCTCAACCCTCTATCGCAAAGAAGAATAAACATTGGAATAAATAAGCGAAAACCTGCTTATTTCTGTTAACACTACAATTTTAGCTTTGCAATTTACTTTTTTCCATAAGTACTGGTAAGGTTGAAAGAGAAATTCTATAGTTTTACTGCTAGGCCTACAGGTTTATGGAATGAATACCGGAACGTTCTTGTGAACATATGAAGCATTTTTTGTAACTTGCGATCAGGGGTATGCAGTAATTACAGGCAACAGTGACATTGCAATGATGCGACGCAACTTTGCAACACAAGATTTTAGGTGCAATGAGAGATTTCAAGTGAGACTAGTGACTCAAGGACTACTTTGTACTTTTTAAAAATATAGCTTAACTCCTAAGTAGAGTTACTTTATACTAAAAGCACTTAAGTAAACGTAAAAGTAGCCAAAAATCTACTCAAAAAAGTACTCGTTATCGAAAAAAACTACTCAAGTAATCTACTCTAGTAAAGTATTTTGTTACTTTAAATTCACCATTGAAAATTGACCTGCCCTAATGAACATGTACCGTATTTTTCGTTGTTTGAAACATAATATGTTAATTGTGTGTATGCCGCAATTTTATATTATTACTTTGACAACTATCATTGAACATGTAATAAAACTTAAAGATCTCATAAATATGGCAATGATTTGCGTGATAATATGATTTTCAATGATTATTGTGCGGTTGCAATGCAGAGTAGTGTAATCTATCCTGAGGCACACCAATACTGCAGAAGTAGAACCATACAAAAAGCTTCTAGGCCTATACAAAATACCAAAAATATCTGGACCTTGCTTAAAGCCTTTATCACCTATGTCAGACCTAAACTTGAATACAGTTCGCCAGTTTGGAACCCCTATCTCTAAAAAGATGTTCATTTATTGGAATCTATTCAAAATAATTTAGTCGTGATGTGTTTATTCGTTGTAATATACCGTTCACTTCTTATGCTGATCGTCTCCATAAGCTTGGTATTAAATCTCTGGAATATCGTGGATTAGAGTTCGGCTTCATTTTGATGTTTAAAATTTACTATAATCTTTCTGATTTACAATTTGATGATTATTTTATTCACTCCAAAAGAAGGTATAATCTGCGCTCCCACGAGTTTGTCATTCAATCCAAATTTTATGCTAGTTGTGATCAATTTCGTAATTTCTTCTTTAATCGTATTGTTAGAATATGGAATAGCCTTCCTCATGACTTATGGCCGAATTCACCAATTCAGATCAAATCAAAGATAGATCAAAATCAAACACCGCTCAACTGGTCGGACTTTGAGAAGAACCGCGCTTTCGTATTCACCAACTAAAAGCAAAGCATAATCAATTGATCCAAGAAGAACAGACCAAATATTAACTTTTGGATATGAAATATTCATTTAAGCGTGAAAGACGGCAAATATTTCAAGATTTCAAGAAGGTTGCGCACAAAGTAGGAAGTTTTTGCAAGAGGATGTTAGTTTGAGGTCGGATCTCGAAACCTGTCGGTCATCCAGTTTTATTTCCAGAAAAAGTTAAAAAGCGCTGGGCCAAAGGGGACTTTTGGGGTCATTTTTTTGTGAAGGAGTAATTGCTGTATTATTCATGACATATAGTTCAAGTTTTATTTCGTTACATAAGTTAAATCAACCGCAAAAAACAATACAAGGTAATGGCACAGTATACTTATCTTTACAGTAGGCTCACTCCTGCAAAAACCATTGTAACGTGTGTCCACAAAAAAAACTCTCTCGAATTTATGGAGCTCTTGGTAAGCGCAGACGCTACAACGATTTCGAAAATAGTTTTTTTTTAACTTTTTGCAAGGAGTTGAAAAAAAAGCTCTAAAGGAATAATAAAAGCTGATAAAGAAAGAAAAGCAGCAAAAACCTTTCAGATCATGACATTTTTTCTTATTTACGCGCTATTTCTTATCCTGCGCTAAAGCGATGCGTGAAACAGTCATTTTAAACATTGCTGTAACTTTTCACTCTTTCAGTCTGCTTCAACGTGTAATTCACCCACGATTCAATCAGGAATTTAGGGTTAGGTAATTAAAAGCAAACAAACAAGATTTTCGCATTTGAACCAATAAACTAGCCGTTAAATGCTCAGCGTTGACACAACCAGTTCCAGTAGTCTAGTCTAGCATGTCCCAGTAGTCTAGCATGTCCCATTAGTCAACCTGCGCGAACTTCACCTTAAACTGAGACCTTGACTCTTTTTGTGCGGGTAGGCCTACTGCTTCAATCTAGCTTTACATTTTAAAGACACTGATTACTGACTATAGTGACCAGCGACTAAACAGGCTTCACTTCTTCATTGATTCGAACAGTTTAATCACAGTTCTGACCTTGCTTTAATAGTAATATTTGGATTGTGACGTTTACTCGATATGGCTCAATAAGCTTCATCTACTCAATAATGCGAATAGCCATAATGATTGTGACGTTTACACGATATGGTTTATTGTAATTGCACCGAGAGAAAAAACAAAAAAATGCGATAATTCATGCTTGAATTCTTTGCCTAAATGCAGTTTTGTGCAACACGTACCGTTAATTTCATTTATTTAGTGCGCAACCGAAAGTTGAACAGAAAAATATCAAACAGAAAGAACACCAGTAATAAATAAAGTGATTACTTCCATTTATTTAGTGCGCAACCGAAAGCTGAGCAGTCGCAAAAATTAAAATATGGAAACAGTGGCGCAACCAGGATTTTCGTAAGGGGGGGGGGGGGGGGGGGGGGGGGCTGATACATATTTGTGATTGCGATTAGTTCCTTATTGCTCGTAATTTTCTAGTATCATGTCTAACTGTCTCGCGAGATGACGTAGGTCTATCGTCTATTTCAACAAGGAAAAGCCACGGCTAGTTTTTTTGCTCAAATCAATATCTGTGCATTAAAACAGAAGAGAGCTAAGCGTTATGTCCGAAACTAGTTTCACTACGCATTAGGCAAGCGAAGTTTTTGTGAAATTTAGTTTATAATCTATCCCAAAGCGGCACATAAATAGTCTTTTAACATTTTTTCAACCAAGGTATGCTTATCTTGCTATCTATTTCAACGAAGAAAAATTATACAAATTACTTGAAAAAACTTTCGCGACAATGTTCAACTAGCAAAGTTTCAATTAGGAAGAGAGAGGTCTTGGTACTGTAGCAATCTTGGACTCGGTGCTTGTTGTCAACGTCATTGAAGCAAATTTAAACAATAAAATGAGATCTTTCACAGGCACTTGCGGCATATTTATTTAAAACACTTTCTTTATCAACTGATCGTTCTCGGTGAATCGGTTGCAAAGCGAGACCGGTTAACCGTTGTTCTGACCGGTTAACGATTTTAATTCACAAATGATTTTAATTTACAGATACCGGTATCAGCTTAAAAGATTACATTTTTGTTGTTTTAACCTTGCTCGTAACCGCAGTTAACAATATTCTCGGACATAGAAATTCATTAATTGTTAAAAATGCCTCAGTAAAACTTAAATTTATATTATCTGTCAGGAGCAGATCAATAAAATTTTGGTGGGGGGATGCAGTTTTCCATTAGGTTGAATGTTTACTACGTACAAATTCGTTAGACGTTTAGACCCAAAAACGGGCCTAAATAACATAAGCCCTTTGAAAATGTTTCATGTCAAAAGCGTATTCAGAAATTTTTTCAAGGACAAGAGCATTAAATTTTGACATTTTAATCAAGCGTATTTTGTCTGGCAGAATTTGATGCAAATTGAGGAACGAATCTAGGGGGTCCGGGGGCATGCTCCCCCGGAAACTTTTTGCAAATCTACACACTGCAATGGCCATTTTAGTGCTTTTTGAACATTTTTCAGGTACATTTTATTTAAATTTTTGCCCCTATATGTGCGTGCCTCACCAAGTATGATTGATGCACGTGTTCGCACATTTTCGATTACGCGTGCTTAAGGCGTAAGAATTATTGCTATCGAAAAGTTTCGAAATTATGAACAAAAATTCTATTTTTTCTAAAACATATTTAAAATCGGATTTTAGGGAGATGCATCCCCCCAAACACCCCTGGATCCACCCCTATTGCCTGTTGAATATTGACAAATTACGACGAGTACTGGTACTTTTAATTTTTTACAGCTGTTTTATCCACTGTCGTTCATACGGCTAAGGGAGGGGGGCTTCAGCCCCCTTAGCCCCCCCCCCCCTAGTTGCGCCTATGTATGGAAATGATTAATAGAATAAAACACCAATAACAGGAAAACTCTGTTCGAAGTTAGCAGCATTGATGGTTCGAAATGTAATCAGCAAAGCCTGCAATTTTTGTATAAATATTCCGCAGATTGATGTAGAAGATCCAGTCTTTCTGATTGATGTAGATTGATGTAGAAGATTCCAGTGTATTTTAATGCTTTTGGCGTACGGGAATAAAAGTTGACGATTGATTGATTTTTTGATCCAGAGCCTTGACCTGAAAAATTATACAATATGATTCTCCGAAGGAATAACTAATGCAAACTGTAATATTGCCTGCATTAGCTCAACCTAATCTATTATGGTTCAACTCTAACAAGCAATTGAATTATCGCACTTTTTCTTTTTTCTCTCAGTGCAGTTACAATATTGTGCCTATCGAGCCATATCGTGTAAACGTCACAATCCATACGGCTATTCGCATTAATGAACAAGTGAAGCCTATCGAGCCATATCGTGTATACGTCACAATCCATACATAACTATTCGAAACAATGAAGAAGTGAAGCCTATTACGTCAGTGGTCAATCAGCGTCCTTATAACATAAAGCTAGTTTGAAGCAGTAGGCCTACCCGCAGAAAAAAAGTCAAGGTCTAAGCAAAGACTGGTCTAAGTTTAAGGTGAAGTTCGAACAGGATAGCTCAGGCTTGGCAGGTCAGAATCAAGAAGGAGAAAAGCAGTTGAATTGTGAAGGCCTCGATAAAAAGTGACGCTGGTTTATTCTATACCAATTCGAAAAATAAGTAGGCCTATGCAGGTAGCAGTGTGTGCCAAGTGCTACCGGTAAGCTAGCCTACTAGGCTACCGGGAATGGTTGCATCAACGCTGAGCGATTTGCAGCTGGTTTCGATTCATGTTTATAAGTGGGTATAAGAACACGGATAGCTTTCAATCCTTTCATGGCTTTGTCCACCACTAGCTTCTCACCGTTTTTTATCTTTTGGAAATCGAAAGAAGCTTAATGAAGGGTTTTTATCTCTGGAGCTTGAGCAGTTGAATGCCGAACAGCACGAGAATGGACTGTTTTTTTTCCGTGGCACACTATCTGGATCCATAGATTTTTTCCTGGTTTCTAAAAATGCTCAGCCAACTCGGTTAGTGATTATCTCCGCTTAGCAATTCATTTTCAAGCAGTCTAAAATGTGGTATACCTAGCTTAATTGTTTCAATGTTAAGATTTGGAGTTTGACCCCAGGTAAAGTTGCTTCGCCAGCTAGTGGTTCAATTAGACTCAAAGCAGACCTAGAGAGTGAAGAGAAAGTCACAGGAATACTTAAAATGCATATTTCAAGCTTTACCTAGCATAGCATAAGAACTGTTGCGTAAATAAGAAGAAAAGTTCAGAATTTCAAAGATTTAGTGACGCTTTTTTTCTGTTTTAGCTTTTATTTTGCTGTTAAACCCTTTTTTAACTCCTTGCAAAAAGTTTAAAAAAATAATTTTTTTCGAAATCGTTGTAGCATGGTTGTAGCGTCTGCGCTAACCAAGAGCTCCAGCAGATTCGAGAGAGTTTTTTTTTTGTGGACACACGTCACAATGGTTTTTGCAGGAGTGAGCCAACTGTATAAATAAAAAATCAGAGTGTGGACTGCCCAATGACCACTTTGGTAGGCTAACTTCGGTTACCCTTGTTTTAATTATATAGAACAAATTAGGGAGCGCCCAGGTTCCCAAGTTTGGTAGGCTTTTAGTCAAGATAGACTCTTCTGCATCGATTCCGTGATAATGATACGTCACTTAAATCCTCAGGCGAGAATATCTTGCCTTCCCACGATGCACAATTAGAGTTACAGTCAGTGCATGAAGCAACGCAGTTTCGAAAGTAACGGGATATAAGACTAAAGATTAGGAGAGGGTAGATGACAAGAAAGCATCGCAAAAAATAGCAATGCAGGGGATGCAGTAGCAATCCACGACCAGTTTCGCTCTCATTTTGAGCTCATCAGGTGAATATAGCTGGAAAATGGTGCAAAAATGGCACCGAAGTGAAGGGATTTAAGAAAAAGTATAAGATTGAGAATAACAATTAATGCAGCTCACCGTTTCCAGCGAACCGCACTCGTTGTTCCTACAAAAAGTTTAAAGTGGAAACAGTAGGTTTCATGTATAGATAAGTATACTGTGGTAATGGCACACCGCTTAAGTTTTGTGCAGTGCTGTTGAAATTGTAACAGGAAGCTGCGAGGGGACATTTCGGTCATTGAGTCGAGCAGCCACCTTAGTCATTGGTAGGGTGCTAGACGAATTTACTGCATCTCTAGACTAGGCTGATTTATGAAATTTATATCAATTTCGCATCGACTTATTGTGAGTGTTGAGTGGTTATCAACCTATTGTGAGTGTATAGGTCTGCTGGTACCGGTACTCCATCATCCAGTAGACTACCAGTAATTTTTTTTGGTTTAAATATGAAGTGCAGAAGTGACTTGCCTTAAAAGTTTAGGTTGTCAGCTGATACCGGTAGGCTATATCTAGTCCATAGGTAGTGTCCTACTCTGTCAGGTGGACAGGTAGATGAAGTAAAAAATATGCTGTTTGCTTGTTATGGTTTTAGCGGCTTTTGAATTCTTTTTCACTAAATAGCCTATTTTAAAAGGATTACTTCTATCTCGCAGAACCATTTGACAAAATGCTTCCAAAAATTTCATCAACTCCAGTTTCCATAGGACTATTAAGCACTTGAACATAAAGAAGTAACCGGTAGATAGCCTAGACTTGTTAGCTGAAAAAAGAATTACTGCATGAGCGAAATGATAGACTTAAATCATTTTAGGTTAAAATGCAATAACTTTATTTACCGATACACTTTTAGCGACTTTTCATAGTTATTCTTTTGTATTGCTATGAAGTGTTTGCTACTGCCGTTGTCTTATGGAAGCGTCTATTTCACCGGAAATTCCGGTTACTGAAGTTCGAAAATCATGGCTTGCGGAACCGGAAACATCCCTTAACGATTCCCCTACTGTGAGAGTTGCATTACAGGAACCGAAAATGGTTACGCAACTACGATTTTTCAAACTTCGATAACCGGAATTTTCGGTGAAATAGACACTTCCTTGTCTTATTGCTGTCAAAACTGCTGCGTAAACAAGGAAAAATACAAAAAAACTTTTTCTCTTGTGTTTCTTCGGTTGTCTGTTGCTTGTAGCCAGTCGTATCGACTTCACACCTTTGTTTTAGCAATTCTCAGCTTGCCCAAATGGAAAGAAAAAAACTTGATTTTTCTTTGATTCGCCAATATTGGCCGATCAAAATTGGAGCAAAAATCAACCATTCGATTCTTCGATCAACAATCAAAGTTAATCTGTGTTGATGAATACAAAAAATGTGTTTGATTGTAAGTTGAATCTACTTTGAGCTGATCGCAGTTTGATTCGTGTTGGTGAATTCGACCCTTAGTATCTGCCACCAGTCTTCAAGTATTTAAAAGGCGTTTGAAAAAATTTGTAGGTGGGCACAAGTTCGTTAATAATGAAGCTAATGTTTTCATTAACTAGTTAATTTGTTAAATTTCTTTTTGAAATTAACAGACTAAATTCACTTCCGTTAGTACTTGATAACTTTCGTTAAGTTTTTGTAAACACATATTTCTCTTATCGTTGGTTAAGTTTGACATTGATGAACTAGCAAAATATGACCAATGAGGTCAAAAAGCGAGATAAAAACAATAAAACATATTGCTTGTGAGCAGAAAAATTGTTTAAATGCTTATGCAAACATTGATATTAAAAAATTTTAGGTTTTTTTTAAAAAGGAATGCCGTTTCAAGTCAAAATTAACGATATAACGAATTTAATTAACTTCCATTAATTGGAGCTGAATTTAATGAGTTAACGTTAACGAAGGTACATAACTGCGTTAAAAAAGTAGTGGTTAACGAAGCTAACGTTTTGCATTAACTTGCCCATCTATGAAAAAATTTGATCTGCACACTATATGTTATTTATTAATTTCTGTTGTGTTTTTGTGTTAATTTACTCCTTATTTTAGCCAATCTTTTGTTTTTTTAGGTATTTTTTTTTGGTATTTACCGGTGTTTTTTTCACATGTTAGTGTGCGTTGGTGTGATGCCAAGCATCATTGTGTATTTATTCAAATAAAATTTTTGCAAATAATCACTGCAAATTTATATATTATTATTCTGGTACTTGAATTTGTGCAAAGATACTCAATGGCAGCTTTTACTTTGCAAAAAAATTGTCAAACAGCATCACATTAAGCATCCTTTTTTATGTGCAAAGTAACCCCAAAATTTGGGGCAACTTTGAACATAAAAAGTTCAAAAAACAATTGAAACATGATTAATTTGGAAAATTTAGTTTGCTAAACACATCAAGCTTAACTCCCTTACATAGTGCAAATCTCAGAATAGTTGATGAACTACCAAAAAAGAAGTCTTTAAAAATTGATAAAACTGTACAAAGGCACCCCAGGTGACAGAATACTGCCTCAGAGATAGACTAGATCAGGGTTGGAAAACCTGCAGGCTGCAGCTCTCTTAAACTTTGAATGTGGCTTGCATCAAAACTTTGCTAAGTATATACAACACTCCGGTAGAATTGAAAACATTAATCTTTCTTAAAAACTGCTTCAAATTCTACTATTGGTACATGTTATATTTGTGACTTTAAAACCTGAAAACCGCATAAAAATCTCTGATTTTATGGTAAATAAACTCAGCATGAATGCTTGGTAAATTTGCGGCTTAAAGTTGTGCGTTTTTAAGGCAAAATTACAAATCAAAAGTAAAGGTTGCTTGCTGAAAATATGCAGTCATTTTGCCTGCTGTGCTTTGCCGGTTCCCCACCCCTGGAGTAGATGCACTCAGCAGCTCAGAATACAAATTCGATATCAATTAGGCCTAGTCTAATGTTTTTTAAACAAAATACTAGTATCATATAAACAGAAGTCTAGACTACTCTGTATAATATAATCTATGGCAAATAAGCAAATTTTTGCATTAGCATTAAATGTACTGTACTTTACAGTTGTATATAACAAATAAATTGATTTCGGTACCAGTACTAAAATGTCAGTACAAAATTTTCAGTTGCAACTTTTAAACGCCATTTTAAATCTTTTTACGTGCTGTTGAAGAAGCCAATTCTTTAGCTTATGGTGGGGCTAGCGTATTTCATGATTGTTGTTTTCGTTCATTTTTTGTTATTTTTAGAAGTGCTACTATTTGTATTTTAAAACTTTGGTACAGATGATATCTTTAGCATATTCTGCGCTGCTTGTTCTTCCGGTACGGTAAAAACGGAGACAGAAAAAATCTACTCTCCAAATCTACTCACCTTTTTGTGACGCAATAGTTAATCGGGTTGATCCAATTTACACTTCGTAACTTTTTAATCAGTTCAGTTAAATCAGTGCTACTACGTTTTACTGTTCTCGACCTGGGTTGATTTTCTTTCCCAGGTCACTGTATTTTCTGATGAAGCTTGGCGTTCATTGCCAAGCGAAACGTCAAAAATAAAATTGGAGAGTAGATTTTTTCTGTCTCCGTTTTTACCGTACCGGAAGAACAAGCAGCGCAGAACTTGAGTTAGCCTAGCTAGCCTAGACTACGATGCCCGGTATACAAGCCCAACAAAATCTTCCCCATTATGCAGTGTTTAATCTTTAGCATATGATAGTAACCACTGTTCCCTTTGAGTTTTTAGCAAGTGCGAATTTGTCTAAATATAAACTTTAATAAAGAATATTATTTGCCCATTGATTTAATGGGTTTGAAGAAAGTGTGATCCAATTTTGCCTCTTGATTGAGTTTTTAGAGAATGAAACTTATGTTATTATATATGTATATACTTTGCACCAAAATATTGAACTCTTTCACGTAAATTCGCCAAAAATCATCGTTCCAGTCAGCAACTTTAAAGAAAACTTAAAAAATTTTGTGTGAAGTTTCCCCTTTTTTCTCAAATTTCCCACCTTAGATGGAACGGTGATAGTAATAATCAAAAAAGTCTAAATGTAAGTAAATAGAGATAGGCCGATGTTTTGCAATTTGTAACTGTTGCTTAGCTTATGAATGTTTGTGTTGATTTTTAAGGATAAAAACTAATGCTTCTCTAATTTATATCAATGTTGATTTTAATAACGTTTCCCACCAAAGTTGGAACAATTACTGCATGAAATTCTGTATATATTATAATTAGCCTACTTGATGGTAAAAAGACTCAAATTACCCTGAAAAACTTGTGTAGTCTTTTATGTTGTTACCGGTCCCAACCATAAGCAAAACTTTGCATTGATAGGTATGGAACCTTTTTTTGTGCTGGGCGTTCTGTTGTTGCAGAGTTTTGATAACTGTTGCTGCTGCGTACATTATAGACCACAAAAGTTACTTTTTGTTGATTGTTCTCAGTTAATGTAAAAAGCGTGATAACTAAAATTGAAAAATCATAAAAACTTATGTGTAATTAGTTCCAACCAATGGTTTGAAGCTTGTGAAAAAGAAAATGGTCTGCATACACATTGTAAAATTCATTGCAAAAGTTATGATTGAAAAGTTATTTGTCATCAGATGAGATTGAAGTTTTAATGTGCAATGCAAAAATTCCAGCATTTGTTGGATGGTGTGAATATATTGCTATATAGATGGTGTGGATATTTTCTGCTCTGTAACAATACTGTATGCTTGAAACTTACTTAAAAATTCTCATTTTGGAGTTTCAATGGCTTACTATTTTATTTTGCTTGTGATGTTTTTTTTTTGTAGGTTTGATTTAGCTTTGACATTTGCTTGATTATGAGTAGCGTGGATGAAATATGCGAGAATGTAAAGATGGGAAGAGAGTATGCTCTGTTGGGCAACTATGACACTGCCATGGTGTATTATCAAGGAGTGCTGCAGCAGATACAGAAGCACATCAATCACTTTCCAACCAAAGAATCTGAGGCTCGTGCTTCATGGCAGTCATTGCGGCAAGAACTGAATCAAGAGTATGAATACGTTAAAGATATAACTGCCACCTTAGCAAGTTTTAAAGTTGATGGAAATTACACTTCTCCATCTGTGCGACCTAATCGAGGAGCTGCTGCCTATGAAGAACCAACTCGAGATCCTGATGTGTGGCCTCCACCTACTCCAGTGGAGCAAAACCAGTACAAACCATCTCCTAATTATGGTCGACGTAATAATCCACCAAGAATATCAGCTGCAAGGCCATCTGCACAAATAGCAGATCGAAGAGGAATTGGTGCTCGTGTTAATAATGCTCCTGCTGCTAATTCAAGAGCTGATGATCGACCTGGGAAAAGAGCAAATGAAAGAGTAAAAAAGGTAGAAAGACCTGGCCGATCAAGCTCACCCAAAAGACTGGGTGGAAATGAGCCAAGCAAAGAAGAAAAACGCTTTGATCCAAGTGGCTATGATAAAGATTTGGTTGAGGCAATTGAGAGAGATATTGTACAACGCAATCCCACAGTGCATTGGAGTGATATTGCTGGTTTAACAGAAGCAAAAAAGCTGCTGGAAGAAGCGGTTATTTTGCCACTTTTGATGCCAGACTTCTTTAAAGGAATCCGTCGTCCTTGGAAAGGTATCTTAATGGTAGGTCCTCCAGGAACAGGAAAAACTTTACTGGCAAAAGCTGTTGCTACGGAATGTAAAACAACGTTCTTTAACGTTTCATCTTCGACTTTGAGTTCCAAGTATAGAGGCGAATCGGAAAAGCTTGTGAGGCTGCTATTTGACATGGCTCGATTTTATTCCCCAAGCACGATCTTTATTGATGAAATTGATTCAATCGGAAGCAAGCGAGGCACAGGTGACGAACATGAAACCAGCAGAAAAGTCAAAGCGGAGTTACTTACGCAAATGGACGGAGTAGAAGGGGCCACTGGTGGAGATGATGCTACCAAGATGGTGATGGTTTTGGCTGCTACTAACTTCCCGTGGGATATCGATGAAGCTCTAAAACGTAGGTTAGAAAAACGCATCTACATTCCATTGCCTGATGCTGATGGCCGTGAAACCCTTCTGCGTATCAATCTTAAAGATGTTGAGCTTGCGGACGATGTAAATTTGAAACTGATTGCTGAAAAATTAGAGGGCTATTCTGGTGCTGATATAACAAACGTGTGCCGAGATGCTGCTTTGATGTCAATGCGAAAGCGAATTGCTGGTCTCAGTCCTGAAGAAATACGAAATTTATCCAAAGAAGAACTACATTTGCCCACGACTGGCCAAGATTTTTTAGGTGCCAGTTCTAAAGTATCCAAGTCTGTATCTGCTCAGGATTTGGAAAAATATGAAAAGTGGATGAAAGATTTTGGTGCTGTTTAAGGTGCTGCCTCTGTGTTTTTTTTTTTTTATCTTACTGTGAGGATATTTCATATGTTATTCTCCATTGGTGCTTTTCTGTTAATCCTAATGGTACAGGTCTTACACTTGTAAAAAGTGTCTGTAGGATTGTTGAAACTGAGTAGCTGTTTAATTATCATCGTAATTTCCGGTTATCTGTTGTTTTGAAAGCGGCTAAAAGTAAGCAAAGAACATCGCCAAATCTTTGAAATTTTTTCAAATTACCTAACATTTTGTACTCTACATATGGTGGCACAATGAGAATGTCCGAATAAATATGCGATTACATGGCAAAACTAATGTTGTTATTTTTACACTTGAGTAAAACGTGAAGAAACGTTTTTCACTCTACTATTTTTTCGTATCGTATTCCTTTACCCCATGTTTAATGTGCTCAATGGTTTAACATAATTACGCAGTTGGTGCCTCTGTTTTTTTGACTGATTACTTTTTATGGTTGATTACTTCAGGCTCGTATAGAGGCAGATCCACTAGGATTTCTTGGAAAGATTGGAAGTAAGATTCGACTTATTGCGGTTTTGTGCGTGTTGAAAGTATTAAAGCAATGTCTTGAAAGTATAACTGAAAACTTTCTGAATACGCCAAATCATTTCACTTGCAGAAGTTATGGCTGCAGGTTGGAAGTACAAAGTACCAGCACACGTTTTATTCTTTAAAAATTAACTAATTGCATATTTTTTTAACTTACTGGTATGGCTAAAAAAAAGTGCATTAAAATGTAGATACTGTGTTCAGTGTAGCTAGTCGTGGTTTTGCATGTGAAAAAAATAAGTTCAAATAATTGTCTGTCAAATTACAATATAATTTGCAAGAAATATTTTTGTCGGTATGATAGTGCTTGTAATCTACGCTCAGCATTAGTACAATTTCATAATTTGTGCTAAACTGCTGTTCCTTGTAAACTTTAGTATTCTTGGTCGCTTTTGTCTGTCATTTTTTCACGTAGAAATAATAAAAACGGCTTCTTGCTACCTTTTTTAATTTTGTTTCAAATGGAACTTCTCTGAGCAAGCACATTCATTTCTGCATTTATACAGATTGCATAATATTTATACAGATTACAGAAGCAGATTAATGAACTGTAACGAGGTTGTCAGAAGGTTGCTAGCTCTTGCTTCGCAAGCGGTAGACCCTTTAAGGCAGTGTTTCTTAGCGAACCCCCAGGTCTTCAGTGAGAAATCTAGGGGTTCCAAGTTATATACTGTTTTTTTTCCTCTGTACTCCTTCTTTGCAGGTTACACGGACAATGGGTCCCCAAGCCAATATAAGTAAGAACCACCACTCCAAAAGTATTTTCAATGGGTTCCAATTCGGAACTTTTGTTAAAATTTTATGTGACGGTTAGCATTTCTCCGTTTCGCGTGGCTATTGATTTTTTACAGTGATTTCATTTTTGGTTTTGTGATGTATGCTAGAAATTGTTAAGCGATTCACAGCCCATGGGTTTTTATTGACACAAACCAACAAAATTGTGTAACCTTTTCTTCAACATTTGCGTCTGATAGGTTGGAGCCTGCAATTCAAGTGGATTGCTCAATAGACGTAACGCAAGAATTATGTCCCAGGGAGATTTTTAGAGCAGATGTCGCTTTTAAACATAAAAAAGTGAGCAATATGATATCTGGAAGGGATTTTGAAGTCCTTTCGTGATATATAATACGCAATTGCGTTGTTACAGAACGTGCGAGATTGATGAGCCGGTACGAATTTTTTAGGTTGACGTAATCAGAAACTGAGTGTTGACGCCGAAAAGCGCACGCAAACATGTTCTGAGGGCTGGACGCGTGAAGGACTTTGCCACATAAAATCCGATGGTATTTGATCAGTGTAGACCTTAAACCCTATGGTATTCGATCAGTGTAGACCAGGGGTGTCCAACACGTAACACGCGTGCCAAATGTGGCACGCGACGACATCGAAAGTGGCATGCGAGTTCTTGCGATATTTCATGAACATGCTACAGTGCAATTTTAAGTATCATTATACAGCATATTCGGCTTGAGGAAATACTCTATCATAACTCTTTTGAGTTATAGGTAGCTTTGAAAAAAGCTGTTTATCCCATAAGCTTTTCGTGACGCACTCATCAGCATACCACAGCTTGCTCTCGAGTTCTCACTTTGACGCGATTATCCACTGATGAGTGCGTCACGAAAAACTAATGGGATAAACAGCTTGTTTCAAAGCTACCTATAACTCAAAAGAGTTATGAAAAAGTATTTTCTCAAGCCGAATGTGAAAACAGCTTTTTTCAAAGCTATTTTGAAATGCTGTACCACCAATCAATTGTCGTTAGGCCTACATAGTTTATTGCTGCAGTATCGCACAAATAAAGTTAGTCTCCGATTATCACAGTTTTTGCTCGTCTATCCTGATTCAAGACGTAGGCTATGAGGTGAGAAACTGCTAGACCACAGACTAGTTTTGCGTCACCTACAAATATGATCTACAGTAAAACAGCTTTTTTTACCCGATGAGCCGCGGCCCATTAATGGGCCGCGATGGTCCTGTAGGTGGGCCGCGAATGTTTTGCCATAAATATAATATTTTTGTGCAAAAAAATTTGAATTATAAAGGTTATCCTGCTCGAAAGCTTCCGCCCACTTTGTAGATTGATTTTGCATTATCTTTAGTTTTATTTTCAGTAGCAGGAAGAAACATATTCAGTTCTAAAAAACGCTCGTTTTTGGACATCTTGATTTGGAAACCCGAACCTGTGTGAACAGGGATTTTCTGTTATGTTGAAATGAAATGTTGTGTGGTTTTATGGCGCTTTATCAGGACTAAAATTTGTAAGGTCCTTAGCGCCAGGACTAAAATTTGTCAAGAATTCACTGACGTATTTTTATTCTCTGTTTATTTCATCCTCCGCGCTACAGAGAATTGCTGAGCGTTTAGCAAGAGTAACAGCAGATACCAGTTTTAAAGTCTTTGGTTTGACCCAACTGAGAATCAAGAGTAACAGCAGATACCAGTTTTAAAGTCTTTGGTTTGACCCAACTGAGAATAGAACCCAGTCTACCAGCTTCCAAGGCGAGCACTCTTAACCACTAGGCCATGGCGCTGTCATGAAACTGCATAAATCTAAATTGTGAAGTCAGCTAACGTACTGACACTAATTAAATGTAATAATGCGTATTGCTTTGCGCCATTGAAGCTCAATTTTGCCAGTTAGCTCAAAATAAATGCTTGCAAAAAAGGGTTTTCGTTAATCGTGTTGTTGATAAAAGTCAAACCAGTGCAACCGTTTTTTTTTTCGTATTTTTGTGAATGTTTAGTTCTTTGTAAGCAACATGGTTACATAGAAAAAACTATTAATAGAAAAAATTATTAAATTGATGATAGTTTACCAAGCGTTGGCACGCGAAAAAATTATGAAACAAAAATTGGCACGTTAGCGGGTTTGAGTTGGACACCCCTGGTGTAGACCTTACTATTAGAACCAAATCAAAATGCTGATTTTACTCAGTTTTTTCAGTCTCATTCACATAATAAACTACTCACCAAATTTTGTGCTGTTGGCTTCGGAAAACCTGCAATTCAATGCGAGTCTCTTTTGTTTTATGATTGCAAATGCGAACGGTGCAGCTGCAACCTCTGACTGCGATGTGCCGTTTCAGGTAGCCACCTCAGATAATGAGGTAAACATTGATCAAAATAACTTACCTGAATTACTTTATGACTCCTTACAAACAAATTGTAACTCCTGCGAGACATATAACTCCTAAAAAAATATATTTTTGACTTTATTTGACAGACACGTCGCAAAGGTTGCATCGCAAGTCGCCGGCAGGAGTTGCCAAAAACTCATCCGGATATTCCTGGCAAGTTTGCCTAACTTTCGCTATAGAAGATTTGGCTTGTTCTGGCATTCTTTGCTTTGTAAGCTACAACTTAAAAGACCACGTGTAAAGAGCGCAAGCCTCTTATCCAAGGACGCAACAACGAGGCTTGGGTGGGAGTTGAGCCATCAACCTCGCGATCATGGCCGTCATAAAAACGCCGCTCCGAACCACTCGGCCTGATAGCGAATACGCTGCAAAAGACGGGAAGAGCTGCTGTTGCAATAGGCGGACATAATCGGCAGCGATTAGCTTGAGCCATTCACATTATAAATACTCGTCGAGTTGACACCAATCTTACAACGCAAAACGTGTCTTTGCACTTACGCCACTCCATCTTAAAAAATGTCTACGTACTGCGTACGCCTCTCTTAAAACTTATTTTTTCATAAGAGGGTGATGAAAGTTCTCAACTTCCAAAAGGAAGCGGTAGAACAAAAGTGTTTACGAATTACTGCGCTACACCTAGGGTCTCCAGTCAAAGCTTAAGTTTAATATTGTGATGAAACATTTGCCAAATAATGTTTGTAGGTGAGCTACCTTTGAGCTTCATTGTTTTGTGTTTCGCAAAGCCTGAATACCCTAATCTAAAGCAATGTTCATTGTTGCAACAGGGCTAAAAGTAAGGACCAAACCCTGTGCTGTGTATGTGATTAAAATGCATGTTTAAAAGCACAAGACAACTAATCTTATTTCTTGTAAATAGAATTATAATTTTCAAGCAGTGTAAATTTAATACCATATTCTTAATGTGAGGGGGTGCACGAATTTTTAAAGGCTGTTGTGTCTTTCGTACACACTTTTCATTATTTTTTGTCTATTTTATGATTGCCAGTACTTAAACACTGTCTGAGGTATTGATGGAACTGTTGGAGTTCGCGTTTGTTTTAGGTTGAGCGCGTCTCGATCTCAAAGGGAACACAGCGAAGTGAGCCAGAAGAGAGCGAATGTTTATTTCGAGCAAGCACGCGAATTTAAATAAATGCAAAAAAAAAACAAAATACAAGCATTGCCACGTTGGATTGCTGGAAATCACACCTTCTATTTCGGAAAAACCTGCCTGTTCCAGGACTGAGGAGGAGATGATAAACAAAACAACAAAACGTGGGAAAAGATTGGAAAAAGATAAAAAATTGCACTATCGATGGAGCATGTTGAGAAACAGCGAGATTTCGTATTGGAAATAGATTGCGCGACGTCCAGCAACGTCCAACGAGCATGTAATCGCCATAAAGCTTCCCCCCAGATTTCGAAGAGTGGTGGGCGATCTGGAGGAACGACCATCACACGAAGAAAGCGACTGAAACAAAAAGGTGGCGAGCAGTAACAGATAAACACAAATTAACAATAGGTGTAGCAAGAAAATCAAAATAGCACGCGCTACTCAAAGTTGATGAAGACGCAGACTGCACCAACAAAACTTAAAAAAAAAAGAAGAGGTGCATTAAAAAACGTTTAGGCTTTAAACATGACTTAAAAAATTAGCTGGTAGAAACAAGGTCGACCATGCAGAGTTGCAAGAAGGCAACAGAGCGCACAAAGGGTAAAATTAAACGGTGGCATTGGCATGCGATCATCTGCTAACTGGATTGTACCATTATATGGTGGCTGACATGTGATTACTGAATAAAATTCAAGAGTAACTTTACTTTTTATGGATTCATAAAAGCAGACATATCGGAAAGCGAGTACCAAATAAAGACACAATGCACTGAAAACATTTCATTTGCTCAAAGACAAAAATATCAAAAGCGTAAAAGCCAAGTTGAGATTAAAGAAAAGTTCTCGCAAATAAATTAAACGCAGGCGATGGCGTGTGCTGAATATAAACTTATGATGTAGGTTGTACACATAATAGTGTTTGTATCAAGTTCAGTACACACAACAGCAAGAGTTTTTCAAGATATTTCCAAACTCCACACACTTGCAAAGCAATTAAAAACTTTTGCACTCTAAAAAACAGATCAGTTCTTAGTCCATGGTATCATAAATTGAATATACTAAAATTAGACGATTTATATCAATTTGAAATCGCTAAATTGATGTACCAGTACATCCACAACAAACTTCCTCACTGCTTTTGTAATTATTTCGCTAACCTCTCTGATTCACATCACTATACCACTCGAAATTTCTCCAAACACAACTTGCAGTACATCTACCTCGCTGTTCAACTTCTAAAACTCAAAAATCATTTAGGTCTGTTGGTACTAAGATTTGGAATAATATCCCTTATGACATTTGGAAACTATCTTATGGCAAATTTAAAATCGCCTATAAGAACATCCTATTAAAACATTACGCTTCACATGAATAAGTTATATTCACTTTGATGTTTGCTTGCCCAGAACTCACAGGTTAATGGAATTTTCGTACATGTTTAATAGTTAAGTAGCCTACTTACCGTAATAAGCTTGTGCATCTATTGTAACTAAAGGTTGCTGCTTGACTCGAAGACCACTTGGTCTTTTCGCGGCTGCTTGTTGCTAAATTGATACTTGGTTGCTTGTGTTACTTGGATGTGTATTTTTTCGAAAATGTGCAACAAAAATAAACTTTGTTGTTGTTTGTTGTTGTTCTTGTTGTCTTGGAATAATTAGTTTACAGTGACGTCAGAATAGAAAATCTTGTTCGACAATCTCCCGCGCAAAGAACACGCATACGAACAGAGCATGTAATACCTTTCCCGTATGTTCTTATTCGCGTTCGGGTGAAAAGAATACGAACAAAATCAGCCCGTCCCGAACCGCACTCGAACGACACGGCGAACACGAATACGAACCAACAGCGGTTTCAAATTTCGGTTCAGTTCCGGTTAAGATTCAGATAAATTGAAACGGTTTGGTTTGGGTTCGCTCCAGCAAAAAATATTTCAAAACGGTTTATAAAGTTCCGGTTCAGGTTCACAGTAAAAAACAGTATAGTTCTAGTAACACAATTTAAAAAATGAAATGTTCAACGCAATTTTTCCTTGCATTGACAGCAGGCCAATATAACGTATAATTTTAACTTGCAGTAGGCTAAGGCCAGTAGGGATGTGCCGAGTCGAGTCCGAGTACTCGGCCGAGTATTAAGGCATTACTCGGGCGAGTCCGAGTATTAATTGATACTCGACCGAGCATTAAAGCATTATCATTTTGACCTTTTTTTGCTCTGCACCCGATTTTGAGTCAAAATTAGGACTTTTACAGCAGTGATAACCTTTTTTTGCTCTTCACCTGATTTTGAGTTCATATCTTGACGTCGCAGAATAGATACTCGGCCGAGTAATGTCGTGAATCGTTACTCGGCGAGTCCGAGTAATTTTCCTTGAGGCACAGCCCTAAAAGCCAATTAACGGTAAAAGACTTTTTCACCATGCATAGATTACTTACATAAGTGACTATTATTTTGAATTCAAACCAGCTTCAAAGTGACGCGTGTGACGTCACGGAGCGAACCACTTTTTTCAATCGGTTCGGTTAAGGTTCTCAAGTACTCAAATTATTCGGTTCAGTTCCGGTTCGCTCTTAGCGATTTTGAAAAATACGGTTCGGTTCCGGTTAAGGTTCGACAAAAATAGCTCAAAACCGGTTTATAAAACTCCGGTTCGGGTTTGATTCGACTCCCTGGCTAAACCTCAATCAAAGTTTTTTCGAAATATTATTTTGTTGCTGATAAAATATAGGTGTAATGTTTTTCAAAACTTAAATTTTTTACAAAGTTTATTACTTAATTACAAAGCGATAAGTAGTTATCTAGAATTTAAATTTTAACCTATGCAAGCAAAAAAATTAGTTTTAGTCTATGATATCTTCATTTCCTTAATCAATTTGAGCAAAAGTACCGTATGTGCCATTAGTGGACCGGGTAAATCGATTTAGATTAAATAGATGCGTCGTTCGAACTTGTTCAGCGGTAGCTAGAGTCAAGACAAACAACATTTTTTGGTTTGATTAGCCTACATCAGGGCCAAGGAGTGAGGATAATAAGGAGTAGGATTACAAAACGGACTATTGCGAGTCATACCAAAAGACTTTCAAAAAATGGTATTCAAAGCTTTCTTGCTTGGCGTTTAGCATTAAAGGGAGTGTGAAGATTTCATCTTAATGTGGTAGACAGATGATGTCGGTGAAAACGGACATTCAAGAAACTTTAGATACTGATGAATTGGTTGAAAAGTTCTCTTTTGCAGCCCCTCGTCGCATGAACTTACGTTAATAGCATTTTTGTCAGTGATAAACCGATATTGTTGGATTGATAATTTCATTTTTGTCTCCACTTCAACAGTGGTGTAAAGAAACTAAGTAGTTTTACTTAAGTAGACTACTTAAATATTATTGTTTGGTAACTAGTACTTACTTAAGTGATTTAAATTTCGACTTGTGTACTTCTACTTGCGTAGTTCAATCAGAAAGTAACGCTACTTATAAGTGACTTTAAAAATGATAAGTAGTTAACATTAAGCAATGTATCACGCAAATGATAAATAATCATGCTTGATAATAAAATTGGCAAGATTAGTATTAGATATTGTTTTATTATATAAGTTTTACAATTTCGTGATATTAAGTGATCTTTTGTTGTTTGTGTTTGGCGTGGACACTGAGGTTGCGTTTTGCAGATTACGACACACGTCACTTTTTTATTTTCATCACATAAATGTGCGAATTATCCGAACTCTACTTAAGCATCGGCATGATATATGTCAAGTCTGGAAGTGAGCAAATTATCTTTTGCCAAAGCTCAGCTTTATGGCCTTGGTTTTGCAAACGCTACTTTTACGTAAGTAGCTTCAAATTGCTGGTACTTTTCACTTCTACTTGGTTACTTTTTACATCCCCTACTTTCTACTCTACTTTAAGTAGCTTCCACCATCAGTAACAATACTTTTACTGAAGTAGATTTCCGGACTGCTTTTTACACCACTGCACTTCAATAAAAACGACTTAATGGTCATACATTAGACCTCTCCGGTGATTCTAAGTTTCCGGTTAACATTAGCTTGTAATTGCCGCTTGTTAAGCATCAATCAAGCAGCGATTTCTCATAGTGAAGCATTTTTCCAAGGGTTAGACAATGAAGCTTAGATGCAGGGGCGGATCTAGAGGGGGGATGCACCCCCCCACACCAGCCATTTTCAACAATGCTTTGAATAAAATTTTTCCATAATTTTGAAGCTCTTCATAACAATATGCCTGAGTTGCCTTTAGCTCGCATAATCGAAACTGAGCGAACAAAAAGCATCATATTTGGTGAAGCACTCAAAATTAGGGGCAAAAAATATAAACAAAATTTGCCTGAAAATTGTTCAAAAAGCACTCTAATGGCCATAACAGTATGTAAATTTTCAAAAATTTTCCGGGGGAGCATGCCCCCGGATTCCCCTAGAGTCATTTTGTTACTTAAGTTGCTCAAAATTAACTATGCCAGGAAAAACTAGTACTCTTGAAAAAGTGACGAAATTTGATGCCCCCTCCCTGAAAAGTTTCTAAATACACCCCTGACATAAAAACATTTTCAAAGGGCTTATTTAAGCCCGTTTCCGTGTCTAAACGTCTTATATTTAGTTAACATTCAACCTAATTTAAAATTACATTCCCCCCACTAAAACTTTCTGGATCCGCTCCTGCTTGGGTGGGTGGGAGTTGCACCACGAGTTTAAGATTAACCCATCACGCTTGGCTACTGACAATTTGTTGTAGGCTACTTGCGTGTTACGGCGTGGATTTGCTGATAATGCGGCTGCTAATCAAGCCTAGCAGCATACTGTTAAAACATCACGTTGCTGGTGTTAGTCAGGAGCGTATTTAGAGGGGCCATTGTGCCATGGCTCCCCCCTTTTGACTCTGCCTTTTAGTAAAAAGAACAAAATTCATGGTGCTAAGTGACTGAAATATGCCAGACTCTTTTGATGGTTTCTGTAGATTATAGCCAGAGGCTAGGACGAGGGGTACGTATGCATCCTCCTACCAGCCATTTTTTAAAATGCTTTTGATGTAGGCTATACAATGTTTCCATAATTTCGAACCTCTTCGATAGCAATAAGCCTTACGCCTTAAGCACGCATAATCGAAAATGTGCAAACAAAATGCATCATATAGGATGGCGAATCAATCAGAATTAGGGTCAAAAAGTTTAAACAAACTTTGCCTGAAAATTATTCAAAAAGCACTGAAATAGCCATTACAGCATGTACATTTTCAAAATTATTTCTGGGGGAGCATGCCCCCGGACCTCCTAGAGCTTTTCTTGTTCCTCAATCTGCTTCAAATTTGTTCTGCCGAAAAAAATATGTTTAAAAAAATGGGAAAAGTATGGACCCTCCTGTTAAAATTTCTCGCTCCGCCACTGGTGTTAATCAAAAGCTCACGATTTTGTTGTTCTTATCTTTACTACAGTGCTGTTCTTCTTGCGACAATAAAGCTCTTCTGACATCAAACTATTTGCTTCTTGATTGAATGACAGTAAGTTCAGCAGCGATATCCGAAACAAGCCATCATCAACGCCTTCTTCCTTGATGCTAACTAGGTTTCTGCTTACGTAAGCCGAACGCACACAGCGCGCGGTTACGGGCCGGCTTGGGGATTTCCCGTACGTGACGTTATCAAGTTGTGACGTCATTTTGCCCCCCCACTTTTTTGACCCAGGCGGCGCCACTGGCTTGTTTATTACTGGGCCGCTAACGAGCCGCTAACACTTTTTGAGATCCCTTTGGGTTTGATTAATGTGATTAAAGGCTCATAAAAAGAATGGGCTTTGGTCGGGCTGGGCTGTATTTTTGGTACGAGTTGCCGGGTCGGTTACGGTTCCTGGGCCAGAGGTTCTGGGCCGTGGGCGGTCCGGGCCTCAAAAAAGTCAGCCCGAGCCGTCTCTAGTGCACATGGATCCGGATCTAGTGCACAAGCTTTTTACCGGATTTTTTTCGGATCGGATCCTAATAAATTGCCTGCAGGATGCGGATTAGGATAATCCGGTTCAAAGCCTGTTTCAGATAGAGGTGCCATTTTATTAAAATCTCAGATCGACACCAGTTCAGCTAAAAATTGTATCAAGTTACCGACGCTGTAACAAAACTAAGTACATTTCTTGTTA
This sequence comes from Trididemnum miniatum, assembly GCA_964006365.1. NCBI lineage: Eukaryota > Metazoa > Chordata > Ascidiacea > Aplousobranchia > Didemnidae > Trididemnum > Trididemnum miniatum. Next base: position 8,190,829 of record OZ023250.1, read on the forward strand.
TAAAATGTGTGTTGCTTGGAATTTCTTGCCACTTTGTAAAACCAAAGATACTTAAACCGGTTTTACAAAGTGGCAAGAAATTCCAAGCAACACACATTTTATAACAAGAAATGTATAGTTTTGTTATAGCGTCGGTAACTTGATACAATTTTTAGCTGAACTGGTGTCGATCTGAGATTTTAATAAAATGGCACCTCTATCTGAAACAGGCTTTGAACCTTTGGTTTAAGTATCTTTGGTAAAACATTCAGAAAGAATCTCAAAACTTGATACTTCAGAATTGGTTTGCATTTGCTTGTGTATGCATTTTTGCCAATACATATTTTCAGTGTTCAATTTCTCTCTGCGGTGTTTACATTTGTTCAATGCTCTCACTTGTATATGTGTTGCTTTCTGTCAAGCCGCTCTGAAATTTTAAGGTGATTTTTTGCAGTCGGATGCAGAGCAGTATATAAAAATTGAGTTATTGTTGTTTTCTTGCCAGATTATTTAGGTATGGTTATGAAGGCAAACATTCATGTGGATAAGCTGTTGGATCCGGACCCTACTTTAGAAAAATTTTTTTGGATCTGGTTCGGATCGGGTATTGAAATCAAGGTTTCGGATCGGGTCAGGATCCAAAAAATATGGGATTCGTGCACCTCTGGTATGCGACTCAACTAAAATGCTGCTACGAAATAATATAGATCAAAGGCAAAAATGAACTTGTAAACGCTTTTTTTATTTTGTATTTTCGTGTGGAGCATTTTCGAGGTATAGGGCATATCGTGTTGTCGCTGTTTCCTCATTCCAGGGATGTGGAAGTGGTATATTTGCTAACAGCTTCCGCTTCCGTTTCCACACCTATCGCTTCCGCTTCCAACGCTTCCGCTTAAACTGATTTAGCGAAATTTTGCCAGTAAAATACGACCAGTGCGTTGGAAGCCGATAGCGTAAACCGCAACTTTTTTTCCACCTCCCTGAAAGCTCTTGGTCAAACTTTAGCAAGCGCTTTTTTAAAGATAATTTGCAAACAGGAAACAAAAGTGTAAAACAATGATTGAGTCACAATCCTGGGAGTCTTTTACTTCAACTTTGCCACAAAACTTACTCCCTTCATTAGAAAAATGTTGATACACATCACTCAGAGACGTAGCGAGAAACTTTAAAAGGGGAGGGGGGTATAATTTTTACATTGTTTTCGAGCGTTTTTTTTTTTTCCGCAGAACTGATTTGAAGCTGATTGAGAAACAAGAAAGGCTCTAGGGGGTCCGGGGGCATGCATGCTCCCCAGATAATTTTTGAAAATTTACTTGCTGTAATGGTTATTTTAGTGCTTTTTGAATGATTTTTAGCCAAATTTTGTTTCAATTTGTTACTTTCAATTTTTTGATCCTAATCCTGAGTGCTTCGCCAAATATGATGCATTTTGTTCGCACGTTTTCGATTATGAGTGCTTATGGCGTAAGACTTATTGCAATCGAAGAGGCTCAAAATTTCGGAAAAATTGCCTACATCAAAAATATTTTCGAAAATGGCAGGTGGGATGATGCATATACCCCTCATTTTACCCTCCTGGATCCGCCCCTGGCCATAAGCTATACAAAAAAGAAGTCTGGGGGGCATGGCACAATGTCCTCCTAAATACGCTCCTGGCAGCATTCCATCTATTTCGTGACATGATTATAATTGGAAAAGAATCAATTGTTGCTTTTAGTGTTAGTGATAAATTAGTGCTTTATTTTAAAATTTAGAGAAAGCTGAAAGAAAAAGCGATTCTACGTTAGTAGACCTACTATCTGAAAATCAATGGCCTATGATGAGATCTGGCATCCCTGCGAATCTAGCATTGTGAAATAATATCTAATAAATTGAATAAAATAGCATCTAATAAGTTCTTTACAGTATGCTTTTTTGAATGATGTGGAAGCGGAAGCGGCATACTTTTCGCGCTTCCTTTTCCGCTTCCATTAAAATATGACCGCTTCCACCGCTACCGCTTCTGGCTTAATTCGCTTCCACATCCCTTTTTTTAACCTTGTTATTTATTGTGTTGATGATGGCGTTATTTTATGGTTAAATCAAATCAAATCAAATCTTCATTATACTCGTCGTATTACGCCGAAGCGTGTAACGAGTTGCGGGGCCCATCTCCGCGGCTTAGCGCCTGGGCTACACAGCTCCAAAGAAACGTCCCAACGGTGGCGAGTCGTTGGCGACACTGTGTCGATTTGACCGGCCCGGGAGTCGAGCCCTAGACCTCCCGCACCGATAGCGTGCGCTTTGCAACTGAGCTAACGGCCGGTTATTTTATGGTTAAAAATAAAAAATTCTGTTACTGCTACTACCACTACTAAAAGTTTTTGATCACTTTGGGGCAAATGATCTATCCACTCAAATCTTAAAACGTATCTTGATTTGCACAGGTGGGCACAAATCGCTAATCCGCTATTCCACTAATTAGCGAAGCTAATTTTTTCACACCGGCCGTTAGCTCAGTTGCTATAAGCGCACGCTTTCGGTGCGGGAGGTCTGGGATTCGATTCCCGGACCGGTCAAATCGGCACAGTGTCGCCAACGGCTCGCCACCGCTGCGGCGTTTCTTCGGAGCTGTGTAGCCCAGGCGCTTAGCCGCGGAGATGGGCCCCGCCACTCGTTACACGCTTCGGCGTAATACCGCGAGTATAATGAAGGTTTGATTTTTGATTTTAATTTTTTCTCTAGCGGATTAGCAGTTCAGCTAACGTTCAAAAATGTTAGCGGACTAGTTATCGAAGCTAATTTTTTCAGCCAATCCGCTAGAATAAGAATGGTTGCTAAAGCGGTTTTAGTGAAGAAAAGCCTTTAAGCTGCCATATTTTCCCGTTTTTTGTGCCAGAGAATGATCTACCGGCTCTCTTCTAACTAAGTGCTTAAATCAAGCAATAATAACGCCATCAATGATATAATGCTGAGCTTGCGCAATCACTGTTTTGACATTTTGGAGCTGAGAGGTTATAGATCGGCAGCTGAGAGGGATTAGCATACCTTTTCTATGTTACGACCTTGAGTAGGCCTACTACGTCCAAAACCATCGGCGAAAAGTGATTTCTGCCGGGTCAGATTGGATGCGTTTAGCCGTAACCGGGGCCCAAAAAAAATTAAAAAGCGCTAGCATACCTTTTTCAGGTACCAAATGAAACCTAGAGGAAACGAAAGCTTACACTGACCAGATCAGGAAATGGTTTGTGACAGAAATTTTTTGGCTGCTTCACTTCCGACAGAAGCCTCCAAAGTTTGAATTATGACGTCACAAAGGTATGCTAGCGTACCTTTTCTTGGTATCACATGAAACTTAGTACAAACAAAAGCTTACATTGCACTGATTACGAAATGGTATGTGACAGAAATTTTTTCGGCTGCTTTACCCCCGGCGAAAGCCCCTAAAGTTTGAGTTATGACGTCACAGCGAAAATGGCGTCATAATTCAAACTTTGGGGGCTTCTGCCGGGGGAAAAGCAGCCGAAAAAATTTCTTGTCACATACTATTTCGTAGTCAGTGTGACGTAAGCTTTCGTTTGCACCAAGTTTCACGTGGCACCTAACAAAGGTACGCTAGCTATATTGGGACGTCATCACTCGAACTTTACTTTGGTTGGTTTCCTGAATCACCCTCAACTTAGAACTCCAAAGTAAAGAAGTGATGATAAAATAGAAGCGGTTTCTCAGCATACGTATCATGAATAAATCTATATCAAGTAAAACTAAGAAACCAGCCTCAGATAAAATTTGGTAAAAAGTATATTAAAAACTAGTAAAAGATAAAATCGATTTCGACCTCAAAGGTCATCGTCCGTCATCTAAAAAAAATAAATATATATATCTCAATAACTAAGTACACTAGAACAATATGTTATACTCAAAACTGAATACACTGACTGGTCAAAACGTTACACTCAATTTGATAAAAAATATCTAACCACAGCAAAGCCTGTAATCTCGATGTGTCACAGTTCAAACAGCAGGTGTCAAATTAAGAGCGGAAACACGAAAACAGTGCGAAAAACTCGAACTTTAGGGGTTTCTGCTGGGGGTAAAAAAGCTTCCGTCACAAACCATTTCGTGATCTGGTCCATGTAAGCTTTCGTTTCCACTAGGTTTCATATGGTACCTAGAAAAGGTATGCAAGCAATTTGGTTTTTTTTTTGGGCCCCCATTGTTACGGCCAAACGCATCTAATCTAACCCGGCCGAAATCACTTTTCGCCGATGGTTTTTGACGCAGTACTCAAGGTCGCAGTATAGAAAAGGTATGCTAACCTCTCTCAGCTGCCGGTCTATCAAGTTCCTTGCATTTCGCAAAGGCGCGATAATCAGACATGGCCGAATTGGTCAGACCGACGCATTTCAGTATAGGTCTACTGTGCTTACTGCTTATTTCCCTGCTCTATTTATTTCGGCAATGTGCTTATTTCAGTACTGCGCTAATTTCACTGCCGAGTTTATTTCAATGCTGTAAATTCTTTCAGCGTGTGCCCGAAACCTTGACAATATACCGTGCTATTAAATAAACTTTTAGAAATTGCGTTGATACGATGTCGTTTGGACTTGGCTAATCAACTGAAAAACGCGATATTAAAATGATTGCTACAAGTTACAAAATTGATTTTTCGTTGTTTCTGTCTCAAATTGAAACCTTCTGATTAATTAGCGGATTAGCGTTAGCGAAGCTAATCTTTTTGGTTATCGGATTAGCTGTTAGCGGAGCTAATTTTTGCGTTAGCTGTGCCCACCTATGTTGATTTGCTTTAAGCGTTGCTGCGTTGTGCTTTCTCCGTTGTTCGTGACAAAAATAACTTTACTTGCAGAAATCAATCCTTTTTCTTGGAGTGGAGAAACGAAGGATTCTAAGATTTAGCGGGATCCGTTCAACTTCGCTGACTAGCGTGGTTTAAAATTACGCAATCGTCTGGCGTAGTATTCTTCCGCGTTTTATACTACGATTTAATGAGAATAACTTTCTTTTTTCTTTGAAATATCAATTTGTTGTGGTATTTGTACATGCATAATCATATCCATAGAATTAATTTGACTCATAATCGTTTTTGTTAAAATATATTTATAGCATAGTAAAATATTCATCCGCTACAAACGTGTGTTCTTGTTGCCGGCCTTCAATAAAATTGCTCTTTTGAGAAACATGTCGCAGTATACTGGGTGAGTTAACATTACTTTATATGAATTTGTTATAATAATGGGGCTGGTTTTTAATTTGCCAGTAATGTTCTCTCTATCTTCCTAGATTTTTGTGGTCAATTTTGTAATCATGCCATGGTGTTTTCCTGTTACTTCATGTTCTTATAAGATATATTCTGAATGCACCTTTCACTTCCGTTCACACCTACTAGCCTAGATTACAGTTGTTAATTAGATTTTTACTTGGTGACAACGAAACTTTTAGAAGTATTTTTGACTAATTGTAGCCTCTGTACGTGCAGCTAAATTGTGGAATAGACTATTTCTGAGTTATGCTTGCGTGTCTTTGTGAATATTCTGATATTGGTAACCCTCTAACATGTGGCAGTAGGCTAGTTCATTTTCCTATTTTTTTCACCTGTCCTCCTTTCCGCTGTAAAGTTGCACATACGTGATTGACTACAGCAGTATTTGAAACTGCTGTAATGCTCATTTATGACGTACCATAGTATTACCAAGTTAAACTGTTACAAACTACTAGTACTGTACCGGTACTGTAGTTATTATGGGATAAAGTGAATTATCAGCTGTCCCCAACTTTTCTTGTTTCGCGTTCTTTTGAGGGTTAAAGGTTAGGCAGTGGCTAAGGTTACGTGACTGTAATTTTTGTTTTCTGAAGTCAAAGTTACGTGAGAGTCGTGCGACGAGCATCAGTTTGTAAACGCCATTTTGTGCTACATAGCCACAACTTCTCGATAGCTCAGTGGATAGAGCGCAGCATGGAAGTGGAAGCGCTGCACTAGTTTTGGGTTCAATTCTCATCGCGGCTTTGCTTCAATTCGCATTCTTGTATACTGGGGTTAATAATCTGGTTTGTGAAGATTAAGAAATAGAATAAAATTGCTTATCACGTAACTTTGAATTCAGAAAACAAAAATTACGATCACGTAACCTGAGCCACTGCCTAAAGGTTAACCCTAACCTTTAGTCGCTCGACATCACCTCATGTGGAACAAGAAAAGTCACTGAAGGCCAATTACCGGTACCTACACTCAGCACTGATGGCCAGTTGTTCACTACATCCATATTATGTGTGTCTGTTCTGTCTGTGAAGCTGAGCACATTCCCAAATCCCAATTCTAATACTGGTGATACAAGAATATAGGCTACTGTTATCAGGTTGTCTATAGTAGGTCTTAGTCTCTTGTGGAGGCAAAAATACTGGGGCTCATGTGAGTTATGCCGCTTGTTGTAGAATGGGTTGCCAGTAACTTTGCCACATGGTAACTTCGCCACATGGTAATTTCACCACACTTTCATACATCGAAAATTTACATTGCCTACACCGAAACAAGACTTTAAACTCCCGGTTGCCGTAAAAAATTTTATCGGGCTTTTCGAGTTACTTGGTAACTTCGCCACATAATCGAAACTGTGGGGTAAGATGTGGGGAGAGAGGTGTGGGAGAGTGCATGGGGTGAATAAGGAAGTGTATTGGGGTGTAGGGGAGATGTAGGGAAATGTTTTGGGGGTGTGGGGGGAGATGTAGGGAAATGTTTTGGGGTGTGGGGGGAGGTAAGGAAAGATGTGTGGGGAGTGGAGAAGTGTGGGAAAGTGTATGGAGTGAGTGGGGAAGTGTGTTGGCGTGTGGGGAAAGGATGTCGGGAGGGTAGTGGGGAAATGTGTTGAGGTGTGGGGCCCCAACACACTTTTGATTCCCCTCATCTCCCTACCCTCACCTTTCCCTACATCTCCCCTTACCTCCCCCACACACCATCAAACTTTCCTACACCTCCTTTCATACCTCTTCCCACATCCCTCCTTCCTCCCCCCACACCCCAACATATTTTCCTACTATCCCCACATCTCCCTTCACCTTCTCAAAGTGTGGCGAAGTTACTGGCAATCGTAGAATGTCCACTTCAAGTGGGACTTTCCCACTAACGTCTAGATAATGCCTAACAGGTCAATCATTGCATAAAGCCAGACCCTCACATTGTTACGGTATCGGTATAACATCACGTCAGTAGGGAAGTCCTGCTTTAATGTGGTCAAAGTATAGCAGGTTAAGCAGTGACTCAGGACTATTTTTATGAGCCTGTGAAAACGATATTGCTAAAACCTGCAGAAGCACAAAAACCGCTTTTGCTGGTGAGTTAGGAGCACAAGGACCGCCAGGAGCGCTAGTGAGGTATTACTAAGGATTAGGGCAGGGGCGCACCCAGAAAATTTTAAAGGGGAGTTCTAAAAGAAAACTTGATCTCGCACTCAGGAGCGGATCCAGAAAATTTTGGGGGGGGTATGAAATTTTAAATTAGATTGAGTGTTAACTGAATACGAAGATGTTAGACCCCAAAAAAGCTTTAACGGCCCTGTGAAAATGTTTTATGTCTGCGATGTACTCAAAAATTTTTTCAGGGAAAGGGCACCCCAATTTGCCATATTTTTAAGGGTGCTTTTTCAGGCAGAATTATTTTGAAGCATATTGGGAATAAAAAAGGCTCTAGGGGGGTCTGGGGGCATGCTCCTACAGAAAAATTTAAAAAATTTGCACACTGTAGTGGCTATTTTAGCACTTTTTGAACAATTTTAAGGCAAATTTTGTTAATTTTTTGCCCCTAAATCTGAGTGTTTCACCAAATATGATGCACTTTGTTTGTACATTTTTGATTATGTGTGCTTAGAGCGTAAAACTTATTGTTATCAAAAAGCTTCAAAGTTATGTAAAAACTGTATTCATCAAAAACATGTTTGAAAATGGCTGGTGGGGAGGATGCATCCCTTGGATCTGCCCCTGCCCTCACGGATAACAATGTGTCTTACCACTACACCAACCAGTTGATTTGGCTTCAGTATGATATGCGGCAAATTTTGTCTCAGCTGTGTTGAAATAACAGAACGTACTGCACTTGCACAGTTTGGACTCTTCACTTTGAAAACGAAAGTTTGGTTTGAAAAGGGGGGGGGTTGACACTCCAAACCCCCCTTTGGGTGCGCCACTGGATTAGGGTTTTGTTTGGGCTAGGACCCTAAAAAGTGCTAAAATGGCCTTAGTAATAACTACTCACTAGTGCTCCTAGCGGTTCCTTGTGCTCCTAACTCACTTGCAAAGGCAGTCTTTGTGCTCCTAACTCACTTGCAAAGGCGATCCTGGTGCTCCTGCAGGATTTTGCTGGATCCCGTGAAATGGCAAGTAGATTTATCGTAAAATGGTTATTCTTACAGGCCTGTAGCATTTTTTGTCACTTAGCTTATTTTACTACTTCGTCACTCGCATACAACTGGGGAAAGGGTAAAGGAATAAACTAAGTAGGATACCTGCAGTTATTTGTATGGTCACATGACCTTGACCACTGCCTTCATTTTATTGCTTGGTCGTCTTCACCCACTTTACAGAATTTGACAAAGTATAATAATGTAATAAGCCAAGGAGATGAATGTTGCGGTTCTGAAAGATCTACTTTGATTGTTTTACAATTTGCTCTAACTGTCTAACACTAATAATGGAAGATAACCAGCTGAGTAAATGTTAGTTTTTAACATATATCATTGTAGGGCTGGTCCGAGTTCAGGAAATTGATTTGCACCAGGCTTACCATAATTTTCTTGAATAATTTGCATAACGATTGCTATTCAAATATAAAATGATTTAGTCGTAATCCTGCACTAACACTTGCATTGGTACTAGCAGTCTGGCAAGGTTATTTAGTCTGACAACAATAATTCGCTGACAAGACAGTTTTTATTTTGTTGCAGTTCACATTAAAATAAAAAACATGAAGACAGGAGGATAAAACGTAACATAATGCTGCATTGTAAAAATATGTATTGGCAGTGTGGCAAACAATCATTATTGATATCAAAACATTGATGTAAATCAGCGACTTGTGTTACATTGCTAAATGCATATGACAATAGAAACTGATAATACAACTTGAAAATTTTCACTGATATATCAATCAGTTACTCAGATAAGTCAATTTTATCACTTAGTGATAATTCTCAGTTTTGATTAACTTTTTTGGGGGGAAACGTACTATTGCAGTCGCTTAAACACCTTATACTCTGTACTTGGTGTTTATACTCTTTGTGATCAATAAGCTCACATTAGTAGATATGATATTGATAGCACTCACCATGTTGTATTCTGAAGTGTTTCATGTTTGGATGAAACTACATTTAGTTTTGTCCTATTTTAGTGGTGAAAACTATGGAAGAAGTAAAGCAGGAGATGGCCACTATGGGGGTGGCTATGATAAGGCAGAATCAAATGGAAGACCAGAGTATGATGGTCCCCCAGGAATGGAAGCTGGAGGTGTTATAGAGGTTGGTCTATGAGCTCCAATTAGTAATATTTACATGCTCGTAGCAAGTTTATTTTTGTTTTTCACAATTTTATTGTAACTGATGGTATAATAGTGTTTTCTAACGTAAAATCTTTTAGAACAGTTGATTTGCCTCACATCTTCATGAAAAATCATACATTAAAAAAAAAACAGGTTTGCAGACAAAAGTCTGTTCTTGAGAATTATTTATTGCAGGTAGTTGAACTGAACCAGAGTTTTATAAACCAGTTTTACACTATTTTTGTCGAATCTTAACTGAACAGTATTTTATTAAATCGCAAAAAGCAAACCGGAACTGGACCGAATGATGTGAGTACTTACAATCCTTTACCGAACCGGTTGAAAAAGCGGCTCGCTCTGTGAAGTCACTTGCATCACTTAGAAGCTGGTTCGAGTTCAAAATAATAGTCACTTGTACAAGTAATCTATGTATGATGAAGAAGTCTTTTACGTTTGATGTACCCAGTCTTGTAGTACATGCGTAACAGAATAAAAACCAAGCACTTTTTCACTGATGACTAATTTAATGCTACCTGTAGATTGAATAAGCCGCCGGTGTTGGAGCATAGTAACAATTTAGCATAATTGTCTCAAAATTGGCTTAACTACAAGTATTTTATGCATTATGTTGGCCTGTCAATGTGCAGAAAAATTGCTTTGTATGTTTAATATTTTATATTGTGTTACTATAGTTGTACCGTTTTTTACTGCGAACCTAAACCGGAACCTTAGAAACCGATTTTGAAAAATTTTTTACTGGAGCGAACCCAAACCAAACTGTTTCAATTCATCTAAATAAACCTTAACCAGAACTAAACCGAAATTTGAAACCGCTGTTGAACCCAAACCGAACCTAAAACGAAAAAATTAGAACAGTTCAACTCCCCGACTTATTGTACTACTGAGCACTGTTTCCTCTAAGATGTTGGTAAGTGCGAATTAGCCCAAGTTTAAATTTTAATAAAAATTTGCCTTAAGTTTTTAGGGCTTGAAGAAATTTTATTTTAAATTTTTGCCCTGGTTTTTAGTTTGCTTAGTATGATGGGCTTACCTTCATTTTGTACCAAGTCATTAAACACTTTAATGTAAATTGTCCAACTTGGCCAATTTTCTGGTTGGCTATTTCAATAAAAGCATTGTCCAATTTGCAGCTAGCGGCAAGATCCGGGTAGAACTTCAAGTCGTATGGGCATTGGGCGGCGTACAGTCCCATATGGTTTTTAGTGCTACCGGCAAGATCTTGATTGGCTTAAGTCTATACAAATGAGCGTTGATTGGTTTGCGTCTATATGCATTACTGGTTTTAAATAGTTAAGCCAATGAGGATCTACTGCCAGCAAAATTGACACTTCCTTAGATAACTTCCCAAAATTTTTTATTTTCGGAACTTAAAGGAAACAGTGCTGCTGAGGAGGTTCATGTGTTTATGCAATGTCTGTGCATTTATGGCAAATCATAATGTGGTTAATTGGTTAACCAATTTCAGGCTTAAATTGGCTCTTCATAATTAGTTGCCCAAGAATTCGCCAAGCCTTGTAAAGCATTATTCACCATCACTGTTTTATTAGACTAACTATGATCAAGTTGTTGAATCATTTGATGACATGAATTTGAAAGAAGCTCTTCTTCGGGGCATTTATGGATATGGTTTTGAAAAGCCATCTGCTATCCAACAGAGAGCAATAATGCCGTGCATTGAAGGTGAAGTTTGTGAGGTTAAAATTTTTTAAAACTATGTTGAAAACTTGGAATATGTAAGATTTAACAAATTGCCATGATCCTGCAGTGAAATTAGCTAACGCTTGAATGCAGTACTGGTACATATTATTATAACATATCATTGCATTTTACTTAACAACCTTATATACTTTAAACTTGCTGTTTAACTGTCTACCACTTATGCATAAAGTAAACTTGCTGTCTTGTTCTCCACCCTGATCAGTTGGTGCCGAATTTGGGAAGATGTGAATAGCAACATTTTTGAGTTAATTAATTTAACTCCATAAATGAAGTTTTTAGTCTACTGCACTTCATTGACTTTCAAACCAGTACCCATTGTTGTGCTGTTCTAAGTCCAGGCTTGTTTAAGGCAATTGGTTATGAATATTATTTTAGGCAAAGATGTGATTGCCCAAGCACAGTCTGGAACAGGAAAAACAGCCACATTTGCAATTTCGATTTTGCAGTCAATTAAACCTGAGTTAAATTGCCCACAAGCTCTCGTAATTGCTCCAACAAGAGAATTGGCTCATCAGGTAAATACCGTTTTTATGTTTCATTGATGGAGCTTTCAAGTTTTTTGTTTCATATGTTGCTTGTAGCTATGTTTCTTTACACATCACAGGTGGATGGCTGTTATCAATGTTCCCTCTAAGGCGCAAAATCAAAGGACAGTGAGGAATTTTGCCTAAAATTTATGGCAAGTGAAAAATTGTGGGCAAAATTTCTTGAGCTTTGTCTGCTGGAATTGTGATTTTTGTCAAATTTGAATAAGTGTTCGATATTTTGGTGCAAAACGAAAGTTTTGTGCTTCGCAAACTCAATTTCGAGGCAAAGATTGGATCAAACTTAAACTCTCCCTGAAATCTTTGGGCTAATTTTTCATTGAGTTTATATTTGGGAAAATTTGCCCTTGCTAAAACTTCAGTAAGGGAACAGTGGCTGTTATTCTGCATTAATAAAGTATTTGTAGAGGGCTGTTATTTTGCTACTGTGCTAATGGTGATCAAACAACACTTTGTTTCCCAAATTTATTTTTTGGTTTCTTTAAAAAAAAACTCAGAATGATGCTTGGTATGTTAAGAGTTTCAATTGGTTGGAATTGCAGATTCAAAAAGTTGTTATGGCGCTTGGTGACTATGAAGGAGTGTACTGCCATGCATGCATTGGTGGCACCAGTGTCCGTGCTGATATTCAAGTACTTGATGGTGACAAAAAGCCCCACATAGTCGTGGGTACTCCTGGTCGAGTTTTTGACATGATCAATCGTGGACATCTTAGTGAGTAGAAATGATACCGGTATGTTGCAGCGAGCCAATTTTTTAAGGTGAAAATGCATAGATGTGTTAATTATCCGTCATTGAAGTTGCTGTATTAACATATTTGAGAATATTGGGAAGCTTAAGTAGAACTGTTTTTCAGCCTGAAGTTTTTGTACAAGGAACTTGTAGCCTTTTTATTCAATGTCGCCAAATTGTTACCATTTATGTGTACAGAAACAGCTTCAAATTAAAACTTTATTCACAATGATATTTTGACATGATCTGTTAAGTTAGCAATTAAAAAGGAATCGTTATCTAATGTCAGTTTGTAGTAAGTGCAGTTATGGAAGGAACCGGTCACTCATTAATGATAAGTCATCACAAAGACTATTCATTGAGAAATGTTTTTCAATTGGGCACAGCCCTAGTTAGTAATGTGATTAAAGCAGCTGCACTTGTTTTTTCACTCATTAGATCCCAGTCGTGTATCCATGTTCGTCTTGGATGAGGCAGATGAGATGCTTTCAAGAGGTTTTAAAGAGCAAATCTATGATATTTTCAGGTGGGTTTAATTGTTTAAAGTTTCATGGACTCTGCTTACATTTAGAAGAGAATATATGCAGGGGCGCACTCAGCATATTTTAAAGGGAGGGGGTTCTAAAAAAACTCAATTTCGCACTCACGAGCAAATCCAGAAAATTTTGCTGGGGGATGAAATTTTGAATTAGGTTGAATGTTAACTAAATACAAAGACGTTAGATTCAAAAGTGACGTAAAAAGCCTTTTGCAAAATCTTTTCATGTCTGCTACGCATTCAGAATTTTTTTTAGGAAGGGGCACTAAATTTTGACATAATTATTGTGAAGCATATTGAGAATAAAAAAGGTTCCAAGGGATCCGGGGGCATGCTCCCCCGGAAAATTTTTAAAAATTTAGGTACTGTAGTGACCATTTTAGTTGAACAATTTTTTGGCAAATTTTGTTTAAATTTTTTGCCCCTAAATCTGAGCTTTCCACCAAATATGATGCACTTTGTATATTTTTGATTCTGCGTGCTTAGACTGTTAAAGCGTAAGGCTTATTGTTACCGAAAAGCTTCAAAATTGTGGAAAAAGTGTATTCATCAAAAACATGTTTAAAAATGGCTGGTGGGGAGATGCAGTCCCCACGGCCCACATCCCCTCTTCCTGAATCCGCCCCTGCCCCGCACCAAAAGCAATGTCTCTTACCACTACACCAACCAGCCGATTTGGCATCAGTATGATGTGGGGCAAATTCTGTCACAGCTGTTTTGAAATACAGCACGTACTGCACTTGCGCAGTTTGGACACTTCACTTTAGAAACAAGAGTTCGGTTTCATAAGGGGGGGGGAGGGTTCAACCCCCCAGCCCCCTTCTTTGGGTGCGCCACTGAATATATATATACAGGCTGTCAAGTGCGTCATTTTTTCATTTCTGTCAATATTTTTTTTCTATTTCATTATTTTTCATTTTTTCCAGACTGTTGGCATTATTTCATTTTTTTCATTTTGCTAACTAGGTATATGCTAGCATTTTCTCGTTTTCAATCTTGGTACCCCTTGTATCCTTACTCAGCTTACAAAAAGCACAAATATAACGTCATTTAGATGCAACTGCTTGATACGAGTTCAATGCTAAAATGAATCAAAACGCTGCAAAACACACATTTTATCAAAATCAAACCGAGTGAGCTTAACCTAAAGTAACTCCCAACGGAAAAGTACAGCAAACAACAAAAGCAGTTGGAACTCGGGTAGCAAAGAAGCCTAGCTGAGAAAAACTTCACGCATTAATAATGCTAAAATTTGGTTTGCTGAAAAGAGTGGTCTGTTCAGTCTTGACAATCCAGCGTGGTAACGCTGAATGCGAGAGAAGCCTATCGGATAATAAAAACACTCTCTCACCGGACCGTCTTCTTCTTGGCCCAGAAACCCTAATGGGTTTACGACGTATGAAAGATTATGCCCGTTCTGCTGGTGGTGCACATATGGTGCAAACTACCTTAAAAGAAATGCTGCAGTCTGTGAAGATGTCTCACCAACGTTATTTGAAGCGAAAGGAGCTAGAAGCGTCAGAAAAGCAACAACAGCTGTCAGCTGCAGAACGCAGTGAACAAGAAGGTCACGAAAAACAAAAATGCATGGATCACGAAGCAGAAAGAAGGGAAAGATTAGATGAAAGAGAAAAACTACTGGTGGAACAAGAAAAGAACACCTCCAGAGACCAAGAAGTGGCTCAGAAACTTCTCGATGAAGCTACGCAATCGTTGAATAAAGCTTTAGAAGATCGCGACCTTTTGCGGGTGCAAGTAGCTAGAGATATGCTTCAAACTGCTAAAGCAAATTTGGACAAAGCTATTAAACAAAAAGAAGAAAATCTAAAGTTGCAGCAAAAGTTTGCCACCAAAAGAAAAAATGTTTTGGAGAGGCTGGTGGAAAGCGCATAAAAGAGAAAACTATGACGAAAACTTTTCTTTTTTATTTTTTTCACTTGCCTCTCCAAAGCGTTTTTCCTTTGCCCCCTATCCCTCGCATCCCCCTCCCCAGATGACAGCACTCCATATCCGCTTCCAGCACCTCCATTCATCTCCCCCTTGGTTCTACCCTTCCCCATCCGCCATCAATTTTCCAAAGCAATACATCAATTAATCTAAGCATCATCATTTCTTCGAAAGACATGTCCCAACCACTGCAACCCGCCTCATTTTATGACATAGTGATTAATTTTTTTTTTTTTTTCTCTTTTTCTTTTTACTCCTCTCTTGGGTGGCTGCTGACTCGATGACCGTAAGGTCTATTCGCAGTCTTCCTATTGCAACTGCGGTAACATCCGCTTTCAAAAATTGTATCTATCACAGTATTAATTGTTTATTTTTTGGTTATTGTTGATTGCAAAAATAAACTGAGTGTGTCTGTCTGTCTTTATAGAAAATAAAACAAGCTTTGCATTGATCAAGTTTTATTAATATGATATTACTTCATGTTTGCCATTTTTTGTCTTTTTTTTTTGACGTTAAACTGTCACTTTTTGTCTTTTTTTCATATTGAACTGACATTATTTTATCTTTTTCTTTTTATTTGAAGACTTGACAGCCTGTATATATTGTTTTTATATGGGGAAGAGTGTATGTAGTAAAGCCATTCAGTGGCGAGTTCGTTTAGGTTTTGAAAAAATCCTGGTCAAGTTTTTTTTTTTTTTTGTTATTAAATTTAAGGGATTTATTTACTTCTACTCACTTGGTGTTTGTAAAACGTGTAAGTATGATGGCAGGCAGTTTTGGCATCTTTTTATTTAAGTGTTTTTTGAGATATTTCATTGTGACATACGACTCCATATTGATGAATTTCAGACGAATGCCGTCGACTATTCAAGTGATCTTACTGTCTGCCACAATGCCTAGTGATGTGCTTGAAGTCACTAAGAGATTCATGCCCGATCCTGTAAGGATTTTGGTCAAGAAAGAAGAACTGACGTTGGAAGGTATCCAGCAATTTTATGTGTTTGTGGAAAGAGAAGAATGGAAGCTGGATACCCTATGCGATATTTACGAAACGTTGACCATAACGCAAGCAGTTATATTTTTGAATACTCGAAGAAAAGTGGATTGGCTTACCTCTCGTCTACAGGAGAAAGATTTCACTGTTTCGTCGTTGGTAAGTTCAGGAAAAATCGTGTTTACAATTTGATTTTACCACTCTGCGCATAATGTTGGCTGGTGATAAATCAACGTGATTGCATGCTTTGCCTATATTGCCTCCATGGCTAGTGCATTGTGTTCATGTTAAACGCAATTCCACGCAACAGTGCTAAATCATGTGGCAATTCACGCCGTTAATTGAAGTCGATCACATCAGGCGCATGCTTTAACAATGCTATGCTCCGTGCTTAAATTTTCATTCCACTTTTTACTGCTTTCAATCGGTTGCATTTTTCTCTCTTAGCGAGAAAGCTACGGAAGCGTTAATGCGAACTCTCGCATAGGTGTTACCGGTCTTTGTTTCTCTAAGGTTGAGCAATCTCGTTCAGCGTTCATACCTACAACACAATTTTTGTAAAACCTGTTCGCTTGTTATCTACAACTGATTGCCGTATTAATTTTTGAGCGTTAAGTTACGGTTTACCTGGTGGAACCCCCAGTCACAAAGCTGTCATTTGGCCATCTACATCCCTTATCGCTACAAAGCGTAATATAGTGTTACCGCAATTAAAGATTTTTTAAGTATTCAAAACATTACCAGTGTTTTTTACACAATTCAGCATGGCGACATGGAACAAGCTGGACGAGATTTGATTATGCGAGAATTCCGTTCCGGATCTTCCCGTGTCCTTATTACCACTGATTTGCTTGCTCGTGGTATTGACGTGCAGCAAGTGTCGCTTGTTATTAACTACGATTTGCCATCAAATAGAGAAAATTACATTCACAGGTATGCGCCAAAAAACATGACATTAGTAACTTCTGTTTTTAAGAATAATGATTTAGAGAAACCTTGTTTTTTTTTAAGGAAAGTGTTCGGTGTTCAAAGTAAACCTTTTGGGCCTTTAATACTCGTTTGATTACTTGATTGCTGTATCTGTTTTTCCATCATTTTACTTTGATCATCGTATCTAATGCGCTGCACAATTGTTAGCAAATTCACAAGAGAAATAGGTGGCAAACGTTGAAAGTTAAACACTATCAATGCAGAAAGAATCAGTCAGTCAAGTGATCCGATATATGTGTTTAAGCAATTGGAATTGGTCTAGACTTTAGATTTTCATAATGCATTTACGCGTTTGAGCAATATGCATTACCGATTTCGTTTACTTGTAAGCGAAGGAATTATTTGTGGCAGTGGACGCTGTGTTTAAGACCTTACAGGTATTTGCGGTGTATAGGAGCGTTCTCGTAGTCTTTAGGGATTCATTGTTTTAATAGAAGTGAAGAAAAGTAATAGAACTACATATACAGTTTTCTAGCTGTTAAATGAAGAAGTACCGTTTGTGTGGATGTGCAATATGCAATTACTGTAGTAATATGTAGTTGGCATGACGAGTCCTTTGTGTTGCTCAATTCGTTTTTGTTGATTTTAGAATCGGACGTGGAGGACGTTTTGGCCGTAAAGGCGTTGCTATTAATTTTATCACAGAAGATGATCGTCGCACATTGAAGGATATTGAAACCTTCTATCATACCAAAATCGAAGAGATGCCCATGAATGTGGCTGATCTCTTTTAAACTCTCCCTGTGAGTAAGCTATAACAATTGTCGTATTTTATTTCAGTAGTCACGTATCTACTGCGTTAAGTATCTTTTTCCAGTGGCACAACTAGTGTCTTCCAGAATTGCCCTCTGCTCCGTGTACTTTTTTTGCGTCAAACGATAATTGAATACCGTACCGAGTATTTGGTCTTGTGTGTAAGCTGTACCTACTCAGAAGCCGACGCTTTTATCCATTTGACTCTGCAATCTTGTATATAATGCTGACTTGAGTGTAATTACATTTTGTTTCTAGAGGCAACGCATATATTTACACGCAGCAGTCGGATTCATTTGCTGTGTTCATTTTGATTGCTGAAAGATTACCGAACTGCAATATTATTCTACAATTTGGCGAAACCTGACTGGAGCATTGCGGCTAATTTCTTTATTTCAGCTGCTTATTATTATTTTAGATTGATATTTTTGAACTTATGTAAGTGGTTAGGCTTATTCTCGCCTTATTAACGGTTATATCCCTCTGTCCCTGGGGACAGCGGGTGAGGGGTTTCTTGTTAAGGAATAAGCCCATTGTTTGGCGTAATTCTATTAGTTACGCTACTCTTTTGTGTACAAACGTCTGCTCTTTACGTTTATTTAAAAATGAATCGTCTTCTCTGTATTAAATGCGTATTTTGCGTTCGTGTGTTTCATGTATCAGTAAATCACAAGGAGACATCCATATCACATGGCTCTAATTGCGTACCTAATCGCACAATAATTTGGTTTAAGGTAGTTACAGATTTCGTTCAATTTTTTCACATTTACCATTCCACCGTAGTTTATCAGATTTTTGGCCAGGTACTGTGGAAACTCATCATTTATTTGGTTTTGCGTAAGTGGAGGTCTTGCATAATATCTAATGGTTATTTTAATTCGTTGTTGTTAAGGTGGCAGGGCTAAATGTATGTGGATAATAGGAAATTATTTTATTAGTTGACTTTTGTACAATTAAAGAACTACCGTTAGTTAATGCAACTATGGTTTTGTGTGGTTTGTTATTTTCGTTATTTCGCGCAGGGCATAGAAAGGGTGGCACAAAACATTTTCATGTCTTGCGAAAGGTAGTTGTGATAAATTTCAAGATATTTTTCATAAGTGATAAATTTCAGATTTGTGCGTGAGCTTCTGTTGTCTTGCGAGAATAAAATTAGTGGTTACATGTGTGTAATTCATGCAATTGGGAACGACTGGCGACTGATAGGCTGCTTCGAGATGTGAGCAAAGTATGAACGCGGTATGTAGCTCAGGAAAACTAATCGTTGTCAATTAACACTAGTTACTGTTTTCTACCTAGCCGTGTGGAGCAACGTAGACCGAATGGGTGCAAATCCTGGGGGGATGGGAGGATGCATCTCCCCAATATCTTGTACGGAAGTGGAAAATTCTCCATACGATGTATAGTAAGCCTACTCAGCCAACACGCACGAGTGCTAATTACGCGAATAGTGCAGCGTAAATCAGTTCTGTCGGCAGTATTTTTCGTCAATACGGCGGTTGTTATCAATTTACACCCCCCTCCCAGGAGCGTATTTAGGAGGGCAATGGTGCCAAGTGACTTAAATATACCAAACTCTTGATGGTTTCTGTAGCTCGTGACCAAGGGGATAGAATCACTAGAACAAGGGGTAAGCGTTCTTCCACCAGCTATTTTCAAAAATGTTTCTGATGTATGCAATTTTTCATAATTTCGAACCTCTTCAATGGCATGCATAATCGAAAATGTGAGAACAAAACGCATCATATTTGGCGAAGCACTGCGAATTAGGGCCAAAAAATTTAGACAAAATCTGCCTGAAAATTATTTAAAAAGCACGAAAATAGCCTTTACAGCTTGTAAATTTTCCGCGGAAGCTTGCCCCCGGATCCCCCTAGAGCATTTCTTGTAGCACAATCAACATCAAATTTGTTCTGCCGAAAAAAAATACGCTTGCAAAAACGTGGAAATTATGCGCCCCCCCCCCCCCCCCAATCCATCCAGGATAAAAACAAGGCCTTGGTAATTATGATAAATAGGCTACTTGCCATTGCGTGATTGTTTTCTTGCTGCACTTTTAATTAGTGGGCTTACAAAGGAGAAATACAATTCATCTTTGCTTTTTGCGTTGGCCAGAGTTGTGATAGCGCAGCCATAATGGCCAGCGAACGGTCAGTCGGTCAGGCGTCACTTCAATTGTTCAAAACGAATCTCCGTTGGCAAATTATTTTCAATGGGCTATGCATTTCAGCGCTTTTGTAGCTGTAAAAGTTTCAGCAATACAAAATCCCAAAACGTTGCACAAAAAGTGGTTAGCCTAAATGTTTAAAACCAGTGCGAAAAACACAGTGTTGTTGAAGTCCTTCACCAAAGATGTTTCTAGTGAGGGCCGGCGCCAAAGAAGGGGCCTAACCCCCTAATCGACATGCTTGGCTCCCCCAATTAACAAGCTCACTCTTTTGAAGACAGTGGCTTTTGTGTTTAATTTCAAACATTGGCCCCCCCCTAATAAACGCTTTAGCCCTCCTAATTCAACTGCTCTGGCGCCGGTTCTGTCTCTTCACAAGGAGAAACGAAACATTATCTTGTCGGCTTATGTGAAACCCGGTTTGTAAAACGCCATGTATCAAATACCAGTAGAGCACTCAAAATTAGGGGCAAAAACTTTCAATAAAGTTTGCCCGAAAACTGTTCAAAATTCACTAAAATGGCCATTATAGTAGGTGAATTTTCAAAAATTTTCCGTGGGAGCATGCCCCCGGACCCTCAAGAGCCTTTTTTTGTTCCTCAACTTGCTTCAAATTAATTCTGCCGGAAAAAACTACGATTGAAAAAATATCGAATTTTGGTGTCCCTTCCTTAAAAAAATTTCTGATTACGCCTCAGTAGGCCTAGTAGTGTTTATTTTTCCAACGCATAGCACATAACATAACAGCAAATCATCCAAGAAAAGTACATAATATACCACACTGTGTCTAGATCTATTGTGCAAGCTTGCGAGGGGAATAACAGAAAGACCAAGGGTCATCAAGTCTGTCACACCTGTAAAAGCAATCTTCAAGTCATATATGCAATAAGAGCTGGGTGGTTTTTTATGATTTTATGAAATGAAACATGAAACATTTTCAAAGGGCTTAGATACGCCCTTTTCCGCATTTAGACGTCTACCGTTTTTGAATTTACTGCAGTAAACATTCAACCGAATTCAAAATTGCATCCATCCCCCACCAAAATTTTCTGGATCCCCTCCTGGCCTGAAGTAAGCACGCATAAATCGATAATGGGCGAACAAAATGCATCATGTTTGGGGAGGAACTTCGAATGAGGGGCAAAAAGTTTGATCAAAATTTGTTCAAAAAGCACTAAAAAGGCCAATAGGCCTACACCATATAAAATTTCAAAAATTTTCCCCCCGGACCCCCTAGAGTCGTCTTTTCCTAAACTCGCTTCAAATTTACTCTGCCGGAAAAACATACACTAATAACAGATGTCACAATTTGGTGCCCTTCCTAAAAAAACTTAGAATGCGCCTCTGACATGAAACGTTGACGGCCTATTGCGGGTCTCAACGTCTGACGTCTTTGTATCTAGTTAACACTCAATCTAATTCAAATTTGCATCCCCCCACCAAAATTTTCTGGTCCGTTCTTGTTGTTGGTTAAGATTTTTAAACTTTAGCCCCCCCCCCAATGGAAAATCCTGGCTACGCCTATTCCGGGATTTATTAAACAAATGTGTGAAAGAGCTCGAAAGTTCTATGCGACCCGACATCTAACGCCTTTTCAATCAGCCTAATTTGCAATGTAGGCACACAATCTTGAGACGTGAGTTCACAAAAAATAGATATAGGCCTAGCTATACGCATAAATCAACTTGACGGTCACAAGCTATGAACTTCAATCAATCAATTCGTTTTTACTTTCACACTCCACAACGTTAGAAACACACGTTCATATCAGTTTAATAAGTATTGGCAAAGCACGGAAAAGGGCACACGCAGCAAAACGGGTAATCGTTGAAGCATGCCCGTCAAAAAGATTAGGCATGTCTGCGTGACCCTAAGGCGTATCAATCATTGAGCAACTATATTTTTAAAAAATACACACAGTAGCCTAAAGCAAAAATTTGGTAGCGTCAAAAGCAGTGGCGCACAGTGAGCATTTTTAAAGGTGTGCTCCACTCCGTTATATGCTGCTGCCTGCCGGGATGTATTAAACAAGTGTGTGAAAGAGTTCGAAAGTTTTATGCGATCCGACATTTAGGCTAACGCTTTTTCAATCAGCCTATAACAGTCATTGAGCAACCATATTTTTAAAAAGTACACACAGAAGCCTAAAGTAAAAATTTAGAAGCGTCAAAAGTCCGTGAGTACAAAAATATAACAATACCGGTACCGACAAGGCAAATCTTCCTACATAAGAGAATGGACCTTCTAACTAGCTGTTGATACTATTTCCAGTTTTCCATCATAATTTCTGCCAAAAAATTGCTTTTGAATTATATTGTCAACACTTAAATCCACTCCTCTCAAACAAATTACACTACAACTCATCTATACATCGATCGCCAAACTTTGGAATATGGCAAGCAACCACCGACAACCAGGTTGATACAACTGCAACCACGGTACTATTTCCAATTTTTCAATACAATTCCTGCTACGAAATGGCTTTTTAATTATACTGTCAACATTAAGCTCCATTCCACTAAATACATTTGACCTAGTCCTACAACCTTAAAATGCCAGTATAAGCTATCGACCGCAAACTTTCGAAAATGACCAGCAGTTACCAACAGGGCTCTCACTTTTTTCCAATTTTCTTATATTGAAGAAAAAATTTCCTCAGATTTTCTTAACCCTATCTTGGGCGGGGTATTTGTACTACCTATTTTGGGCGGGGGGGGGGCAAATTTGCCCCCCCTATCTAACTCGTTACTGGAAAGAGCTAGAGACTTGATTTTTTGCACACTGATAGCTCCTCACCAAAATTTTTGAAATTTGGTAAAAAAAATTGGTGACGTCATCACCGTGACCATGACGTCATCATATTACTTGTTTTTTATCTTTTTTTTAAAAAAACGCTGTTTATATTGCAAAGTTATGATCCAGTCAAGGTTTTTCCATAACTTCAAAACGGCTTCATAATTTTTATGATGACGTCATCAAATCGTGACGTCATCGTACTGCTTAATCTGCACCTTTTATCTAAACAACGCTGTTTTTATTGCAATTTCATGATCTAGTCAAGGTTTTCGGTAACTTCAAATTGTTTCATGATTTGTATTCAAGAAAGAAAAAAACGAAAAAGATATTCTTTGACATGTCTAAAATATTTTAGCGCCTGACCATTCTATAAGTTTTTGACCTAATCTAAATTCTTATTGACATTCTAAGTTTCTAACAAGTTTTTGACCAAATCAAACGCTTATTGACCTAATGCAATGCTTATTGACGTAGTTGGGAGAAACGACCTTTTACGTTATTTATTTGTAATATAGCGCTTACATTTTTTTTATGTTTGTGGTACCTAATTCGCTTACTTCGATTTTTTTTTCTTAGGTACCTTTGACAAAGTCGAGATTTGAACCCCTTACCCTTGCCCTATTACCTTGAAATTTTCAGAGATGGTGTAGATATAAATAAACCTCAAAGTCAGTGAATACCAAGTAGAAAAGTTAAGCCGTTTTAGAAGAATTTAGAAAAAACCGACAGGGGGGGCAAATTTGCCCCCCCCCGCCCAAAATAGGGTTAAATTTCCTTAAAACTAGCCTGGATTGCATTTACATGCTATTGACCGTTTTTTTAGGCATAGAATTGTTTTTTCTGAATTTTTAGGTAGGCAATTATCTGAACTAATGCTCAGTAACGTAGCGAGAAATTTCAAAAAGAGGGAACCATAACTTCCATTTTCTTTTCAGGCGTATTTTTTTCGGCAGAACAAATTTAAAGGTGATTGAAAAACAAAAAAAGCTCTAGGGGGGTCCGGGGCATGCTCCCCCGAAAAACTTTTGAAAATTTCCATGCTGTAATGGCTATTTTGGTGCTTTTTGAATAATTTTCACGAAAATTTTGTTTATATTTTTTTACCCTATTTCTGAGTGCTTCACCAAATGTGATTCAATCTTTTCGCACATTTTCGATTATGCGTGCTAGGCGTAAGACTTATTGCTATGCAAGAGGTTCAAAATTATAGAAAAATTGCACAGGCTACATCAAAAACAGTTTCGAAAATGGCTGGTGGGAAGATGCATCCTCCTCAAGTTCCTCAACCTATCCCCCTGAATCCGCCCCTGGCCATAAGCTACAAAAACCATCAAAGTAGTCTGGCATATTTCAGTCACTTGGCACCATTAATTTTGTTGTTTTTACTAAAAGGCAGATCAAGTCAAAAGGGCGGTAGACATGGCCCAATGCCCCCCCCCCTACATACGTTTTATCTAATGCTACATATAGCCTACATGCAATGCAAGTCATATCTAACACGATGTTACCGGTACCTCTTATTCTATTTACATAAAAGAAATCTGAAAAATCCATGGCAGTGAGGTGATAGCTCATAACAACATGCCAGTCTTTGCAGTTGGCTTGTGTAACGGACCATCTTGTCTTGACATCGAGGTTTTCAGCTTTCTGCATTGTGCAGTTGGAGGTTTTAACCACTATTTAAATGTCTCGTTTTGTAACCAAGCATATCTGAAGGATTGTGAATAATGAATTTTTTTTCTGGTTACAAATTTTTTTTTTTTGTAACTTCCTGTGAAGAATCATTGCTAGACTCAGTTTCATTGTCGCTTAGTTATGCTTAACAATATTACTGTTTAGGCTAAACACTTTTATGTTTCAGGTACCGGTACGGTACTCTGCAACCACAAAAGTAAGATTGAAAATCTGGCAACAAAAATTTCCTTAAACGTCCTTGAATCGAAGGCAATTCCTGAAACATCTTCGAATTTCCTTAAACTAAGGAAATTTCCTTCAAAGTGAGAACCCTGGTTACCAACAACCTCTATGCTACAACCAGACTGCTACTCGTATTATTGGACAAGGAAGGACGTGTGATTGCACATCTTGTGTATCCTTTAGCTTGTGCTTTTGTTTTTCGTAGACAAAGTTGTTTTGTTCAGGGTATTCAAAGGCTACGACCGAACATGAAAAACAGTCCAACTTTTAGAAATTTTCAAGTGGGTGAACCAGGGTCAAACATTAAACTACTTTCATTAAATTTGGTATAGGAGCTTCAATTAACAAAACGAACATTATTGCAAGCAGGACGAAACGATCGAAGAAAAAAATTTTTTTCATGATTTTGAGGCAGCCTATTGGACATGCATTGTGACGTTGCGTCTGGGTTCAATTTTAACATAGGACACTTCTTGCAATTGAATCGTGTGGAAAGAGAAAAGTCACGTTCCGCTATACATAGGCGTAGCCAGGATTTTCAATTGGGAGGGGGGGTGGGGGGCTAAAGTTTTAAAAATTTTACCCAACAGCTGGAACCGTTTCCACTGAAAATATCGATGAAGATAAAAAAAAGGTCGTCACGTCTTTCGACGTCCAATTTACCCCCCCCCCAAAAGAGAAAAGGTTAACGCGTCCTCAGATGCTTTGTTTCCACTGTTTCGCTGACTGCAGGTATATATCGGCCGCGACCCCAGCGGCCCCCCCTGAATACGCCCCTGGAAGCGTATTCTAAGTTCTTTTAGGTAGGGCACCAAATTGTGACATGTTTTAGCCTATAATAGCGTATGTTTTTCGGGTAGAGTAAATTTGAAGCAAATTGAAGAAAAAAACGACTCTAGAGGGTTCGGGGGCATGCTTTCCCGGAAAAATTTTGAAATTTTACATGGTGTAATGGCCTTTTTAGTGCTTTTTGAACAAATTTTGATCAAGCTTTTTGCCCTTCATTCGGAGTCCTTCACCAAACATGATGCATTTTGTTCGTCCATTATCGATTTATGCGTGCTTACTTCAGGCCAGGAGTGGATCCAGAAAATTTTGGTGGTGTATGCAATTTTGAATCAGGTTGAATGTTTACTACTGTAAATATAAAAACGGTAGTAGACGCGGAAAAGAGCGTAACTAAGCCCTTTGAAAATGTTTTATGTCTGAGGCGTAATCAGAAATTTTTTTTAGAAAGGGACACCAAAATTCGATATTTTTTCAATCGTAGTTTTTTTCGGCAGAATTAATTTGAAGCAAGTTGAGGAACAAAAACAAAGGCTCCAGAGGGTCTGGGGGCATGCTCCCACGGAAAATGTTTGAAAATTCACGTATTGTATGGCCATTTTAGCGCATTTTGAACAGTTTTCGGGCAAACTTTATTGAAATTCAACAGTTCAGGTGGCCGAGTGTTAAGAGCGTCTGCCTCGGGAGCTGTAGACTTGGGTTTGATTCAGTGGCGCCGGCACGGGGGGATGAGAAGGGGCGACCGCCCCCCCCCCCCCAATGATTTTTTGATCATTTTTTCAAATCGCCTATAACCGCAGAGACGCCACACAATTCGTCGGCAATGTAATTTTTGTAAGGAATATGTAGCTCCATCTCGTGTTCCAATATTCTTCGACATTTCTAATTTCGCAATTTGCAAACGCATCTAACAGAAGCAATCACCGCTTAATGTAAAAGACAATGGTTGCAATTCATATCAATGACCAGCAGCTGTGGTATCATAAAATCCACCAGGAAGAATGAGGTATCAGAATACTTTGTGAAATCATAATTGGCTTGACATACTGTAATTTGACGAAGCTTATTCCTAAACCGTGACTAGTGTAGCGTTTTGAAAAATTTAAAATAGCGGCGGGCAAGTGAGGGCTTTTCAGAATCAGAAATCTCTTAGGTTTTAGCAAGTAAGATCCCGGCGCCTAATAAGGCCCGGCTCCTAATAAGATGCACCGCCAGGATCTTCTTTCCAGAAGCAAATAAAAATTTCGTTTTGTCTTTTACTAAAAGTTAACATAAATTCATTGTGGTTTACCACATTTCAACTTTTTCTAACAAACCATTATTTCTCGAGAGCTAAAAGAAATTTTTGAGAAATGGGGTTAGCGTTGAAAGCAAAATTTGTAAAAGTTTAAATTTTAATTTTAAGCAATTGGAGGCGAGTTTTTTTTTCGATTTGAAAGTTTTGCATAAAAGCACACTTACTAGTGAATAAAAAATGAGGATTATTGCAAAAAAATTTTTAGATGTAATGAAAAGCTAAGCATTTTTTAGGGAAGGTAGATGTTCCTAATAAGGCCCACGTGCTTGAATAGTCTTGCTAGAGTATCAAGGTGCAGGTGTAGTCTGGTTACTGCAGCTATTCAGTTAAATGTTGTCAAGACTTGTTATTAAGTGTAACTATAGATTGTTGACTTTAAAGCTGATTTGTGATCAGCTAAACATACTTAAACAGAGCCGGCGGCAGAGCAGTCGACTTATTGGGGCCAAGCGTTTATCAGGGGGGAGAGGGGGGTAAAGTTCGAAATTAAGCACAATAGCCGCTTTCTTCAATAGAGTAAACTTGTTGATTTGGAGGGGGGCAAGCATGTCGATTGGAGGGGCAGGTCCCCCTGGCCTCCCTTGGCGACGGCCCTGTACTTAAAGCTAAATTTATGTACCCGTAGGCCTATTGTACCAGTACCGTTTCTACTATATATTTTGGACTAATTTTCCTCCTCTTAGAAGTTGTTGACTAACCAAAGATGAAGAAACACCATTTATGTCTTTCGGAACGACATGGCAAGCAAGTTTGCTTTGTTTTCTACGGTAGCATTTTGTCAGTGGGAGTCGAGTACTCAACTTCCGAGTACGAGTACCGCAAAAAATGTAACGAGCACCGAAAAAAAGTTCGAGTACGAGTACTTTTACAAATTTGACAAAAGAACAATTTTTAAGTTGTAACAGCTCAAAGTTTGTCGCAAAAACATGACCGAACACGTTTTTTTAGTGTTTGGAATGTTGAGAAAAGCATAAATTTATTTACGGATTTTATTGGCTGTAGTTTGCTATCGAAAGTTCATCTTGTTTGTTAGTTTGTTACTTCTAGCGAAAGCCAAGTGCACTCGTGTACTCGGCGCTCTTGTTGACCGAGTACCGAGTACATTTACCTTCGAGTACGAGTACTAACCGAGTACCAAGGGTTGCGAATACGAGTACCCCAAAAGTGGTACTTCAATAGTACTCGAGTACGAGTACAGTACTCCAGTACTACATCACTACTATAAAAGCAATTAAGAGTCTGCATGATTGCACAACCGATGATATTAGCAGAAACTTAATCACTACACCTTAAGTAAATGAAGTGAAACAATGTGAAATATATTGTTTGATATTGACAAACGCATAATAAACATAAATTTAGTCATTTTTAAAAAGTACACGATTATTCACCTTTTTGTAAATTTGGTAAGGCATGCAATGCATGCCTGGCATGGAATGGAGAATACGTCCCTGATTTACAGTGATTATTTCCTTTAAAAAACTGTTTTGGAAATGCGGTGTGTTTTTGAATTATCAGTTTCGATACACTAGACATGCCTGGTATTAATGTCTTCCCTTCTAGAGCATGGCTACTCAACTGGCGAGTCGAGGTCCAAATCCAGACCTTCTCAATGCTGAAGCTGGACCTCAATGAAGTTTTAGAACATCGAATATTTTCCAAATGAAAACATAAAACTTTATCAGGCGACACACCTTTGAGCTCCGAAGAAACATCACAGCAGTGGCAAGTCCCTGGCCACATTTAGCTTATGGTTCCAAAAGCCCACGGGCTTTCTGCATCACAATTGAATTTTTGATGTCATAATCACTTGTTTTAATTATGACATCTACGAATGATTATGAATTGAAAAATTGATTATGATGCAGCAAGCTCGTCGGCCTTTGGAGCCACATGCAAACAGGGTAAATAAATCAAAATCAAATCTTCATTATACTCACGGTATTACGCCGAAGCGTGTAAGGTGGCGCGGCCCATCTCCGCTGCTTTGCGCCTGAGCAACACAGTTGCGCAGAAACCTTACAACAATGGCGAGCCGTTTGCGACACTGTGTTTGATTTGACCAGCCCGGGAATCAAACCATAGACCTACCTAACCGATAGCGTACGCTTGACAACTGAGCTAGCCAGCCGGTTGTGGACAGTGTAACTATACCAGCCGGCTGCCAGAGTGATTAAAGGCATTGCTATCCGCGCGGGAGATTTAGAGTTCAATCCCCGGGCCTACCAAATTGGTCAGAATAACTACGCCCGCGCCGATAGCAATGCTTTTAATCACTTAGTCAACCGACTGGCGGCTGGTAGGCTATATTTTTTTTTTCTGCCGGCATCATACCACTTATAAATTTTTTTCTGGACCCTTTGCAAAATGTGAACTTTTCCAATTGGACCGATCCTGATTATAGTTGAGTAGCCCAGTCCTAGAGTTTCCGAAAATAGCTGCTTTAACCTGTGATCCTGTTAAAATTATAAATTAGGCTACTATAATTATAGTTACAAAAATGAAAAAAAATACACTAAGAAGTGCAATAGCTTACTTTAGGAATGCCGATTAAACTACACCTACAGTATGAAAAAAAAGCTAATGTGCCTATCGTCTTATTCATGTTTTCATGTAGCTCTGCTACAGCTCTGTTTTCATGTAGCTCTGCAAAAATCACAAGTTATGACGCCATTTCGCCCCCCAATGTTTTTTCCTGGCGGCGCCACTGGTTTTATTCCGAGTCGGGTCAAACCAATGACTTTAAAATTGGTATTCACAGCTTCCGTGCTTGACGCTCAGCATTAAAGGGACAGCGTGGAAAACAAGCCGGCAAGTTTACTTGTTGTGCCGATGGGAAAAGGCACTTAGCGGGATTCCCCCATTTTGTGATAAACAGATGGCTGGCAACTCATCAGCGAGCTCGTATAGCGCATTGATCGCTTTCTCGTAATAGGAAGATAAATATGCAACAAAATACAAAAAAATCACAAGCACAAAAATTTTTTGCCCTTAATTTTGAGTGCTTCACCGGCATCGATACATGGCGTTCTACAAACTGAGTTTCACATTAGCCGACAAAATAACGTTTTGTTTCTTCTTGACTAGAGACATCTTCTTTGATGCAGGACTTAATTCAACTGCGATGTCTTCTTCGCACTGGTCTTAAACATTTTAACCACTTTTCGAGCAACGTTTTTAGCATCTTGTATTGCTGAAACTTTTACAGCTGCAAAAGCGCTCAAATTTAGGCAATGCGTTGCACAGTAAAAATAATATGCCAACGGAGATTTGTTTTGAATAATTGAAGTGACGCCTGACCGTTCGCTGGCCATTGCGGCTGCGCCGTCACAACTCTGGTCTACGCAAAAAGCAAAGTTGTTTTGTGTTTTTCCTTTGTAAGCCCACTTATTAAAAGCCCAGCAAGAAAACAATCACGCAATAGCTCATAACTACCAAGATCCTTGTTTTTGTCCAGGATGGATTGGGGGAGCCATGGCCCCCGTAGGGCCGTGCCCCCCTGGCTACGCCCATGCCGCTATATAATGGCCTACGATCAGGGTTGGGAATCGATAACCAAAAAAGTAAAGAAATAATCGACATTCGATAGTTCACCAAAGAGTAAAGAAATAATCGATTTCGATGGTAGTTTAAAAAAGTAAAGAATAAAGAATATTGTAATCGATATTCGATATTACCCTGAGCATTTAGCGGTGTACGCCAAGGATTTTTTATGATGTCCTCACATTCATGAGGTAACTTACACAAACGACGGACATAGTGTATGCGAAGCAACTTTGCTATTAAAAATCTTTTTTTTGGCACAAACAAAAAATTTATCAGCAAAAACAAAGTGATGACATACCGACGATTAGACCTACTTTAAATTTACTAAAGTGAGATAAAGTAACCTGGACGAAAAAAATCAAATATGGAATATCGAATTGCGCCGAAAAAAAAAAGTAAAAACAAACCATATTCGATACTCATTCAAAAAAGTGAAGACTCCAGTGCATTCGATGATCAAAAAGTAAAGAATATCGCAATCGAATATCGATTACAATCGATTTTTTCCTACCCTGCCTACGATTTAGAATATATACAATGGAAAAGGTCTGCAGGCTCGCTTGTGTTAAACAAAATTTTGTGAACCTATCATACGAGAGAATGTTGCGTCATTGGTCGGCGTTGAAAAAAAGCAGTTTTTCTTTCACCGAAAAAAAAAAAAAAAAAAAAGAACTCCGACTGCGCTGATATTACAAAGGCTAAAGACGAGAAAATTCAAAAGTTTTGGTTAAATGTAATTAACGCGTGTCTGTGATAATGCAGGGTGTGCGCTGAACACCATTGAACCTTTGGAGAATACGCCCCTGCGACTAACTTTCCCATCTGTTATTAAAAATCAATCTTGGGGGAAAGTAACTGAGCATGGATGTATTTACAGTTTAGAGCCATGTTTATACAACGGATATTTTCTGCTCAATTTTGACTCGGGTTTAGGATAATTGAGCTATAAGCCAATAGAACATGAGCAAAACTTTAACCTATAAATCATCTTGGGTCTGAACCGGATTTTGGCAAAATCGAATCCGGACTGAGCATTCGTGCGGGACTTGTGGTATTACGCGAAGCATAATCGTTTTTGTAGTGATTTTACCATCTTCCTCATCTTTCCTGAGCAAATTTGTTAATTTAAATATTTATGATAAACATTTTCCGTTAGAAGTCGCTACTAGCTGCAGAAATGTTTGCGCATTATTATTACGTAATTGTACGATACTTTTACAACAGAATGAACAGATGTTTTTGTTTCGGACAGTGGATTTTCATGGTAGCTCAATGCTTCAGGGTTGGATCGGATTAAATTTTTACGCTTGAAAACTGGAATGGAGTCGAAAATATGTTATCACAGTCCGCTCATCTCTGCCTAGGCCAGTCAACCAACCATGTCATGGTCCGAGCACAGTGGACCCACTCTGATGATCGTAGTCATCGTACAATGCACCGCTTCCTGCCGCAAGCTATGATCATACTCCTTGACCAATGCAGTTATTTGTATTGATACTCTGTGGTTTGGTTGTCTTCCTCTGCAAACAATTTCATTGGCAAGTGCTGATGATGATGAGCTCAGAAATTTTGTGAAAAAGCGTTTTTAATTGTTTTGGCTAATCACAAGTTTTTAGCATCGCACTGCTTACCAGTAAGGTAGGCTGCTGCTCAAGTACTTTTGGCCTGAAACTGTAAATGCCTGCAGCACCTGAGCACTAGAGGATGATTTGTGCTGCAATACTGTAGAAAGCCAGGTCAATTTTTTAGTACGTTACAGAGTATGGAGTATCATAGCTAGGCCTAGTGTGGTCTATGGACTTATTTTTATTATGGTAAGCCTAATGCATTTGTGCACATCGAGGCTCATTGTTTTTAGGCAGAGGCTAAGGTTACGTGACCGTAACATTTGTCTCTTTGGTTTATTTTATTATCCCTTCACGCTTCCCCGATTGTACGAGAGCGTGACGAAGTAATAAAATAAACTAAAGAGGCAAATGTTACGGTCACGTAACTTTAGCCACTTCCTTGTTTTTAAGCTGTGTTGGGTTGGAATTCCCCAATTGTGTCATCAGGTTAGGGATGTCTGGCTTATGTGATGATGTACGGTAGGCTGTTAGCCTACCGACTAATGGAATTCCAATCGGGTGTCTCTATTTATGGAATAGTATGGTATAGTATGGCATAGTATGGAATAGTATGGCATAGTATGGTATAGTGCCGGTATGGTATAGTATGGAATAGTATGGCAAAGTAAATGTGCATAGTACTCCAAATGTGCTGAATCCTATATAGGCCATATGCCCCAGAGCTTCAAACAACCCTTTCGTCCCAACCGTCCTAAGGCTTGTTTGCCTCTGGGATCAAAACATGTTGAGACCCAGATCCCCTACTGCCCCAAATGCCCTGAGGCCCATTGGTCCTAGAGCCCCATTTATGCATTGGATATGCCCCGGTGCCCTAAATTACTGGTAACATCCTATTCCTACTGTCCTAGGGCCTATTTATTGCTTCAACCGTCCTGTCCTGAGGTCCTTTTGCCCTAAATTAGGCCTGAGGCACATTTACCCTGAGGGCCATGCACCCCAAATTTAACTCTTTATATGGGCCCCTTTACTCTAGTGCCCCAAACGTCCTATCGCCCAGTTCTGCCATACTATACCACAGTGCCTTACTTACTATTCCATACTATGCTGGATGCCCTACTATTCCATACTACGCCATACTATACCGTAATTAGAGTGTTCTCTATTTATGGAATACAGAATAGTATGGCATACTATTCCATAATTAGAGAAACCGATTCCAATCTGCTTTGACTTTCTGATAAAAACAAAAAGCTCCTATTCTGAACTCATTTGCCCTGCCTGCATGTACAGTTAAAGTGGGCCAAAGCAGAAAGGGCTGTGGGCTACCTGCATCAGTGATGATAGTCAAATATTTAATTATTGAAAAAAAATTAGGAAGCGTCTATTTCATCGGAAATTTTGGTTACTGAAGTTCGAAAATCGTGGTTTGCGGAACCAAAAACATCCCCTAACGGTTCCCCTACTGTGGGAGTCACACTACAGGAACCGAAAACGGTTACGCAACTACAATTTTTCAAACTTCGGTTACCGGAATTTTCGGTGAAATAGACACTTCCTTGTCTTATTGCTGTTAAAACTTTTTCTTGCACTAATTTTTTGCCCTTTGATATTGTCATACCGGTACTTAGCTGCATGTCAGCTTTTATAATGGCATTTGAGGTTATATTCCTTCACGACAGATATTGCTTCTTAACAGACCAGGCATAAGGGCTTCCCATTAAAACAAAAACTGCATAGTCCATTGCTCATTAAAAACTTGGTTTTCGTTGCAGTATTCACGTTTTTGGCTTGCAGGATTGCTCATTTTGCCAAACCACTTACAAATTCTGCTAAACAGCAATAAAACCTCTCCTCCTCTATTCACTAATACTATCAGGTGGCAGTAACTGTCAGCAGAATTCGATAACTTGAACATAAACAATGAAGCTTTTGTGACATAAGAATCCCCTCATGTTGATTAATTTTACGCAATATACAAGGTGATGATTGATAAGTCACTATAGTTGCACATAATGGCAACTGTGGCAACACTACCTGCAACTTGCCTCCTTGCATGCATGTAAACCAAATCTGAAAAGCATTTGGCGAAAAAACAAAGCCGCTGTAAATCTTTGGAGGAAAAACAATGGCTTTGATTTTCCTCCATCAGCTGTTTTCTGTTCATAGTTATTGTATTCCAAGCATTTGTTATGCTAGTGTTTGGGTGGTAGGTCCATAACAGAGATAACATGGATATTTTTGGTGTGTTATAACGGCAAATTTACTTGAGCCTACAAAAATACTTAACATTTAAAAAGTCTACTTACAAACTTATTACATCACGGGCCACTTAAAACCACCTGCAGGCCACATGGTTTGGCAGCCTTGCTCTAAGTGTTCATTTGCTATGAACTATGCCTTTCGTATCATACTGTTTCATGTTGCTTTCTGTTAATCTGCTCTGAGATCCTAAGATGATTTCTGGCTCCTAAATGTAGAGCGGTACCGGTATATAAATACTGTGTTATTATTATTATTATTAAAGCTAGATTTACTCCATCCAGTTTGAGTGGTGGGGTTAGTGGGACAAAGCCCAAACTTCACAATTAGTTTTTGATGTCATAATCAGTTCTTTAAATGGCACTGTCATGAGCACCGGCCCAGTTTCCATAATCAAAATTCAAAACGTTGCTGCATCGTACTGCTTCTGTTTGTTTCTATGTATGACGTTGCTGTCACTAGGACCGTTTTTCATCATCAAAACACTGCTGCACCAGATTGCTTGTTTGTTTCTATAATAGGTTTGCTGGTGCTCTAGACTCTTCCTGTTGAAATTACATCAAAAATTTGATTATGATGCACGGGTTCTACTAAAACCTGCAGGAGCACAAGGATTACAAGGACCACTAGCAGTGCAATTGAGCGATTACTAAAAGCTGCAGGAACACAAGGAGTGCAAGGAACTTGCACCTAACCAAACCTAACCCTAACTGAACCTAATCCTAACCGAACCTAACCCTAACTGAACCTAACCGAACCTAATCCTAATTGAACCTAACCCCAACTGAACCTAACCTAAACCCAACCAAACCTGACCCTCATCGAACCTAACCTTAATGTGCTCCTTGCGTTCCCAATTGTGCTGCTAGCAGTCCTTGTGATCCTTGTGCTCCTGCTGGTTTTAGTATTAACTCACTTGCGCCGCTGGCAGTCCTTGTGATCTTTGTGCTCCTACAGCTTTTAGTAATAACTTACTTGAGCCCCTAGCAGTCCTTGTGCTCCTGCAGCTTTTGGTAATAACTAACTTGTGCTCCAAGCGGTCCTTGTGATTCTTGTGCTCCTGCAGGATTTAGCAATACCGTGATGCACAGTGGAGAAAGTCTGTGGGTGTTTGGAACTAGTTATCCTCAGTACTGGACTTGTGGACAGATACTAATATTGACAGTTGACTATTTGTGCCTTTGCTAGGAAGATGAATTATTTGAAGCTTACTTATGGCTATTTCTTTCAATCTACTAATAGTTTATACTTAAAGTCATGTACTGGTAAGTATTTTCATACCAGCTCTGTGTATAAGAAAAAGCCTCCATTAAAACCTCCACCAAAAAACTTTAAGAAATTCCCTCATAAAGGAACTATTCAGTGGGCTGCAAAGCAGTTGTCAGATCCATATGTAAAACAACGACATCGAGAAGGATATAGATGTCGTAGTGTCTACAAATTGAAAGAAATCGATGATAAATATGGCATTCTAAAGCCAGGTATGCAAGTTGTTGATTTAGGAGCTGCTCCAGGTTCTTGGTCTCAAGTTGTTGTTGAAAGAATATTTGATTTTACAGACAGTTGTACTGATAACTACAAAAATAACTCTGGTAAAGTTGTTGCTGTGGATTTATTGCGCTTTTCTTCTGTGGAAAATGTTATTCAAATCGTTGGAGATTTTACTGATTCGGATATTCAACAAAAAATTTGCTCGTTTTTAAAAAATGGTATGGCTGACACTGTTATTTGTGATGCTGCTCCTAATGCATGTGGATTTAAATCACAGGATCACATTGCTTTAGTAAGGCTCGTTACAAAAGCAGCTAATTTTGCTTTAAAAATATTAAAGCCTCATGGAAGTTTTCTTTTTAAAGTATGGAATTATCCGGAAGTAAATGATGTAAAAACTAGTTTATCTAGATATTTTGAAAAAACACATTCTGTAAAACCTGCTGCCAGTAGAAGAGAGTCGGCTGAATTTTATATTTTATGTCAAAATTTTAAAATAAATAAACACTAAGTGTCCAACATCATTTTTTTGAAAGTGTTGAACAATTGGCTGATGCTGTTAATCATTGTCATCATTTGTCCCAGCATCTGCACTAGATTTCTGCAAACAACTCTGTGTCTGACGGTCTAACTTTTTTCCATTCCTGGTTGTTGCTACACTGGATCAGAAGCTAGCAGTGTTGTTGTTTGGCCAGCTTCTAATCTGGTACTGTATCGTGTCAAAGTGTTGAACAATGTCAGCCTATCGTAAAAATTCTAAATTAGCTACCGTTTAGTTTTTGCATTAGTATATTTATTTTTAGATCATTTTCAAAATATTTGGAATGGCTGACCTAATTTTCTAATTTACTGGAATAGGCTTTTATGTTATTCTTGAATTTAGGTTGTATTTAACTGTTTGTATAAAAATGTTGCAAGTTGCTCTAGGCATTTTTTTATATCTTACTGCTTGGTTATTTATGAATGAAAATTTGCATTGCGTTTAAATTGTCATTGAAAGATGACATAGCCTCTGATAGTGTTTCTCAAAATATATTTATGCTGTACTCACATTCTATGAACACAATTTCAGTTTTTATTTATTTACACCTTAAAGAAGTTCAATTGCATCAGGTTTCTATTTAAAATTAATTTTGTTGTGCATAACAGGTTATTTAACATCTACACAACTAGAGGAATGAAGGTAGTCAAATAAGTCAGCATTAGAATTGAAAAGACTTTTACTTACTCTTGGAGCGGCTTTCTTCTGGATCATTAAATCAAAATCACCAACTACAGTGATTGGCATTTGCTATCTTTCGATTTTTTCTTGTCACTTGTTACATTTTTTGTTTTTAATAATGTTTTCCCACGTCTAGCTTATTAGGAACTTGGTTGTTGTAAATGATAGGAAGTTTGTGATTATGCATTCATTCTCTTTTACTGCAGCAAAATGAAAGATATGAATTTTTTTGGTACGGAATTGGAATCGTGCAGTGAAAGCACTGCAGCTGCAGCATGTGTCGCAGCTGGAGGCAGATCTGAAACTGGACGTATGCAAAGCAATGCTCAACAATTTCGAAATGACTTGCATACCAAAGAAGCATTGAGTGCTATGAATGTATTGAGAATGTAAGTGGAATGTTAAGTTTAACATTTGTTGAGAGTTCCTTGCTCCAGCTTTTTTTTTTTGGATAAACAAAAGTTTCAGTTTACATGCTGTATTGCTAGGCAATGTTGCACACAATTAGCTTTCATCATGTTTGTGGTTTTCCGATTGGTTGGAATGCATCTTCAAAAAAATTCAAATCTTCATTATACTCTCGGTGGTACATCAAAGCGTGTAATGACTGGCAGATCCATTTCCGCTACTTAGTATGGGTTGCCGTTTGTAAAGTAAAAATTGTTTGCACTTTACGGACAAATCAATGCTCTTTCTTACGCCAAGTCAAATGATAACCAAAAAAATATGCTTTTCTACGCCAAGTGAAATGGTAACGAAGAAAAGCATGTTTTCATACGCCAAGTCAAATGGTAACCAGAAAAAAAAACATGTTTTCATATGCCAAGTCAAATGGTAACGAAAAAAAGTGCTTTCATTTGCCAAGTCAAATGATAAGGAAAAAAGCAAGGTTCCTTACGCCAAGTCAAATGGTAACAAAAAAAGCATGCTTTCGTACGCCAAGTCCAATGGTATCAAAAAAGCATGCTTTCCTATGCCAAGTCAAATGGTAACGAAAAAAAAACATGCTTTCCTACGGCTAGTCAAAAAGTAACGAAAAAAATAAGGTTCTTTACACCAAGTCAAAAGGTAATGAAAAAAAAAAAGACTTTCATACATCAAGTCAAATGGTAGCGAAAAAAACATACTTTCCTACGCCAAGTCAAGTGGTTACACAAAACTATCTCGTTTTAACCCTTAAAGTATAATCAGGGGCTTGTGAGGCCTGCTTGCAACCAAATTCAGCGTAAACAATTTATTTTAGATGTTGGGATGTCATGCCTTCTTATATGCTTCAAATGCTATTTTTTGGTAGTCCTGAACAGCAATATTTGGTTGGTGATTTTTTTTTTATATATTTGGGGGTTTCTTTAAACTCCATCCTTTAAGTATAATTAGAGGCCGGAAAAGCCCGGTAGTGTTATTTGGTCAAAAGGTTTTTAGATAATATAGTTTCTCACTTCCACATTGCACGAAGAAGTAACTGTGTTGCTTTTTCTCGAATAGATGTAGAGTATTTGATAGTTTAGAGCAAAAAAATGGCAAATAGAAATGCAAGCTGAGCTTTATCCTCTAAATGACGGCCATGATGCTGAAGAGTCTTCAGAAGATGGAACTTACGATTATTACAGCCATCTTGCATCATTTTCATGAAAGAACACCAATCTTAACGCAATTTTTAAAAAAATAGTTGAATTGACCTAAAAACTTGAGAGATATTTGACTTTTTGTTTCTTGATTTTTGTTACGGTTTAGTGATTTTACATAGATAGAGGTTCTTTGCAGCTTAAAACTTGACGCTAGACTATACTATTGGACAAACTTACAGAAGAGCAGCCCTTGGACACCAAGTAAATGTGATTAGAAGACCTTAATTTTTGAATTCAGAGAAACGCTGGTCAAAATTCTTAATTTTAGTCACGTGCTCTTTGCTCGTTTCTGGTGCAATCTCAGTACCTTGATCCTATACAAATACTGTACTGTTAATTTGGTTGGCTTTAAGGTAAACAAGGAAGAACAAAAAAGCAGAAAAGGTAATGATTTCAAAAACATTTGCTTGTATTAACAGTATGTTTGCTTGTTCTTGTTCTTCTTCTTAACGGTATGTTTACTAAGCCCTCAAAATTTGGACCTATAATTCAATGATAAAATACCCAAAATCACTCGAGCATGACTAAAATTAAGAATTTTGACTAGCTTTTCCCTGCATTTAAAAATTAAGATCTAATCACATTTACTTGTGGCCAAGGTTCTGCTCTTCTGTAAGTTTGTCCAATAGTATAGTTTAGTGTCGAATTTTAAGCTGCAAATAACCAAATTCCATTTAAAATCACTCAACCGTAACAAAAAACAAGAAACGAAAAGTCTAATATCTCTCGAGTTTCTGGGTCAATTCAAGTACTTTTTTTTCTTTAAATGCTTAAATATTAATGTTCTTTCATGAAAATGATGTAAGATAGCTCTAATAATCGTAACTTCCAGAAAGCACACACAAGCATTCGTTTTTCCTTAATTTAGATAGAAACGATGGTCAACTCCCCCCATAATTTTCCAAAAGCAAAACAGATAAATTTTTCAAGTTCATATTCGGAATCAGTGGAAAAAACTGCATTGAAAAAAGCCACGAAACAAAAGAAAACGGAAAGAAGAAGGTTTTGGGTGTCCTAATGTGGACCGGGCTTCAAAGGCCCGGAATTTGTGTTTTAGTCACAAAAAAGAATTATACTTTAAGGGTAAAAGTAACATAGCGTCAACTGTAACCTAAGCGTCCATTTTGCTTGTCTTGTTCGGATTTGATCGGAAGTCTGTTTGGATTCCGTTAGAAAAAAGATAGTTCGGTCGGGAGACATGTGATGTCTTGCGCGTTGGCGGGAAAGCGACCTACACTGTAAAAAATTTCTGTTTGTTTACGTTTTATATGTTGCTGCATATTGTTGTATTTTAAAAATACCTACTAGCATGTAAATATTTACGTGCACAAATACGTTGTTTCACAAAGGGTGTTTTGTTATGCATGTAAACATATGCTTTACGCAGTATTGCGCAAGATAATATGTGAATTTACAAACATTTTTTACAAAAAAATGTAATATTATGTAAAAACGTCATATGGTTTACATATTTTAATGTGTATATAATTTTTAAAGATGCATTTTCGTCGTTTATTTGTATATTACGTTTGTAAAATGTAGACGGCTTTTGTTTTTAAAATTTAAGATAAAGTAATAGCAAGGTTAGTAACTTGTAGTTTTCCTTTGGGTTTATACTATGACCTAATTGCCGTTATTTTCTAGCGATTTTTGTGCGATGATGATTGGTTAATGGTTAGGGCAGTGTTTCTTCAACTAAGGACGGCCGTCCTTTTGGGGTACGCGAAGCAGTTTCTGAGGGATTGCAAAGAAATGGCGGGATTCTGATATGCCATGCCATTCTACTGTTTGTGATGAATGGGCGGCCAGGGCGAGTAGACTGCAAGGCCTCGCTGGAAATTTATCCTTTTTTTTTGAGAGAAAGCTGAAGATGTTGTGTAACGAGCTAGTTAAAGAGTTACCGACCACCTATCTAAACCACTTGGGTATGGGTTTTCGTTTAGTGTTTTTTCCATCTGCTCTACCAGGATACTGATCGGCTTATTGTCCAAAGTAATGTTGAAGGTTAAGCAGGGAAGCTGTAACTACGTCATAGGGAATCGAAATCAGAGTCTATCGCACCAGAAACAGACTTACTTTCTACTCGGCCATCTGGTTGATATGCACGAACCAATCACAAAGTTTTTAGAAGAAACAGTTTGTTCAGATGTAATTATAATCACTGATTTTCTTGATACCGCTAGCCCAGTGGTTCTTAAACCTTTACAAAAATTTGACTTTAAGGTCCCCCACAATTTTTTTCAGTCACTCACGGACGTCACGGTCCTCAATTTTTAAGCGTAAATTTCGGTTCAGCACCAGAAAAAGCTATCCTGAATGTGCACGCACGATTAAGATGAAACTCTATGATCCCTATGCAAACAGATAATTACAGAGAAAAAATGAAGCAAAAAACTTGCGTAAAAAGCCTGAAGGTTCGTGGAGGGGACTTGGAGTCACGCGTTTGATGCTCAATTACATGTTCTTCCATGATGCAGATACTTTGCGGAGAAAAAAAAAGGGGGAACAGAAGACAGTTCGTCGGCAACTTTGCTTGTGTAAGTTTCCATATGAGCCATAGTTGGATCAGTCAGCCTACAACGTTGCTGAGCGATTGCAATAACACCAAAATATTTTGTAATTACATTTCAACTACAGCTACTTTGTTCGGAAAAACTTAAATTCTAATTTAAAATGAACAACCAATTGCAATTGCGATTGCTAAAAAACAAAAATCACAATTACTATTTATTGTGTACATAACCTCTGTCCTCTATGAGTTTTCGCTTTTGTTGGTGATTACAGCGTAGAACTAGAGAAGTGCTCACCTATGCTGAAGGTGATGGACAGCTCGCATTACTGCTTTGAACAGACTTCCGATCAAATCCGAACAGACCAGCAAAATCGGCGCTTGGGTTACAGTTGACGCTACGTTACTTAAAACGAGATAGTTTAGTGTTACTATTTCACTTGGCGTAAGGAACTTCGATTTTTTCGTTACCATTTGACTTGGCGTAGGAAAGCAAGTTTTTTGTCGTTACCATTTGACTTGGCGTTTGAAAGCATGTTTTTTTCGTTACCATATGACTTGGCGTAGGAAAGCATGCATTTTTCGTTACCATTTGACTTGGCGTATGAAAGCATGCTTTTTTTCGTTACCATTTGACTTGACGTAGGAAAGCATGCTTTTTTCGTTACCATTTGAATTGGCGTAGGAGAGCATGCTTTTTATCGTTACCATTTGACTTGGCGTATGAAAGCATGTTTTTTTTTTCGTTACCATTTGACTTGGCGAATGAAAGCACTTTTTTTCGTTACCATTTGACTTGGCGTAGGAAAGCATGCATTTTTCGTTACCATTTGACTTGACGTATGACAGCATTTTTTTTTTCGTTACCTTTTGACTTGGCGTAAGGAACCTTGTTTTTTTCGTTACCATTTGACTTGGCGGAGGAAAGCGTTTTTTTTTTTTTTTTTTTGTTACCAATTGACTTGGCTTAAGAAAGAGCATTGATTTGTCTGTAAAGTGCGTACAATTAGTACTTTACAAACGGCATCCCATAACTTAGCGCGTGGGCAGCACAACTCTGACAAAATGTCGCAGCGGTGGTGAGCTGTCAGCAACATAGTGTCAGTTTAACTGGCCCGGGAATCAAACCTCAGACCTCCCTCACCAATAGCGTGTGCTTAACAACTGAGGTAAATAGCTGATTCTGGAATTGACAGAGTTCATTTTATCCCATGAAATGAAAATGTACGGGTATTCTAATTAGCAATTTTTGGATCTTTTTTTCCAATAGTGTTGAACTTCATGCTTAGATCCTATTTATCACTATAGAGTAAACTCTTGGAATTTTTAGTACGGGTATTATGAATGTGACATTCATTACTTACTAAATTTTTGTGATTACAGCCTATGCTGTTGTGAGTTATATAAATTTGAGTTTTGCCAGTGACATTAAATTGATAAGTCTGTATTACGTGATGACACTAATTAACATGATTTCTTATGAATAGAAATAATGTTCTTTGCGATGTTGTCCTTGTGGCTGCAGACGTCGAAATACCTGTCCACAAGCTAGTTATGGCATCTGGCTCTCCATATTTCATGGCTATGTTTAATGGTATGTTATGTGCTTTTGATGTGAATTTTCATCAGGAAAGACTGCTGTAGAAATGTATTTAGTATTATTATGCTATTCATGGTTAAACCTCGACATATCGTGAGGCAAAATTTTGAAGTTTCTTCAATCAGATTGATGCAGAAAATGCTGATATCAAAGCAAAATCCTACCGGTTTGTTCTTTCTACTTATTGCTGATAAATGTACTTTAATCATAAAAAGCTAAGTTTGGAATAATCTGGAATAAGTAGTGGTCAAATTGCATTTAAATACTAAGCTTAGTTGGTGGTGATTATTTTTCAGTTAGGCTATTCTACTATTCTAGTGTCTCATGATCAAATAGTCATTAAAAGTTGCTATGATGAACTTCATTATCGTGTGCTTAGGCCTGTACGTGCTGCACATGAATTTTTTCATTTGCATTGATCTAGCCTTAGTGTTTTTTGAATTAAGTTTGCTGATTTACATGACTGTGATTTCTGATTGCTTGGTGAATGCAATAGTAATTCACTTAGAATGAAATGCCAAGTGTCTATTTGAGAAGTGCTCAAATGGAATCAAAAGGTTAATGATCATGTGCTAAGGTCAGTTTCAAAGCAAAAGCTCAAAAGTTTTCAATAGAATAGATGTTTTATGAGAAAAGGTTTATTTGCTGCATTAAAAGTCGTCAACAATGTTCAAATTAACTGGTACGTTTCAAAAAAGTTGTATGATGATACCTTGACTCATATGCTTGGGCAGTTGAACGCATGTTTTGAATGAAGTTATACTAAGAGTGT
Source organism: Trididemnum miniatum (assembly GCA_964006365.1). Taxonomy (NCBI): domain Eukaryota; kingdom Metazoa; phylum Chordata; class Ascidiacea; order Aplousobranchia; family Didemnidae; genus Trididemnum; species Trididemnum miniatum. Next base: position 8,234,125 of record OZ023250.1, read on the forward strand.
TGATTGTTTTTTAGGCAAAATGAGTGAAAGCAATGCTGAAAAAGTCCAACTAAAAGGTATTGAAGCAAAAGCGTTGATGCAACTTGTGGAGTATGTTTACACATCACAAATTGAAGTAACTGAAGAAAATGTGCAAGCTTTGTTACCTGCTGCTAGCTTACTAGAAGTAAGAGCTTAAGAATAAAGTTTTAATACATGAATTTAGGTCACGATTTACCCTTACCCACTTGACAAATTTCGACTTCTCGTTATGCGAGTGTGGTGTCAACATTATCATTGACAGTGTTGACTGTTGGGTTATTTATGATAGAAATTTTTAAATTCTGATTTTGTTGTTTTAATCGACTTTTGATCTTCTTTGTTTTACGTGCTGAAATGATGATAGATTTGTGAAATTTGCTTTGCAATCACAAGCTGGTTCGAAATAAGTCAGCTCAATTTCAAAAAATATCACCATCTTTACAAAAAAATTTGAACTTTGTGTTTAATGTTACAAGCCAGAAGTGCACACATAATGTTGAATTTAATTAATTAATTGGTTGGGGGTATATCTCACAAGGCTAAGTCCTTGAGAAAAGTCTACAATCATTTTTGCATACTTTTTCTAGAGCTTTAACGACATCACTATTTTGAGACGACTTTTGGTTGTCTGTGGTATTAGTACGATTTATCTTCTGCGCAGCATCTGTTACGATCGAATTCAGAATTGAGAAACACGTTTTTTACACATATCTCATTTTTGATTTCACTGTCATTCTTCTAGATTCCTGATCATCATTTAAGAGCTACCGCTTGCTTAGTTCTGGATCAATTGCTTTACTATCCATGAGTTAAGTGTCTCATCAAGTTGTACGCACAATCGAACAGTCGCTCACTTCTTACAACTGTTCGTAGTTTTTCATCTAATGATGGTGCATGCATTCTTTAGCTGACCTTTGTACGAGAATCATGCTGCTGTTTTCTTCAATCTCAACTCCATCCTTCAAATTGTCTTGGAATCAGGGAATTCGCTGACATGCACGCATGTTCGGATTTATTAACGCAAGCAAGATCATTCACAGGTGAATAATTACACCTTATAATATACACCGATTTGCCGACTAGTTCTTTTTATTGTCATACCCGTTGTTCCTTTTGAGGTGCGAAGTTGAGGAAAGTGAGAAATTTTTGGCAAATTTTTTTTAAACTTGCCGACTGAAATGGGGATTTCGATCAAAATTGAATCAATGTGTTTAGTATTTTGATGTAAGATAAGAGATTTCTTACTCTGAAAGCTAAACTTTTAGGCAAAAATGGAATCGAACTTTCTTTAAACCTCCTAAATCTTTAGGCGAAGTTTTTTATCAAAATAAATATTTGGGCAAATTCGCACTTGCTGAAAACTTAGCAGGAGCATTGGTCATACTTGTATTACGCTTTTTTTAAAAGACAATTTCTGGCTCTGCATTGAGCACTGTGCTGTATCTGCTTAACTACGTGCTTTGGTGGTGAAATTAACTCGCAAATAGCAAACTTGAATTGCAACTGTCAAATAGGTTTGAAAGAGTATAACGTTGAAGTATATTTTAATTCTCTAAGGTAAAACTGTTAATCTCTGTGCTGCACTTTCAAATAAGGTGAGATAAACTTGTCGGATTACAGAGTGATTAAACGCTCTCTCTGAGATGATGTACCATGTTCAGAAATTACCATGCACTCGAGCGTTTGAATTCCTAATGCAATACTATATTGTTTGTTCGTATACCATTGCTCATGGGTAATAGTGGGCAGCTCTGGTTGTCGTAGCAATTTTGTGCAACAGCTGTTGCTCTGTGATTTTGGAAAACCTGAAGTGGTTTGCAATATGTGGAGTAAATTTTGTATTCGATGCCTTTAAACCTTGGGATGCTCATAACTACTTCGATTGCAATAGAATTGTAAAACTTAGTAAAAAGTGACATCCTTCATGGCCAGCCAAAAGGGTTCACTCAACGACTTCCATTCTAAGTGGTATTGTAATTATCTGTTATGATTAGGGCGATTCACGGTAAATAAAGTCATTTTTTTTTTTTGGATGAAGAAAACAACTCCAAAAATGTGGAAACAAAATTTTCCGGTTGTAGGATCAGTATTGATGAAGTTATAAAGTCAATAAATGTCAATTTTTTGTTTTTTAGATCAATTTTTTTTATTAGGTCAATTTTTGCTTTCTTGCTTTTTTTGCGCGATTCTACTTTATACTCAAACAGAGATGACTCAGATAATTAATAGATGGAGGTTCGTAACTGTTGGTGGTACCAGGGCGGTGTATGCTGTCGCCAGACTGTTACCGGTATTACGGTTTTACTCATGCTTAATTTATTAATGTAATATTTGATGTGATTTGATTGATTTCGATGGTAAAGATTCGTTCAGACGGCTTTGCAAGATTGCAATCTTAGCAAAATTGGTTTATGATGAAATAAGCTTTTTGTCGTGTTTTCATTTGTTACATAAATTTTGTCGCTACGTACCGATGGTCAAAAACATTACAATTGAAGAAAAAGAATGCATTAGTTATTCGAACATACTTTGATGTTACAAAGATTGCAATACAGCAAATAGCAAAACACTTGCATACGACTCTGGATTCTGCGCAATTATGCAGAGCAGTTAAGCTTTTCGATGCTAAAGAAGCTGCTGGCCCAGGACCGAAATTTTCTTCCAGAAAACGTGCTGTATTATATGTGCGTACATTATAGTCTAAGCACTATAATAACTGATGTGACGTAAATGTTTTTTTTTTTTCTTATGGACTGGTTCTTTTGTATCATTGTTTCGTTAGGTCAATAAAGTCAATTTTTTGATAAAATATGGTCAATTTTTTGAGATTTGTAGGTCAATAAAAAATCGCCCTAGTTATGACGGTTTTTCATGTAAGATTTTCAAATTTTTTTTGATTTGATTGATAGTTGATTGCAAAGGCGATGACGTCGCGATATTTACACCAACTTCCTTAAACTGTTTCGTGTTTTGAACTACAACATGTTGCGTGGTACTACGTCATTGATGACGTCACCTTGTAATTGACGTTATATATCCGAAATGAATTTGCAAACCGTCGCTAGATTGCTCATGAAATTTAATGAGGCAACCTCGAAAAATCATTGAATTTAGCATATAACTTCCTTTTGTCAATCACGCTCAAATTTTCGGAAATTTGTAACATATTCGAAGTCAAAAATTTCTACACAAAAGCTCGCGGTATGTGTTTTTGTATAGGAATCATTGCAAAAAATAAATATATTGGCCCCTCAATCTGGTTAAAAGTAATGTTAAGTGATGACATTTGGTAATGTATTTTGCGTATCTTTCTTATATGTAAGTTGTTGTCCATTGTCAACATTCAGTTGTTTACCCCCTTGCAGTTTCATGGCTACGATTTTGCTTTGCCAAGATCTGGGTTTAAAAACTGCTTTCTCTGGAGTTTACACTATGTTAAATTTTATGTGTGTGGTATATAGATACTATTGCAATCAAACCACCAGGTTTTAAGTTTGTGACAACAGCACAGAACATTACTATGGTCGCGATTGCAAGACAAAGGTTCAGTAACAAAAAGACACGTACACAGTGGAAAACAATAAACAAAATGCGACATGGAAGTTGCGAAAAGATCTTGCGGTCATCGAGTCAAGCAACCACCCAACAACTGCAGTCATGAGAACGAACAGTAGAAATTGTTGCTTTGATATTGTTGTTATTTAAAAATAAAGTATTTTTACTTCTTGATAGAGTAATTTTAAAAGGTTGCTAGTGACAGTAGTTTGGGTAAGTAACTTGAAATCTGAAGGAATGAGGATGCAACTTTCAGCTTTCTAATCATGAGGATTCTAGAACAGTTTTATGTGGTGATAGGCTTGAGTACATAACTTTATGTCTTTGACATGTGGTTAGATGAGAACTTGGAGCAGGTTTACTCAGGTTATTTTCAAATCATATTGAACTGAAAATTCAACAGTAATTGAGGGAGACTGCGAAGTGAGCTTGCGCTCTTTGAGTCAGCAGTCACCCTTTACATATGTCAAATGCGATCGGCTCCAGCCGCGAATCGAACCCGTCACGTAGGATCTGTCACCTGCGCGCGGTACCGCTAGGCCATGTCGCTGACGTAGGCAAAAATTTTAGTAAATATTCACTGATTCCAAAAGCAGGATTACATTTTTTTCGATTATTATCGTTATTACAACTCTTCGTTTCAATAAATATCAATGAAATAAAAACATCGGAAATATTTTCTGAAGCGGTTTCTGGTTAGTTTTATTGAGTTATGTGCTTTTAACTGAATCTGCAAAAAAGCATATCATATCTATGTCGTTAGTCAATTGGTCAATTTAACAGTTTTAGCAGTTCCATAGACTTTTTCATGTCTAAAGACATTCATCTACATAGATTCTATTTGAATGAATCTGTAAATAAATACTCATAATGACCAATTTATGATATAGTCCGCTCTGGTCTTGGAACGTAGAGCACTCTACATGGTTATGCAAGCCACCTATTCTGGCTTTGTTGATATGTATCCATATCTATGGTTTGCTTGATTAATAACAGTTTGGCGTATGGTCACCTCTGGCACATCAGTTGTTGGTCGCTAAACTATCCGGTTATTTTCTGTCTTTGCCGTGTTGATGGCGCTCCGCAAGCACTCCCATCATGACTTGTCTCGACTTTTTTCGAATGTTTTTAAACTGATCTGCTCTGCTGCACAGGAATTAAAGATACTTTGCCTCCAAGAAAGTTTCAATGCTCACAGCTCAATATTTTTTTAAAATTAATCTAGGCTATCTAACAAAAAAGCTTTTTTCTACAAGTTCAATCAAATCTTCATTACACTCGCCGAAGCGAGCGAGTGGCGGGGCCCATCTCCGCGGCTTAGCGCCTGGGCAAAACAGCTCCAAAGAAACGTCGCAGCGGTCCCGAGCCGTTGGCGACACTGTGTCCGATTTGACCGCCCCGGGATTCGAACCCCAGACTTCCCGCACCAATCGCAATGTCTCCACTACTAAACTAATCGGAAGTATTTCTACTAGTGTGTGGTACAAAAATAGATCCAGGACGTTGATTTATGACCGGTATAAAGTAGTTTAGTGGAGAATTTGTTTTTATTGGTATCTGATGTCCGATAATACAGTTTGATTAGGTGAACTACTAGTAATTGCACATAAACTTTCATGTAATTAGTAGTTTCACGTCGTGCTACATTAGTGGTTAAGCATTAATTTTTCTCAATAAGCAGTAGTTTTGAAATCCATGATAGCTTTGAAATTTCAAATCCGGTTTCTTAGAAATGGATGTTTGAATATTTTCGTTTTCCGGCATTATGTTTTCGCTAGTCATGGATTTTTTGTTAGCAGTACGAAGTACAGTCCAAGATTTCCTTTTTTGGTAACTACGTTGTATATTATTTAGACCTTTGCCCACAGAGATGAGTGTTTTTTCCTATGAGAAAAATTATAAAATAATGATTAAGTCTAATACTTTTACTATAACATGTTATGCTGGCAACTCACGATGCGGATTTTATGTTAGGTTTTTTTTACGCCTTATCGGGTCTTGTCGAAGAGTTTTGCCATGATATTCACGCTTTCAGTCTTATTTCTTTTTTTTATGAGTTGAAACTCGAATGCTGACTAGTGAATTTTGTTGGAGTTCATTTGTAAACTGATGATTAAACTGACTCATTTCCGTATAAGATCATCTTAAACGACAAGTCTTACATCTTCTACCTCGAAAAAATAACAAGAGCAGCTTTTAATGACACAACCAAATGCGCTTAGACATTGGCTGTGACGGTAATTCAACAAACGCTGGCATTCATTGTCTAAGGTCGTAGTTATTAAGTTTAAGGTGGAAGCCAGTTAGCTCAGTAGTTACGAAATTGCTCTCGGGTTTCGAGTCCCGAGTCTGTCAAATCAGACACAGCGTTGCCAACGGCTCGCCACTGCTGCGACGTGTCTTCGGAGTTGTTTTATCCAGGTGTTAAACCGCGGAGCTGAGGCCCGCCACTCGTTACATGCTTAGGCGTAATGTCGCGAGTATAATGAAGGTTTGATTTTTTTTTTTTTTTCGACGTAACGAACCGTGGGCTTACGATTTTGGATATCTACGTAACCTGACTGCTGGCAAAGTTTAACTTTTGACCTTCAGTATGTCGTAAATCATTCTTTGGTTATGCTGTAGTAATGAGCTAGTAGCTATTTACAAGTTTGTTTTATGGCTTTCAAAACTTTCAAACGCGTGTAATTAAAACCTATTAGCACTAAACCTCCTACACAACGCTGTAATACAATATATTATTAGGCGTGCGGCTACGGTTTAGTTGTTTTGCCTGCTGTTTTGTTTAGTCTTCGTTAGATTTACGTTGTTATAGTTTTCAAAAAGTTTATTTATATTTTTTCGTTAACAATGTGCAAAATTAAGTATTAAGTATATCACACATGCAGCTGTTATTTTTATTATCACCGAGTCGCTAACGTTGTCTGGCTATTTTGACAGGAGCATGTTAAGTTGTTCAATGATAAACTGATTTAACCTACAGTAGATTCATCCGTTTTGTATTAATACACCACTAGCGTTTCTGCAATAGTTGCAATATTCTTGATTATTACTTTTGTTTATTATTTGTACACTGTGGTGATTTAAGACAAGGACGTGGCTGAGAAGCTGCGCCTATCTTTGCGTCCTGGTCTCAGCGTCAAGTAACTCAAATGAGTTCTCAAGTAAATGCCACCATAAGTAAAAAAAAATTGTAATTGAAGCTTATTTTTTCATTAGTTGCTTCGATGTTATGGTCTATATACTACTTGGTTGATTGATTGATTTATGAAAAAAGACTTTTTGGTGTGACCGAGTAAGACAGGGTTTTACAGTTCGGGTACGGGCAAAGTCTAGAATTAGAGGTTAGTGTTGGGGTTACGTCCTGGGCTCACTGTCACAACACTCAATACTCGCCTACTCTTGATTTGTGGCATTATTTTAAAGTTTTTTTTACAGAGCAACATTTTTCGGACGTTGTACGTGGGGAAGAGTTCCATAATTTAACTTGTGATCAAGTTTGTGAACTGATTAACAGTGATCAATTATCTGTGTCGTCTGAAGAGATGGTGAGTCGATTGCTTGGTTTGACTGCCGTAAAGCGAATATCCATAAAATATCTGTCACTTTTTGTGAAACACGTGTCAATATTCTCGTTTTCCTTTGCCGTTAATAGCCAACCTCATTTGAAACCATTTCCAACTATAGATGATTGCAATTTTGGTTTGGTTTTATTCCACTTTAGCTGTAGCCGTAAAGTGTGCTGTGAAGAAACGCAAAACTTATATGAAACGTTTAGGGTAACACCTTAATTGATCTGTTTTGTAACCGTGACTGCTTTAACTGGCTTGCCTAAATCTGTGATTGAACGAAATAATGTTGCAGCGTCCGCTCCTTACGGACTACGGTTGGGGTTCTCAACCACGAGACATAACTAGATATATTAACCTTCTGCGATAATTAACCACTTATTATGACCAGCGAACAGCTGTAGCCAAGTGTACGAATTACCGACTGAAGATTTATTACTGATCAGGAGGCTGCAAGCCATAAAAGGTTGGAAGCCATTGCATTAGGGAGAAACCTTCGCAGGAATCGATATGTTCGAAAGACTTAATTGTTGATTGGTTTATAGGTATTTGAAGCTGTGGTTGGCTGGGTTCGTTATGACGCTGATTCTCGTTCCAGTTTCATGCCTATTCTTCTTGAACATGTACGCCTACCTCTTATGCCCAGTGACTATCTGCTCGAGGTTCGCACTATTCTGCGTTGATTCGACATTTTGTTGTCTTGTGATTATTACTTAGAATTTGACATTTGTGCAATAACCTTATCAAATTATTGACATTTGACATGCTATAGTTTGTACAGTTATCCATATCTTCTGATAGCCGCTGTTTTGTCCTTGTTAGATACCATCATAGGAGCTCTGAGAAGTCTGGCGCGAAGACCTCGGTATCGTCATTCAGCGTAGTTGTCAAAGACATCGCTATCGGTGCGGGAGGTCTGGGGTTCGATTCCAGGACCGGTCAAGTCAAACACAGTATCACCATCACTTCGACGATTCTTCGGAGCTGTGTTGCCCAGACGCTAAGCCGCGGAGATGGGGTCTCGCCACTCGTTACACGTCTCGGCGTATACTGCGAGTATAATGATTTTAATTTGAAAGATTTTTTGTTTATGGTACTTGCGACAAAGCGGAAAATCTTCACCCTTGCCAAAATGCTCCAGTCGCAGAGCGATAATTTTTAGAGTCGTTGGAGATTTTAGATATTTTTTTGTCAAGTTTTAATATATCTACTCGGACTGTAAAAATCGCTGTGATAATTTTGCTATGCTGTTGATTAAAAGAGACAACTACTAATAATTTTTTCAGCGAGTTGAACAAGAAACTCTAGTGAAGAATAACGATCTTTGTAAAGATTTTTTAATTGAAGCAATGCGATATCATCTGCTTAGTCCTGAGCACAGAGCAAACATGAAAATATCAAGAACAAGACCCAGGACACCAAAAGGAATGCCAAAAGTGAGAATAAACATAATCTGATAACCTTGGCTTCGTTGTTAATGTAATAACTTGGTGGTCGTTTACTGAGAGCGCAACTCCAGTTTAGTTCAGTTTGTTGAGGCAACAAAAAGACTGTAAAAAGTCATCAAAGTCAACTGCCATAATCAATAGAGCTCGACCGATATGAATTTTTTTAGCCGATACCGATATACTAAAAATTTAATGGCCGATACCGATAACCGATATCTTGATTGATTGATTGATTTCTTCATCTTTATCCTTCTATCACGAGAAAGCGGTGGAGGCGCTAAGCGTAAGACGAATCCAGACTCGCTTAGGAGTTGCCTTTGTTTCCAAGTTTTCCGGTTGAATTTTGCTTCTTACTTCTTTAATTTGCTGCTTGCCAGATTCCACCAAGCAGAGATAATCATCGTGAGGCATCTTATCCAAGGACGCAACAACGAGACTAGGTTAGGAGTTATACCATTAACGTTGCAATCATGGTCGTCGTAAAAACGACGCTCTAAACCACTGCACTTGCGTTTATTAGCAAAATCGTAAATAAGACGTTTTTGTTGATTGCCGATAATTTATCGGTAGAAGACGGCCGATGCGATATATCGGCCAACTTCGTTATCAGCCGATAAAAATCGGCTCACCGATATATCGGTCGAGCTCATAATCAACACAAACAACGAACTGAAATTATGTAAAGCAAAAGAACTCTAAAAGATATATACAGCTACCTGGTTGCCCGAACAAAGAACAAAATTACACAGAGCAAACAGTACAAAAACCATTGACAGTTAGACACAGTTACACAAACAGCGCATGAAACTACGCAACTAATTCGCAAATCGGCGTCGTAGTTACTCGGCCAAGAGATAGCGAATTCGGCATGTACGACTTTACGTTGAGAAACTTAACTCTTGCCCTTCTCCGAACACTAAACACTAGCTGTATACTTATCCCGAGCCGTAAACCTGACTTTAATTCGAACCCTAGCCCTAAACTTTGTCTTGAGCTGAGTCGGTTGCGCTAAACAGTCGTGGACTCTGTCTCCATACGTCGGTGAGATTGTGTTGGATCATATTTCGCTTCTATCGTAAGATAAGATTTTCCACTACTGAGTTGTTTTGATGTCGAGTTTTGTCTCACGCCAGTTACTCGTGCTTCGTCGTTAACTTACCCTTGATACAAGTTGAGTTACGGATTTACATTTATCTAACGATGCTTGAAATAGTTCATTGCTAAAAAAGGCTGGTTAATTCATGCGTAAATGGAGTGGTAAATACTCAAGGGATGTCCAATTTGTAAGAGGAAAATCAACTCTGGTTCAGAAATTCGTTGTTAATTTTTTACAGTCACTCTATGTGGTTGGAGGACAAGCTCCAAAAGCAATAAGATCGGTGGAATGTTACGATTTCAAAGACGACGGCTGGAGGCAGGTGGCTGAAATGACCACGCGACGCTGTAGGGCTGGAGTCGCGGTATTTCAGGTTAGTTTGAGTTGGTCAGCTGCTTCGTACATTGGACTACGAAACTGGGTTCAGTGTTCAACTAGGTCATCTTTCATAATGCATTTAATAACTCACTGATATAAAAAAAGTTTGAAACGATTTAATTTTCTGCTAATACCGCCTAGCATAATAGCGTATACTGATGGTGATAACAGTTTAATCTATACTTTCTAAATGTTTATTGCCATGGTTTTGATTCTTATTCTGCTTCAAACAATTTGGTGAGTTTGCAGTATTTTGCCTAGTAATGCGATTTAGACCCTAAACATCATTCATGAAGTTTTAAAAAATTATTGCAGCTGTGGTGTACCACTTATAACAGAATTAATTGGCAGAAAATTGTCGAGGTTGTGTGAACGAGAAGAGTACGGCCAAACGATAATTTCGGTTGATTGGAGAAAAAAATTGTAGAAATAGTAAGTTGTAAGTGCCACGTTACCAGGCCGTAACCCAGTTAAAAGGGCATTTACCGATAACCAGATTTTGCTTTCTTGGAGTGGCGAACAGATAAGGCAAGCGCATTGCTGCTACTGACTTGCAGTGTTCTGCGTTACCTTTACTGTTAAGTCGCGGCTATGGGTACAGTCAACTGGTTAAAACACTAGATCGCGTTACTGGAGTATGTTGAAAATGAGAATCAGCTTGGAGTTATGAAATGGATTAGAGAAGTTCAAATCAAATCTTCGTTATACTCGCGTTATTACGCCGTTACGATCCACCAAGCCCATCTCCGCGGCTTAGCGCCTAGGCAACACAGCTCTGAAAAAACGTTGCCGCGGTGGCGAGCCGTTGGCGACACTGTGTCCGATTTGGCCGGCCCAGGATTCGAACCCCAGACCTCTCTTATTGATAGCGATGTTCGTAGCAGCTGAGCTAGTAGGTCGGTATTTGGAGAAGTTGCTTTTTAGTTTTGTGCCGTTCGATGATGACTGCATTCTTTCTTGCGTTTGAATTAGTAGAACACAAAGTAACCTTAAAGAAACAAGGATTGGTTTCATCCTCTGCAGAAACTAGTTGTATTAAACCGCGCTATATCATACGAGTATAAAAGTGTATATAATGGTTTTTAATTTCGAGAATTTGCGAAAAACAAAAGACGAAAGTTTGAAAAGTGTAGTGAACAGAAATAAGTAAATAGCTCTGAAGTGGAATTACGAAATACAAATTGAATCAATGCGGAAATGAGTGAAATAGGTCTTACCAAATGATGTATTATAATAGTTGTTATAGAAGAGTTTGAATTTTTGCTTGCTCTGTAATAACTTCACGTTTTATGAATGTCATCATTATTGTCATTTAAGCTGTCATGCTAAAATGCAACTCTTATGTAGTTGAGGTAAGCATTACTACTGAAGTACTGTCAATTTTACACTCTTTCACTATAGCTTGTTTTTGTCCGTTTAAAAGGTTTAACAGTTGAACCGGCTTGTGTTTTGTCTAGTAAACTCATGCAATTAGTGCGCCAGACTCTCGAGTCTTAGTGTTTCGTATGTCATAAAAACAAACGATTTTTTTATACCTGTTAAGTGCTTATTTTTTAGGTGGAACAGGTTTGAGATGTCTTATGTGGCGCCTGTGTAAATTTTGTCCTTTTTTCCTAATTATCTTTTTTGTTTTTGTGTGCAATTTTTCTTTGAATTTCGGCGAGGATTGTAGACCATTGCTTAAAGTCTTAAGTGACTAAACATTTTGCCTACCATGTATATATTGCATATTCTTGAATTCGGTTTCCACAAAAAAAAAATTACTGGGAGTCATAAATACTTCTTGACATCTAACATGGGGAAAAGACGCATTTATCCAAAAAAAAAAATATATATACGCTTATTAAGGATTTGACTACTCTTCTGAAGATGGGCTATAAAGAAAATCCTATATCAATATGTTGCCTTTTGACCTGCCTTTATACTTTTTATAAGCAATTATAGTGTGTTGCTTATGAAATCCACGAAGTGCTGCGGAGAAAATTTAATTTTCTAAATTAAATTAAAAATTCTCTGAACCGCAGTGTAAGGAGGAAAGGGCCACATACGGCTCCGGAGCTGCTGGTTGCCGACTTCTGTTCCAGACCAATGCTGACCCTACAATATGATTCAAAGTGCTGCTGCGCGCCTCGCTAGTATGGGAAAAAGTGTGTTGAAATAACAAAGTCGGGATCTTCTTGCCTGCCTCTATGTGTTCAACCAACATCCAGTTTTGATGAGAAACGAGAAACGTAAATTCAAAAAACCATTAAAATAAATTGGTAATTTTCAAAGATTGAAAAAGACTGCGTAGGGAGCTTGCGCTCTTTGAGTCAGCAGCCACCCGGTATGTTATAAATGTCATTCCATTGCGACTAGGATTTCTCTTTTCCCCGGATTTCCATCTTCTTGGAAAATGGGATAGTTTCAAAAAATTTTCCGGTATCCCGAAAATCCTCTGGATTTCCGGGAAAAAAATTTCCTAGCTTGATTGTTTTGCCTTTTTTTCTGGTTTTGAGCATTTCAGATCTCTCTTTTAGCATTTTGTTATGTTGTTTTGACAAACTTAGTTTGAGCTATTTAATTGTTTCGACAAATTGAGCAAAAATTTTTGATCTCACAAGCATTTTGTTTTGAAAAGTTTTGCGAATTTTTAAAAATAATGTTCAGTAAGCAAAAAAAAAATTTAAATTTGCATTAACGCATTTTTTATGTCGGAATGATAGATACCAATACCACTGTAATCCTTGCTAATGCAAAAAATATTTCCCGGGATCCCTACGTAAATTTCCTGGGAAATGGAAAATTTCAAAACCCCAAATTTCCCGTCTCCGCCTCCCGGGAGGAAACACTTATCGCGCTCAGCTCAAGCGGTGAATCTAACCCGTCACGTAGGAACTGTAATCTGTGCGCAACCGTTATGCCGTGTCACTGACAATGGGTTTGTAATTGCGTCATTAGATCTCAACTACAATGCATATTGCGTAGATAAAATAATTCAAGCATTTTTAATGCTTTTAGGGATGTATTTGGGCTGTTGGTGGTTTCAACGGATCACTAAGGGTTCGAACGGTTGACAAGTATGACCCTTTGTCCGATTGTTGGAAACCTGGTCCCTCTATGGAAGCCCGAAGATCAACGCTAGGTGCCGCTGTGCTTCATGACAAGCTCTACGCTGTTGGTGGCTTTGACGGTTCAACGGGTAATTTTTTACAGAAAACTTGTATGTTTTGCTTCTGTGTTTCGTATGGAGTGTTCACTGTTCACGTAAAGCAAAACTTACTTGTGATAGCGAACGCATTTCAGTGATTTCTAAACTTTTAGTAGATCGGTAATAGTAAACCCCTTGGTTTTTTGAAGCGCTAACATTGATTTTACATACTAAAAAATGTGTGCTAATGACGTAATTGAGTGTTTACCTTGTTTTGAAACCTGCTCGGTGTGAAGCTTACCTTTTTACAGAAAACGAGCAAAAGCGTGACTTGAAAACGATTTTGGAAAAAAAACACGAAGTTTTGAATAGAGAGCTGTAAAAGATGGAAATTCCGAGCTGGTTGTACCCTATCGGCTTCTAAAAGTTGTATTGATCAATTAGCTGCTAACTGAGATCCTGTTTTATTCTTCCTAGATAGTATTTGGTGATTTAGTTGAAGATTTACCACTTTTACTATTTGCTTTTAGGCTTGAACACAGCCGAAGTATTTGATCCGAAAATCGGCGATTGGAAGGCGATTTCACCAATGAACACACGGAGAAGTAGCGTGGGAGTTGCTGTACTTGCTGGTAAGTAAAAAAAATAGTCAAATCTTCATTATACTCGTGGTATTACCCCGAAGCGTGTAGGGAGTAGCGGGGCAGTTTCCGCGGCTTAGCGCCTGGGTAATATAGCTCCGAAGAAACTTCGCAGCGGTGACGAGCCGTTGGCGACACTGTGCCGATTTGACCGGCCCGGGAATTGAGGCCCAGATCTCCCGCACCGATAGCGTCTGCTTGAAAACTGAGGTAAATAATGTATAATATCTTAATTATGTTGCACATTTCCGATTTTCCGACATTTTCATACTTGTAATATAATTATTAAAGATTAATACTGTAGTTACATTGCATGCTTTGCTAAGTAAAGAGCATTTAATGCGATGAATTTTGATTTGTAGTCTTAAGTGACGGAAACCTGTTATAGAATTTATCTGTCTGGATTTTAGTTACCACAACCCTGTAAATTTTCTCTGTCGCTATTTAGGGTTTGATGTCATATCTATTTTTGAATTATAATGTTACAAATTTGACTGTCATGCCGAAAATGCTCTGACTTTTTTGCTCACGGATTGGTAAACAAGAATAACTTATTGCATCACCCATACTAGTCTGCTGAATACAGTACAGAATTAACTGTAAACGCTTGATTACTTAGTGGTGGTAGCGCTCTGCGTTGTTCTAGATACGGTGTAAATAGTCAGGCCTTTTGCAATTTAAAGCTATGTGCTTAGTTTTTTGTACTTACTAAAGTTGTCTTTGGCAGAGCATTGCCTTTTTGCATGGACTGATTCTATATGTTAATCGTTTTGCAATGCTTCTTGTTTGTGTTGTATTAGCAATGGGTTTGCTGATTACTAACTGATGAGTGATTTATACGCTTACATCCTGTTTGTTTTGGCGAATAACATTTACTTGTGATTGTTATTATGAACAAACCCGCCATATCGGTATTAAAAAAAACAAAACGTTAATTGGATTGCAAACTGGATATTAGATGTGTGTAGCAACTAACTAAATTGATCCACTAAGTTGATCCATTATTGTTTAGGACAACTATACGCAGTTGGTGGATATGATGGAGTATCAAGGAATTGCCTTTTGTCTGTGGAGAGATTTTGTACTGTTTCAAAAACATGGTCATTTGTTGCTCAAATGAGCACCAGGAGAAGTGGGGCAGGTAATGCGAGCTGCTTAGTGCTTTTTTCAAATAATTCTATATTAGAAAAGTATCGTCAGCCTTGCTACGCACATCCAATCCACACTAGCCTTGTTCCAGACTGTAAGGACTCTTTGTTACATGAAGAGTCCTCGCAGTCTGGAATGAGTCTAGCCAGCATTGACTGTGCGTAGCAAAGCTGACGAGATTATTATAGTCTAAACATTATGTAGCCCTTGCAACTTTTTCATCTACATTCTAATCTTGTGTTAGCTTTGAACTCTTGTTTAGCGCGACAAGTCCTCAGGGGGACGCCTTGTATTAGGCTACTGCTGAGTAAGGGATCTTTGGTTTTCTGGGTAGCAGTTCCACATACAGGTACTGCTTATTCAACACAATGTCGGATTGTTGGTACTGCTGGTACTCTATAATTTTACAAGTGATTTTTTATTATTCAGAAATCACATTCAGGCTTGTTCTAGAGTTGCCTTTGTTTCCGAGTTTTCCGGTTTAGTTTTAATTCTTTAATTTGCTGCTTGTAAGGTTTTACTAAGCAGAGATAATTATCGCAAAGCATATTCGAGGACGCATCAACGCGGCTTGAGTGGAGGTTGGAGAGGCTTGAGTTGAGATTGAACCATCAACCTTGCGATCAAAGTCTTCGTAAAAACGACCTCGGAACTGCTACGTTACCGACAGAGAGGAGGAGGACCAGTTATAACACAGTTCTTTTTTAAGCCACATAATTGCGGCTTAGGTTTTTATATTAGTAAATTACATGCGTCATGGAAGATGTCGTAGCTGAGCATCGAACCCGCAAAGTTAGTTTCGGAGCCTAATGCGCTCTCTACTCGGCCAATTCCATTACTGTTTTAACGCAGTTTATTTTTAAGCGTTTAGTGTGGTCTGAGTCACTGGTCTGGAAGTAAATTGTAACAAAGATGCTAATTATTTGTCGCAGGAGTCGGTGTTGTTGACGGTTTATTGTACGCTGTTGGTGGTCATGACGGTCCCTTGGTAAAGAAGAGCGCTGAAGTGTATAATCCTACTACGAACTGTTGGTCCCCTATCAGTGACATGAACATGTCCCGTAGAAATGCAGGTAAAAAACTGGTCAATGACGGAAGAACAGAATTAATCTCCCTTGACACATTTGCGCATAAAAATAAGCCATATATTCGATCAGTGTCAATAACTGGGATTAGTTTCTAGTCATTGTCTTACAGTTTTGATGTTGAAGGTGCATATTTCGAGCTGAACGTTGGTTTATTTGGCTCCCCTAAAAGTATCCTAGATGTTATTTTATTTGAAAGCGGATTGCAATGAATTAATTATTAGCAACACCAAACCACACATCCTGTGGTACAGCATACTTCTGTACCTCTATTCTTTTCCACCCCGATTGATCCGGTTAAGCATAAATTTTTTGGTATTATCTGGACCGAGTTTTTATCTTTCTGTTGAAGCATTTGGAAATGTGCATCGGTAACACAAACCACAGGCACTCAATCATTTAAAAAAAAAATTAAATTATGTGCTCAAACTAAAACAAAAAAGTTGTTTCCTCCATAGTGTTGCTTGCTGTTTTTGTCGTCGAGCTTGCGGTTTGCGCGCAGGTTACCCGATCCTACGTGACGGATTCGATTCACGGATGAAGCCGATCGCATTTGAGATATATATTGAGTGGCTGCTCACTGGAAGAGCGCAAGCTCACTTCGCGGTTTCCCTCAATTACTGTTAGATTTTCAATTCAATATAGTTGAAAATAACTTCCATCTATGTATTTGTTTTCTTACGCTTTGATATTTTTAGGGGTCGCGTCTGTCAATGGACTTCTGTATGTTGTTGGTGGAGACGACGGTTCGTGTAATTTGGTTTCAGTGGAATATTACAACCCACGGACTGACTCCTGGACACTTTTGCCCACCACCATGAGCACTGGTCGCTCGTACGCTGGCGTGGCAGTAATCGACAAGCTGATATGACGTTTTGTGACGTCATTTCATGGTTGAGTGCGTAACCAAGCTGAGCAGAAGCAGTTTTTGAAAAATCGCTATCTGTTTCAGAAGTGCTTGTTGAATGTCGACCACTTCAAAATTTGCACAAATTATCTGTTTATTGGTCCTTAAACACCATTAGTCCCAAAATAAACACAGAATTGCACACCAGTTGACTAGAACCAAATCCAGACCAACAGGCATGCTTTTCACTTTTACGTCTTTTAGATTATTTTGGTCTGACTGGAGTATAACGTAGATTTTATTACGTACCACAAAAGTTAAGTTTTCTTTGGTATATAAATCCGGAGAGGTGATTTGTTCACTTACATACTTACGGCAATCATTCTGCAAGATGTGGTGTGGCTGATGAGGGCGAATAGCACTAAACATCGTGGCCTTGCTTTTTGGTTATTTTGATCTGCTGACGTACTGTAACATTGTCACTGCACCGTAGCATTACTACGCTAATATTAAACATTCGAGAATATGTAATAACGATACAATGTGCTTACTGTTGGTTGATCTATTATTTTGATATTATTCCGTTTTAGGGATATTTTTTGGTTAACTATCGACCAATGTCTTAATTTTTGAATTACCCATTTCTGTAAAAACGCATTTAAGTCGTACTTTAGTTCAGATAGATATTTGTTTTCCCGGTCACCATGCACTTTTTCTGCTCATTCGCTCAGGGTTCAAACCACAGTCCCTGGACCAAATAGTGTCTCCAAAATCATAAGTAAAAATGCAATGCCTTCTCTGAAATGGCTGGCCCACCCGGATGATCCTGCTTACTTAATCTGAAAGTCTATAAATTATAGGTTGCACTCAATAGATTCAATGTTTTACTCATGAAATAGACTGAGCTTAAATATTGAAGTAGGTTTTAGAAGGGGTCCAAGTTTCCCCTTGGCTCCTCTGCCGACGCATTTTAATAATGGGATTGGAGATAAGGAAAGCGTGTTAGTCAAGAAAACACACAAATTGGGTCAACAATGACGTTCTAGTTCATTATTGCATCTTACCAAATTTAAACGAAGAGTTTTTTGTAGCTGATATAATGGAGCATAGAGCTCATTTTCTATTCTAGAAAGCCAATTTGACTCCAGTGATTACTAGCTGGTATAATTTGACGTCAAAGAAATGAGTTTTAGTACTCAACATTAGCTCTTTTCCACAATGATACGGCGAAAAAGATTTAAATTACCTCGTGTAGCGTAGCCAGGAAATTGGTTATGGGGGTGGAGGGACAATTTTGACATATTTTGGATGACAGGTTTTCTTTGTCCCCTTCCGACACTACGTTCTCATTTTATTCAAGGTTTTTTGAAAAGTGTTGTTTCCTGCAGAGAGTTTATTTGTCTTAACTCATTGCATTAGAACTATTTTTAGGGGACATCTTCCCCCTCCCCTTCCCTGCGCTACTGGTTATCTACACTTAATTAATATTTTAAATTGTAGTTCTAAAAGTTCAGCGGACGTACAATTGCATTGCTCTTGCTTATTGTACTGGATCCTATGCTTATAAGTTATCATACACTGGACACGCTTGCAACGTTGATATTGTTCGCTTTGGACAAGTGTTAGAGCGGTATTTGGTCTATGAAAATTTGCTCTCGCCAAATTCGTGTGCGTCAAACTAGTTGTTCGTAAGACAGGTCCTGTTTTCTGATATAATTTCGTCAATTTACATAAAGAGTTAATTTATTTTAATATGGTAAAGCAGGTTGCAGTTACAAAAGCTTAGCTACAAATAAGGTCTTTTAGGCTTATATAAGTAGGCCTATTTTGTGATTATGTTCCTTAAACGATCGCATTTCACTGATTTTTATTCAGTAAGACATTGCTGTTGTTTTTCATGTTAATGCTTTTGTTTTTGCAATAAATTGTCGGCAAACTTACGCAGTTGGTTGTTGCCAAATCTTAAGTTGTTCTGATGAGGCCGATTGAGCGAAGCAGTTGTTCTTCGCGTCTTTGTTTGATCAAATGAAAATGCGCGCAGCCGTGTAATTAAAGCTTCAAATTTTTTTCAATTTGTATGCACTGTAGCCTTCTATTTGCAATTTGAACATAAAGAAAAGCTTTAGTTTTAAGACATATAATTTAGATTCACTTAAAGTTCAAAAAAATATCCGAAATAATTGGAACGTAATTGTACGCATTTCCGTTCCGCCAATAGGTTGTTTTTTCATCTTTGTCTTTAGTGTTAATATGATTTGCTTGTTTTTGTTGTACTTAACTTTATTTTTGAATATGTGACGTGTGGTAACGTTAAGTCTGTTGGCACATTCAAATGCCATTTTGTCATTACGTTTTTTTGTAGTGTTAATTATTAAAAATTCTTGATTATATTTATGAATTGGTGATTCTGCATAACTTATGTTTTGAAACAGCACTTGCTACCTGTCCAGCAAAATATATTTAGTCTAAATTTAACCCTAACCAAACTCATCAATGGGCTTTTGTAAACCGGTATTTCTTAAACAATGTTCGCTCTCAATCCTACGTATTTTGCTCGTCAGCTAGGCCAGGTTAAAGACACGCCCCACAACATACTGTATCATTCAAAGAAATCATTAGGATAGCAAAATTCTAAAATGATTTTGTCCCATCATAGCACAATAGTAAACAGATTATTCCCATAAATCTGATTTAATTTATTAAATTAGGCTTTTTAGCTCTGATAAAAAATAAGTGCCGGTAAGTAAATTTAATTAAATACAAAAAACTGAATTGAATCGAAAAAGTAGGCTTATAAAAATAAGGATGAATCCATTAGGATCTTGTTAAATTGAAGAAACTGTATGCACGAGTAAACTCGTCTGTCAGCTTTGTTCATTTACGTCCAATTCGCTATGAATTTATTCCGGGAAAACACTGCAATGACGAGCTAAAGCTATTTTAATTAATCGTTAAATTTTAATTTAATGTATTTGTTGATATTTTGCAAAATCATACATACCATCATACCAAGCCAACACGTCGATAAAACGCATTCATGCGAAACATTGCATCACCCACTGTTTCTATAACAAGAGAAGCTACCGGTTTTTCTACTACCAGCACTTCCATACGTAGTCGAGAAGACTGACAAATTGCAAGATGAAAATATTAATGTAAGCCTAGCTATACCGGCCATGGTTGGTGAATAGTATCGAGCTGTAAGGCGAGATACTGACAATTATGATAAGAGTAGAGATAAAAGCTAAACTGGGTGAGTTTGATTAACTACTGACACTTCAAAAGCCGAGCCTTTGAACAGGCGTAGTGCTAGATTAGCCTGTTAGTTAGTGTGGTAACCTACATGCACAAATTTAAATCATTACTGTAAGCCAGCGTAATACTTCCATATCATATGTGTAGGTGATACCATTGAGTGTTGGTATTGTTTTAAGCCAACCTACTCAGAATGATACCGGTGTTGGTAAGGTTTATTAATCTGTTGCATTGGCCTTTGAATGATTCCAAGTTAAATTTCGTGTCGTGCTGAATGGGTTTTTGCTGAATGGTGAATCTGGTTGACTGGTTATAAAGAAATGGAAGGTTTGAATTTTATTTAAGTAGCTAATGGTGCATGCTAAGTGGTTCATGTCTGTACAGTGTTACTGTGCTTGTTCTGGGTCATGTCTAGTATCAGCCCCCATGCTTTTTCTGTCTTCCAACCTTAACCTGACCCTAGCCAGATCTAGTCCTAACTGAACCTAACCTTAACTAAATTTAACCCCAACCAAACCTGATTCTAACCTTAACTGAACCTGTGGGCTGATACTAGACCTAACCCCTTGTTCGTGCAGGTATGGGTAGACTTTTGAGGCACAGTGTTTTAGAATTGATGGATAAATCCTCTAGTGTACCGGGTATTATGATAACTGTTAAGCAGGTGATTGGGCTAGTAGTGACTATTACAGTGATATGAAAGCACCAGTAATCCCAGAAATTTAGTTGTTAGATAGCATATTGGTATATACTTCAACACTCAAAATTATTTCACAATGGTAATGAGCAGCTGAGCGTTGTCAAAAATCTAAATCACTAAAATCATTTACGTAGCAGCGTAATTTTTATGTTCATTGCACAAAGTATTGGTAGGTCTAAATAGATTTTCATATTACTGGTATAAATGTTTAATATCAGCTGTTTGCGTATTCTATCGTATCATAATTGCTGTCCTCGGCCCCTCTACACTGATGACTGACCTTATTGTTACCTTGTTTTGTATGGTACCATGCATGTATTCCCCTCTATGAATTGTCATTAAACTTAAAGTACACTCTTGGTATCTGGAATATATATAAAATGTATTTGCATCACTGAAGTGGGTATAGTATGCAACATTCTTCACCAAGTATATACCAGTAATTTGTACCAATATGTCAATACAAGTTTATGGAATTATGTTGCTTTATGATCACAAAAAACTGTAAAAGGTGTCAGTCTTTATTGCTGTTTTTGCTGTTGATTATTTTTACCGTTATATTTGGTTTATCATGCTTTGCAGTTTGCCTGCTGTTTATGCCCATTTGGTTTAGCTTTTCCAAAAAGAAAAACAAGTACTGGTGTTTGTATAATAAGTGAACAGCAAACTATGCTTTGCTTTTGTTCCCTTGTGGTTTTACATTTAACTTAAACTTTGTATAGGCGTATTCTTACAGTATAGCTATTACGCTCAGTTGTGCACTCATGCTGTGTGTGCTTCACTAGTAACCTGGGAATCAAGTCTTTGTATCCAATTAATTAGTTTCATTTTTGTTCCATCTAATTATTCTTATCTGTAAAAAGAATTCGTGTTGCATATTATGCTGCGGTATGTCATTTGTTTTGTTTTTTTTTGCTCTAGTTTTACATGAACTCTTGAAGTTTTAATTGGCTGAATTGAATGTTGGTACTAATATCAAATACATTGTTATCATTTGAAAAGATGGTCGTTAAAAATGGTAGGCCTAGCTACAATTTGTTTTCAAGCAAAAATACTTTAAAAAAGTTTCAAGACCTGAGTGTGGTGGCAAGGTTTAAATTTTGAATTTGCAAAATTGTTGCTATGTTAGTCAAATTATCCAAGAAAACCTTTGACTACACAGAGGTTTAAAAATTATAATGATTGTTTGCGACACTTAGCAGAGCAAACAGGACATGGGCTTGGTGTACACTAACGCTTAGTGCATGCAAAAGGTTAACCGATTATCATTTTTTTCGTCCTTCCAAACTCCTCAGGTGCACAACTACGAGAGCCAAAACTAGCACTGACTAAACAAACAAAAATACAGCTTATAATTTAGACATACTGTAGGATTTTTTTAATTGCAATTTATCGTTATGGCTGCTTTAAATCAACCTTGGCTTAATCTTGCCAATACTTACTATGAGACAGCTGCTGGTCAGTTGTGGTTGCAAAGATGGGAGTTTGAAGAAGCAGAAGAAAAAGCTGAAGCTTATTTTGTTCGTGGTAATGGGTCATTACAGAACTCGCTACCCGTCCAGCAAAATATATCTAGTCTAATAGCATCAGCACGTCAGACAATAAAATCTGCAGTTGCAAATATTGAAAAAACAAAAGGACCATGTGATTTGAATCTTGCTAGTTCAATTCAAGAAAAAATGCATTTTCTTACAAAATCGTTTGGTGATCTTACTGGAAACATCAGTCAAATGGAGAATAAACTGAAGGCGTTACACACTGGTAACTCCAAGCTGCCGAACTTAACTTCATACACAACTACAAACCAAGTTCAATCCTGTAGTGACGAGATCGAAACAGGTTGCTAGCTGCATGATCAATATATTTTTTGCACAGTTGCGTGGCACATTTTTAATTTTTATGTTTGCATGTGCTAATTGTGTTTTTCATCAAGTCTTAATTATACTCGTGGTATATATATAACACCGACGCGTGTAACACGTGATGGGTTTTATCTTTGCGGCTTAGCGTTGGGCAACACAGCTTCGAATTGCAGCAGTGTCGAGTCATTGGCGACAATTTGTTTGATTTGAGGGCCCCGGAAAGCAAACATCTTATTTCCTATACAGATAGGGATATTGTTATCACTATGCCACAGCCGGGTGTGTTTTTTTTTACTTAAAAAAACTCTTGAGTATTCATATTCACGAGAAAACTTGTGTACAAATTACTATTACTTCGTTTTTAGTGCAGCTTTTTGTGTTTCCAGTTTTTATTCAGTATTTTATATCAAGTGAATATTTAATATCAAGTACCTCAGCCAATTGTTGCTTCTGAACACATTTATATTTGCATGAATGTTTCATTTGCTTACAAATTGAGAAAAACCATTTAGTTTTACCATTATTGCGTTACAAAATAGAGATTCAATCAATACTCCAAGCTTCTAATATTGTGTTAAATTATATATATAATGCAATGCTTGGGGATCTTGACTTAGAAGCAAAACGCTGCCTGTGTGTGAAATGTTGCTTCTGGTTATTTGAATAATGCGTAGAGGCTAATAGAATGAACTTTTAAAGGTTCAGCGAAAAGAATCCAACCTCGATGGGTATCTCCTGCAACATTACAGAATTCACAAGTGAAACCTCAACTTAAGTTGTACAATAGTTTGACTAGAAAAAAGGTAGCAATCGTTCTATTGATATTTTTTCGAAATAGCAATTTGTATACAGACAATCATTAACAGTATGCTGGTTCAGTAGCATCACAGAAAGTTGTGGGCTAAACATTTCTATTGGGCTATGTCATCTTGAAGATCAGAAGGAAAGACAAAAATTTTGTCTAACGATGATAATTTTTTATCATTTTCCTGGAGGGCACTGAGATGAAGTGCGCGAATATGCAGTGTGGGATAATTCGGTAATCGAGACACCCAAATCGAACCTCGACCTTCATTTCTACACTGGGTTACTTTTTTCAAAATTTGATTTCGGTCAATTGACCTAAGTGTCTACAAAAATTTCGGTCATTTCAATTTTTTTCGGTCACGTTTAAAGTAACAAGACGTTGAACGAAAATTTGAAGCAGGCGCTTCATGTACGCTTACTCCTTTGTAACCGCAACTCAAATAAAAACAACTTTGATCAGTTAGATGTCTGTTAAACCTGACACTGTGACACCGGTAGTCCATTTGTGATTGTTGCTTGCATATTGGCAAGATATTTACTACGGTCAATTGACCGAAATGCCCTAAAGTTTTTCGGTTTTTACCAATTTAATTTGGACTATGAAGGAAATTTTAAGGAAAAAAAAAGCAGTTTTCACAGCTAACCCGAGGTCTACGGCAAACCTGACTCCAACTCAAACCTAAAACCAGCCGAAATACCAAGTCGGTCAAGGCAAACAGTTCTATCTTGGTGGAGAAGAGATGCATAGCATGCTCAGGACTTTACGATATTTTGTCATTTTACTCAGTAAAAATGGCTCCAACATCCGCTATTGAGCTGTTTGTACCATGTAGCAAGCATGACATTGTGTTTATATAGGAACTTTTTGTTCCCGAAAATGGAAACCAAGTGAAGTGGTACAGTTGTGGACCCACTGTATACGATGCGTCCCATATGGGTCATGCAAGATCGTACATTACCTTTGACATTCTTCGTCGTGTTCTCTGTGATTATTTTGGATATAATGTGCTCTATTGCATGAATATTACAGACATAGATGATAAGGTAAGTTTTGAAATTCCTGCTTTTTAACTGTTGTTGAATGCAGTATTAGAGATTTGCCAAGAGGTCTGGGGTAATTCCCCTTCCGGTCAAATTGGACGCAGTGTTGCCATTGGGCTCGCCACTGCTGCAACGTTTCTGCGGAGCTGTTTTGCCCAGGCACTAAGCCGCGGAAATAGGCCCCGTTACTCGCGGCTTTGGGGTAATACCGCAAGTATGATGAGGACTTGATTTTTTTGATTCATTTTGTATCCATGGTGTTATTTCTACAAAAAATATTTGCAAAGTTGGTTTTCTTGGTTGTAAGACGTTTTGTTTTTCCAAAGACAACTCTTGGTTGAGTCATACCAAGTGCTTGAAAAATTAAGTATTGGTTATATTCTTCCTATCACTTGATATGATAAAAGTAAAAAAAAAAAAATACACGGTCTTGCTTCAAATAAGCATTTTTTTTTGACGAAAATGCCAGTTGCTCGAAACGGAACTGTAGAGATTCGAATAAAAAATATTTTGTGCGATTTTTTTCCGATTTTCTGGAACCCAATTTTTACTGTAGATGATGATGATTTCTTCATTTTTATCCGCCTGTCATGAGAAAGCGACGGCGGCGCTATTCACTGGACAAATCCAGACTTGCTTAGGAGTTGCCCTTGTTTTCGAGTTTTTATTCTTACTTTAATTTGCAGCTTGTTATATTCCACCAAGCGGATATAATTATCGTGAAGCATGTTATACATCGACGCAACAACGAGGCTTGGGTGGGAGTGAAACCATTAATCTTGCGATCTTGGTCGTCGTAAGAACGACCTCCGAACCACTCATTCGCGCTACCGGTCCGATAAAAATTTCGGACTTAAATCAGGTTTCTAAACGAAAGAGTGTGGTCTGCTGATTGATCATTTTGTGTGCTGATTTTTTCATGATTTACCATTTGCCTTGTCCAGATTATCACACGAGCCCGACACAATCATTTACTGGAAAAATACGAAAAAAGCTCTTTAACTTTGGAGCAAGTGAAAGAAGACCTTACGGCCGCTCTTCAAGTGAGTTGCATTGCTTATGCCTGGCACAATGACTACGATTTTATTCGCTGTGATTTTTTCTTGTGTCTTATTGTTATGTAATTTTTTTTGTGCAATTGTACGTTTTTCCATTTTGTTTGCTTTTCTGTGTTTTGCTTCCATCTTTCTTTTACAATGCGTTTGTTTTTGGCATTTTTTATGTGCGGTATTTATTAAAACTTTTCACTCATCTACTGTATGTTTTGATCTTTGCGCTAATTTCGTTTCAGCTTGTCTTTATTTGATACAGCTCTGCGTGTGTTATTGTTGGGCCAATCTTTACATGTTTTTAAATGTATATAAAGCGATTTTTTTATTGTAGGATTTTAATAACAAGATTGCGGAAACTGCAGATCCAGATAAGCGGGCTATGTTGGAAAAAATGAAATTAAAAGCAGATACTCTTTTTGAGAGCCTCAAATCCTCACTCGAACTGACTCCTGTGTTAATGAGCAAAGTTGTAGTCGAATGTAAAGATCCATTGGCTGATTGGCTTGATAAAAAGGTGAGAAAATATTTTTTACATATACATACAGAGTGATTTAAAAGTAACTTTTTAATTTTAAGCACTTACATTTTATTCAAATGCTGTGATATGCTTCTCAATTTTAGGTTGTAAACTCGTATATACAACTTAATGTGTGGCGATTAAATTCATGCTCTTGTTTTGTTTATTTTAATGATTTTGCTATATATTAGAAATGAATTAATGATAATTTTAAATATATTCACCCACATTTGAATATATAGAAATTGAATTATAAATGAAAGTCCACGCACTGATACTTTCTTCTCATATTTATTAAGTAGAGAAATCACACTTTGAAAATAAACCAATATCCTATTAGTCTAGAAAGCGAAGTTGCTTTCGAGTCACCCAGTATGTAAAGAGTTGTTAACGTAGACTTTAAAAACAAGCTGCATTAATTATTTTACGACTAGTTTTGCATTATTACTTATTACCAACGTAGTTTACAAATGTTTGGACCACTGCCTGCCAAGGCGCACAATTTTACATCAAAAAATTTTATTTATTTAAGCTTTTTTCCGATATTTGCTACTTTTTCGTGTTGTTTAAGTTGCATTTTTGCTTATGTTAATTTTTTTTTAGTTTGGAAACACTGTAAGTGATAACTCTATTTTTTCTTCACTTCCGCAATACTGGGAGAACGAATATTTTAAAGATATGGATGCTTTGAACGTAAGCGTGCTTGAGTTTAAAGCTGCGTGTTTTTGTTATGGTTTATGGTCTAGCTGTGCTTTTTGTTTTTAGTTTGCTTCGCAAAACTCGGAATGTTAAATGTCAGTTAAATTATAATTCCCGCAACTTTTGACAAACATGATTTTGGCTGAAGCATCTATTCCATGAGGTCGTCCAGTTGGAGCAGTGATAGCGATATCGTTATTGATGCGGTAAATCTGGGGTTCGATTCCTGGGCGGGTGATATCTGACGTAGTGTCATCAACGGCTTGCTACCGCTGCAACGTTTCTTCGCACTTCGAAGCTGTGTTGTTCAGGCGCTAAACCATGAAGATAAGATTCGCCACTCTTACACGCTTCGGCATAATACCGCGAGAATAACGAGGATTAGGTGTGTTTGTCTACTCCATCTCTAATTTGTTTGCCCATACAAGTTTTCTGCTCGTCATGCTGCAAGGCAACTTCATTTTTGCAGACATGCCAAAAATGTCGTTTGGCTGAGTTTTTTTTTTGCGGGGAGCTCTGCAATAGGTAATCAAAAATGAGCCATAACGGAATGAAGTGGTAGCTATTAGTGATACTTTCATTGTTTTCTTGCCTCCACAAGAGAGCCGGTTGCTATCTGTTTTTTTATTTTTTTTTGTCACTATCAGCCATGAATCTTTTTTTCCATATTATCGCTAAACATCGGAAAATATATTCACGAAGGCAAAGAACCATTTCGCTGACAAAAAAATCGCCGGGCATTAGATACGCAGACCCTGGCAAGCAGTTCTTCGTCCTTCCAGGATATTTTTGCTCCTATTTTGTGACAGATATTAGCCTATCGTGCTTTCTAAAAAAAATATGTTATGTTCCCGGTGCCGGTGACAGAATACACCAGACTGCGATTTCTTAACTTACCACTCTGCTATTTTAGTTACATGGTTAATTATTCGTTACATTTTGTAGGTTGCTCCCCCGGATGTTTTGACTAGGGTTAGTGAGTATGTTCCGGAAATTATATCTTATGTTGAGCGGATTATTTCAAACGGATATGGATATGTTTCGAACGGATCTGTTTATTTTTCCGTTTCTGATTTCGATTCTTGTGATAATCATTTCTATGCAAAATTGGTTCCTGAAGCTGCTGGAGATTTAAAAGCACTGCAAGAAGGAGAAGGTAATGACAGCTCTGATGTTTGTCATTGAAGTTGATTAAAAATTAAAGCTTCATTGGTACAGTTTCCTAAATCAAATGCAATTCCGAGACCGAGGGCATGTCCTCTGACCGCCCAGGTTGTTGCACATTCCTACTCAGCAGCTAGCAGTGATGTTGTTTGGCCAGCTTCTGGTATCACTTCAAAGTCCGACATTGTTTTGGAGTTCTGTTTTAAACATTAGCGAAGCTAATGAAGCCGTTATTGCGTCGGACGTATTAAAGCCTTCTGTGCGCCATAAAATTTACGTATGAGCAGCTCCATTTTCCCTTTATTATTTCTGATCGTTAGCAAGTAAACGAGTTGCTTCAACAATGATACTGATGAAACAAAGATCAGCGCCCAAAAGTCAGGCCTTACAAGGTCTAAAACAGCTCAGATGGCCAAGTGGTAAGAGCGTTCACCTCTGGTGCTGTACACTTTGGTTCGCTTCCTAGTCTGGTCAAACCAATGGCTTTGAAATCAGGTATTCACAGCTTCCTGCTTGACACTCAGCATCAAAGGGACAGTGTGGAGAACAAGCTGGTGAGTTTACTTGTTGGGCTGTTGGAAAAGGCACTTAGCGGGATTGCTCCATTTTGGTGTGGTAGACACGTGGCTGGCAACTCCTAAGCGAGTTCGTTGTAGCGCATTCCCTGCTTTCTCGTGATAGCAGGATAATATGCATTTAAATACAAAAGCAATACAAAGCATAGTGTAGACTAGGCTTAAGCATTTGCATTTCTAATGACGAAGTCCAGAGTTTTTCTTGTGCCAACTCTGTAAGCTAGTTCGGATTCTAGCTTAGCATAAATTTTGTTTGCACAGGGGCTTTGAGCGTGTCTGATGCCCAGTTAAACGAGAAACGTTCACCAAACGATTTTGCTCTTTGGAAAGCGTCAAAACCTGGTGAACCGTCGTGGAATTCTCCGTGGGGAAAGGTGCATTATTTTTATTTTTTGAAGATATTTGCAGCAGTAACTTTGGGCATCTGTAGAACTGTACAATGTGGGGTTATAGCCTTGGTTCAATCACCTTTTGGGTCATGCTAAACACTGACCGTATTTGCTGCTATCGTGCTTGCGCCTTAACGCAAAAAATTGTATGGAGAAGTAAACGTGGCTCGAATCAATTTTTTTTTCTTTGAACAAGCGCATTGATTGTAGTAATGAGCCGCAAAGAGCTTGCGCTTTTTGCAAAGAACATTTTCTACTCCCTTCAGCAAATATTTAGCTCTGCTAAGCTTTCTTAGCCACCCCAACCCTGGTGTAATGCACGTTTCGAGTTTTATTTTGGTACAAAGTTTTGCAAGTTATACTGTATTCTACGGACTATTAGACGCAACGGTTTTTGAGAAGAATAGTGTTATTGTATAACGCTCATTGAATGAAAAACTCGATATTTTAATGGCAATAAAGCCTAAAGCACTGCCTGATCCATATACTAGGTGCACCGACTTGTAAGACTCACAATCAATTTTTGAGAAAAAAATTAAAGTGCGCCTTATGGTCGGTAAAATGCTCGAATGAACATGGTATAGACTCAACTAACTAGTGTCTTTGTATTTCAAGCTCCAACTCTATTTCTAGTTACCTATAAATGCATGAAGTATCATATCCAGGGTTTGAAATTGACGCTTGCCCGCTGGTCCGGGCCAGTTGAAATCGTCCCGGTCAAGTTGATTTTTAGCACAGGAGCAACTGCTTTCGACTTTTTATGAATTTAGTCTCTTCAGCTGTGCAACAAACTCTTGACAAGAGTCACTCTTCCACCCTCAACTATTGCTTCAATCTAAAACTGTTTCTTCAGATGGAAAACTGCCTGATAGGCATATGGAAAACTACCTGATAGGCAGTTTTCCATCTGAAGAAACAGTTTTAGATTGAAGCAATAGTTGAGGGTGGAAGAGTGACTCTTGTCAAGAGTTTGTTGCACAGCTAAAGAGACTAATTTCACGTTGATTTTGTTTCGCACTTGCCCAACGGGCCAGCAGACAAATGAAATTTTTCCCTAGCTCAGAACATCAGTGGTTCAAAACAAGCGCTTGAAATCAACTTCACGGCAGCGTGAAAGTTTGGTCAAACGCCGCCGCGTGAATCAAATCGACAACAAATCAATTTACACCTTCGTATTTTCTTTCATGCGTTCGAGTACCAAAGCCCGCAAGATTTTGCCCGTTGTCAGAATTTATCTCTTTTGATGTCCACGCTGTAACAAACGCTTTCAATCTGACGCATACAACAATAAATCAATTTACACCTTCGTACTTTGTTTATGTTATATACTGAAAGTGTGATTTTTTTCGGGCAAATTGAGATTGACCCGGGCAAGTTAATATTAGCAGTCACTTGCCTGATGGGCAAGCGGCTAAAAAAGTTAATTCCGAACACTGATACTTTACATGAATCAATAAGCAAGTATGCTAAAATAGGAATTGGCCATGTGTGGTTTAGGGTCGGCCAGGATGGCATATCGAATGTTCAGTTATGGCTTGCAGCATCCTCGGATCTTCCATGGACATTCACACTGGTGGAGTGGATTTAAAATTTCCGCATCATGATAATGAAATCGCACAAGCAGAGGTAAATTCTAGTTCATGCTTAAAGCTCTTGAATTTGATTTTTGCTAAATGATTTTTCGCACGAAAAAGCATCAGAGACGCATGTGTATGGGAAATTCTGATTTGCGTGGTTTGTCGTGTTGTCTGCTGGTGATAAGTTCTTCAATTTGCTACTTTTTATGAAGCTGCCAGTCAGAGGTAGTTTTCATCAAGCATCTCTTTCAAAGACATAACCGTTAATTTGCAAAGGATGTTAAGCAGACTATGATCATCATCTTGCTAACTATAAACAGCACTTACAAGGTTTTACTTTCGCATATTATTCATTAAAGATTGAAAGCAGTATTTTTGTCTCTCTGCAAGTGGTATTTTTGCTGCTTGTTTGCCCACTATGTAGGATTTGGTTTTGAAGTTAAATTGTCTATATTAGGTAATTTTTCCAGTTTTTTTCAACACGACCATATTATGCTAGTTACTAGTGTGAAAGTAGGTGCGAGCTACTATTTTTCAAATTGATTCTTGAAGAGTTTCGCTCTCTTGCCTTTGGTTTAATCTTGTGTTAACATTACTGCATTCTAACTGAGTTTTAGTTTAGTTTAGCTGCATATTTATCCTTCTATTAGTAATTACGAGAAGGCGGTCAAATCGCCATTGCGAGCTCGCCAAGGAGTTAGGCGGCCACCTGTCTACCACACCAAGATGGGAAAATCCTGCTAAGTGCCTTTGCCAACGCACAGCAAGTAAGCCTGCCGGCTTGTTCGCCGCACTTTCCCTTTAATGCCGATCATCAAGCAGGAAAGCTGTGAATACCAATTTTAAAGTCATTGGTTTGACCTGACTCGGAATCAAACCCGAGTCTGCAGCTCCAGAGGCGGACGCTCTATCCACTACGCCATCTGAGCTGCAAATAATTTATAACTTAAAATATATACAAACATGGTATACTTAACTTACACTAACCAAATTTGATTATTTTCAGGCACATTACAACAACCGACAGTGGGTTCATTATTTCTTGCACTCCGGTCATTTAACCATTGCTGGTTGTAAAATGTCAAAATCGCTGAAGAACTTCATTACTATCAAAGTAAGATGTCAAAAACTAGGTCGAAAGTTTTTTGGCTAGCTAAGGTCACCAAAAAAAAAACGGTTCAAATTATTATTGAACTGAAAATTCAACAGCAATTGAGGAAGACTGCAAAATGAGCTTGCGCTCTTCGAGT
This sequence comes from Trididemnum miniatum, assembly GCA_964006365.1. Taxonomy (NCBI): domain Eukaryota; kingdom Metazoa; phylum Chordata; class Ascidiacea; order Aplousobranchia; family Didemnidae; genus Trididemnum; species Trididemnum miniatum. The sequence goes on from OZ023250.1 coordinate 8,265,932, forward strand.
CAGCAGCCACCCCTTATGCATGTCAAATGCGATCGGCTCCAGCCGTGAATCGAACCCGTCATGTAGGATCTGTCACCTGCACGTGATACCGTTTTGACCGTTCAAAGTAATTAACGGTATGGTTAACCTTAACTTGGCAAGCAAATCGTAGTCTCGTTTGTATTCAAAAATAGTGACGCGAGATATTTTATGTCCGGTTTTGTTTTAGAATGCATTGGCAAAGAATACTTCTAGGCAACTCCGCTTTGCTTTTTTGCTCCATTCCTGGAAGGACACGTTGGATTACAATGACAACACCATGCATGATGCTATGCAGTATGAAAAGTTTATGAATGTTAGTGTAACTACTTTCATGACTTTTGTGGTGCTTTTGTAATGAACTTTTTGCAGTTATCTTAGTTAAAGCAGCTGCACTTATTTGTAAGGGCGTTAACCCTTAAAAGGTTTTCGTTCTACGTTTACTGCCTTTTCCAATTGTTCCTTACTAAAATCAAAGTTTTTTAAGAAAGTGTCTTCGCGCCAATTCTTTGGGGTTGGACTCATGGTCTTTTCGCAGCCTATCACAGGAAAAACCTTATTCGTGTACTTATTTGCTTTTTCTCGTCAGTGTAGTTTTTCCTTTTTTTTATATTTCAATGTTTTTCCAAATAAATGAAAATGAAAAATGAAATGTCTTTCATTTTTTTGCAAGGCTTCTCCACTTTTTCCACTGCTGGGGGTTGTGTTGCACCAGCTCAATCAATCAAGTGGTGGATTTTAAGTTGTACAAGGCTATAATCAGCCAGTTGGCGTAGTTGTTAGTGAAATCACTAGCGGCGCGGGGAACCTTGTGCTTGATTCCCGGGGTGGTCAAATCGGATACAGGGTCGCCCAAGGCTTGTCACCTCTGCGACGTTTCTTTGAAGTTGTGCTGCCCACGCGCTAAGCCGCTGAGATGAGCGCCGCCACTCGTTACACGCTTCGCGTAACGCGATGTGTATACGAAAATTTGATTTGTTTTTATTTTGTTGGTACATGTTTTAGATTGGTTGTTTTACGCTTTGTTATTACCACTTCTTGTATCTTGTCAGGAGTTTTTCTTGAATGTGAAAGATGTTTTGAGGAATCAACCAAATGAAGGACCGAAAGCATTTTGGAAAGCTGGCAAGGATGAAATTGATTTGCTTGACAGGTAAGGAAACAACCGTTTGTGGAAAATAAGGAAAATCTTTCGACAGTTTTTGCAATTTATTTAATTTTTGTGTCTGATCCCGTTTTTTACGTGCTGTCAGGAGAATATCGTATGACTACCTTCTGCTACTTGGGATGGAGAATCTCATTAAGTGCTCTTTGCAACGGCACAACCAGTAAGCTTACCGGAATTATTCTCCACACTGTTCTAGTTGAGCGTCAAGCAGGAAAGCTGTGAATTCCAATTTTAAAGTCATTGGTGTGAACCGCATGCGGCACGCTCTATGCATTTACTCGGTCATCTGATCTGTTTCACTAATAGTAGTAAAACTCAACTTTCCTCTCCTGCTTTGGATACTGTCTTTGATTCTTTTGTTTCTGCTTGTTCCCCTTTTTTTCTTGCGTTTTGCAACTTCCTTCATCTTTAATTTTAGTAAGTTTCAGTTCGCTTCCATTCCTTGGGGAGTAAGAACTGGTCGTAACACTGAACAAGAAAAGTGCGAAATGAATTATGCCAGAAGTGGTGGATTAAGGAACTTTTGAGGGAAATCTAATTTTGCTTATCCTGCAGTTTTCTTCATTTTGAAGTATCGAAATACGAATGCATGAATAAATTAAATATATGTCCCTACCAAGTTAGGCTTGACCCCCCTTAGCCCCACTACTTCAAAACATATTGGTTTTAGTTCAAAATTACTATTTTGACTAAACCAACTGATTTTTACAGCTTCAGCCAACGTCAACTGTTGGTCCACGCTGCTCTTTGTGACAATATTGACACTAAAACTGCTCTGGATTGCTTGCGCCAGCTAGTGACAACTGTTAATTTATATCTTGCAAAAATGGATGAAAAACGGACGACACCAAACGGTCAGATTCTGAAGAGGATAGCTCGCTATGTAACTAAAATTTTAAAGGTAATTTTTTAAATTATAGCCATTATGGTAGGTAGTTTTTATGCTAGATAGTAATTTTTACACGTCGTCCGAGGATAAGAAAACAAAAAAAATTTTTCAAATCATTGCTAGATGTTTCAAAAATTTTAACTATCGTTAAAAAAAATGTTAACTATCGTTAAACAGTAGCGCCAGTCTTAGTCTCTACGACTTATATTTTTCCACTTTAATCTCTGGCTTTTTTCGGCCTGTTTTAACAAAATAAACAAAAATTGCATAATGGTAAATCATTGACGATAGACTGCTAAAGTGCTGAAGCGTTAAATGATTTTGCTGGATATTTTTTGCTTAATTTATTGGCGTACTTATCAAGAAAACCATGAAAGCGGTATAATTAACTTGCTCAGAAATCTTTTCTCTATGATGAGGTAATTTCGTTGAGTGCCTCTTCCAACAACACAACGAGCAAATTTGCCGGCTTGTTGTTTACACTGTCTGTTTGTTGCAGAACATTAAGCAGGAAAGCTGTGAATACCAATTTTAAAGTCATTGTTGGGGTGCGACTAGAAATCGAACCCCAAACCTACTTCTCCAGAGGCAGACGCTCTTTCTACTCGGCCATCTAAGCACTTGATCTTTGATGTTAAACTTGCATCGTTATTTCAGGTTTTTGGTGCAATATCAACTGAAGAAGAATTGGGTTTTCCTTTGAGCAGTTCAGGAGGCGCCAACGTTGAGTCTGTGCTTATGCCATATCTTAACACCTTGTCTAACTTCAGAGAAGAAGTACGAACAGTAGCAAGACTCAATAAAGGTAAAATCGAATCTTCACTGTACTTGCGGTATTACGCCGATGCGTGTAACAAGTGCCGGGGCCTATTTCTGCGGCTTAGCGCCTGGGCAACACACTACGAAGAAACTTCGCAGCAGTGGCGAGTTATTGGCGACACTGTGTCCGATTTGACTTGATAGGGAATCGCACCCCAGACCTTCTGCATCCATAGCAATGTGCTTAACAACTGAGGTAATCGGCCGGTTCTCGTTATAATAGAAAGAACTGTTACTAAACTTTATAATTAAATCATTGAACTGAAAATTCATGAGTAACTGAGAAAGGCTGTAAAGTGAGCTTGCGTTCTTGGAGTCAGACACTCAGAATACATGTCAAAAGTCATCGGCTTCAGCCGTGAATCGAATTCGTTACGTAGGATCTGTGACCTGCGCATGGTGCCGCCACGCCATTTCACTAACAAAGATCGTTATTGTTGCAATTGATCGTTTAATTCTTACGGTTGTAAATTTTCTTCCGTTGTTTTTGTTTTTTTTACGCCTTCTGAAAACCAATAAAACGTTGGATTGCTGACATTTCAAGACCTGCATGCTTACAGCATTTCCTTTTGTCTTGGAACAGGGATACATTAAACACTTGTTTAATATACATTAAAGGAATACATGAAACAGAAGAAATTTGATATAATTTGTCTCTATTGCAGATGGGAAGACGTTAGAGCTCTGTGATGCTCTTAGAGATGACATTCTTCCACCTCTAGGTGTCAGACTAGAGGATAAGGAGGGAGCGCGAACAGTTGTAAAGCTGGTAGATCCGCAGGTTCTTATGAAAGAAAGAGAAGAGAAAAAAAAGGTTATTTCTTTTTTTAATTGGTTATGTTAAAAATAATAAACTGCGTGGATCATATATTTTTTTCGTTTTTGTTACTCCTATTGTTTTGTGCTTTGTGTTTCAGTCTGTACAGTACAGAATAAAAATCAGCATCAGCCACCAACCCCGAACTTTAAAGTATCCGTGTTGCTATCAAGGTCTTCTTAAAAGTGTTTTAGATTTGTATCACTAAAAAAATTGAAAATTAATCCCTACAGGTTTACCAGGAAACCTTCTGTAACATTTTCCTGAATAAACCCTGCTGATAATACTTGTAACATTTTTAAAACCTTTTGATAATTACATTTTCATGTTTTTGTGGTTTTTTTTTTACTGTTTTGCTGCTGATTATTATGATTTAATTCCTGGTTTCATTTATCAGATGGAAGAAAAACGGAGAAAGGCTAAAGAAGCGGCCAAGCTTGCCGCTGCAAAGAAAAAGGCCGAGAAAGAAGCTTTACGAAGGAAACCTGCTACTGACTTGTTCATTGGTGAAACAGAAAAGTACTCCAAGTTCGATGAACAGGTATAAAAAATATTCTGGGTGCTTTTATGCTTGCCTTGAATGCTTCTTGGTCGGTGAACGGTGGTTTGATTTCGATTCGGGTCAAGCCGTTAACCTTAAAAAGTGGTATTCACAGCTTCCCTGCTTGACGCTTGTCAGTAAAGGGACAATTTAGAGAACAAACAACTTACGTTTGCATGTTATTACCGTCGGAAAAAAGACTGAACGGAAATCCCCCTCCTTTAAGTGGCAGACAGTTGGCCGGTAACTCCTAAGCGAGTTCGTTATAGCACCTCCGTTTTTTTCTGGTGATAGGAGATAAATATGCAACTAAGCTGGAAAACTGCTTACTAATTAGTTTATTTCGTAGGGTTTTCCGACTCATACAGCTGATGGAAAAGAGCTTAGTAAAGGTTTGACGAAGAAATTGCGAAAGCTTTACGATGCACAAGAAAAATTACATCTTGAGTATTTGAAAGAAACTGAAGCTATGAATGGGAATTCGTGATCATTAGAAAATGTAAAAGGAACAGCGATATTAGTAGAATCAATTTAAATTTGTGCAATATGTGTCTGGTCTAGTAATCGTGCCTGACTGACTTCGCTGCTACAAAAATTTTTTTGAAAAGTTTTTGGTGTTTTTCGGCTTCTAGGTGTATTTCTTCGAAAAAATGTATCATTTTAGCATAATTTTTGTCGAACAAACAAATCTTTCTCGACCTGCTTGCTTTTTAAACCTGGTCTACACTATACTTACGTTAAGCTTGTGACACAGATCTTTCGACGCCGAACTTCGTTCTTCTGTTTCCGCAGCTGTAGCAGGCGTACTTGCTTACGACCGAAAATAACTTAATAAAGAGAAAAAACGATAAAGCTGAGCGCAATGTACATGTGTAGACCGGTGGTTTTCATAACTTCTCAACCTTTTATGACTTGTGCCCCCTTTCTAGAGATTCTCAACACCAGCCTGTGGCCCCCTGATCAGCCATTAATTTTCAGCCTGTATTTCATTCGCAGTAGCGACAGCTATCCGCTGGTCATAAAGAGTTAATTATTGTTGACAGCTTCGCAAATCTTGCGTCCTTGGCCCCTGGTTAATGCCTCGTACCCCCCTAGGGGGGCAATAGCCCTCGGTTGAGAAATCCTGGTGTAGACAGAGCTTTAACTTCGAATTTTTTGTTTGTGGAAAGTAAATTATAATAAAATCTGAAGGTGATGTCCTTGTTGCAGATATGTTGTGTCCATGCAGAATAAAGCAGTTTTATTAGACGCTACTTTTATTTTCGGATACTCATTTCTATTTTGTAGAAAAAAGTCAACTAGCACTACTGTAGCTGCGATGATATTGCTCAATGTGTTCATACAATTTCTGACATCTTTATGTTTATTCTTCTGTCACGTAAAAGCGACGGAGGTAGGATACAACACCTATAGGACAAGTCCAGACTCACTTAAAGTAGTAATTTGTCTTTGTTTCCGAGTCAATTGGTTGAGTTTTGCTGCTGACTTTCTTAGTTTGCTGCTCGTCAGATCCCACCAAGTAGAGATAATCAATTATCGTGAAGAATCTTCTCTAAGGGCGCAACAGCGAGACTTGGTTTGGAATTAAACCCAGGGTGCGAAGTAACTGGGGGATGTGTCCCCCAGTAATTACAGTTATTCCCCTAGTGAAAAATTAAATGATATTCTGGGGGGGATGCTAAAACATCCCCCCAGTGATGAGAAGAAACCCATATGGGTGGTTTTCATAACAACTAGTCCCCTAGAACTAGTTGATTCAATTTGTGTTTTCGCAAACATCGCACGACTCAGAAAAATGAAAGTAGGATTACAGATTTCAACGAGGTGGTGTGTTGGCTTAGACTAGAGCTAGATCCATTCATTTTTTTTTCTAATTTTGAAAATCAAATTCATTGATTTTGAAAAAACAAAATTCAAATTCATTGACTTTGAAAAAATGTAATTCAAATTCATGAAGAATTTGTGAGTGGATTCAAATTCAATCCAACTTACCAGTCACCAGTATCTACTCACCAGTGTCGCCACTCATCAGCCATCTCTACTAATTCCACACTTGGTCAGCCAGATTATTATGAATATGCGTTTAAAACAAGAAATACTTTTAAGTACTGTCGGTTTAACGAGTAGCAACTTGTTCAAAATATTTTCTCTCAAGAAATGCGTAAAATAAAGTAAAAGTGTAGCTAACTTCAAAAATGACAGTACGAGATGCAAAAAAACATTATGCATCTCGTACTGTTTATTACTCGTACTATTTATTAGAACACACGAAGAACAATTAACGAAATCGAAGAGTTAAAGCAAGCACACGAACAAATTTTTGACGACTACAAAACATTTTTATTGCATTTTATAAGCAACAGCCTCTGAAACGTCTCCGCGCCTAGTGAAACCACTACTATTGAAACCATAGATCAAACGCAGCTATTTCACATTCAAGATCGCTGCGCATAAATGTGCATTCTAACTATATGTGAGAGGAGAAAGCATTGTCCGGCCATCCGACCTTTATATTAATAAGCTACTGTAAATCGTTCTTATCTTGCACTTACAATTAATTTTACAAAAACAGTTTGGAGTTGAAACTTCGTATCTTCTCTTTCGCTCGCCTGTTGGAGAAATAAATAAGCTTTACTGATCTCATGTGGAAAATTGCTGACGTAAAAACGAATTTCAGTCTCGGCAACTTCACTTCAAGTTAAAATGCTATAAAAACCTTTAAAGATATGAAATTCGAGCGATTGAGTGTTACGTCGATTCTCCAGCAGGTGCACTAGGGAGGTTACTGTGGCCCAAAAACAACTTCAAAGCGCCTTGCAGCGTCATAATTGCCATCATAAACTTTCTGTTGGCTTGATAAAATTTTATGGAACGTTTGCAACATTAACTGATATAAACCAGTTACAAATTGCTACATTTACTTTGTAAGGTTTAAATCGAAAAACTCAAAGTTCGTCAATTGTTTAATCAAAATATTCAAATTCATTGACGTTGAAAAAAAGAAATTCAAATTCATTGACTTTAAAAAAACGAAATTTAAATTCAAATTCATTGACTTTGAAAAAACGAAATTCAAATTCATCTAGAATTCGTGAGCGGATTCAAATTCAATCCAACCCAATCTTATTCCTCGAATTTGACGCAACAAATCCAAGGTTTTGCCTTTTCTGTTTCGCCAGCAATTTATTACATCCGTCATCGACAACCTCAAAGCAATTAGGTTCGACACAAGAGTTGTCGCCAAATTCCTTGATGCAAGATTTTGACCCGACTCCGAGAAAATAAATCTATGGAGACAAGCAAGAGACGTTGCAAGATTTTTCAGTCTTGACCCAGTGACGACAGTAGGCCTACTGGTCTTTAGGCAAGCAAAAGCTGGTGAAGTTACAGATGGGTACGACGAGTTGTTGAGAATAATTAAAACATTTCTAGTTTCGACAGCGGAGTGTAAACGGGGATTTAGCGATTGAACGATGTGTGCACCAAAAAGCGCAATCGCATTTGCATGATTGATTGATTGATATTTATGATTTTGCGAGTAGCCAAATAAAACATAGATAAAAACATAAAGGAATGAATGAATAAATAGAACCGCCAGCAGTTTTGATACTCGCAGGGAGACTGCGAATGACCGGTTAAGGTCTTCTAGTCAAGCAGCTACCCATTAAAGACGCTGGTATAACAGGTATATAGCGTCGGAAAGTAGATTAAAAAAATAAATAATTAAGTAAAAAATACAAAATTAGCCGGGAAGTTTGTATGTGAGCGTTTGCTTATGTACCTCACTCCAAATTTGTAAGCAGCTGTTAAGAAGAATCCTCGTGTAATTCAACTTAAATTTAGAATAGGATTGATTTCTCAAATCACAAAGTATGGAATTCCAGATTTTCACTCCTTGATATTGAAATGAATTTTGACATCTGTTGGTTGAAAATTTAGGAAGATGAAGATTATTATGCACCACTGATCGAGTGTTGCAACTATGAATATTTGATGCTTGGTTGAAGAGTGCAGAAAGGGAAGAAGGTAGGGTTTGCTTAGAGTGCTGGTGCATAATTTTTGCGATTTCAAAATCATATAGTTCAGAAATTTTCAAGATTCCTAAATTTTGAAATTTAGGCCTGATTGGAGAATGTTTGTCCGAGTTGGTAATTATTCTAATGGCCTTGTTTTGAAGCCTCTTGTCTTGTCAATGTCAATCTTGTCAATGTCAACATCAAGCACATCGAACCAACATCATGTCAACATCGAACCAACATCAAGCACCTTTTCAAGCGGCCTAATTTGCTACTTAATATATTTAATTTTGGTGTCGGCTTTTTAGCTTTTGCTATTTCCAATTTTTCGTCGTAATTTCTGCTACAAAACGGCTTTTCAATCATACTGTCAACACTTACTTCCATTCCACTAATTTAACCTACAACTTGAATTTGACCAACAACTTTAAAATGTATATATTGACCGCCACACTTTCAAAAATCACAAGCAATTACTCGCAACCGCATCCTAATACGATGTAGAATACAATGGAAAAGGTCTGGCTTGCTTGTTTTGAACGATACCTGTTTAACCTGTCCTAAGAGAGAGCCACTGCATCATTCTTCTGCGATGAAAAACGCAATTTGCTGTGGCGTGATTGAGCATGTATTGTGACGTTGCGTCTGGGTTCAACTTTCACATAGGACATTTTTTGCATTTATATCGTGTGGAAAGAGAAAAAGTCACTCTCCGTTACATAAAATGATTCAGAATACAATGAAGAAGGTCTGGCTCGCTTGTGTTCAACGATATTGTTGAACCTACCATACAAGAGAATGTTTGCGTCATCGGTCAGCGTTGAAAAAAAAAAGCAATTAGTCGTTCATCAAAGCAAAAAGAACTCAGATTGCGCTGATATTACAAAGATTAAAGACGAGAAAATCCAAATATTTTAGTTAAATGTAATTAACGTGTGCGCCTGAGATATCGCAGGCTGTGCGCTGAACACCTTGAACCTCTGGAGAATACGCCCCTGGTTACGAGCCAGTATTGCCGTCGACGTGGTGCCAACAGTCAGGCAGACAATATAGTTTTAAGAGTTATTGCAAAATAGACAGATCCAGTGGTGGGATTCAGCTGGTTCGCACCGGTTCTATAGAACGGTCTCACGAAATTTTATTTGATCAGCGAACCGGCCGGCATTGCCGTTGAAACTTGTAGGCTACCATTAGTTGAAACAGAACCGGGTGAAAAAAAATACCCTACTTTTGTGACAGAACCGGCTTACAAAAAATTTGAATCCCACCACTGAACAGATCTCGTAACTGTCCTTTACTCCATTCATACAACGTGACACTTTCGTAGAGCCATTTAATGCTAGGTAAAGATGGTAGGCTATACACCGCAAGGCTGAAACTCTTTATTGCAGAATACAGCTGTTCTAGTCCATGGGTTTCCAACCGGTGGGAAATTTAAGGTTTTCAAGTGTGGAGTTGAACACCTCCTGAGAAATTAAACACTGTACCGTCCCGGTTAGAAAAATGACTTTTTTTTACCCTTCACTGATATTTTTAGAGGAAAATAAGACATCTGAATACGTGAAGACCTTTTTTTTGCTCTTTACTGATATTTTCAGAGGAAAATAGAAACCGGAAGACGTATCGACCTTTTTCTTTGCTTTTTCAATCAGGGCGCGCCCTAATCTTGGGAGTTCGAAAAGTTGCCCACCCCTGTTTCACTGGGTCATGAGCAAAAGAGGTTGAAAAGTTCTGATTTAAAACATCTATGTTGTGGGTAATTGAGGGTCAGTCACATCAAAAGTGGGTAATGAAAAAAAATGGTTGGGAACCGCTGCTCTAGTCTTTTACGGCTAGATGTATGCTTTGCGAAACATCTCCCCCAGTAAAAATTTTCTACTTTGCTCACAAACCGTTAACTTTGCGATCATGACCGTCGTAAAAATGATGCTCCGATCAAGTGTACGTCACGCTGCCGACTACTACGCCACGCTGCCGACTACTAGGCCACGCTGCCGCATGAGTGTCCGTACAGAATAGCGAAGCAGATTCACTTTTATCAGAGGCACTAGGCTACTATTCTATCTCTGATATTCGCGTAGAAAACAATGGTCTGAATTTCAAAAACTTTCTCTGGTTGAAGCGATTGCTTCACGTTTTTTGCATCAGGTACACACTCAGTACTTCACACACGTTTCAAAGCCCCTAAAATTGTCCCTTTCTTATTTTAAGTAACGCAGACAGTGAATTGCTAGTTTTGAAAATAGTTTAAATGCTATTCAGGACAATAACGTAAAAAATAAATAGTACAGTAAACACATCATTTCAAATTTCATGGACTCCAATCTGCTCGCAGTGTTGCACAACCTGCTTTCGCACCAATAATTTCTGGGGCACAGGCTGCAAGATGTTCCTATTCTGTATGGTCTTCTGTTGTTAATGTTCCCAGTGGGACCATAGTGGCAGACAACCAATTGTCCCACAGGCCAGATTTCACCGTCAACTTCAATACTCGAACACGTAGTTAGGCCGCATCCAACTGCATACGTTGTGTCCCACACTAGCTGTGTATAGTGTCCACAAACGTCCGAACAATCGTGGGCAGAAAAATTGTAATAAAATTTCTCACTGTCCCAGTGTGCTATTGCTTCTTCCAAAATAATCTCTGGCGCCACTTCTGGTGAGCTTATGTAAAGATTTTCGCCAACGTTTTTGAATTTACTGGTCGTAATATTGGAGCTGTGTTCGTATGAACATTTTCTTGAATATTCTTGTGCCGTTTTTGCTAATTCATCATCCCATATTAATTTCATCATGTCACTTGATGATGGTTGGACTACTCTGCGAGCGTCATTGTGACGTAATAGGGCGACATTTTTTTCAGAAGCACTCAAAACAATCGAGTTTAAAACGTTCCGCTTTTTTCTTAGGGTATTACCAAGTTCACTGCTGGCATAGTAATTTCTACCGAACTGAGACTTCAGCAAAAACATCAACAATACTTTGATCCAACTCATGTTCCTAATTTTCATCGATTTACGGTTACAAACTAATCTTGCTAAAAAATACATCACAAATTTAAAAAACCGCGAAGAATCTAAGGCAGTGGTTTTCAAACTTTGTGTTTCCACGCCTCCCTTACAGATATTTGGTCATATGACGCCTCCCCCGTTTTATCAAATAATAAAAACACGTTGTTTGGAGGGGGTGTTGAGAGTTTTGTTCAGATTTTTTTTTGGGGGGAGGAATGTTGTTATGCTGCACTGATGAGACCTAAAAAGGTCGAAACGCGTCTGCAGCTGCTAATGGGTAGGTAGACTGGTGGGCGCTAAAGGTGATGTGTGGGGTTCTCTCCTTCCCTGTTCAATTTTGCCATGAGTAGTATGGAGTAAGGTTCAAATATCAGACTGAGTACCACAGATTGAACTGCGTGGCTCTGGAACTGCATGGCTCTAGTTAAACGTAGAAAACCTCGATTCAATATTGCTTTAACATTGTTTTTTGATTTACTACATAGTTTTTTGATTATCTTTCCATTACTTTTTGATTAAATAAGATAAATAACTGCAGTTGATAGGGGAGCTGACCTTATCAATTGCATTTTCGAGCAATATTGCAAAATCCTTCGGCAAAACTAATCATATCGCATTAAAACGTCACACTGACCTTGGAAGTTAAGTAAAGAGTAAAGCAAGACATTGGATGCTGGCCTAGATTTCTTGCTTGCGAATTAACAATTTTGAATAATAACCTCACTTAGTTGTGCAGCAAACTCTTCGGTTAATCAAACGACTAGCTGTTGTTTCTATGCAACGGATTATGCTATAGGCTTATTATACGAGTATTTTTAAATGAATGTGGTTAACATTCGCGCCTCCCCTAAGAATAGTCCGCGCCTACGTGGGGAGGCGCGCCCCCCAGTATGAAAAACGCCGATATAAGGTGACTTCATAAGCTTAAAATCTTCATTATATTTGGATTATTACGCCGCAGCGTGTAACTAGTGGCGGGCTCCATCTTCGAGGCTTAGCGTTTGGGTGACTCAGCTCCGAAAAAATGCCGAAGCGGTGGCAAGCCATTGGTGACACTGTGTTCGATTTAACTGACCCGGGATTTGAATCCTAGACCTTACGCACCGATAGCAATGTCTTTACTGTTCAGTTAGCTCAGTCATAGAGCACATCGCTGTCGGTGCGGGAGGTCTAGAATTCGATTCCCGGGCCGGTCAAATCGGACACAGAGTGTCGCTTACGGCTGCCACCGCAGCGATGTTTCTTCGGAACTGTGTTGGCCAGGCATTAAGCCGTCGAGATGGGCCCCGCCAGTCGTTGCACGCAATCCACCTACTATTGCATGTACTGTATGCATTATGCTATTCAACTATCGGATTGATTTCGATCATTCTGAAGGATGAATGCACCTTTTACCTTAGTGCGGCTGATGAGGGCTAATAATAGCCCGAAACAGCGCTGTCCTGTTCTATGGTAATTAATATATCTGGTAAAACTAAGCTGCATCCTGTTTATTTTCATTCCAACTTTGATTCAAGTATCCACTTTTAATTGCTGTAGCTATAAGCATCTACATTGTTGCTAATTTGTCCATTGCTTCGACAAAGCTTCAATAACCACTCTACGTAAACTAAAGAGGTTTTATCTTAGGCTACAGACACTTGTGTCATATTAATTCACTTACGGAGAGCATGAGATTTAGCATTCTAAAGATTAAGCTGTGGCAGACGGAAGATGTGAATATTGACAGTATTAATGTCGTATTATTGTTTATATCTAATATTTTAATCAATCGTAACTGTCTGTCAAACATAATTTCAATATCTAAATCGAATTACAATCTGCTCTGATTTCAGATCAATTTTCCAAATTATCGTCTGGCTTCTGGTGGATTAAGTAAACTAATAAAAAATGATTTACAAAAATCTTCACAAAACACGAAAAATCCCATTTAAATCCTTAATCTTATTAAGCTGATGCGAGCTTATATACCAGGCAAATTGCTCTGCTTTCCATTATAAAAAAGAACTTTCCAAACCATCAATAAGTTAGACATTAAAGTTCAAGCAGATATCTTGAATCAAATGGAATCTGCAACTGACAGAAAAGATTCAAAGCTTGATAAATATGATTCAAATAGTTTAACGAGAGGTAAAAACGACGATTTTCGTTTATCACCCAACGCCTCGTTCCCTTCTTACTTTTCGATGTGGAATAATCAGAAATCTTTGCGAAGTTTGAACGAAATTTTAAATTTACAAAAGTTTCTCCTGCATTTCCCATATTTTCACAGTTTATTGGATGAAGCACAATTTCCAATGTTACCTCAGACAGAGGAGAAAGGTAAGCTCGAGCAACGTAGCTTGCTGGTATTCCACGCAGGGAACCTTGAGGTTGCATATCCTACGAGACGGGTTCGACTTGCAGCTAGAATCGATTGCATTTATGTATATATCGCGTGACTGCTGCCTCGAAAAGCGTATTCTCATTTCGCAGTCTGTTTCAATAAATTGCTGTTGTATCATCAGTTCCATGTAATTTGATAATACACCTCAGTTCTTTTATTTCTTTTAATTTATTACTACTGCACTGCGCAATAGTTGAGGACCACCTACCTTTGAAGTTAGTATTCAATAGCAATCAGTCAAAAAAAGTAGACCAACCCATTTGTATTTTATCATTTACAAGCATATTTTTCGTTGATGGAGTAGGGGAAATGTGGGACCGAAGAGATACTGAAATAACTTCGAACGCTGTGAGAATAAATTTCTGCTTTGCGGTTGAAAGATGCACCACGTGACAAGCTTCTATGCAGAATGGCAACGTAGTGGAAGGTTGCTTTAAAAAGTTGTGAAGAAAAATGTCGTTTTAACCTACTAAAGTAAAAATTTTTAACTACATTTCAAAAAAAATTTTATAAGATTAGTTAAACTTTGGGTTGTGGCAATTTCACACCTGAAAACTTATCAAGACTAGCAAATTTTGGTTTTAGATAAACTCAAACTTAAGTTAAGGATATTAAACTTTTTCAAATAATGAAAGCATATGGGACCAAAGAGACAGTGCTGTGTTTTTAAGAGACAAAGTTCTTACAGTGCTCAAGAAAACTTAAAAATGGATTCATCTTCCCTGAAATTGAAGACATTGCTTCTGCATCAGCAAACGATATTTTCGAGTGTTACCGCAACCATAACTGGCAGCTCAGACAAGTCAGACCAAACGACTGAGTTTGGTGCGAAACATTAGACCTAACATAGGTGTAAACTCGCTTTTTATGCCATGCTTGCTGAACATTCGTTTACATTAGCGCTTTTTTGTCATTCAAGTATGCTTTCACACATGATTACTTGCAGTTTTTTCGGTATGTCTCATAGGTTCCTGGGTGGGGGAGCAAAGAGACAATATTTCGTTTTTTATATTTTCAATTTTTTTTTAATGCAATGTCTAGAAGAAAGTTCAAGTAAGTTATACCATGGTGAGACCAATACAGTTGATATTTTAATGAAGTAAAAATATTGTGAATTTTGCTTAATAATTTTATGAAAAATGAAAATGATTTTTTTGTCTCATCGGTCCCACGTTTCACCTACAAAATTGTAGTGGTCAAATTCATAACGATGCATTAAAAAAAGGACAATATGAGGAAAAAATTATTAGTTTAAAAATGTATGACAATTTGGTAAAACTGAAAAGGCTATTACAATACGTGCCATTGTAACTAGTAGGGTTTTCAATATAATTGTTAATGAAAGCAAACAATTAATTTTTTGTTTTTGACGAAAACAAAAACCTGCAAAAAAGCTCTCTGCCCAACCCGTTCGCCCGTGAAAAAGTAGGAGACAACTCAGACACTGTGTCTGTGCATACAGCCCAGAAAACGCAGTGAATGTCAACGTTAAGGTCACAATTTATAACACAAATGCAACAGCGCAAGTTAGTAGGCTACACAAAATTGCAGACAGTGAACATTGTTTCGACCCAGTTAAATTGCCATTTTACAGCAAACAATTACAGTAGTTGGTAAAACATGACGTCATTTTCACAAAAACTGTTACTATCAAATAAGATGCCGCGCAAGACGCAATGGCATAATTATTCAGATTGCCGGAGAATCCAGGGAATGTCAGAGTCTTGTTACGTTGCAGTAATTAATTGTTACAATTAATTGCTTCAATTATTAATTTTCAATTAGTTGCTTCATTTAATTGTATGAAAATCCTAGAAACGAGGTCTTGGACTCAACTTACAGCACTGGTCATTAGTTTTGTAGAGTTATTTCGTCCCAAAAAATTTTTGCACCCTCTCCACGTTTAAGTTCATTATTTTTATGCCTTCGTTATGTGGTTCTGCATTAACTGTTCATTTTTTCAAGGCTTTCCTGATGAAGAATTATTATTGGAAGAGGGTTTTGCTAAGCAAGTAAGTGAACAGAATTTTAGGTGTCAGTGTAATATGGTGGTACGTTTAACGATGGGGAAGGCACCACACCGGAAACCGGCCAGTTATTGTGGTGGTAGAAGACATCGCTTTCGGCGTTCGAGGTCATAAGTTTGCTTACCGGACCAGTCATATGGACACCGTGTCGCCAATGGCTTGGCTTCTCAGTTTTGACAATTTTAGTAGCGCTTAATCGCGCTGCTCCACGCTTACTACAATCAACTCTTTCCTACTTGCTTTAGCTCGAATTGTAACTTTTTCAAAAAACGTTTCGCTATTATTTTTTGTGTAACTGTTAGGTATGACTTCTGCATGTGCCTGCAGACGGCAAATGGACGCATTAGCAAAGTTTGTTACTCAGTGCTATGTTGTATCAATTAAATCACTTTTCAGATTCACCAAAATACAAGTGGGTCAATCAAAAGGTCAGAAGAAGCGTTTCGAAAGGAAGAATCAGAACCATGCTCAAAAAACGTTTATCAAAGAAATACACACATTCAACAACCCTTGTTAGCAGCCCAGAACGCATCTCGCAGGCCTACTGATCGCTTTGACCTTCAGTCGATCCTCATAGGAATTTCAAAAAGTGACCCAACGTTGCGATTATCAACTAAACAAAATGACAATCTTGATTTCAAATCACATCGTAATACAAAAATCGAAAAAACTGCAAAAAGCAACAAAGTTCAAGAAAAGGAAAAGCTTTTATCTAGCGTTATGCTTTGTGCTTCATCTGAAAAATCATTTCCTCGATTGACTGACCACGTTTTGAATGATTTCAAGCCGACAGGAGGAAATCTGGCGAATGTTCTACGGCTACAGTTTCAACAAAGGAGAAGTAGGACCAGGTTTACAGCAGGTAAAGCAATGGGCTATTGATTAACAATAAATATGGGATGAATATAATAACTTAAGAAGGAAAAATAGAGCCACGGTTGTTAAAACTGGACGTTTCAACAACATATCAAGCTGTCATCATCAGCAGCATATGAACAGAGGCTGCATAAAAAAATTTAGAATCGATGATAGAAAACCCGAAATGGACCCTATTTTAACGCTTCTGCAAAAATACTGTTGACTAAATACAGGTAGCCTACTTCAAATTACAACTTGCAAAAACGATAGCCTACATAAAAATTCAGCTGCATATTACTGTATCATCACCTACGATTTGAGTGGGCTTACTTTCAAACTTCTTACGGTTTAACTTATAAGATACCAAGCCTGGGTCACCAACGTAATTTACAGAGCTGGCACCAGAGCAGTCGACTTAGGGGGACCAAGCGTTTATCAGGGAAGGCTAAAGTTTGAAATTAAGCACAAAAAACCATTGCTTTCAAAGGAGTAAGCTTGTCGATTGGGGGAGGCCCAAGCATGTCAATTGGGGGGGGGGGCAGGCCTTCTCTTGGCGCCGGCCCTGAAGGACCCCATCATTTTCATTGCTTCTTTGGTAGGCTATGTTGAATGAGATAAATCACGTTAAACTAAATTTGTGTGCAGCTGAATTTATTTCAAATGCACAACCATTCTTAAAAATGACAGTAATTAAAATACCAAGCCTACCTGTATATTGCGTATCGAAGTAATTTACCAAGGTGGGGTCCTCCAAGGATCCCACTTTGAATCCTCTAAGGACCCCATCGCTTTTTTTACTTATCTGGTCGTCCGAAATTAGAGAAATATCTGCCTGTGTGCTTCTGTGGCAAGCTATTTGATTGATTAATTTCTTCATCTTTATCCTCCTATCACGAGAAAGCAGCGGAGGGGCTATGCTTAGGACGAATTCAGACTCGCTTAGGAGTTGTCTTTGTTTCAAAGTTTTCCGGTTGAATTTTGCTTATTACTTCTTTAATTTGCTGCTTGCCAGCTTCCACCAAGCAGAGATAATCATTGTGAAACATCTTATCCAAGGATGCAACAACGAGACTTGGTTGGGAGTTGAACCATCAACCTTGCGATCATGGTCGTCGTAAAAACGACGCTCCGAACCACTGCGCCACGCTGCCGACAAAATTATCTCAATATACAATTCTCTCAATATACATTTCTCACTTCTATATACAATTAAAAATTTACTTTTAAACGTCTAAAAAAATTAGTTAAGTAACGTTCAGCATTTGTGACGTGATGCACTAAGGGGGGTCCCACTAGGACCCCAGCTAACGTTATGTTGTTGTTTCTTTATGCACTATCTTAAACTCGCCTAAATTTATGACTCACACATTACAAGGATGAGGAGAGAAATTGCTTCCATAAATACGGCGGAAGATAAAAAAAATCTCGGTATGTCTTATATGAAAGGTTAAAACAGTACACTATCTTGTTCCAGAACAACTCGAGTTATTGGAAGCGGCTTTCGAGCATGGTCAGTATCCGCCAGTGGGCGTCAGAGAAAAATTAGCCAGCACTACCGGTCTTACTGAAGCCCGGGTTCAGGTAAAGTTAGTGTTCGTCGCAATCGTGGGTTTTTAAAAATTTAAGGTGGGTGTACAAAATGCAGTAGCGTACGCAAGGGGGGAGGGGGGGTTCAGGGGTCAACCCCCCCTTCCTTGTCGATTAGAGATGCAGTGAAAACCTGTATTTTTTTAAATGATAGGCCTGCTCCTTTTGTTCGCCCTTCCTTCGAGCTTGCAAAAATTTCCAACGTTTTGTCTGCTCCAAAGGTGGCGGAACCAGGGGGGCCCTGGCCCCCCACTTTTTTTCAGGGGGGCCCTAATTTACTCGTTTATTTCTACAATATTGCCTCTGCATGAATGCACTTGAAAGTTAATAGGACTACCATCAAAATTAAAACCCAAAAAAGAGCTTACATCCAGAGTTTTCTTTAAAGTTTTGTTTGTGGGGTGGGGGGAACAGAAACTAGAGGCAAGAACCGTGGGTCTGAAGCCCACATAAATTGGACATGTCACATGTGGACAGGATAAATATGGATTGTAGGCATAGGGCCGGATTTACGTATAGGCAGGGTTACCATTTCGTGCTTATTTCTAAGATTTGTGTTTATTTTCAAGGGCAATGTCTTACAAAACGTGAATGTGCTTATTTTTGAATCTCGTGCTTAATACGTCTTAGTTCAAATGCTTTTTTCTTTAAATGAACGAAGAATGGAGAAAAATATGTTTATTTTTTGTTCCTTAGTTAATTTCAGCATTTTGAAATTTGTTTTAATTTCTCAATCCAGTGGTTCCCAAACTTGAGGGCCATGGGCCAGCACGGGGCTGTTTTCAGAGGGCTACAAAGCTTGAATGGAAAACAACAAGAGCGTTCCTTAATTATGTCATGATGTTCACTTCAAAAGTTGTTGAGCCACCGGAAAAATAGGAATCTGCGGAAGTGAAGACCTTCTTTTTTTGGTCTTCACCAATTTCAAGCGAAAATAGAAATCTGCGGACGTTTTGGTAGCCTGCTATTTCGTCCTCGCAACAGCAACGTGCTTATTTTTGGGTGTGGACCGGTGATAACCTTGCGTATAGGCTAAGCAGGCTGAAACCTACAGTCGTAGAAAATGGGAGGCCTCATCACGAACAATGAAGACCGTTTTTTCTCTTCACTGATACTTTCAGCGGAAAACAGAACATCTGAGGACGTATATACCTTTTTTTTGCTCTTCACTATACCGATATTTTTAGTGAAAATAGGGACATCCAAGGACGTGAAGACCTTTTTTTGCTCTTTCAATCAGTGTGATCAAATAGCCTAGGGCCTCTCATTGTCTAAATACGGCCCTCAGGAGCATATTTAGGGGCGGTACCAATGTGCCATGCCCGCTTTTCCCCCCATTTGACTCTGCATTTTAGTACACAAGAACAATACTAATGACTGAAATATGCCAGATTCTTTTGATGGTTTCTGTAGCTTATGGCCAGAAGCGAATCCAGAAGGGTCAGTTGAGGAATATGCATTCTCCCACCAGCCATTTTCAAAAATATTTTTCATGCATACAATTTTTCTGTAATTTCAAACCTCTTCGATAGCTATAAGCCTTAAGCACGTATATAATTAAAAATATGCGAACAAAATGTATCGTATTTGGCGAAGCACTCAAAATTAAACTCAAACAATTTAAACACAATTTGCTTGAAAATTATTCAAAAAGCACTAAAATAGCCATTACTGCATGTAAATTTTCGAAAAATTTCCGGGGGAGCATGCCCCTGGACCCCCCTAAAAGTTTTCTAGTTTCTCAATCAGCTAGAAATTAGTTCTGCCGAAAAAAATGTGGAAATTATTGCTCCCCTCCTTTTTTTAAATTTCTCGCTACGTTGTAGGTGAAGAAAATCTGGTCGTCGGTTTTGAGCCCTCCCACTAGAAATGCTTCCGGCATCGCTGGTCTGTTCCATCCAACTTTCTTATTTAATCTCGAGATACTTTGATTGTGATGTAACAGTAGGGGTAGATTAGCTTTTGCGATGTGTCGTTTGAACCGCATTTTTGTTGCTTTGACGCAATAAACAATTGTTTCCTTTAATGGCATTATAACTATAATGCTTTTTTCGGGGTACTGACAGACTGCGTGGTCGGATCTCAGCCTACGACAAAAATTATCTTTTATTACAATATATACGACCACTGTAGTTCAGACAAATATTAAATTTTATTTTTCTGTTGCTTAAACCTCCCACATATTTTGCAGGTTTGGTTTTCCAACCGGCGAGCGAAATTTCGACGTTTGCATGGAATGAACTCAAACAGTGAACCACGACCTAAAAATGTTTGATTTTCTCGGCTTGCTTTGTTAAACATTGCTATTACAGGATTTTTGTGGAATATTACTGTTACAGCAACGACTTTGGAAACGAACTCCGGTTTGTCTTTCGCTTTGTTTATCACGTTTTTCTTTCATCGCATTTAATTAGCTCGAGCGCTGCACTGTGAACACAATCTCGACTGTGCTGTTAGCGCGCCGCGAGCAGTTCACCGCTCACAGATCAATGTTCTAGAAAATTCTTTATTCGTTGATCACGTGGTCACTTCTTGTTTTACTATATAATCAGTCATCCTTTTTTAGTTTCATGGAGTTCAGTTGGCGGAAGGACGTCTTTTTTATGTTCCAAGTTATATCCCTGCACGGCGCAGTTTTTATAAATTTTATTTTATACCCGAGTAACTTTCAGTTGTTTTTTGCCTTTGAAAGACCTGAATCCCTCGCTATTTTACCTGAACCTACCTACCTTTCCCTACCTATTTTCCCCTTGGTTTTACATCAACGTGAGAGTTTTTAGTTCGTTCAAGTAATACTGAGTCGTTCTATTTGTTTTTCTCTTGAGGTTCAAGTTCAGGCAGCAAGTGGATTGATCTGCAGGTGAAAGCCCAGGCGCTCCTCTTGGGCCCCGAGCTATAGACAGGGTCAGTCTGTAACAATTACAAACGCGCGCTTGCTTTTTTTATGCATTTCGTACGTGACCGAGGGGTGCCAATTATTTAGTCGATCCTTCCGCATCACCCAATAGCATTTCTCTCGTCCATTGCAAAATTTGTGCTAACGCAACTTGTAGAATTTAGACTAACAGTAAGCACGCGACCGACTCTGCCAGTGAGACACCTATCAAAGCCCCACCATAACGTAGAGCTGTGTTACGCCTAGAATTCTGCAACTTCCGTCTCGTGCCATGGTCAAGTTATATTTCTGCAAGCACTAGTTTAATGAATTTATTTCATAAACGCAATAAAACATTGTTGCACTTTTTTCGCAGAATTATCCTCGAGAGATATTTCTCGCAGCAGTCTGCAATTAAAAATTAGATTTTGGACCATTTATGCTTCGCGTTAAATATGCAATTGCTCAAAGTTTACAAGCTCATTGCGATGCGGGTTATAATCAAGATCAATCAGAATAGAAATTTAAATCACCGCTGCAATCATTTGAAACTCATTTTCTAAATTCAAACTTACCGTCTAGCAAATGATTGAAGGCAGATGCAGATCGATGGGTGATTTTTCGATCTGTCAACTGCGCTCCAGCGTTGTCATTGAATCAAATTGTACTGTGATATAAAATCATTACGTCAAAAACGAACTTGACTTTCACATTTCAAATAAAAACTACGATTTCCCAGCTCATTGCGATGCGGTTGTTTAATCATTAATCAGAAAAAAATAGTAATCACCGCTGTAAAAATTCAAATGTGCCACAGACTGTAAACTGACCTTCCAAGAACAACGAGCAGGTTTAGTTAGAATGAAAATAGTGCATCAACATTTCTCTTCGATTTTATGGGAATACGAAGTTGTGTGAAAAATTCAACACACCATTTTGTCTTTTACCACGCAGATGTCACCGCAGCATTTCTGAGCCAACAAAACTGTTTCGTTATTAACTGTATAACAAAGAACTCGGCGAAGTTTCGGATGGCAGACGTTAAAGTTTACTCAATGATTGAAATGTACTTTTATAAAAGCTTATTGATTTCCAAAATGAAAAAAGCGAAGTGAATATCTAATATTGACAATTTAAACAAACCAAATCTTCATCATACTCGCGTTACTATGCCGAAGCATGTAACGAGTGGCGGGGCCAATACAATTTCGAAGATACGTCGCAGCGGAGGCTAACCATTGGTGACACTGCGTTCAATTCGACCGGCTCAGGAATCGAACTCCAGACCTGCCGCACCAATAGCAAAATCTTAAAAACTGAGCTTACCAGTAGGACAATTTAAACGTCTAAACAGTATGCAATGACAGTTATTGTTTTATCCTAGAGAAACCACATAATTCGACAGACCGCGGCTAGTCATTTCATGGTGAACCGTGAAAGTCAGAGTAATTGTTGGCATACGCATTGCGTCATCCGAATTCTCTGGCGCGGTCTTATCTAGGCGATCACAACACCGGGGTGCAAAAAATATATCGAATATATTCCATTCATCACCGCCAGAAATCACCTTCCCAACTCTGCATAAGACTTTAGTTTTATGGCCACACCTAGCGAACATACAACGAGTAATAACAAAGCATTCACCCATCTATTTCACATAAAATTTCCTTACTTTTAGATCGCACTTCCACTGTCGTAGAACATTCTATCGAATTAGTGGGACGTCACGCTTGGCAAGTACCGGTACTGAAGTTTATAGGTACAAGTTAGCAAGTTTAAGTACATCTTCTGTATTTGAAAAAACTCACAATGCATTCAGCTCATTGCGATGCGGGTTATAATCAAGATCAATCAGAATAGAAATTTAAATCACCGCTGCAATCATTTGAAACTCATTTTCTAAATTCAAACTTACCGTCTAGCAAATGATTGAAGGCAGATGCAGGAGATCGATGGGTGATTTTTCGATCTGTCAACTGCGCTCCAGCGTTGTCATTGGATCAAATTGTACTGTGATATAAAATCATTACGTCAAAAACGAACTTAACTTTCATATTTCAAATAAAAACTACGATTTCCCCGCTCATTGCGATGCGGTTGTTTAATCATTAATCAGAAAAAAATAGTAATCACCGCTGTAAAAATTCAAATGTGCCACAGACTGTAAACTGACCTTCCAAGAGCAATGAGCAGGTGTAGTTAGAATGAAAATAGTGCATCAACATTTCTCTTCGATTTTTATGGGAATACGAAGTTGTGTGAAAGATCCAACAAACCATTTTTACTTTTACCACGCAGATGTCACCGCAGCATTTCTGAGCCAACAAAACTGTTTCGTTATTGACTGTATATCGAAGAACTCGGCGAAGTTTCGGATGGCAGACGTTAAAATTTACTCAATGATTGAAATGTACTTTTATAAAAGCTTATTGATTTCCAAAATAAAAAAAAAACGAAGTGAATACCTAATATTGACAATTTAAACCAAATCTTCGTTATACTCGCGTTATTATGCCGAAGCATGTAACGAGTGGCGGGGCCAATACAATTTCGAAGATACGTCGCAGCGGAGGCTAACCATTGGTGACACTGTGTTCAATTCAACCGGCTCAGGAATCGAACTCCAGACCTGCCGCACCAATAGCAAAATCTTAAAAACTGAGCTTACCAGTAGGACAATTTAAACGTCTAAGCAGTATGCAATGATAGTTATTGTTTTATCCTAGAGAAACCACATAATTCGACAGACCGCGGCTAGTCATTTCATGGTGAACCGTGAAAGTCAGAGTAATTGTTGGCATACGCATTGCGTCATCCGAATTCTCTGGCGCGGTCTTATCTAGGCGATCACAACACCGGGGTGCAAAAAATATATCGAATATATTCCATTCATCACCGCCAGAAATCACCTTCCCAACTCTGCATAAGACTTTAGTTTTATGGCCACACCTAGCGAACATACAACGAGTAATAACAAAGCATTCACCCATCTATTTCACATAAAATTTCCTTACTTTTAAATCGCAATTCCACTGTCGTAGAACATTCTATCGAATTAGTGGGACGTCACGCTTGGCAAGTACCGGTACTGAAGTTTATAGGTACAAGTTAGCAAGTTTAAGTACATCTTCTGTATTTGAAAAAACTCACAATGCATTCAGCTCATTGCGATGCGGGTTATAATCAAGATCAATCAGAATAGAAATTTAAATCACCGCTGCAATCATTTGAAACTCATTTTCTAAATTCAAACTTACCGTCTAGCAAATGATTGAAGGCAGATGCAGGAGATCGATGGGTGATTTTTCGATCTGTCAACTGCGCTCCTGCGTTGTCATTGGATCAAATTGTACTGTGACATAAAATCATTACGTCAAAAACGAACTTGACTTTCATATTTCAAATAAAAACTACGATTTCCCCGCTCATTGCGATGCGGATGTTTAATCATTAATCAGAAAAAAATAGTAATCACCGCTGTAAAAATTCAAATGTGCCACAGACTGTAAACTGACCTTCCAAGAACAATGAGCAGGTGTAGTTAGAATGAAAATAGTGCATCAACATTTCTCTTCGATTTTTATGGGAATACGAAGTTGTGTGAAAGATCCAACAAACCATTTTTACTTTTACCACGCAGATGTCACCGCAGCATTTCTGAGCCAACAAAACTGTTTCGTTATTAACTGTATAACAAAGAACTCGGCGAAGTTTCGGATGGTAGACGTTAAAATTTACTCAATGATTGAAATGTACTTTTATAAAAGCTTATTGATTTCCAAAATAAAAAAAAACGAAGTGAATATCTACTATTGACAATTTAAACAAACCAAATCTTCATTATACTCGCGTTACTATGCCGAAGCATGTAACGAGTGGCGGGGCCAATACAATTTCGAAGATACGTCGCAGCGGAGGCTAACCATTGGCGACACTGTGTTCAATTCGACCGGCTCAGAAATCGAACTCCAGACCTGCCGCACCAATAGCAAAATCTTAAAAACTGAGCTTACCAGTAGGACAATTTAAACGTCTAAACAGTATGCAATGACAGTTATTGTTTTATCCTAGAGAAACCACATAATTCGACAGACCACGGCTAGTCATTTCATGGTGAACCGTGAAAGTCAGAGTAATTGTTGGCATACGCATTGCGTCATCCGAATTCTCTGGCGCGGTCTTATCTAGGCGATCACAACACCGGGGTGCAAAAAATATATCGAATATATTCCATTCATCACCGCCAGAAATCACCTTCCTAACTCTGCATAAGACTTTAGTTTTATGGCCACACCTAGCGAACATACAACGAGTAATAACAAAGCATTCACCCATCTATTTCACATAAAATTTCCTTACTTTTAGATCGCAATTCCACTGTCGTAGAACATTCTATCGAATTAGTGGGACGTCACGCTTGGCAAGTACCGGTACTGAAGTTTATAAGTACAAGTTAGCAATTTTAAGTACATCTTCTGTATTTGAAAAAACTCACAATGCATTCAGCTCATTGCGATGCGGGTTATAATCAAGATCAATCAGAATAGAAATTTAAATCACCGCTGCAATCATTTGAAACTCATTTTCTAAATTCAAACTTACCGTCTAGCAAATGATTGAAGGCAGATGCAGGAGATCGATGGGTGATTTTTCGATCTGTCAACTGCGCTCCTGCGTTGTCATTGGATCAAATTGTACTGTGACATAAAATCATTACGTCAAAAACGAACTTGACTTTCATATTTCAAATAAAAACTACGATTTCCCAGCTCATTGCGATTCGGATGTTCAATCATTAATCAGAAAAAAATAGTAATCACAGCTGTAAAAATTCAAATGTGACACAGACTGTAAACTAACCTTCCGTGAACAATGAGCAGGTTAAGTAAGACAAAAAATTGTGCATCAAAAATTGTAGGCTAATTAATTAGTTTCAGCCGCACATTTCCCTTTGAATTTATAGGAGTACAAAGTTGTGTACAAGATCTAACAAACCATTCTGCCTTTTATTATGTAGATTCCACAGCAGCAATTTTCAACCTACTAAATTTGTTTCGTTATCACGGGCGCCGACTTCGGGTATGCGGGCATGCCGTGCATGCCCACACATTTGGTTATATTATGAAAAATACTTTGCTAAAGTTTTTTCTTGGTTTAAATAACATAACTTTCTGCTGAATCTCCTTTTCCACCGCTTTTCATGATGTGAGAATTTTATGATTGAACGCCCTCACAAATGGGTCTCGTAATCCCACCCGCGGTTTGATAAATTGTAGTTTTGGCGATGAAAGTCTTTGTTTTCGTGTCAGTCTAACAGCTTCGTTTATGAGTAATAGATTTAGTTGAAGTATAAGTAGCTGCGTCAGTCAAAGTGATTACGCATATACGGTACGCGGTAGAAAAAACGTATGCTTATGTGACAACGATGTTAAGATAAAAGTTAATCACGTGCCAAACGTTTGAAACTTGTGATTTGGCCCAATTTCAAGTTGTAACGTACAGTCTAAGCAGTAGTAGAGCCTAATGATTGCAAACAAATTAATTTCACCAATTTTACTACATCTTAAGATTTAAGTAATCACGTGGTAATGCTTCAATTTTGACGTCATAAAATTACCGCATGCCCGGTAAAATCACAAACTCGGCGCCTATGTTCGCTATTAACTGCTTAACATACCGGCGAGTAACAATTTCATAAACCCTGCCAAGTTCATAGCATCGCAGACCTTAAAATTTACTCAACGAGCGAAACGTACCGCCACAAAAGCTTATTGATTTCCAATGGAAGATCAATACTGACAATCCAAACAAATCAAAAAATAATCAAGTCTTGTCGAAGAGTCTAACGAGTGGCGGGTCCATTTCCGTGGCTTGGGGCCTAAGCAACACAACTATGGCAACACTGTGTACGAATTGACTTTCGCAGGAATAGAATCCCAGACCTTTCGCGCCAAAACTCACGAGCTTACAACAACAGAGCTAACCGGCGGGAAAACTCAAACCGCGCACATACAAATTTATCCTAGAGTAGAGAAACCACACTATTCGACAGACCGCGGCTGGTCCAGCCAGCTATCAACAGAAAAAAATTATGGCAACTTGCTGAAAAAAAAATGACATTATTACTAAAAAAAAATGAAAAATCCGGAGATGTCCAAGTTTCCTCGCAATATCAAGCGAAAAGCTAAGAAAAAAGGTCATCATGCCCGCAGATGTTCAAATTTCTTCGCCAAGCCAAGTGAAGAGCAAAAAAAAGTCATTCTGTGCGCAGATGTCCAATTTTTCACGCAAAATCAAGTGAAGAGTAAAAAAAAGTCATTCTGTGCGCAGATGTCCAATTTTTCACGCAAAATCAAATGAAGAGCAAAAAAAGTCATCACGACTGCAAAAAATAAAAATTAAGCACGAAAAAATACAAAAAAATGAGAGTGACAACCTGTTAGCCGTTTCATAGTGAACGTGAAAGTTAGGGCAGGATGTAAGCATACGCTTTTGCACCACCCCAACTTTGGTGAGGTTGCAGCTAGGGCTTGGGCGATTACAACATCGGGGCGGGGCGCAAAAAGATTGCGGATATATTCCTTCAAATATCAAGTAGGCTATATATTTCATATTAAAACCAGAAATACACAACTTCCCAACCCTGCATCAGTCTACATGGCCACATATAGTAAACACAATGAACAAAGCATTTACTCCACAAAATCAACTTATTGAACATATAAGAAAATTTTTTTACTTTTTGATCGCAATTCCATTGTTGTAGAACATTCTATCGAATTTTTGACACATAATGTGCTGTTGCCGCTGTGCCGCAAGTACTGAAATTCAAAAATTCAAGTGTTCATCTATTTTAAGGACATCTTCTGCATTCGCCTAACATAACAATGCATTCAGCTCATTGCGATGCGGGTTATAATCAAGATCGATCAGAATAAAAACTTAAATCACAGCTGAAAACAGTAATTAACAATAGAGATCACTGTTCCCTTTAGCCAGTGCGATTTTGGTAAATATAAATTTTCACAAAAAATCTTGCCCACATATTTAGGGGCTCAAAGAAAGATTGATTCAATTTTTGCCTCAAAGCTGAGTTTCCACTTCCCAGAGTATGAAACTTTTGATTTACTTGAATACATTCTGCCAAAAATTGCAATTCCAGTCGGCAAGCTTACAGAAATTTGAAACTTTTTCCCAAAATTTCACATTTTAAAAAAATTTTGCACCTTAGAGGGAACAGTGATAGAGATTCTCCATATCAACTTACTCAAAAGATCTTAAGGTCAGCAAAGACATCCAGAAAATGAAACCCATGATGTCTCAGGATTTCTACTCATCACCAATAACACATGTTGCACAATGCCAGAGCCTCTCCTAATTAAGAACACAGGGTTATCCTATTTAGTCAATGCTCTAAGTTATTGATAACATTTAATTTTACAGCAAAATACCTCTGAACTGATGTTTTACCTAATTGAGGTGTGCAAAAGTGGGGCACCTATTAACAATTCTTGCAAAGGCAATGAAGACCAGGTAATGCAACCATTCTCCAGCAACTTGCTCTAAAGATCTTAAAGTGAGCAAAGACAAGACATCCAGAAAAAGAAACCCATAACGTCTCAGGATTTTTACTCAACACCAAAAGCACTTGTTGTGCAACACCAGAGCATCTCCTAATTGAGAACACAGGGTTATCCTCTCCAATCAATGCTCTAAATTATTGATATATCGATAACGTTTAATTTTACTGCAACATACCTTGGGCCCAACGTTTTACCTGATTGAGGTGTGCAAAAATGGCGGCAACTATCTACAATTCTTAACTACTGCATGCGGATAAAAGTTATCATTGAAACTGAGCATGAAAATTTCGACAATTGGTAGAAAAGTGGTTTAATTAAAGCCATTTGACAAAATAACATTTTGAAATCCATAAAAATCAAGCAGGTTAGTAAACTTGTTAGGCTATTTCGAGTTTGAGTTAAGAAAGTTATTATTATACTACATTACAGAAATTTTCCAAATATAAATTTTAGCAATAACAAAAAACTTGCCCAAATATTTAGGGCTTCGATAAAGACTGACTGAAGAAATCTTGATTAAGTAAATACTGTGTCATAACTAGGGCAACCAGATTTTGACCTAAAAAATTAATGATTTTGACGTTGTTTTTGACATAAAAATTTTATTACAAAAAAAGCGACATGTTTAAGCAAGTAAAAATAATGCGAAATAATTTTTTATGAACAAAGTACAACGAAACAAACATTAACAACGAACAAAATAGCATTAAAATTGTTCCAATCAAATTAGTCTAAAGGTAAAAAATAACTTTTTTCCTGTCCAAACAAGTTTAAGGTCTAAATTTCGCGAATTCGGCCCTAAAATAGTCCAATCTGGCAACCATGCTTTCCTTCATTGTTAGAATTAAACAATCCTCAAAACTAGATCTGCCGCTGCAATATAACAATGAAATTCTGGAATTATTCGAAAACGATTGTCTCGTCATAAACATAGTTTACTACTTTTATACTCGAATGGTGTTTTAATGCGCTTATGTTGAAAAAGAGACTACCGGTTTGCTTTCCACAAGCTGGCAACCAATGATTACGACGTAATTTGTTTCATCTTAAACAATGCATAGCTATTAAACAACACAACGACGCAGATTTTGACCCAACGCAACATTTTGAAATAACAACTTTTAAACTACACCTAATTTGAAGCTAAAACATGCTTAGTGGAAGTCATATGGCTTTCTGAGCCAGTTCAAAATATTTGACTTTATTGACTTACGGTTGCCCTAGTCATATCGATAACATTAATTTTAAATATAGCGACAGTAGCAACATTACAGCAACGTAAAAACAAATGAACTTACAGATATTTCCAGTTCTGATTTGTCGCAATGCCAAGTTTTCCAACAATAAATCATGATCAGTGATATCCGTAAGAACTGCAAAAATTATATTTGTATTGACAATTATATATATCGATAACGTTTTAACGACAACAAAGAATTTATCAGCTCATTGCGATGCGGTATTTTCATCAAACACCAGTCAGCGACACAGAACTAAACTTTAATCATAGCTGTAACTTCAAAAAGGATGTATGGCCTATGTAGATAATTCTCATATTAGGAAAATTATGAGACAAAAACTTACCTTTTTCCATCGTGAATCCAAAATAAACAAAACTACTGTTTTAACGACGATTCATGAGACCAGGCAACGCAACCATATAATGCTACAAGCTCTCCACCACAGACCACCTGCCATCATAAAAAAGTAAAGACAGAAAAATTGAGATAATACAGACAATGTGACATCAGTATACAAGGTACTGCCAGTTACCAATCAATGGCCAATAGAGCACAGTCACCAAAAAACCAATGCTGTGTCTGCTGGTTCAAAGAGCACAAATCATTAGCCTTCTTTGATTTCTTTTAACTTTTTTAGACCAACCATTGGAAAATAATGTCAGTTATTGACTTACTATAAGGTAATAAAAATAAGCAGCTTTTGCCATGTAAAGCTTAGCCATTGTTCTGGAAATGAACAAGACATTTAAAAGACTTCAATTACCGGTATCTGATTATACACCAGTTTGATAGACATTTGGACATCAGAAATACAATTGCGCTGTTCAGTGCATAGGGTTTAGTCTAACAAATAATTCTGTAGAAACTGGAACACAAAAAGAAGCACAACATGCTACTTTGATTTACAATCACCAGATCACTACCAGTATGGTATTACTTTAGTTCCAAGTGCATACTACAGCAAATCACAATAATGCCACAGCGTAATAATGGAACATTGCACAATTTTGAACAGTCATTTTATAAATATGCGAAGACAGAACAACAGAACAAAGGCAGACAGGTACTACAAAGACCATGGGCGGTATACTGCTCAACTTTCATTGCACTTAATGCATTGCCTTAACTTTGTTTGTTCATTAAGTTAAGGCAGTGTCTATTTGGCCACTAACAACATAATCGCTATTTGGTCTATTTTGTCGCAGCTACATAACCCCATGTCACACAAATATTACATCTTATTCTATTCTACTGTCTTCACGAACCCGATTGTTAACCCCAGATCACACGAATCCGTATCGAACTGAAGCGATATGAACCGAAGCCACCGAAGCGAAATGAACCGAAGCAGCGACAAGAATTGAACCCAAAATTAGTGCAGCGCTTCCCTTTATATGCTGCTCTCTATCCACTGAGCTATCGAGGAGTCATGGCAATCTTGCACAAAATGGCACTTAAAACCCCCGTCACTCACGGCAAAATAGTCCTAAAAGCTATTTTGCAGTTAACGGCAAAATAGACACTACCTTAAGTTAACGCATTGCGTTAAGTGCACAAAAGTTAAGCAGTATACTGCCCAATGTTTAGTCTAGGGTTTGTGATGCAAAAACAAATTATCACTTTTAACAGATTCATAAGCCTAAACTGTTGATTGAAGCTCAATAAATGTCTAATCAGTAGCGGTTTGCATCAACAAATACAGAAATACAAGAGTAGAACACACAGCACAAGGCTTTTTTGTAATTTTAACTTTGACTGCACTGCTACAGTATTTCACTTTACCAGCTCAAACTGTCAAACCTTAGCTGCTTAGCTGAACTCCAATGCAATTCAGCAACTGATTACTGGTACTTTTTTCACGTGGTGTAATGTCTTAGATTAATTTGACATTGCCAGCAATTAATTTTCGAGGGAAAGGGCCCCAAATTACTAAAATTAAAACCTTTTCTGTAGCAGAGTAGCAGAATTGCAAAACCATTTTTTCAGTACCGGTATCTGAAACTTTGTCAGTAAGCTACAAATTGCCCATAAAAGTAATCAATACACTGATACACAGGCAGGTTATATTTTAAACTTTGATCTTACACTGTTACACAATACAAGCATTTTGTCTGAAAAAATTTGGAGCTTATTAACAGGCGGAAATATTACGAGCACAAGGACAGCTAGGGAGTTATTAGTGGGGGTTGGGGCCTAACCCTAACCATGACTTAATTCTAACAAGCCCCCAAAACTTTGCAAATTTTGAAAATTAACAACAGCAAATAAATTTTTATTTGCAGAACACATTTTTTATGTCGGATAGATCCAGGATCTGTAGACATCAGTACCACTGAATCTTTACTAACAGACTAGCCATGTACAAATAAAATTCCTGGGATCCCAACATTAATTTCCCAAGAAACTGGAAATTTTAAAACCCCAAATTTTCCGTCCCAATTTCCCAGTAGGAAACACTATCTGTAAAAATAGCCAAGCCACTAGCCTGCTACCATAGTCTAGTCTAGGTGTACCCACTATACAGTGCACCGGTAGACTACCAGTACCGGTACCTTACTGGTATAATCTAAAATATTGGTCAAAAACACTCAAGTTCTGTATGTTTAACACTGCAGAACATAAACACTAGACTACTCTTAGTCAGTTAGTAGTCTAATCTATTGCCAACAGGAACTCAGGAAATTGCAAATGTCTGATGCTATTTTTTAGTGGTCTAACTGTCTAATCTATTGCCAACAGGAACTCTAGAAATTGCAAATGTCTGATACTATACACACTTTTAACAGTTTAAACATTCACAATAATAGTTCAGGCCACTAATGATTTACCCTATACACATGTCCAATTTTCAGTTTCAGTGGGCCTTAACAGCTTAAGCTGACGGTTCTTTGTTCTGCATGTTATATTGTTTGACGTTATACTGGTAGTTACTGAGTTATCAATCAACTAAACAAATCAAATCAAATTTATTCATGTACAAATTTTCTCTATAATCATTTATACAGCAATAGTACAGCAATGCAGAAATGTGTACATAGGACAGCAAAGCTCATCTAAGTCGGTGCCACCTGAAGTACATACCCATACTAGCACTGTAGCAGCAAGCGTAAAGGACTAGACTACCTGACTATGACCTGTGACAGCAAAAAATTGATTACCTATAATGCAGAAGCTAGAAAAACCAAGCCCACTAAAATTGAACATGTGAACACTGGACAGGGTAATGACTAATTATATAGGAACCAATCACTTTCAGTATGACGACTGCAGCAAGTATGATGGATAGTAAACAGGTAAACAAGATGGCATACCGTTACCATACAGCCAATACGAATGGAAGATAAATGGCTGATTATTCTTACCGCACCTTTTGGTATTCATCCATTTCCAAGGTCCACCAGAAGTTACACTCCAATACCAGAATACACCTTTACAGTACCCGTCCATTATCACAACGAAGTCACCAATTTAGGTACAGGACTACTAGTTCACCGCTCGTGCGAAAACATTGAATTTGGAATGTTTGAACCGCGCAACACGTGGTGTGGTATGTGCCAGTCACGTTGCTTCACGCACGAGAAAACATTTCACAAAATATAAAATTTGAGAAAGCATTTGATGCATTATAGTTCCACATTAAATAAATTTGATGCTACTTAGTTGGAATAAGATAGAAAATGACGGCTTTTTCTTGAATGACAATTTAATACTAAAAAATTGTATAAGGAAACTATTCACTGAATGTGCAAGTTATTGTTTAATAATAACAGCTCAGATGGCCGAGTGGTATGGAGCGTCTGTCTCTTGAGCTGTAGACTCGGGTTTGATTCCGACCCAGGTCAAACCAATCACTATAAATTGTTATTCACAGCTTCCCTGCTTGACGCTCAGCATTAAAGGGACAGTGTGGAGAACAAGCCGGCAAGTTTACTTGTTGTGCCGTTGGGAAAGGCACTTAGCGGGATTCCCCCTATCTTGGTGTGGTAGACAGATGGCTGGCAACTCCAAAGCGAGCTCGTATAGCGCATTGATCGCTTTCTCTGTGGTCTTTCCAGTGTCTTTTTATACCTTGTCGTCATCTGTCTGCTTTTGTTCTTTTTTTGCCTTATTTCAGTTTAATCGGGTGTTGCGACCATGCCTACTAATCCCCTCATCTTCAAGTTTCACTCTCGCTAGCATGTTACAACATTGATCGTTTTGTCGCTTCTTCCCTTTTCTGCGTCCGTTTGTATTTGAAATCATATGTTGCTGTGTTTTATTTATTTTGACGGTGCAGAAATAAAAGACACTACTACTTCTCGTGATAGGAGGATAAATATGCCACTAAATAAAAATATTCAGTCTCAACTCTCATACGAACCGATAGTAAGCTATCTTAGCCTACGAGTGAGACACAAAGCTTGTTGTAGATACTCAGATGCCGGTACTATTGTAGATATCGCAAAATGCGGAGGATCAAAGTAGATAACCAGTGATTACCAGAAAAGAAAACTGAAAGCAAAGGGATATACAATTGCTCCTGCCCCGTACCCCAAAATTTTTCACGTGCCAGTTTTAATGCAGGCATTTTACGTCAAATTTTAATGCAGACATTTTATGAACTTCGTAACGTTATTTTTGCAGGAATTTTAATTGTGTGCAAAGGAGGGGGCATTCGAGGAACAACCAACAGACTTTTTTCCGAGATTGACCATCAAAGCAGAGTTCTCTATAGGGGTCAGCAAACTCTTTCTCATTTTTGTTTGTTTATTTAACCGACCCGCTTCAATGAGGTCACTCAACATTAGACTGTAAGCAATAGACAATTTTTAAGGGGAAGTGTGGGGGAGGAAGGGGAAATAGTGTTTGGGGTGTGGGGAAGTGTGGAGAGAAGGTGAAGAGAAGTGAGAGGGGAGGGGCGGGGGGATGGGGAAGTGTGTTGGGGTGTAAGGGAAAGTAAGGGGGGATGTGGGATAGGTGTAGGAAAGTGTGTTAGAATGTGGGAGAGTGTAGCAAAGTATGGGATGTGTAGGGAAGATAAGGAGAGATGGGTTGGGATGTGGGGAGGAGAGAAGTATGAGAGAAGGTAAGTGTTCTGTTCTATAACTCATTCGAATAGACAGATACTTCAATACGTTATTAGTTTATATACAACTCACAATGCTCTCACGAGAGAATGAATGAAAACGGCGCGAAGCATAAGCGTAGCAACTTCAGTGTTGCCATTTAATAATGACGCATCTACTCACAATCATAATGCATAACACCACAACCCCCCTTTTTAAAAGAGGGCACACGAAACTAGACACCTACGTAGCTTTCTGGTCAAGCTATACGAAATCTTTAAAACGTGATGGATTTTGTCTATGTCGCTCGCTTCGCCTAGCAGGAATGGGTTGCACTTGCACCTCATCATTGAAGTGGACTTTCCGTGCAGAGTTTTCGGAGTCTTCTTCCGTCTCTTGAGATACTATGGCTGCAGGTCTGCTAGGCAAACGAACGCGGTAGTCTTGGTTTTTTCCGATGCCAACGATATCGCCACAACGATCCCATTTCTTCGTGGCAGGGTCTTGTATACGAACTTCGTCACCGATTCGTAGCGATTTTAAAGGCTTTGCATGCTGATTGTAATGTTCCTCCTCTCTCTCCTTTGAAGTCGACTTGTCTAGGTTCTCCAATTGTTCCTTCCACGTCTTGGAGAGTGATTTGAGAGTAGCTGGTACAATAGACCTAACGGGGGATCCGTACAAGACCTCAGCTGGAGATAACCCAGGCTGTTTAGGGGTGTTAAGCCATTCCAGATGGCCTTCACAAAATTCGTCGCTATCAATGTTGCCGCTAACGGTGGATTTGGCAACAAGACTCTTCATCGCTTTGACAGCTGCTTCGGCATGTCCGTTAGACTGGGGGTAGTGAGAAGTGCTGATGGCGTGATTGACTCCCCACCTCTTCAAAAATTGTCGGAATTTGCCGGAGGAAAATTGGGGCTCACCATCTGCGCGAATGCGAACTGGGACGTCTGCATCCACAAAGAACTTGCGAAGTGTACTTATCACTTGCTGGGAAGAGGGGTCATTTCGGTATTCCGATATCTTGATCCAGCCAGATAAACGATCAACATAAACCAAATAAGTTACGACTTTACCGCATGATAAAAAAGATCAGCCGAGACATCTTCAAAGGGTCTGGACGGTGGAGGGTCGCACATCATCGGTTCCTTCTGAAGGCTTGGGCGGTATTCCTAACACTGAGAGCAAGATTCGACGGTATTTTGTATGTCACTTCCAATACACGGCCAGTAGACTGTTTGGCGTGCGCGTCGCTTTGTCCTCTCTATTCCTTGGTGAGAGGCGTTTATCCAGCCATCACATTACGCCTTTCACTTTTGAGTGTAACGATGCGGTGTCCGTTCATGACAACTAATCCGCCTTCAACAGCGAGCAGGTGCGAGAGCTTCTTGAAGGGTTTCATAGACACGGGTAGCTTAATATTGCTAGAAAAACCATCCTGAATAGCTACAATGAGAGATTGCATGTCTTCGTCGGTATTTGTACTCTCCCGTATTGCTTCTATCAAATTATTAATGAGAGGCTACCCATCCACGTTTTCTTCTCGAAGGACAGCAGAAATGTGCATACGGACGGAGCCTTCGTTGTCGTCCGATATAAGATCTTCTGGTGGGGGTCACAAAGCGGGGCTCTTGAGAGGGCATCTGGAATGGTATGGTCTTTTCCCTTTCGCCAGATCGTGTGAAACGTGTAACCACAAAGTTTTTCCTTCAGCCTCTGAATTCTCGGATTGTCAATCATCTCCATCGTTTGGTCATTTAAAATCGACTCCAATGGTTTGTGATCCACTACGACATCGAACTTGGGCATTCCTTGTAAGTATGCGCGGCACTTGCGGATAGCCCAAACAACGCCTAATAATTCTAGTTCCACCATAGCATAACGAGACTCTGTTTCCGTGATAAATCTTGATCCAGCTTGAGTAAGCTTCCAGTCGTCTCCATGCTTTTGAAGCAAAGCGAATCCAAGACCTTTTAATCTGGATGCGTCAGTTTCAGTGGTGTAAAGTAACGAAATACTTTTACTTGAGAAGTTTTTTTCGGTAATGAGTACTTTTTTGAGTAGTTTTTTTTTGGCTACTTTTACGTTTACTTAAGTACTTTTAGTATAAAGTAACTCTACTTGGGTAGTTTTTATTTGAGAAAAGTAGAAATAGTTTACTATTGTGGCAATTGAGTTACAGTCTCGCCTTGAAATCCCTCGTTGCGCCTAAAATCTGTATTTACACTCCAATTCTCCATTATTCAACTCCATAACACTCGGTCTCGTCATCGCCATGCAAACTTCACTCCGTGCGATAAGAATTACGCTGTCGCCTTTGATACTAAACGTCATGCAGGGAAGCTATAAACACCAATTCTTAAGTCATTGGTTTAACTGAACTCTGAATCGAACCCCGAGTCTACCGTTCCAGAAGCAGACGCTCTATTCAATCGGCCATCTGGGCGGTAGTAATTTCTTTTGTTTCACCATTTTGCCACCTTCAAAGCAAGTCCATCATCGCCGCAGCGGCAAGTGTGTAGTTGACACTTAAACGTTTGAAAACGCTATACAAGTAGTTTTACTTGAGTAGTTTTTACATGACTACTTTTTTACTTTTACTTAAGTGCTTTTTTTAGTCAATACTTTCTACTTTACTACGAGTAGTTTTGCCGTCAGTAACAATACTCTTACTTAAGTACAGTTAATACTTTTTACACCACTGGTCAGTTTGTAGCATCGTCAGCAACTTGGGGTCAAATGGTGCGAGGATAGGGGGAGAACACAGCACGTTTTTAGTCTCTTCAAATGCTGCCTCGTGATTTGGGGTCCATAAAAATGCGTTCCTCGATTTCATCAAGTCACGGAGTGGTTCTGCAGCTTTGCTCAGCTGATTGGAAAATCGTCCCAGCTGATTGGCTAGACCCATGAATGAACGGAGCTCAGTAATGTTGGTAGGGTTTGGAAATTTACGTATGGCTTCCACTTTTTTCGGATCCGCCTTGACTCCCTCACTATTGATGCGGTATCCAACATAATCCACGGAGGTCAGCAATAATTCAAATTTCTCGGGATTGAGGGTAATGCCGTGCTGACGACATCTATTTAACACAGTAATAACGGTATTCAAATTCTCTTGAGGGGAGCTGCTGTGGATTAGTATGTCATCTACCACTTTTTCGACACGATCGATGCCTTGAATGGCTTCATCTCCTCGAGAGCAATATTCGTCTTGGGAAGACATCAACCCCATAGGTGCTCGCAGAAATTTGTATCTGCCATAGGGAGTGATGAAAGTGGTCAGGTTCTGACTTTTTTCGTCCAAGGGCACTTGCCAATATCCCTTTACTGCGTCCAACGTTGTGAAAAACTGGGAATCGGGTGCAATGTTCGATACTGGATCACTTGGG
Source organism: Trididemnum miniatum (assembly GCA_964006365.1). Lineage (NCBI taxonomy): Eukaryota > Metazoa > Chordata > Ascidiacea > Aplousobranchia > Didemnidae > Trididemnum > Trididemnum miniatum. The sequence continues at coordinate 8,304,205 of OZ023250.1, forward strand.
GTGCGAATTGGGTAGTACGGTCGTTTAACATACTTATTCAGCTTTTGGAGATCAACGCATAATCTCATTCCTCCGTTTCGTTTTGGCACTACCACGAGAGGATGGACCCCAGGGGCGGATCCCCCCCAAATTTTCAGACATTCGAAAATTTTTTTAGAACGTTTTAGAATTTAACAGTGCCAACATTTTTATTTCAACGGCATCATTTCAATTTACTCTTTCCTAGCATGTGCTTCAAGTCACCATCGTTTTGTCATGAATTTTAGTTGTGTATTTTCTACCGTACCATTTGAAAGCGCAATGTATAGACCAAATCGGTACCGGTATATAACATGTACTGCTATACCCTACTGTGCAACGTTACGAAAGGTGTATGCAGCTTTCGGAATTTCAGTAGTCTAGAAAATGGCTCCCTTCTGCCGTGCGAGTCAGTGCAACTGCTTTTCAATCCTGAAAATTTTCAAGTGGAAAAGATCAGAAGCACAACCGACACTGATGCGAGGCAACCAAACAACTGCACAAGACTTTTTCTCTCTTCACCTTCTCTTCAACTCTTGCTTTTTACTGTTTTGACACAAATGAGAACACTGAGTGACAAGCGAAATAGAATGAGAATTTGCAATAAATCTCTCTCGTAAGTTCTTAACTTTAGTTTTCAATCCGTGATTTAAGCCTGTAAAAGGACCAAGGAGAAGCTAGCGCTTGTGAGCGGCATTATTTCTCTAAAAGACAATATAATAATTGTTAATTGCGATACCGTACGATAGTTTGAGAAAGTAGGCTACGCAATCCCAGCAGATCAGGCTATTTTTTCAAATTTAACAGAATATAAAGTGAATAAACCAACAGAATATTTTTTAACACAAATTAGGTACCCATAACACACACTTAACATATACCTGCTGTAATGTAGTGTACTCTTACTGAAGCTTCTGGTACCGATCCTTTAATTTTTCAAAACTTCACTATAGTAGACTATTATTTTTAACTAAAGCATGATAGACGTTTTTTTGAGAAATTATTACCGTATGCTAATATCGTCCCTCGATGTGAGCTGTGAAGTTTACCTATTGCTAGCTGGTATACAGCCAGTGACGTAGCTGCAAAGGGTTTGAAGTGACAACTTACTGCCCTTTTCAGCCGAATATTAAAATCAATTATGTTTTTTGTCAACTTATTTCTTTAGTAGCTTGATTCGGCGTAATTGGACTAAAATTACTATAAAATCGCTTATTTTGGCTTCAAAAATTCTAAAATTTGCTCAGTATGGCGTGAACTTGGCCCTGCTTCCTCTTTGCTGTGATTGTCGCCACATTGTAAACCCTTCCCCTTGGTAAATCGTGATACACCGCTATACGTTATATATACCAGTATAGCCATTCTTGTTCAATAACAATATACGGTTTCAATTTTTTTTTTTTGCAAAATTTGGATCCCCCCCAAACCAAATGGCTAGATCCGCCCCTGGACCCAGTCTGTGGCTTCTGTGACAGGTTGGATTACGCCGGCGGCGACTTGTTTGTCCAACTCTTCTTTAACCAGCTGACGGTAAGCAAATGGTATTTGGCGGGATGCCGACAACGAAAATGGTTGAGCATCGTCTTGTAAGGATATCGTTATTGGTCTTCCAGTCATCTCTCGGAGTTTCCCTTCTTGGGTGAAAACATCGCTGTATTCTCGTAGCAACTGTTCTTTGACGTTAACAACTTCTTCCTCTGCTGGCTGACATGAGACATGAAAATCCACAGTGGGATGGCGGTCAGTGACTCGTGACACCGGTTTGGTAGAGTGCGATTAATAGGCCGTGGGTAAGTGTTTGGCAAGATGTCAAGCGACATACATGTGTACCAAGCTAACAAAAAAGTATCAACACGTTCGCAAATATACAAACGTTCATCGACTGTACGACCACAATACTCAATTACACAAAGTAAAGTACCAATACAACACAACTCATACCCATTGTCAGCAATTAAATTGCCATGTGGAGGAGGAAGTAAATTTTCAGCGGGAATTCCCAACAGGTCAAGTATGTAGGTTCCGGCAAGGGTGGCTTCCGCTCCCGTGTCAGGTGTCGCCTCGAGTGAACCAATGTGATCTTTCGTTTCCGCAATATGCAAAGCGGCGGTAATTTGCGGGGCAGGTTGATCACCTTGCGTCTCATGGATGCTGCGAGCACACACTCTGACATGGCCATTAGCTTTTCGCTTGCTATCGGTAGCACATTGCGCGTTAGGCCTACTAAAACACACTGACGCAAAATGGCCCTTTTTGTGGCAATTCAAGCATGTTTTGCCGGTTGCTGGGCACACAGTTTGTCCTTTGGGTGGGCATGTAGATCTACCGCATCTATGGCAGGAACTGGATTTAGATATGTCTTTAGACTTGGATCGAGCTCGGTAAACGTTTTTCTCAGATTTCGCTCTGCCCATGCGAGCGTCGTCAAGTTTTGCAGATTCTCCAGATCTGCATAGATCGGTAACTTTTTGTAAGTCCGGTAACGGGGAAATAACCAGAAGTTTCATCCGGGTTTCTTTAGCTCGCGACGCCGACCTATGTGACTCTTGTATGGACCGCCGTCTCGTGACTAAAATCATGTTTTTATAGCGATAAGAAACGCATCAAAAGACTCACCGATTGCTTGCTTGTGTTCTTCAAATGCGACACAATCTAATGCAATGTTGTGCTGGCTTCGAACGTATTCTTTAATTTTGTCCAATAGTGCCTCTGCTGACAATTCAGTTTCATTAGGAATTAGGAGAATGTGTTCGACTGCTTCCCGCATGTCCATAGAGAAAAATGTGCGCAATAATGCTAGCTGGCTTCGCTGCGGCAGCTCTTGAGCCTGAGCTACCACTACGTAATCATTATAGAATTTTTGCCATTTTGCGAATTCTGCCAACGAAATTCCTACGTCTAGAATAGGAGGCTTTTGAGCATCTGCCTTCGGACGGCGAGGGAGATCCACTCCCCGCGTGTGGTTACTTGAAAATTGACTTTCTTCAGTGTGCGACTCTGTTGTAGAAGCGCGTTGTACCAATTGGCCCATTAGCTGCTGCATTTGCCGTTGAATTTCAGACTGCGCAGTTAAAGACTGTTGAATCCAAGTTGGGGGTTCAGCAGATGTAGCTGCAGAATCGTTTCACTGCTGTGGGGAAACTGCTTCAGCCAGCTTTTTTCGTAAATTATCGACCTCAGCTTCGAGTTCCTTGCGGGTGGGCATAATGATGAATGCAACTGTCGGTAGACTAGACTGCTGGTAACTGAAATGATAATCGTAAGGCAGGCTATGCTGTTTGGATGAAAACTCTGAAGAACTTAACTGAATTTTGCTGCTGTAGGTTCTAAATCATGACCGACGACGCCATGTTTTGTTCTATAACTCATTCGAATAGACAGATACTTCAATACGTTATTATAGTTCATATACAACTCACAATGCTCACACGAGAGAATGAATGAAAACGGCGCAAAGCAGTAGCGTAGCAACTTCAGTGTTGCCATTTAATAATGACGCATTTATTCACAATCATAATGCACAACACCACAGTAAGGGGAGATGTGGGGGTGTGAAGAAGCGGGGGGAGGTGTGGGAGAGTGTATGGGGTGAGTGTGGGAAGTGTGTTGGGATGTGGGGAAGGTGAGGGGAGAGGCATGGAGGGTGTAGGGAAGGTAAGGGGAAATGGGGGGTAAAGAAGTGTGGGGGGAGGACTGGGGGAGTGTATGGGGTGAGTGTGGGAAATTGTGTTGGGGTTTGGGAAAGGTGAGGGGAGAGGTGTGTGGGAAGGGAAGGAAAGATGTGGGGGTGTGAAGAAGTGTGGGGGAATGTGTGGGAGAGTGTATGGGTGAATGTGGAGGGTGTGGGAAAGTGTGTTGGGGTATGGGGCAAAATTAAATTTATTTTTGCGTGCATGAGAGAGCGCTTTGTGTGCATGAAAATTTGGCTTTGTGTGCATGAGAAAGCAAGAGCGAAGCTCTTACAGTGACGTTAATTTGTTTCTTTGATTTTGCTTTGAAACGTGTCAAGCAGTAGCCCAGCGTGCATTACAACTGATGGTTCGCATCGACTTTTCAAATATTCTGCGCATGTTGGATAATTTCGATTCACCACATTTTAGGGGGATTTTCAGCATAGGCCAACTAATGACACCGTAGGCCTACCCACGTCATGCTTTTCAAAGCGGTGCTTTTGAACGCACTTATATTTCTGACAAAAAGTTAGAGATTTAGAAGAGAATTGGAGTGTAGTAAAGTTATAATTGAGATGATATTATTTTATCCTAATCCTTATTCAACCTACTTTTCATACAAATACTACTGATCTTACAGAAACTTTTTTGCTACCTGCTGACTCTGCTGTCTCCCACTATGATACCAGCTCAAGCTCAGATGGTCGAGTGGTATGGAGCGTCTGTCTCTTGAGCTGTAGACTTGGGTTTGATTCCGCGTCGGGTCAAACCAATCACTTTAAATTTGGTATTCACAGCTTCCCTGCTTGACGCTCAGCATTAAAGGGACAGTGTGGAGAACAAGCCGGCAAGTTTACTTGTTGTGCCGTTGGGAAAGGTTCTTAGCGGGATTCCCCCATCTTGGTGTGGTAGACAGATGGCTGGCAACTCCAAAGCGAGCTCGTATAGCGCAGTGATCGCTTTCTCGTGATAGGAGGATAAATATGCTTTGAATTAAACTACCACTACCGCTTCTACTAACTAGCATTTAAGAGCGAGATGCAGATTTTCCAGAAGCAGTAGACCACTTGACTTTTCTCGTTGGATTCGGGCGTTTTTCGTTCCCCGGTTATATTTAGTATACCGGTAACGTTTCTCCGTTTTTCAATTCACCAATGAAAAAATAAATTATCCCCTGTCGCAATCGCTTACCATCCGTACATGATATCCCTATCGCCTACATAGGGCCAGTGGCGTAGCGATAAATTTATAAAGGGTCAGGGCATAATTTTCCACACATTTTTTCGAGCGCATTTTTTCGACAGAGCAAATTTGAAGCTGATAGAGAAACAAGAAAAGCTCTAGGGGGGTCCTGAGTCATGCTCCCCCGGAAATTTTGAAAATTTACATGCTGTTATGGCTATTTTAGTGCTTTTTGAATAATTTTCAGGCAAATTTTGTTTACATTTTTTGACCCTAAATCTGAGTTCTTCGGCAAACATGATGCATTTTGTTCGCACAGTTTCGATTATGCGTGCTTAAAGCGTACCCTTCATCCTACCCCCTGGATCTGCCCCTGGCCATAAGCTACACAAACCATCAAAAGAGTCTGGCATATTTTAGTCACTTGGCACCATTAGTTTTGTTCTTTTCACCAAACGCCAGAGTCAAAAAGGGGGTATTGGCACAATGCCCCTCTCCCCCCCAAAAAAAAATACGCTCCTGGATATGGCGTACCTTATAAGAGCTTCTCTACGATTTAGTGTGAAGAAGACCCTTTTCATTTTAAGAATGTGCATTCTGACGCAATATAGCTGGTCGCTAAGCACATAAATAAAAGTTTTCATCTAAAATGCGCGTTTTGGCCTCCCATTTCCTATCACAGATAAAAGCGTTGATAAAAGAATGAAAACCCGCGCATGTTTTTTCGCGAGCTTTTTTCAAACAATGAGATCAATGATAGCAATTGAATCAGGCTTGTAACTGCAAAACAAACAAAAAATCGCTTTTGGCTGCTAAAGCTTTTATGCTTTTGAACGCTCACTGTAAATCAAATTGGGTAACGTAGACCCAAAAAACTTGGGTTATCATTTTGGGCTCGAAGGCTGAGAAACCCAATTTGCCAACTTGGGTAATAACGACCCAATTTACAAAGTTGGGTTTGTTAACCCAATATCCATAACCCAAGTACAGTGGGTAACTTGACCCAAACTACAAACTTGGGTCTTTAAACCTAATTGAAAATTTTGGGCTCGAAGGCTGAGAAACCCAATTTGTCAACTTGGGTAATAACGACCCAAATTTTCAATTTGGGTGTTTAACCTTAAATCTTGTAGATCAAGAAAATTGGGTAATTAATACCCAAGCTGAAAATTTGGGCGCTTTGTCCCAAAAGCTTTTAGCTAAGGAAAAAAGCCCAATTTTCAGATTTGGGTTTTCCGATTAATATTTGTGAATGCGTTTTTGCTTAACTCGTAATCACAACAGTCGTCATAATCACTTAGTAATGGAGGGTTCACAAGAAATGCACAACAAAATATTGCAATAATGCTTTATATTGTCAAAAGAAATAGGTACAAATTAAATGTTCAACAAATAACAGCATTGATTATTTGAACATGTTTAGGTTCACATATGAAGCGATTATAAATAAAACTGATCCAAACGATGTAAATATTATGCGATTATGACCTCAATTTAAATGAGAATTGCAAGTAACCAATTCCTGCAAGCACAAATAGAAATCTGCCACAACCATACGCAAACCCAAGCATTTTTAACTCACAAATGTATGTAAAAAAATAAACAATCATAGATACGGAGCAGTTACAGTATGCTACTCAAAGAATAAAAAATGAAGTGCATACGCAGAGACAATACAAAATAATGCTTTTGCAAAGATACATTATGATACATAAAATTAATTAATTTCAGTTATTATCAACAATTTACTGTGCACTTTAAGTGCAAACTATTGTGCGCTCACAAAAACAAGGTTAGCAGCAATCAAGTTTAACAAGATGTTAAAAGGCAATTACAGTAGCTCTCAACCATAACCAAGAGCTTGTGTCACGAAGGTTTCGACTATGCCTAATTATATTTACGTTATGTCAGTCAGATATTTCGCTGAAGCAAAATTATGTCAATAAGCAACCAGCCACAGTCATGATGTTGCATAAAAACTAACCAAACAAAATAGGCTAAAAAAACATGACACCCATACGTTAGAATAGAAATCAGGAAACAAAGACGGGCAAACAATGTTTAGTGCAAATGTTATACAATCGGTAAGCAGCAACACACTTCTTTGGAATAAATTCGACAAGTTATCAGTTCAAAGTTTTCCCCCTAAAACGTCTGTTTTCGCATATTATGCATCTGAGAAGTTTTTATTTTACCATTTGTCTCAATTGTTTTTTCCGTTCGCTTTCATTCAAGCCTTTTGTGCTATTCAGGACGCATTAGATAGCATCAACTGTCTGCAGAATTTAGTGTTTCGATGCACATTCTTCGCAGAATTCCCTAAAAAGATGGAGCAATTGTAAGCCCAAATATTGTATATAGTTAGTTAGTTAGGTGCATATTTATCCTCCTATCACGAGAAAGCGATCAATGCGCTATGCGAGCTCGCTTAGGAGTTGCCAGCCATCTGTCTACCACACCAAGATGGGGGAATCCCGCTAAGTGCTTTTCCCAACGGCACAACAAGTAAACTTCCCGGCTTGTTCTCCACACTGTCCCTTTAATTCTGAACGTCAAGCAGGGAAGCTGTGAATACCAATTTTAAAGTCATTGGTTTGACCCGACTCGGAATCGAACCCGAGTCTACAGCTCAAGAGACAGACGCTCTATACCACTCGGCCATCTGAGCTGTATATAAATAATGAGCCAGAAAAGCGCATGATGAAAATGAAAATTTCCATCAGATTATATAAATTGCAGTATTTGAGAGAAACCGTTTAAACTTGGGCTTATGTCCAGCAGTGCTTTTGTTAAATTTCAACTATGAAAAACAGTTTGGAATGACTGGGTAAGAAAAAGCAAACTGGAGAGCCCGCGCATCTGCTTTGGTAGGCTTTCATTTAAGGTCAAATCTTCAGCAGTTCGAGTGAAGGGGTGTCTTAGATATAGAACAAAAGAGACAATTCGGTTTTATTGTAGCGTGAAGCAATATGGTAATAACAAGACATATAGCGTTTCAAACCAAATTATTATTTACTCCTATCTACAGTGCGAACAGGTCTTTTGGAACTGAACAGTTTTATGCGTTGATGAAAACCTTTTGCGCGTTATAGACAGGCAAGTAAACCAATGCCATAGAAAGATTATAGCCAGTATATTTGCAATCATACTCACAAACGTTTCGGTAAAAACTTATACCATCATCAGTGTGAAACTACATAGGCACTAGGCTAGAATAACCAGCACAAGAAAGAAATTATTTTAAATACAGCATAACTATTACGTCATAAACAAAGTAGTTGGGATTTACGTAAAATATAACTAAAGGGGCAAATTAAACAATTACGTGCAACTGGAGTGACTAGATTAGTAGTAGGATTATTAAGTACAAACACTGTAGGATTAATTAAATCATAACTAAAAAAAGACGTTGAATATAAATGGAAATTAAACACGTTACTAATTGCGATTTAGGCCTACACGAATATTGTGCGAAGTGAGCTAAATGTTAAATAGGTAGATGGGGTTGGAAGAGTCATCAATATTTAATTGTGGTTGAAGATTTTGGATGAGTAGAGTTTCTTTGATGCGGAGTTTTCGGATGTTATTGCTGTGAGCTAGTATTTCGGGGGAATGAAAGTTCATCGTATGGTCTGGGTTATTTTTCAAGTGTTGGGACACATCAGTTTCATTCTTAGTTGAGTTTTTTGGCATATGATCATTGATTCTAATCTTCAAATTTCTTTTGGTTTGTCCAATGTATGATTGTCCGCATGAGCAATTGAGTTTATACACTACTCCTGAGCTGTGTAGCAGTGTTTGACGGTCCTTGTACCTGAATTTTTGGCCAATAGTTGTTGTTTCGTGTACCATAACAAATTTTGATTTTTGGGAAAGTTTTTTGAATAGATATTGCCGAATTTCTTTTTCAATTTGATGAGACATGTCTCCGATATACGGTAGTTTTAAAATCGAGAATATGGGTCTTGTTTTGCTTTCAGAGTCTGGCTTTTCTTCGACTTCTGGAGTTTTTACTTTTTCATGCATTTTGTTGAAAAAAATTCGAATTTGCTGATTAAGAAATCCAGTCGGATAGCCGTTTTTCTCTAGCATGGTGGAAATAATTTTGAAATCTTCGTGGATAAGTGAATAGGAATTGCAAATTTTGTAAGCTCTGTGCAAGAGGTTCCTCACTAAATTAATCTTGTATTTCAGAGGCACAAAGCTTTGCCACTTGATGTAAAGTCCGGTATGAGTGGGTTTACGGTACGTTTTTAAGGCTAGTTTTCCATCTTGATTACTAATCCATACATCCAAGAAAACCAATTGGTTGTTCTTAGTTCATAGGTAAATTGTATGTTAGGGTGAATAGAATTATTAATATATTTTACGTAAATCCCAACTACTTTGTTTATGACGTAATAGTTATGCTGTATTTAAAATAATTTCTTTCTTGTGCTGGTTATTCTAGCCTAGTGCCTATGTAGTTTCACACTGATGATGGTATAAGTTTTTACCGAAACGTTTGTGAGTATGATTGCAAATATACTGGCTATAATCTTTTTATTGAAGTTGAGTTCGAAAACCCATCTTAATGCTCCAATGCCATAGAGTTTGTCTTAAATAACAGACAAGCATTCAAGGACTCTAGCGCTTTATAATTTATGCTTTCTTAGCGTTAAGCACGTAAAAACCTTAGCATGGGCTCCCATGGCAGTCTTTAGGTTGTTCACACCTTTGCATCCCAACTAAATAATTATCATTTATGTTTAACTGTACCAAACAATCAATTTCTGAAACTTCACAAAAACGTTTAGCAATAAACCACTTGCTTGGAGCAGGCTTGCTTATGTGGAATTACATTTTTAATTTCTTTACCCAATAATAACCATTGGATAAAAACTGCTAATTGAGGTTTGATCATTTTTAGTAACAGGAACAACAGCTACAAAAAATTTAGCCAGTCTATAGCCTTTTCAAATTTTAAACATTATTTCAAATTTCCAATCAACAAAGTTCATTAACGCCACATTACTTGATTTAATAATAATTTTTTATCAAAGACACAGAAAACAACATGCAACAGCTTGACTAGCATCAAATTATGCTGACCTGTAATTGTCACAAAATAAGTTTGCTGATTTTCATGAAAGAGGTTGATGCAAAAATAATCCACTGTGAATTATTTTATATGCATGTTGCCCATGTGTCATAACCACTGCTTTAACTTTACATAATAAAACTGAAAGAGCAGTATACTATCATAACAAGTTTCTAACACACAGCTGCAGGGAGCTATGCAGTGCATGTCAAGCCATATTTTTTGCACCAAGTTCTTTGATTTTACTGCTTATTGCATACGTAAAATCATGAAACCACTCACTACATAATCACGTGTCACTTTCTATGAGTTGCATACCGGGCCTATTGGTTAAAGCGCCTTAGGTAGGCAAAAATTTATAAATAGCAGTATGAAGTAGAATAATCACAATGCACTTGATTGGTAACATACTCATATTCGTATTGATGTGCATGGCATATGGAGAAAAAGTTTGAACTGCTCTTCTGTCAATATTTTAAATATATGATGGCACATTTTTGACTGTTTCACAAAACAATTTAAATGTTTATCACTGCCACATGGATGCCTAACAAAACTGGGTATCATATACAATCAGTTATTAGTGTGAAGCATTACATAATGCCTTAGCATTTACAACACAACATGCATAATGTTTACTGTTTATCAGTCACTTACCTTGATTCGTTGCATGTCTGTTTTGGTTTCACACACAAAGGTAAATACATGTTATGATGAATTGATGATCAGAAACTTCAATGACAATTCGACACAGTAGTTGTACATACATCACATTAACAGCATGAAGCATCAGCTATATAACATGACTGCTAGGCCCATTCTCTAATTCTGAAATTTACCATGTTTTTACATCAATAAATGTACATTGCAAGCTATTTGATTGCTTATATATCCAGTCAACACTTTGGATAAGCAAGATCCATACCAGTATCAGTGTAATGGGTATTGTGGTACTTTAACACAAAATTGGGAAGTGGCAGCAGTGTCATTTCCAAATCGGTTTTCTCCACATGGAGGCTCATTTAGATTGACTCATTTTTCTCAGATCAACTCAGCTTCAGATTTCCCCAAAACTCTTATCAACTCCAACCTCTAATGGTCCAACTTGCAACTACTAATAGTGGGTTTACACGAACAAAAAAACGTCAATGGAGCAGAGCTGAGCTTTGTTTGTTCTTTGAAGCTTGCAATGAAGCTTGGCTCCACTTTGCTCAACTAGCAAAGCCAAGTTGCATGACATTAGGTCTATAAAATAAAAGCTCAGCTTCTCACCGTTTTGCACTATTTTTTTAGCTTATGTAAACCCAGCTTAACAACTCTAAATTTGAACTGTAGTCACTCCAATCTCCAGTTCTACCATCCCTCCGTACCTGTACTAGTGCACTCTGGGAGTTAAGAATCACTGAAAAGGGTCAGTACCAGTAGACCTTGAAATTTTTTTTGCCTTCTGATAAGCTTTTCCAAATTCAAATTATTTAAAAGTTCGTCAAAAAACAAGTTGTTTTAATTTTCTATCCCGCCATTAGCAGACCTAAAAGAAGCATGCGCAACCAGTAACTTACTGACATCTGACTAGGCAGCTACGTCTTAAGTCTAGTAGCTAGTAATAAAAAGACCTGCGGACTACTAGTACTTGTGGTCTTCGCAGCATTTCCAAATCTGTAGATACTGCATGCTATGATAGCTCACTTCAGCAAGTTGAACACATGAATCTGCAGATAACTTTAAAATCATTGTGTCTACATAGCCTACCTAAGTCGTTACCGGAACCTTTAGATTTTAAATTAGCTTTTTACTCCAGCAAGAAGCAGCAGTTTCAGTTCCGACGCATCAATTAATTCGAATTTCGATTATTTTGGCGCTCACTGATTGCGCTGATCACTAAACCGTAAAGTTTATTGAAGCGTAAAGTAAAATTTAATTGATGATTTCTTCATCTTTATGATTTGATGATTTCTTCATCTTTATCCTCCTATCACGAGAAAGCGACGGAGGCGCTATGCGTAGGACGAATCCAGACTCGCTTAGGAGTTGCCTTTGTTTCCAAGTTTTCCGGTTGAATTTTCTTCTGACTTCTTTAATTTGCTGCTTGCCAGATTCCACCAAGCAGAGATAATCATCGTGAAGCATCTTATCCAAGGACGCAACAACGAGACTAGGTTGGGAGTGGAACCATTAACCTTGCGATCATAGTCGTCGTAAAAACGACGCTCCGAACCACTACGCCACGCTGCCGACAATTAATTAATTTCTGAAAAGTGCTATTTTATTAGAATGATGAATTACATCATGCACATTTAATTAATATTAAAGTCTGCCAGCAAAATTAATAAATTACGCTGACAAACGATGGTATACTGCAAGTTGAAAGCTTAGGTTGTTTGGTTTATGCGGTAGAGTGAAGGTTAGCCGCTTGCGCAACTGTCTATCATAATAATATTGAACTTGAAATTAAAATGACTAGACACAGGTATGTAACTTAAAATTGCTATAGCATAAGTAGTGAGAAAAAAGACAGCAATAGCTTATTAAATGACTTGTGAAATTGGAGTTGTCATCGGTTTTATTTCAAGTGGAAATATACTGCAAAATTTAACTAGGCCTATATCAATTTGGGGTAGATGACGCATTCTGAACCGGCCGTTAGCTCAGTTGCAAAGCGCACGCTTTCGGTGCGGGAGGTCTGGGGTTCGATTCCCGGGCCGGTCAAATCGGCACAGTGTCGCCAACGACTCGCCACCGTTGCGGCGTTTCTTCGGAGCTGTGTAACCCAGGCGCTAAGCCGCGGAGATGGGCCCCGCAACTCGTTACACGCTTCGGCGTAATACGGCGAGTATAATGAAGATTTGATTTTGATTTTTGATGACGCATTCTGTCTCATCAAGCAAAACAGCTACACAAATGCTAGTTTATAATGCTTAGCATTTACGTCTAAGCAAAATTTAAGCGCATGCGCGTGGTAAGACCTTGAAAAGCAATAAATCGCAGACTACTATGGCTTCCGGCTTTCCGTTTTGCTAATGTAGCAACATTTACCAATGCCCGTAGATAAATGCTATAAAAATTTAAGATGGCTTGCCCAGCTCCAATATCTGCCAAACACGCAGATAAATCTCAGAAAATTTTTAGACGGCTCGATTATCCTACAGACCAAGTGATCAACTTAGATAAAGCATGTAAGGTTTTTGGTGGTTGGCCCTAGACCAGGGGCGCCAAAGTTTTCTCCAAGAGGAACAAATTTCATAATGTAAAGTACCCGAAGGCTAATAGTCTTTTGTGGTTCTATGTGTTTTGCTGCTCTTCGTAACAAAAATGGTTTCTGTTGCAATTATGACGTAATAATGGTTTAAACTTTTCTCGCCGGTTTTTGTCGTCTCAATCAGATAGTCTTGTCGCATTTACAGGGTAAAAAAGCAACCTCCAGTTAGATTGGACAGGCTATCTAACTTTACATGTGCTTGTAGGCCAAAAATAATACATTTAGCAGCAACAAGCGCGGGCCGTATGAAAACTCATCGAGTGCTATATGAAACAACTGGGTTTTGCACTCAATGTTTCCTAAACTAAGAATTGCTTAAAGTGCAGCCCGTTTTTTGAATTTAAAACCAATCTATTATCTAAAAATTTTCCCCAAAGATCTTAGTTTTAAAATTCACTTTCCCAAAATAAGTTATTTAACATTTTCCCAAAAATTTTTTTGGCTTTAAAAACAATATACACAAGTTATTATTTCAGGAATTATTTCCCAAAAAAAATTAATGGGTTTAAAATCCATTGACCCAAAACAATAGTCATAACACTCACCCAAAAATTTAATTTGGGTTTGCTACCACATTACCCAAATTAATATTTGCAAAAACGATTACCCAAAATTTATTTTTGGGTATAAAATTTTTAACCCAATTTACTTGGGTGATGTGCTTTGGGTTATGCAGAACCCAAAATCGACTTTGGGTTTTTGCTTATCATACCCAAAAAAAATTGGGTTTTTGACCGTTTTTTTTGGGTAATGCATACATTTGCCCAAAATTGGGCAATGCGATTACCCAAAATTTTTTACAGTGCTTGAAGCTTACGTTGACGCTTGCAACAACGTCTTAAAACATTTTTAGTAGCAATTTTAACCTGTTTTCATCATTAAATGGTGTCACCCCAAATTGGTGACACCCGGGGCGGCCTCCCTCCCTAGTGACGCCACAGAGTATAGACTTGAATTTGATGAGAGCACTGGAACAGTTTCATTTAAAAATTAAAGCATTTTGAAGCGAAAAGTTAGTATTTAAAACATATGTAATCGGCAAGGAAAAACAGCAAGAAAGTGCACGACACGAGGTCAACGAAACACAATTTTAATTAATTTATCCGTGAGTATAGCAGAGTTTCGTCGTATTGGTTCGAATAGATGCTCAAAAATGTTATGTGGCTCTCACCTCACAAGAATGCAATTAAAACAGTCCAGCTTTGTGGCTCCCTTGATAAAAAGAGTTGCCGGTCTCCCCATTGCAGCAAATCTTTTCGATGATCGCATGCGCACGAAATGGACCGTTGGACTCAGTGTTTTTTAAATAAATGCTGTCAGATTGATTGATTAGGTATAAATGGCTTTAAAATTTTTTTTTTGGAAAATAAAAAAAAATTTTTAAAAAGGGTTTTAAGTGAACGCTTACAGAGTAAAAGTCTGCAAAGACTTGAAAGCTTTGGTATGATTGGGAGAGAAGGTGAAAGAAAAAGATCTTGTGGAGATGCTCCTGACCAAGAAGTTGCTAATGAAGTGTTAAATGTCAGCGAAAGTAGTCCAGGGAGTGATATTGAAGTTTCAAGTGTAAAGTTGGTATTCAATCCTAGTGATGGGAGTGATGATGTAAACATAGTCGTAATTTGAGTGTCAATGTTGTAGCTAATGAAGCAAGTGTAAGTTCCCCTAATCCAAGTGCTCATACTGACAATAGAGTTACTACTGCATACGCAACACTGGTAGCGAGACTCCAAATCCGCACTATGACTTTCACACATTGGCCTAGTCCTCAGTGAATTTCTTCTAACTTGTAAATATGGAGCGCGATTTATCGTAGTCATCAAAAATATCCTCAAAGTTTTCCCGAGGATGAAACACGCAAGCTCGTTAATCGCCTTAATCGCTTTTTCGCTGTAAAAGAGATACCTGTAAATAGGCAACCAACTAACTCACTAATTTGACAGAAATGTTGTCTTGGTGCTTAGAGACTGCAAAAGGAAAAAGGCCCCACCAAAAAATTTGCCCCAGGCCCATTGGCGGCTCTCAAGAGCCCCTGGTCCTGGCATTAAAACAAAACACACTATTAGCTCTATCAGCTTTCAGGGCTACGCCTTCAACTTTGCTCGGACATTTTTAATGTTTCTTTCCACAGAGCACTTCTTAGTGACTTCTGCAATTAGTTGGTATCAGATAACATAGACTACATAAAATCTGAGTACAGGGGCAGTAAAACAGTCAATTCTGTCTACTTTACCAACACGCTTCCTTGAATTTGACCAAAGGACTAGAATAAGTATATACATCATTTTTTTAAAGCTTAACACCAAGTTTGATTCCGTGTAGGCCTACTGCAGCTTGCCACAAGCTTACTTGACTAATTCATTCAGCTGAACGGTTACACTACCTAGACCCAATGGTGTACGCAGAAGGAGCTCATGAGCGGGCCTCCTCTGAGGCATCCTTCGGTACACCACAAAAAAGCCGGTATCGATAAGATTTTTCAGAAAAATCGTGTTTGTTGCTTGGTGAATTTCCTTAACGCTCCCCTATTCAAGAAATTTCTGTGTACGCTTCAAACTGCAAGAACAACCAATGCCAAATATACATCAATAAAATTTTGCAATTACATTGAATTTATAGAAATTAAAGCTAGTGATTACGCCATAAAACAAAAAGCAAAACTGTAATATCACGACATGCTTAAAGTAAAGTACAAGCACCGGATACGTTTTTACGTTCGTGATGACTTTCCGAAGATTTTGATGCACTTGTACGGTCTACAGATGAACGGGGCAGGCTTGATCGTGAGCTACCTGAAGAAAATTTTGATGGGCCTATGCATGCGGTATCAACTGACAAAAGCCGACACTTAGCCTTGTCTTCCTCCGTTGATTCTCTGTACCCTTCCTCATTTCGACACAACCGCCCAATAAAACCTTTTTCACTGTCTGTTTTTTCATCAGCAGTAGATTTCCGAACAAGTTGCTTTTTTAATAGTGCATTTTCCTCAATAATTTCCGTCAATCGTTTTTTTAAGCTTTCAAGATCGCTCGTTTGACTGCTGCTGCGTTCTCGCAGACTTTTTCGCAAATCTTCTTTTTCGGCATTTAACTCTTGAAGTTGTTGGGATAGTTCTGATGCTCTAGCGTTTGATACTTCGTTTTCTTTTGTAAGAATCGTTAGCTTCCTATTCAGCAAAGTAGGGTTGTAAGAATCTTCATCAAATTTTTTTAACACCCGTTTCAAACGTTCAATATCTGCATTTGCCTTTTGATGAGTCTCCTTTAAATCAGATAGTTTTGAATTTAACTCTTTGTTTTCTTTTTTCAGTGACACCAGAGCTGAACAATCGTTTTGTGGTGCCATGTTCAATAATACCGAATTGTTATGAAGTGGTTCAATTTCGTTATTCAAATTCTGAAGTTGCTTAAGTAAATTAGACGTCTTTTCTTCCTTTATCTTATTTTCCTGTAAAATCTGTTCCAGAGCAGTGCTCTTTTCTCGTTCGTTATTCCTTTTCCATTTTTCGATGAACTCTTGCAAAAGCTTGTTAAGACGCTCGATTTCAAGTAGTACGACCTGAAATCGTTCCACTAAGTCATTTATTTTTTTCTTTAAAATTTCATTCTTGTCTGTGAGATCCTGTAAAGAAAGTATTGCGTAAACTTACTACCGGGCTAACTCCACAAAGTTGTACAAACCTATTTCGTCTTTAACCGAGTGGTCGCGAATTCCTTACCGTGTAGTTTCGTGCGTACAGAAGTATCCACGTACAAAGTACAAATGTGCATCACTAAAGTTTTGGGAGAAGTTTCAGCCCCCTTAGCCTCCCCCTGATCAGTCAATAGCATAAAGATAAAATTTGTTCAACGTAATCTAAAAACTCAGCGTTCAGATCGATAATAAAAATGCATCTAAATGAACGTTAAAAAACTATTTCGTATATTAAGCAATTTGCATTTTTTTTCTTGATAAACAATGTAACGAATCATTAGTAAAATGCACTTTCAATATTTTATGGATTTCGGGGCATATCATTACGAAGCGTAGTGAAAAGGAGGAGCCCTAAAAGCTTACGAAAAAAAAGAAGTAGAAGTTCAATGAAAAAAAAAAAAAATTCAAAACTGAACAATCTCGTGGGAGATAGTTCCAAAAAGTATATATTTTTAAGTTATCTCAATTCTTATTTTTACATCAAATTAAATTACCCTTTTGTTAATAACGTATCATTTTAAATTTTCTGATGACTTTAGGTGTGTTCTTGAATTTTGTCCATTTTACTGCGAGTACTTGCATTATGGTGGCATATTGCAAGACTAAAGGTTGAGTCGTTCTTTCGGTTCAACTTTTTAATACCGTATGAGCTGTAAGAAAACAGTTGAACCCGTCTGCACAATCAATTCAGACAAATTATTGCAGAGTCCCTGATCATTAAGCACTGTAGTTGGTAGAATACACATTTCATCAGTGTTTATTTTATTTTTTTGCAGTAAAAAAGCGACTGCAATTTTGACATTTTTGAAAGCATATTCATTTTTGCGTCTTTGAGTCAGTAAGTATACTGTATAACTTGACCGATTTCAAACCGTTTAGGAGAGTCAGCTACTTGGAGACTGCTCACTTACTGGTTCGAACTCTTGTTAACTTCATCAAACTTACAGCATCCCATCGCTAATGCAGCATGTGTATAGCATTCGAACAAATCTACAAGTGCAAATGGCGCTCTTGCTAGGCAAAACAAAAAATGACAGTACACAAAATGCTGAGCAAGTCTGACCTCATCAGCAGGAACCACTACCCTGAAGAAGCACAAACAAGACCAAAGATTTACTTTTCAGCTTCTAAACTTTGTTTTTATCTCTTAAAATTGATAATGAGATGGATAAGCAAAAAGATATTTAAAGTCCTGTGTGCATCACAAATACGACATGTTTGTATAATGCATTACTTCGTGAATAGGGGTGCAAGCACCCTTTCGAGTAGCTATTGCTGACGGAAGTAAAAATGCATATATATCATATGAAACAGGAATATACGTGTATATATACCATATAGGGGGTCAAGTTTGACTTCTTCAATTTAATCGCGAACTGGTAGATTAATGTAACCATTATGTCATGTGATGCACAAATTTTACATTCACAATACTCAAATACGTAAAATTCAATAAAAAAGCAAATACGCTTTCAGAAAAGTGTACTAAATTGCTCTATCGACTTTACAAAGTTGTTTGCTTCAGTCTGGAAGCCAAATGCTTTATTTTCTTCAGAAAAAGCCGAGGCAGCAATGACTCGCTATGGGAAGCGGAGCTAGAAGAGCGGAGCTTCAACAATTTTACCATTTATGCATGGTTTACTCTAGAACATGATCTATAACAATCGTCACGATTCAAAAATTCTGCGACGCAATACGATTTCTTACTTGCTTTTTGACTTTGTTCAAGTTTTTGTGCGAGTTTTTACGTTTTCATGCGTTATGCTACAATTTGTACCGACTCAGGACGAAACTTGCGTAATTTCGTGAAAGATTTTCCACAACTTAAAAACGTTGTTTCAAGAATTCTTGCGATTAACACGATCCGCTCTTGGGATCTATCAAGAACTGTTAGGATCTAATGCGGGCGTAAAGTTTTGGTCTGCTGGTTTTCAGCAATCGACGTTATTTTTACGTATCAAGCATTTTCGGCACGATTCTTGATTTTACGAAGCACTTTATCTCTGTTTTCACACTGATTCTCACCCTTAAGCAACAACATAATGATTAGCAATGACACTCTAGCTAATAGCTCTTTCATAAACTCCTCCATTACTTTTTATTTTAATACAAAATTTTGAAGCTGAGAAATTACCAAAATAAAGCAGTACCAGCATAGAAAAATTGGCCACAAACATCACTCATTTCGTTTTTTTGTTTTTTTTAATCAATATTTTTTGCTTTTTTAAAAAGATTTTTATGACTGTTTAAATAAGATCTCGTGTCTGGATGACCGATGTTAGGTTTTCCATAGAGATTCTGCTCAGATCAATTTCGAAACTTCTGTACTTTATGCTTTTCATTATCATGATAGGCCTACTTTTTCTTTACAAATTAAAGATTTCGCTAAAGTTTTTAAATGGAAGAATTTGTTCTGTCTACTGTGAAATACAAAGCTTAACTGCTAAATCAATACATATCAGTATTTAATGAAGATGATGATATGTTGATGGTCTTGATACAATAATTTTAACAAAAAAAAAGTTTCCAATTAGTTTTAGGAAAACAAAAAACATGAAAACCATTCAATTTTTCACCTATAAAAAGTGCGTAAATTTTTTTAGCGAAGTAGGCAAAAATTACAAGAGGATAGATATAAAATCATAGCTTGTCTTTCCTGTAGTATTTATTGTTGACAAAATATTGTCTGGATGTTAGGGCCGTGTCCTAAAGGTTTTCACTTTTTACGTTACGGAACCGTAAAATAAATTTTGATTATCAACCAGACGTAAAATATGTGTTTCGTAATAGTTTATAATTCTAAATCTCGTAATTTAGAGCATCAACAGTAAAAGATACTAAAAAGAGCAAGCGGTAAGTAGTACAGTATAAAGCTCTAGTAACTTTTATTACGACAAGCTGCGATCGCCACGTTAGGTTTTTCAAACGTGATAAACGTGGAAAAATTTTCAACCGACGAAAATTTGTCCACGTTCGTCATGATCAATAAGTTCACCACGATTGGACAATACGATTTATTAAGATCGCCAAGTTTCGACTAAAATTCGTAAAAACGTGGCCCTAGTGTAAACCATGCATTAATTATGTGTACTACAGCTGTACTGCTGAAGAAATCTTTACTATGGCAGCTAAATCTGTATTATAAACCAAACTAAATCTGGAAAAATAGCAATTGTGGGCAAATTTATCTTCTATCATAACCAAAACAAAGCTGCATTGTAGGCTGTTTCTGATAGATTTGCAATCATGCTCTATTGAAATATGTTAGCCTACTGACTAGGCCTACTGAGCCCACTGTATGGCAAGCAATGTCGCTTACGAGCACTAAATTGTCGCATTGACGATAAGACGAGAAATATTTGATCTCCCACGAGATTTTAAAAATTGCAATTTATTGGCAATTACACGCTAAACTTCGAATCGCTTTGGATCTCCCTACCAATTCACCATGCAAGCTTATTCCTATTGGTTTCTCACTTGTTCCCTCTAAGCTGTGCGCGTGTGCGCACGCACATGCCTTACAGAGACTGCGCACACACATAAATTCACTGCGCACGAACATATCACGATGATGCAATGTTCTCGGTTGGCAAGTTGGGGAAAATTGTTTTTGAACTTGCCAAAACAAGGTTTTTTAACCAGGGATGCGGGGTCGATGAACGAAAAATTGGACATCTGCGGACGTGATGACCTTCTTTTGGTCTTCATTTGATTCTGAGTGGAAAATTGGACATCTGCGGACGTGATGACCTTTTTTTTAATTCATGGGTTGTTGCACAAAGTTAGTCATTCCTAAAAAGTGCGCACTTGCCAAAATTGCTGCGCACACAGACTACGAAATATTAAAGGAAACATTGTTTCTTACGTTTACAATCTACATCGTGCAAAACTATAAGCTTGTTGGTGTATTTATTATGCAGATTCTGTAATTAATTTCTTTTCTTAACACATTTATCGCATTGTTTTTTGTTTTTTTTTGATACGCTATATCATCTCCATTTTTCATGAGGACAACCTATACAAAACTTCACATGCCAAGCTTTAGATAACGGACTTACGAACTTTACTGTGAACATTGACTTAATTACTGTACATCATAGCACTACAGCTAAACTTAACGTTCTGGCTTGGGGGTGAACTAGGAAAGCATCACTTGTTGACAAATTCAAATTGAACGTAAATGTAACCATTGTTCAAATATTTTCTGTTTAATGATGCTTGCAATTTCGGCTAAATTTTCATTTGATGTAGCCTAGAGGAAATAAACTTTAGAAATTCATATTTTGTCGTATATGTAATTGCGCAGATATCTTGAAGCTTTGAACTCATAAGTAGTTAGATTTAGTTAAAAAAATGACTGACGTTTGCACGTTGTGAACACACAAAAGCAAGATTAATCATCAGAAAAAATAGTTTAAGATACGGTACAAACAGTGGACCGTTCACGTGACTCGTTCCTTCGTTTACACCTCTCTGGAGTGGGACAAATCGTAGCATTCGGTGGAAATAGTCTAGTAGGCCTTTCGCCAAATCTTGACATTCCTGATCTCCAACCTCCAGGAAATTCACTTTGTCTAGATTGTAGTTCACTTTGTCTTAACGAGCTTTTGTCTAAAACTATGCTATTAACCTGTTCCTGAAGAGGTTTTTCTCGGTCTTTAATTTCTTCCAGAAGAGTGCTTATATGGGCAACTTGTTTTTTTAATTCCTCATTCTCTTTTTCAACTGACGATAATGTCTGCGAGGCGTTTGATTGAGCAACATTCTGAAGACGCTCGATTTCAGAATTTGAATTTTGAAGCTCTTGAGCCAAGGTATACAATTTTGCTTTAGTTTCTTCACTTTCTTTAACGATCTGTTCAATTTCATCTTGATTGTCTGTTTCATTGTAATACTTTTGTAAGAGTTTACGAAGACGTTCTGTTTCAGCATACGAAAATTGAAGCTGTTGAGCCAAATCACTCAATTTTGCCTTAACAACTTCATTTTCAGTTTCAAGTGCTCTCATTGCTGCAGTATTCTTCGCATCTTCGTTTAATTTTTGCAAAAGATTTCGAAGACGCTGAGTTTCTTCATTCGATTCCTGAAGTCGTTGAGCTGACTCAAGCGCTTGTGCTCTTGATAACTCATTTTCTCTTACTACAGATGACAAACGCCTTCGCAACATTTCAGGATTGTTTGACTCATCATCTAATTTATTCACCTGTGTTCGAAGACGCTCGACTTCATTGTTCGATAATTGTAGCTGTTTGGCCAATTCACTTGCTTTTGCTTTTGAGGTTTCATTTTCTTTTAAGATTGACGATAGTTTTTTACGCAAAATAGTAGGGTTGTTTGATTCTTGATCAAATTCCTTCAAATGGTTTTGAAGACGTTCAACATCAGCATTAGCAGTATGAAGTTGTTGAGCTAATTCGGATGCTTTGGCTTTTGATTCTTCGTTTTCTTTCACGACTGCTGACAAACGTTTTTGCAACGTAATAGAATTATTTGACTCATCTTCAGATGCTCTTAGCTGTTCCTGAAGGTGAGCAACTTCATGATTAGATATATCAAGTTGTTGGGCTAAATCAGACGCTATTGCTTTCGACTGTTCATTTTCTTTCATTATTGAAGATAGACGCTTTCTTAAAACAGTTGGGTTGTTTGATTCATCATCGAATCTTTCCAGGTGTTTTCGAAGACGTTCGACTTCGTCATTTGACGAGCAAAGCTGCTGAGATAACTCAACTGCTTTTGTTTTTGATAATTCATTATCTCTTATAACAGATGACAAACGTCTTCGCAATATTTCAGGATTGTTTGATTCCTCAGTGAATTCGCTCATCTGCACTTGCAGACGTTCAACCTCATTATTCGATAAGTTAAGCTGTTTAAGCAATTCACTTGCTCTAGCTCTCGAGGTGTGGTTCTCCTTTACCACTGACGATAGCCGTTTCCGCAACATGGTAAAGTCGTTTGTCTCTTCTTCATATTTCTTTAACGCGCTTTGCAGACGTTCGATTTCAGCATTTGATATGTGAAGCTGTTGAGCTAATTCAGATGCTCTGGCTTTTGATGCCATATTATCTTTTGCAATTGATGACAATCGTTTACGCACAACAGCAGGATTATTTGAATCAGCGTCGAATCTTAACTGTTTTTGAAGATCAGCAACTTCTTCGCAAGACATATCAAGTTCGTGAGCTAAATACGATGCTTTAGAATTTGACGCTTCATTTTCTTTTACTACTGATGATAAGCGCTTTCGTAGCAGCAGCATGGTTGGGTCATTTTCTACATCTTCAAACTCTATAAATTGACTTTGAAGACGTTCAATTTCACTGTTTGATGCGCATAACTGTTCGGATAGCTCAAGTGCTTGCGCTTTCGATGATTCATTTGCTTTCATAACTGAAGACAAACGTCTTCGCAAATTTTCAGGATTGTTGGCAGGATCATAATGACGACTCAATTGGTGCTGAAGATATTCAACTTCATCATTTGATGATTGAAGCTGTTTAGCTAATTCACATGCTTTTACTCTAGAGGTTTCATTTTGTTGCACCACCGACGACAGCCGTCTCCGCAACGTGGCAGGATTTTTAGGTTCTTCTTCACATTCCTTCAAATGAATTCGAAGTTGTTCGACTTCACTATTGGCCATTCGAAGTTGTTCAGCTAATTCAGTTGCCTTGGCTTTTGATTCTTCGTTTTCTCTCGACATTGATGACAAACGTTTTCGCAGCATTGTGGAACTCTTTGATTTATCATCAAATTCTCTTAACTGTTCTTGAAGATGAGCAACTTCATCATTGGAAATATCAAGTTGTTGGGCCAAGTCAGAAGCTCTTGCTTTTGAAACTTCATTTTCTTTTACTAAAGAGGACAAGCGTCTTCGTAGCATAGTCAAATTGTTCGATTCATCACCAAATTCCATCAGTTGTTTACGAAGACGTTCAATTTCATTGTTTGATGCGCTTAACTGTTGAGATAATTCATTTTGCCGTATTTTTAAAACATCATTTTCGTTTACAATTGATGACAGCCGGCTTCGCACGGTAATGGGCTTGTTTGATTCTTGATCAATTAACATCAAATGATGTTGAAGACGATCTATTTCGGCATTAGACAAGCGAAGTTGCTGAGCTAAATCTGACGCTATGGATTTCGATAATTCGTTTTCATTTGCAACTGATGACAGGCGCTGTCGCAATATAACAGGACTATTGGACTCTTCGTCGAATTCCATTAGTTGTTCACGAAGGCGTTCAATTTCTGCATTCGACACTTGAAGCTGTTGAGTTAATTCAGATGCTCTTGTTTTACTTATTTCGTTTTCTTTCAAAGTTAAAGATAATCGTTTCCGTAATGCAGAAGGGTTATTTGACTCATCTTCAAATTCCATCAAACTGCTTTGCAATCGCTGAACCTCAGCATTGGACGTGCAAAGCTGTTTTGCTAATTCTGATGCTCTTGATTTCGATGCTTCATTTTCTTTAACAACCAATGACAAACGTCTTCGCAAAATCTCGCAGTTAAAGCGTTCATCATCAAACTCTAAAAGTTTTTGTTGAAGCTCTTCAATTTCACCGTTCGATATGTGAAGCTGCTGTTCCAAATCAGAAGCCTTTGCTTTTGATATGTCATTTTCTTTTACAACTGACGACAACCGTCGCCGAAGCATAGTGGGATTATTAGACTCACTTTCATATTCTAGCAATTGAACTCGAAAATACTCTGTTTCGGCATTCGATGCTTGAAGTTGTTGAGCTAATTCGGCTGCTTTGGATTTACACATCTCATTTTCTCTTACAATTGAAGAAAGGCGTTTTTTTAGAATGGTAGGGTTGTTTGACTCGTCATCATATGCTAATAAGTCTTTGGAAAGCCGTTCAACTTGATTTGTAGATTCTCGAAGTTGTTTGGCCAGCACATCTGCTTTTGCTTTTGACATTTCGTTTTCTTTTACAATTGAAGATAGGCGTTCTCGATATACGGTTACGTCGTTTAATTCGTTATCAAATTCTAGTAAATTTTGTTGAAGTCGTATAACTTCACCGGTGGATACGCGAAGTTGTTCTTCCAAATCCACTGCTTTCGCTTTGGACACATCACTTTCATGTACAAGGGATGACAAACGTCTTTGCAAAACAGCGGGGCTATTTGATTCATCACTAAGTATCATTAGTTCCCTCTGAAGTTTCTGAATTTCGTTATTTGATATTTGGAGTTGCTGCTCCAATTCAGTAGCTTTGGCTTTAGATATCTCATTTTCTTTCGTAATGGTCGACAGACGCCTTCGTAATAAAGCAGAGTCGTTTGGTTCTTCGTTTAATTCTACTAGTTGTCGACGTAGACGATCAGTCTCCGCATTTGACATCTGAAGCAGTTGACTTAATTGCGAAGTTTTTACTTCTGAGAGTTCATTTTTCTGAGTGATTGAAACCAAGCTCTGCTGTAATTCTTTAGAACTGTCTGTCCGATGATCACCACTCTTTGCTAATTTCTCAAGGCGTCTAGTTTCTAATCTGGCTTCATGCAGCTTCTGCACTAATTCAGTTATTCTCTCTTTCAATACTTCATTCTGTTTTGCGAGACTCTGTAAAGAAACAGATTTAGGCTAAGACTGATAAAAAACGCATTTACCCCGTCCACATGCCCAATTTTAGCGGGCTTTAGGTTCACGGTTCTTGGTTCTAGTTTTTGCATCATAATTAATTTCTTGATGTCATATAAAAGTGCATATGACATCAAAAAATTGATTATGATGCCAAAACTAGAACCAAGAACCATAGGCCTAAAGTAGCCTACACTAAAATTGGGCGTGTGGATAGGGTAATAGCAAGGGTGGAAACTCAAACCTTAACCTAAAAACCCGGTTTTAAAGGAAATTTTGGAAACTCAAACTGAAACTGACACCTACTTAGCCAAAATTTTGAAAACCTAAGCTTGAACCAAAACCGTTTTTTCTTGAAACGTCAAAACCGAAACTGAAACTAAAACCTGTTCAAAATTTTCTAAGGTTTTAGGTTTTTAAAATTGCCATCACCATTTTTACCAGCGTAGTTTCTTTAACGCTGAGCGTCGAATAGAGAAGCTGTGAATACTAATTTTTGAGTCTTTGGTTTCACCGGACTCGGAATTATACCCAAGTCGACAACTTCTGAAGCAATTACTCTCCTCACTCGGCCATCTGAGCTGCTACTTATCATCGTAATAAAACAAAAACGCCAAGAAGTAAAGGATTTAAATAATCCGTATTCACTGTAAATTAGCTTTTTTGGATGAAACTTAAACCGAAACTGAAACCCAGAAACCGAAGCTGCGCGTAAGCAAAACTGGAACCTATTTTTCAACAGCCGTGAAACCAAACCAAAACTGAAACCTGACATCTGGGTGTCAACACACCGAAACTGAAACTGACACCCTAATGCCAAGTAGCCAGGTTTCCACCCCTGGGTAATAGTCTTCAGAATAGGGTTCTCTTTTTCCGTATTGTCGATTTTCCAGGAAACGAAAAACTTTTAATCTTATTTTGAGAAGCAGGAAATCCCGCGATAGATTAACGGGATTCCAGATCGTAGAATGCATGCCGGTGTGCTTAACTTTATCATTTACGCTTTATCTTTCTTACTTTTAGTGTAATGTGCACAGTCAGTCTATTAGCCTACATACTTAAATTTTTAATTTTGATTGACAATCGGACACGCGGCAATTCTGCAGCTCTATTACAATCTATTAGCAAAAACTTGTCTCTGGCCACTGGACCACTTACCACCAAAAAGCGGCCGTGTGGTAAGCTAGCTTGACTCTCAATCACATGGTTCTGAGTTTCAACCTGGGTCTATCTATGAGCGGTCAAACCGCGAAACTCGTTGCTAAGTTCGCTTTTGCAGCGTTTACTTAGTGAGTCTCTTATAAGGCCGATTATAATATCTCTTTATATGGATTATCAAAGGCATTGTGATCTTTTCGTTTTTTAAAGAAGTTTTAGGGATCCGGGTTGCATAATCTCTCGAAATGGTTCTACAGAAAAAGATGGGTATCGATCGAAATGAATATAAATAGACAAAATTGCACTGGTTTCGGCAACAGCGGCGTGAGTAGAGTAGTGGTAATAGAATAAACAAAAAATTTTCTGTAGAACCAAATAGAAATATGCATCCGGGTAAGCTCTCTAAATACAAAACCGGAATCTCGGAATCAGGAGATAGCATGGACAAAAATAGGTTTTTTCATACTGCTACCTCAAGTTTATTTGGGTACTTCACCTCATACTTCCCTTAAAAAATTCCATTGCATTTCATTCATAAATATTTAAACCCTGCTGGGCATTAATCAGAAACCATAACGGTTGCATCCAATATTGCATAAAAAAAGACCTTATGATCAAATAGTGAAAAGTTTTTACCGTGACAAGTTATACCATTAGTTTCATTCACTATCAAGAAGTTAATTATCTCACAACGCAACGTGTGGTATCTAGTCAAGCAGTGACGAGAACAAATGGCCGAGTGTTAAGAGCGTCTTGAGACCTCTGGAGCTGTAGAGTGTAGACTCGGATTTGATTTCGAGTCGGGCCAAACCAAAGATTTTAAATTGATATTCACTACTTCCCTGCTTGACGCTCAAGCATTAAAAAGACAGCGTGGAGAAAAAGCCGGCAAGTTTGCAAGTGGCGCCGTAGGGAAAGGCACTTAGCAGGATTTCGACATCTTTGTGAGGGAGAGATGGCTGGCAACTCCTGGGCGAGCTCGTTACAGCGCTTTCATCGCTTTCTCGTAATAGGGGGATAAACACACATCTACAAATACACACGAAAAAAATAATTTAACAAAAACTTACGCTTTTTTGGAGGCCTAGGGCATCAAAAACGCTCTTGTAGCTAAACATGAATGTTCTTTTCAATCTTCAACGTATTTTAATGATACTTCATTAAGTAGTTACGTAGAGACACAGAAAATTTCAAACCATTTTCATTAGATGGTTGGCAAATTGTACTTATCAATGCTTGATTAACGTTGGTTCTCACTGCCAATGCAAATAGTGCAGCACTAGCTAATTGTGACGCAAAAATGCCCAACAATTAAATAGTTTATGAACATAAGAAAGGTTGGACAAGATGATAAAATCGGCAGTAACGATAAATCCTGTGGTGTCGCAAGCCTTAACTGCGTTATGGTTTATAACAGTGGTTCTCAAACTTTTTTAAAAAAATTACGCAACGGTCCCCTAGCAATTTTTTTAATGGCTCACGGTCCCCTTGAAAAATTAACACAAAACAACACGTTGATTTTTTATTGTATCAATGTGACGAGGGCACTTGCTTCTTTGCAAACTTATTCAAGGAAAATGAACAATTTACTAGAGTTAGACTAAAATCACACATTGCAGTATCCTTCTCTGAAACCAATACTGCTGCCGCCACCCACCAGGTTTTTACTTTTAAGTCATCCGCAAAAAAACTTGATCCTTTTTGCTACTGCACGTTCTCCATCATTCGCAGACTTCACGCTAAAGGAGCCATTGCACTAATGTGACATCAAATTGCTTCTTGCGATATCATAAATGCCTATGTAGCCTGTAAGGTTTCATGACAAATTGTGTTTGTTAAGTTGATTGGAAGAAAAGTTGCCTGAAAACTTAATTTTACACAAAATTTTTTCTTCAGGATCGTCGTTTTAATTTTTTTGGAAGGTGCTTCGCGGTCCCAGAAAATTTGTCTCGCGGACCCCAAAAGGACCGCGGACCCCAGTTTGAGAACCACTGGTTTATAAAGTGCACCTCTTTACCAAATATGTAAATGTTTATTTACTGTACAATAATGTTGTCACCTGAACGATTTTATTAAGACCTGAAAAACTTTCAGATGTAACAACATTTTTGTAAAATAATTTCAAATAACAATGCCAAGAAGTAGCTAAAAATGTTTAGGCGGACGTTTCAGCTTACTTCTAATTCACGGGCTCCTTTAATGCATGTCACTGGATGCAGCTTGTATTTCATTAGACAGCAGACTTGAACGTAAAAAAAGTCTCGTAATTTTTCGGTAGAATAAACCTGCGGATAGACTACTCATGCTAATCAGTGATGTGGAAGCAGCTACTATTCAGTGCGAGCGCTTCCAAGTAACTGCCTCGCTTCCGCTTCCTGCATTCACTTCCCCAACCTGCATCTCTGCATACTACTGCTTCTGCTTCCATGATTACTTCATTTTTTTTTTTTCTTAAAAAATTAATATCATAAGCCTTTTGCTTTATGATTAAAAGAAAGAATATCACTAATTTTCCACATTTTTAATAGTAATATACATTTTTCATAAAATCACATTGGTAATGATGGAAGCTGGGAGACCACTTGTGACTACATACAATGATTAAAAATGTTAAAATTATTTTCGGTAAAAAGGAAGCGGAAGTAGAATTTTTAAAACTGCTTCCGCTTCCTGCTTCCACAAAACATTAAAAACTGCTTCCGAGAATTTAGAGCTTCTAGCCGCATCGGCATCACTGCATGCTATTGAGCTGTTTTTAAGGCAATTTAAAATAGGAGATAGCCTTTTAATGGCTCCACTTGAATATGGTTTAAATTCAGTCTTAATTTGAGGTGTATCTTTTACCACCAAATGCCAGTGCCATTTTAGGTAATTCGTTACATTGGTTTTTAAACACACAGTCAATTTCGATGCAATACTAACAAGTAGAAAAATGCACCTCAGAAGTTGTAACAGCTTCAACTGGCTTGTCTTGGTTTTCTTCGCATTCCAAGGGTTTTTGTGTATCTGATGAACAATTTCCAAATAAATTAAAGTAAACAAAGAAAAGTTTTATTTTAACTGGTTTATTAGCTGAGGGGTGTCCGAAGATTACTGGATCTGATATGCCATATAGTGCTTAACGCATTAATA
Source organism: Trididemnum miniatum (assembly GCA_964006365.1). Classification (NCBI taxonomy): domain Eukaryota; kingdom Metazoa; phylum Chordata; class Ascidiacea; order Aplousobranchia; family Didemnidae; genus Trididemnum; species Trididemnum miniatum. Next base: position 8,333,994 of record OZ023250.1, read on the forward strand.
GCCCTTGGTGCTGAAAAGTAATGCAACTTTCAACGTACAGCGACATAGACATTAAATAAGTTTGGAGGATGTTATGGTCCAAATGGCACCACAACCTAAAAAACTGACAAACTTTTAAAAAAAATCAAATCTTCAATATACTCGCGTTATTACGCTGAAGCATGTAAAGACTCGGGCCGCCCATCTCCGCAGCATATCGCCTGGGCAACACAATTTCGAAGAAACGTCGCAGTGGCGGCGAGCCGTTGGCGGCATTGTGTTCGATTTGATTATGAAATAAAAGTTCATGAAAACATAGGCTTAGTTTAATAAAATATCTGTTGTCAAAGCGCACGCACAATCCATGCATATAACTGAAACAAAGACGAAAAATCATTTACAGCTCACCGATTGCGATGTTTTCAAAATGAGAATCTTCAGCTTCAATTAATTCTGAAATGGATGTTGATGTGCTTTTTTCCTCTTCAATCACAGACAGTGGTTTTTCTGTTTCAAAATCTTGGCTTAAATTTACTTTTTCATCGTCTAAATATTGCGAAATTTCAACTGAAGGAGGAAATTGTGATTTCTCCGGAGAATTTCCATAGCCATCTTGAGATTTTGCTTCAATTTTGTCATTTTTACTATCGACAGATATCGAGTGTTGGACCGTTTCCATATCCAAATACCGTTCTGTGTTTTCATCAGTTAAATCGTTTCTTTCTTTTTCAGTAGTTTTTTTGGTTACCTCAGAAAGAGTGTCATTGTTTGTTGGTGCATTTGCGACGGCAACAGACTCTTTGATTTCCATTTTAATTTAAAATACTATTGATGACGTACAGTAGAATTAGTTAAACATGGGCAGTTTTATCAACTAAACCATTTTCAATATCAAAACAAAAAGTAGCATAAGAACAGTAATAGTTAAAATCTTCCAAGTTGTTTCAATTTCTTAATCCTAAATTTTAGGCAGCACAGGCACACTGCTTCAGAGTGCATGCGTTTTAGAACTTTATAAACTTAAAAATTGGCCCGCGCTGCAAAGCAACAGTTTTCTTGCGCTTGTCACTCCTTTGTCTGTGTGCTAAGGCAAATGACGAGCGCCATAAACTTGCATACCCATTAATTAGTAGGCTATACTGTAAAATGAAAAAAGCATAATGTAATGCTAAGTCAATAAAAAGTTAAACGTGTTTAAACTCAAATACTTAGCTGGATATTCTGGAAAAGCACTTCGAATTTTTTTGCTGAGCTAGACTGTATTCTTATCGTTCGTAAATCCAAATTTTCCGATTACCTCAGCTCTGAATTACCCACGAGTAAATCCAAAGAGGGGGACGGTTATCCCCTAAAGCACATCGGCAACTCTAAACACAAATTCTAACCCCACTTCGGAAATTTCTTCTTCTGATGACTCATTTCAATGCTCTGTTTTCCGAAATCTCTGATACCATATTATTACTGAATATTAAGAGTATATTGCTTGCGTCATTTGCGCGACTATATTGTCAAGTTGTATCCCCAAATTTACACAAGTGTAAAAGTGAAGAGTCATCAATGACGTCATGATGACAACAACATTTCGAATTGTACATAAACTAGCAGCTAAAAACAATTTACCAACCCTTCTCTATGCCACTTAAAGTCGTTAACATGCTCACCTGCTAAAAATCATCTCTCGCTGTTTACCATCTAAATCCAACAGCAGCAAAACTTTCCACAGTTCTCTACTCGTTACTACAGCTTACAGTGTTGGTCTAATGATTTGTTTCTTTTGAAAGAAAGCAAGCGAACTTGTCCACGTCCATGTTGTAACATGTAACCACGAAGCTTGGATTAATTCCAAATCTACCGCAACTGATAACAACTTTACATGAGTTTGAAATACCAGCTAAGTTTGTATTTTGTTGTCAACACTGAATAACATGACAACTGATAACTTACGCTACACCATATTAAGCCATGGGTGCAGGGGTGCCGGAACGTCGCACAGGCAAGGGGGAAGGGGCAGCTTTTTCAAAGGGCACTTTTAATACCAAAGCAGTGGCGTGGTGAGAAATTTTAAAGAGGAGGGGGGCCAAAATTTCCACATTATTTTCAAGCGTATTTTTTGGCTGAACTAATTTGAAGCTGATTGAGAAGCAAGAAAGGCTCTAGGGCTTATCCCCCCGGAAATTTTTTGAAAATTTGCATACTGTAATGGCTATTTTAGTGCTTTTTGAATAAATTTCAGGCAAATTTTGTTTACATTTTTTTACTTTGATTCTGAGTGCTTCGCCAAATATGATGCATTTTGTTCCCACGATTTTGATTATGCGTGCTTAAGGCGTAGGCCTAAGGTTGATATTGTTTTCGAAGAGGTTCGAAATTATGGAAAAATTGTAAGTTATACATCAAAAACATTTTTGAAAATGGCTGGTGGGAGGGGATCTGCCCCTGGTCATAAGCTACAAAAACCATCAAAAGAGTCTGGCATACTGTATTTTCGTCACTTGGCACCATTATTTTGTTCTTTTTTACTAAAGGGCAAAGTTAAAAAGGGGGAGGGGCCATGGCATTATGCCCCCCTAAAGACACTTCTGCGAAGCGATTAAGATGTGCATTGTCTTGTGCCCTTTTTTTGACGAACGATTAAAGGACAAATTTTATCAGACGAGAATATGGATTCTTTGATTACACCGTTCTTTACTTTTACACTTACAGTTACACCACTAACACCTCTACAGTTGCTGTTCGCCTGCTGGAGACAGTGGGTGAGAAGCGATGAAAATGACGTAATAAAAACTTAGTATCGTTAGAAGCACGAAAAATTACGTTTCTATATACCTAATCAAGGGTGGAAACCTGGCTACTTGGCGTTAGGGTGTCAGTTTCAGTTTCGGTGTGTTGACACCCAGATGTCAGGTTTCAGTTTTGGTTTGGTTTCACCGCTGTTGAAAAATAGGTTCCAGTTTCGGTTTCAGTTTTGCTTACGCGCAGCTTCGGTTTCTGGGTTTCAGTTTCGGTTTAAGTTTCATCCAAAAAAGCTAATTTACTGTGAATACGGATTATTTAAATCCTCTACTTCTTGGCGTTTTTGTTTTATTATGATGATAAGTAGCAGCTCAGATGGCCGAGTGAGGAGAGCAATCGCTTCAGAAGTTGTCAACTTGGGTATAATTCCGAGTTCGATAAAACCAAAGACTCAAAAATTAGTATTCACAGCTTCTCTATTTGACGCTCAGCGTTAAAGAAACTGTTCTGGTAACGATGGTGATGACAATTTTAAAAACCAAAAACCTTAAAAAATTTTGAACAGGTTTTAGTTTCAGTTTCGGTTTTGACGTTTCAAGAAAAAACGGTTTTGGTTCAAGTTTAGGTTTTCAAAATTTTGGCTAAGTAGGTGTCAGTTTCAGTTTGAGTTTCCAAAATTTCCTTTAAAACCGGGTTTTTAGGTTTAGGTTTGAGTTTCCACCCTTGTACCTAATACTGAATTTGTCATACCGGTACCTCGAAAAACTAAAATCCTCACCATCAGGCCTACTGGCATTATTTTTTTCACAATCCAAAGTCCAAGTCAGTAAAAAAAAAAATGACGCGAGTATGAGTCTTAAGTAAACATTGCGAGTTCTCAAAATCTGGAATCGAGTCCTACAAGCGCTGGAATAATTGCAGAAAATGAAAGCGAAACTGAAACTACTGATACACTTTCGCTATACTACAGAGCAGACGTTTTACTTCGTTACAATCCCAATGGAATGCTAAGAGCAGTACTGTCCTCCTTGCCCCCTCTAGTGCCTCTCCTGCCCCCCCCCGTTCCGGAACCCTTGCATGGGTGGGCAACTTTTCTAGTCGGCGGGCCATATGTGGGAAAATGAAATCATTGGCGGGCCAGATTATTAAATGAATCGTATTCCATATCTTAATCAACCGCTTGCTATTGTTAGAGCGGCACTGATTGGAAGAGCAGAAAAAAAGGTCTACACGCCTTTAGATGTCCTATTTTTCACTGAGAACCAACGAAGTGCAAAAAATGGTCTTCGGCTTGATTCACGGTAGGAGTTTATATTTCTGTAAGTGCCGGAGGGCCGCATAACATGGTTATGCGGGCAGTATGTTGCCCATGCTTATTGATTATAGCGGTCATCTGTAACAAATCTTGAAGTCATTGGCTGGCCATGGAGGCTCAAGCAGCTCTCTTCCCCTACAATCTTATTTATACGTTTTTATACAATGCACTTCAGTACTCTAAACCCACGTAACTGTAAGACAAGTATTTTTTCGGCTCATACTAGCCTCCTCCCTTCTTAAAAATAGATTTACATTCGCCCCTTCTGTAAGTTTTACTTTAAAACCGTTTCAATTATATCAACTGATCTTCTTAGTTTTTGTAAAGGAGGGCGATGCATCGATGGTAATAGAATGAACAGTTTTCCAACTATAATTACCAAGACAAGTCTCTCGTAAAGCTTCTAAAGTTGCTATGCAGCAGAGTGATACAATATTTATCAATACACATTCTACAAGTTGTGCTTTGTTCCGGAGTGCTTTAAAGGGAGTGCCTTGACTAGAAAACCCATGGGTTCTTCGGTACTCCCTGATCAGTAACGTTAGGCCAATTACAACTTACAATCACGCAATTTTATTTCGCTTCCTCACTTTAAACTGTTGTTACTGTTTTTTCGCTGTCTACTTATTTAACTCGTTATCGTTTTGTGCATATTTTATATTGAGAGTGTTTACATGAAATAGCTGTTTTTTTTTCTGTAGTTTTTTTCGTAGGCCTAGTCTATATGTGTAATATTCGTTTACATTATCGCTGTTTGACCAAATAAACTTCTTCTTCTTCTGCGCAGGTTATTGAGATGATGGGCACCCGCTCTAAAATCGTCTTTTGGCCAAAAATACGGCTGCTCCGATTTTTTAAAAAATGGCGCTGTGGCTGGAAAATGTTTGTGATCTGCGTAAAAATTATTGTCATTCTTTTATTAGCGATGCTTTCAGTTTTAATGAAGTCCCTTAAAAACACTAACATTTTTTGTCATAATATTGGAAAAGCGGAGAATAATCAACTTGTACAGTATACTACGCACTGTGTTTTTTTAAGTTGTTTCAAGGAATCGAAATGGTCTCTCAAAATTGTTCAGTGATCTCTCAAAATCTCCTTCTCGTACAATAGCGTAGAAAGCAGTGTTTTACTTTTTCAATTTAGTTAGCGGTCTTTCAAAATCGCTTTAAAGGTTTCTCTAGCCAAACCTTAAAAACGCACTGATTTATATGCATGATAACCACCAAAATAGTGCGGGCTAACTGGAAAGCAGCATGTTTGTGCAGAGTAATTAAAACGCAATGCGCACGCGAGCTCAAAGTTACGCGTAATTAATAGGCAACGACAAAAGCAATTAAGATTGATTCGCATTGTTTAGTGTAGATTAAGTTCCTTTTATGCAATTACAAACATCGCTTCTGCATAGCGTTACACATTGCCACTTGGCAGAGAGCTTTAAGGATCTAAGTCAACAAAAAATGTTGACTGCCATCTGACAAAACATGAGTGTTAAAAAAAGCTAGAGCTAGACAGTAAAAACAATATTGACACTTCTATTGATATGCAAATAGGTGACATTCCTAAGCTGAGATAATACCTGGGTTTACTAGTCCGACTTTTTGTTCAGAGAAGAAATGAGTGCCGGTACCCGATTTGTTCAGTTAGCTGCAGAACAAGAGTCCTCACCCCCAGTCATTTTTGCTCTGAAGTAGTTACAACGATGTTGCTATCGGTGCGACAAGTACGGGGTTCGATTCCCTGTCAGGTAGGATACAAGGTCATCAGCATCTCTCCACCGCTGCGGCGTTTCTTCAAAGTTAGCAATCAAGTTATTCAGGAGCAGAGCCGCCTAGATGGGCCACGCCACTCGTTAAGGTGCAATCACACGAGCTAAGATATTTTGTATTTCTTGTTTTGTCACATCATACGCAACATATGTGATGCAATAGTAAAACTAACCAAAAAGTTTTCAAAGACATTGAGAAGTCCGGGAAGTGTGATTGCGTCTTTACATGCTTCGTCGTATTTACGACAGGATAGCCTAATGATGATTTGAATTTTTTTTTTGGCTTCATCAGTTATAGGCGTCGTAAGCAATTTTATTGCCAGGTTGAAAAAGAGAAACTTTTTAGTTAAAAGGTGAAGAAACAAGGCAAAAGCGAGGCTGTAAAACTTCATCCTCTTGCAGACGATAAGATTCGTCTTGCACTCACCATCCAAAGACATTGCTCGAAAGAAACTTCTTGGCAGCCAAAGTGACAGTTTGTTTGCCCAAACCTGGCTAACTAGCCGTATCTTTGTTTTGTGTTCGATTAGCAATTCCAAAATCAATCAGTTGGTCTTAACTAGGTCGTGTGTTCAGTGAGTAAGAATCTTGCTCAATAACCTATATGTTTTTTCGCTACAATTTGGTGATGGTGCCGGTAAAAAATAAATGGGTTCAAACAAAACTAAAAAGTACAGTGGCGAATCCAGTGTGAAGAGCTCAAGCCCTCTTGAATTTTTAGTTAAGCTTATTACTAGCAGTTGCTACATCTGGACAGGGGCTCCGAGAGCCGCCAATGGGCCCGGAGCAAATTTTTGGTGCCCCCCTACCTTTTGCAGTTTCAATGCACAAAGACAACATTTTAGTAAATTCATTGAGTTATTTGGTTGCCTATTTGTCCCCTTTATAACGAAACAGCGATTAAAGAGCTCGCTTGTTTCATCCTCGGGAAAACTTTGAAGATATTTTTGATGACCACAGTGAATTGCGCTACGTATTTTCAAGTTAGATGGAAATTTAGTGAAGATAAAGCCAACGTCAAAGTATTAGCGCAGACTTGGAGTCTCGCTACCAGTGCAGTGTACAGTAGTAGCTCCATTGTCAGTATGAGCACTTGGAATAGGGGAACTTACACTTGCTTCATTAGCTACAACATTGACACTCAAATTACGACTTTGCTAGCATCTTTTATTACTCGGAATAGATTATAAATTTACATTTGAAACTTTAATACCATTCTCTGGACTACTTTCGCTGATATTTACCACTTCATTAGCAGTTTGAGGTCAGGAGCATCTCCACAAGATCTTTTTTCATTTTCTCTCTCAATTATACCAAAGCTTTCTAGTCTCTGCTGCCCTTTGCACTGTAATTGTTCTCTTATGACCCTTTCTTTTCGCTTTTGTGCGCCGTATTTATGTTTTATCATTTCTCAGCATGCATTTACAAAAATATGTCTACTACCAATTGCAAGAATAATTAATTATAAACCAAAAAAATTTTCTTAAAACCTGTTGCACCAAATCAATCAGTTTGACAGCATGTATTGAAAAAACGCTGAGTCCAACGGTCCGTTTTTTGCGCATGCGATCATCGAAAAGATTTGCTCCAGTCCGGAAATCGGCAACTCTTTTTGACCAAGGGAGCCACAAAAGCTTGACTGTTTTAAATGTATTCTCGTGAGAGCCACATAGCATTTTTGAACACCTATTGGAACCACAAGTGTTTTTACTCGTACACGAGGAAACTCTGTAAGTCACGGAAAATTAAATTGTGTTTCGCTGGCCTCGTGTCGGCCACTGTCTAGCTGTCTCGCCTTGCCGATTACTTAGATCATATGTTTTGAATACTATCTTTTCGCTTGAAAATGCTTTAATTTTTAAAATAAAACCATTTTTGTGCTCCCACCAAACTCAAGCCTTTACCTGAGCCACAACATCTACTCGATTGCTTAACTGTTCTCTAACGATTCATACTGTACGTGAAACCTTAATATTCCACTGATGTCTCCAGCTTCAAGCTATAGTTGGAATGCTATAACTGGTATATATACTCGTCGCAACGGCATATATACTCGCAGCAACAAATGTCAGATAGACACGTGTATGATTCAGCATTGTCTTTAATTAAGACGAAGCCGAATAAAATGCAGATGCAGCAAAAAGTCTTAATTTTCAGCTTATAATGCGTCTTAATGCATAGCATACACATCAAAATGATGCAACCTTACACAAGAGGCCCATACGTTCCGGAAAAGTGGTAAAACTTGGATGAATATTCAGCTCAAATGCTATTATAGTTTTTTAAACTTTTTTGCTGTAGTTGCAAAATATGGGCTAATGGGCCCCTATAACAGCATGATGACTTATGTTGGATGCCCATGCGCTCCATGAAATTAATTGTGTAAAGTATATTGAGCTCAAATGCTGTTTTAATTGTTTTTCAAACTTGCTTTGGCGTTATTTATTTCGTTAGATATGGACTAATGAGCCCCTAGAACAGCATGGGCCCCGGGATCATTTGCCCCTGCCCCTCTCTCATGGGCCCTGCTTCTAGACCAGTGGTTCTCAGCCTTTTATGGTTTGTGTTCCCTTTCTAGAGACTCTCAGCACCACAGGCCCCTGCTCAACAACGAAATTTTAAGTCGGTATTTCATTCGTAATGGCTGCAGCCGTCCGCTGTTCACAAGTGGTTAATTAGGCTATCGTTTACATGTAGCTGAATCTTGCTCTTGTAGCTTCCTTGTTAATATCCTGTGGTTCCCTAAGAGGGCCAATGTTCCCCGTTTGAGAATCCCTGTTCTAGATTTACAAACTACAAGATAAGCATTTATTCAACTTTTAGTTTCCCCTCTCCCCTAAAAAATTTCTCGATTCTTTCCTGAAGCAGATTTACAATGATGGATCTATACGTGAACCGTAGATTTGTAAGTGTAAAGTGCTGATTTAACACACGCATACCTTTGGAATTAAAAGGAAAACCTTTTGACCCACACTTACTACCAAATGACTTTTTCGAAGACTTGCGTGTTTTTAGATTGCAGGATCGACACCTAGCATTGTGTGACTGAGGCATTTTGAGTTATGTTTATGATGAAAACTTGAGGTTCGAAGTTATTTAAATACTTGATACTCGGATGCAACAAAATGAGTGATTTGCTTAAAGTTTGACCCGCAAAGAAAACACACAGGAATATGGACACGGTTGAGGTAGGGAATGTGTTTAAAGATTGTTATAAGCAGCGGTTTTTGCAATCACGGACGAAACAATAAGTAATTTTGCCACCGTTAAAGCCCTTTAGGAATTTAGAACTTGTTTCAGCTCAGGGGCAGAATTTCAAACTCTAATCTAGAGTTGCTTAAGCCTTAAACGATTTGAAAGCCTAATTAGGAGCGCTTGTTTAAAGAACAAAATTTGATTACATGCTGCGTTTGGTTTCAGAAACTGTTAGGTGTTAACTGCCATTGCGCGCTTTTGTAAATATGGTCCGTCGAGATGGCGCCACCGCTTTTAAAAGAATCGCAGAACCTTTCATAGCTGTCTACGCATACTATTTATATTGATATGAAGTTATATTTGTGTGCTTTGAGTCAGTCAAGTTGATGTTCAAGCACGCTAAATTTAAATATTTGTTTGATTACCGCAAAAATAAAAGTTACAGTCTATTCTTCTCGCATTCTTCTTCTGTAGTTTCCACAAGGCACATTTGATAAAGATTACCGTAAGTTAAAACGCTTTCATTTACTTAAAAGCAGAGCGTCGAACCGGACCGGAACGTAACCGAAAACCCGTTATAACCGCTTCCTTTCATTGAACCCAAACCGAACCGTAACCTTTGTGATTTAATAGACGTAAACGTAATCTGAACCCAAGGTCATCAAAATTCTTGAACCTTTAAAATAATTTTTGTCTCACCTAAACCCAGACCAGAGTGCAGGGCCGAAACTAGGCAATGCGGCCCCCCCCAAAATCATGTTTCGGGGCCCCCTAAAATATTTTTTCTTGGATGGTGATGCAAAAGAGCGAGCCCCGAACGGGCGATGCCAAGCTAGGGGGGTCTGGGGGCATGCCCCCCCAGAAAACTTTGCGGAATTTGACCTTATTTTGGAGGCTTTTTGTGCGTTTTGAGCCTTCAAAATTCCTCAGTTTTAACAAGGTTTAATAGTCTGTTTAACTAGGTCCCTTCCAAACTCACTAAAATAATGCTGCAAGCAAACCCTACTGATATTTATTTTTGTCCAAGTCTTGTAGTTATGCGTTTGATCCTGACGCTCTTTTTGCATGTCTGTGGTCAGACTCGGCCACCACGAGAGGTAGAATGTGGGGATTCATTAACTGTTTGCACTTAAAGATGGAGGAATTGCCTTAAGTGCCTTTTCAAGGGTGTTACAACAAGCAAACTTGCAGGTTTGTTATCGATACTATTCCTTCAATGTCGCAGTTGCAAATTGACGTTTAGTTTGTTTAATTTTTCAAAGATGTCACAAAGATAACTGAACTTCAATACAAAGTCTGTTTGTTGAAAGCTTTTAGAACCTGGGTGTCTCGGATTGCAGAAATGTGAGTAGCTCTTGTCTAAGTCCAAAAACTCGTTCGCAGCCATTTCTCTACGACAGCTATCGACTAATGCTGATTTAGTTAATAATTAATTGTATGGCGGAAAACAGCAGCAAATTTTAAAATGCAAACCGTCTGGTTTTAAAGAGCCTTATAACACTGTAAGTTGTAATGTACGATGTAGACACTTTAAGTTAGCTCATCTTACAACCTACGGCCTACACTTACATTACGCCACTAAGCTCAGGTACAGTACTTTACGTGCAATTGTCCACTGTCGATAATGGAAGATCTCTCCATGTCTATGATGTTATCATACCAGCTTCTACTCTAACAATGTCAGTGCTTCCATAATTAAATTGCATAAAACTTAATGTTTTCGATTTTTCCCCATGAAAGTGAAAGCTTGTGAAAACACGTTCGCGACGCTCTTGAAATTTCGAAACGACGCACCAGTTGGGAACCACTATTTTCCATCCGGTTTACCATTTCAAAAGGTACGGGGTTTCATCAAGATCTTCACTGTGAGTGTGGAACGCCAGCATGTCAAAAAAATCGTGAAGGTTTTCCGATGCATCGTAATCATAGCTAACGTTAACACATAATTACGGCCGCCATAATAGACTGTCGCTTGCGTTAGGGTTAATCTGCGTGCATATGAATTTTAACGCTGTGGTAGCGCAGTGACCAGTTCGATGTTAGATACTGTAAGTTTGTAATTTCATTGATCAAAGTGTAAGATTTTGGTTTGATTCCAAATGAGATTGGCTTAATCTTGCTGGCCATGAATCAAGAATTCACACTCCTTCTTGTTTTTGATATTTGAAGTTACGGTATATTGTTTGAATATTAATACGCAAGATATAGGCAGAAAAGGTTCAAATTCTGTGATAGACCACGGCCAACAGCATTATTATTACAGTATTGACACTTTACAAAATTATTACCAATCTTAATGTTGTTCAAATAGAACAAAAAACATAATTAAATTTAGACTTAAGCAAAATATTGTACTAACAAAACACAACATATAACTACATTGAATAAAAAAGCCTATTCACATTTAAATAAATCACTGACTTGGTAAATTTGACAGAACAAGTGTTAGACGTATAAACTGACAGAACAGCACTATCACTATTGAATTAACTTGCTAGAATTCTTGCTAGACATCACATTCAGACTACGAAACCTCCAGAAAAGCGAGGCTAAAAACAGCAAATGATAGCTGGAGAGGAACAAACAAATAAGAAAATAACAAAATAACAACTCCATTCCGGGACACAAAACAAAAACTAATTTACCAGCTCTGCAACTTTTACGGCCAGTGTTGCTTATCAACATTAATCAAAAAGAATAAAGGCATTAAGGATTAGAAGTATAGCTGCTTTTACACAAAGAGCAACACCCGGCGGATCCAGGTGGGTGGGCTCAAATCCCCCTAAGTTTTAAGTTATACATATTAGGCCAATTACATGAGTTCACTCATATATTAGACGCTCAAAGCTATAACATTAGCATTTTCTTTCTTATCTCAGCCCGCATTTGATCGCAATCTATTCATATTGCAGTTGGGATATATCGCAAGCGACCAAATTCATTGCATCAAGGGCGATGATGGCGAGCTGGGCGCAGGCAAATTTTCAGTAGTGGTCAGAGGATTTCATGAAAAATATGGTGATATTGCTGCTAAATGCAGCCCTTTTTACGGGAGCAACAAGTACAAAGAAAAAGTAGGAAAAAGGTAATAAAGTTTCTTTACTGTTATTGCATTACTTTTTGTCATATCGATTGAAACAATTGCATGTAGCCTAGATGTGCTGAAAATTTCTTATTAACTGAAGACGGCCCATTGAATAATAGAACTCCATAAACAGAAGAAAAATCATTACCGGTATTTCTTTGAAATAAAAAGTTTTCCAACTCCAATTCCCATCGTGTTAACTGTAGCTGCTAGTCTCCGCTTCTACGTTCCACCTAATCATCATTTGACCCGATTCCGCCATCATCATTCGTTACTGGTGTAATATTCCTGTTGATACCATACATAGTTTGCTCATCATGCGATCGTAAGCCGGTCAAGCTGGTCGCAGTGCGCGGAGTGGCATGATCTTGCTCGATCACCATTGCGTAACGACTATGTTTGTTCGTGGTTAGTCGAAGCAAATGGTGCTTGAGTAACAAGGAACTAGCAATCTAAGAATACTTTATTTGATTGGAGATCTTGACGGATTTCTGGTCAGTCATCCGATTAATCACATGAATCAAACTGGGTCGTAGTGTTTTATTTTGCCAGCAAGCTAGTGGCATTCACTCAGCGCAAACATTAACACCAGCTTAAAACACCAACCCATTTCAGGCATCACATAAACCATGAGCAAAAAAGATGAGACACTAAAATTTTTCGGAATTTGGAAGAATCTGTTTGATCTATGCATTTGCCAACCAGCAGTGATATAACAGTAGGCCTACACCCCAAAAAGATTTAATGAGCGCTAATATTTCATTAAGGCGATATTCTCCAGTTGTTACTACACAGTATCGTGGCCAGGGTGGTCCAACAAAACCAGTGGCGTAGCCAGCTTGAAATTTTGCGAGGTAGGGGGCAAAACAGTACTCGATCTCCAAAATAAAGTCATCAATGATCAATATCTAAAAAAAAGTCCTTGGTGGCAAGAAACTGCCTCCTGTTTCTCCCCCTGGGTCAAAATAGGCGTAAATCCCTACACCAACATTGGTAATGGAAATATTTCGGAGGGCAATTGCACCTAGCACCCTTTGCCTTTTCTGGTCACGCCTTGAATCAAAGCGCACTGCCTCTTTTTTTATATGAAGCGTAATCTGAAGAATGCTCAGAAGATTCTCCTAACTGTAATTTTTGACCTCTTGTAATTTGCACCCCCAAGTATACAGTACGTCATTCTATTTCATTTCAAAGTACAGTCCAACACATCTTTATCTTGGGTCAACAAGTTACTGGATGCTTTTCTTAAATTTCCTTTGTACATCGCTTCCCAAGCTACCAACGTCATAATTACCGTGTCCACATTTTCGATTTCAGCGCGCTATTGGCCCGCGGGTTTTGGTTTTAGTAAAAAAAAACATACTTAAGAAAAAGTCATACCTGAAATTGGACAGGTGGACAGGGTAAGTACATCCTGCACCGCAAATTATATTATTTTGTTGCAGATTTGAAAACGAAGTGAGGATTCTGCAGCAAGCCAAGCATGATAACATTGTGAAAGTTCATGGTTGGACGAAATGGGACTGTGGAATGGCTGTTATAATGGAATGCTTGCCTGCAGGAAATCTTTGGGATGATCTTCTTGATGACGATTTTATTCCAGTGAAACCACTGCTTCAATTGAGGCTTTCAACCGACATAGCAAGCGGGCTTGCTTGTATCCACAACTTATACCCGCGTGCAAGGGTTATTCATGGCGATATTAAAGCACAAAACATACTTCTGACTAAAGATCTTCGTTGCCAAGTCGCAGATTTTGGAGGTTCAAGAATAGCCAAGATGAGTGAAAGCTCTTCAATTGGTCAACAAACTTTTGCTGAAATGCACCTTACAAGAATCTACACATCTCCTGAAGTTATTAACAATCCATTGTCAGACATAGAACACACTCATGACATTTACTCGTTCAGCCTGATAATGTACCAGATCCTCAGTAGAAAAGAACCTTTTGATGTTCATTGCAAGCCGGTGGAACTGATTTTAAAAGAAGTTGGAAAAGGCGAACGGCCTAAGTTAGAAAAGATCCAACAAATGTGTTCTGAAACGGAATGTGAGCGTGATGCTGAAGTTTTACGAGCTTTAAAAGATACCATGACAGAGTGTTGGAATCAAATACCGACAAATCGTCCGGAAATGAGTGACGTCCGAGATAAATTTTTTAGCCTGCTTACAAATATTGAGAAAAATGAAGTGGAAGAACATGTCATGGAAGCAAAGGCGAAAATAAAAATTATAAATCCTCATTCGAAGAATTGTCAAACCGTTGTCATCTCTCAACTTTCTTTGCCTAAACTCTATGAGTCTACAGGTTTGTAAACAAGAATTTGCTGGTTAACTACTGTTGTTAGTGTTTAACACCAGCCTAAAGAATTAATTATATGTTAGAACTTAATTTTTTCAACGAATTTTGTTTTCAGAACTTTTTTTACAGAGGTTTCCTCAGTGGCTTCAATGGCTAGAAGTAGCTTGGCTCAGACATTTCTTCATAGGTTAAAGGATTCGCACGAAAAAATTAATGCAAAAATATCCACTCAAATGGAGGTCCTTTCCACTCCTTTACCAAGAAATGCTAAGCAGCTAAACCTAAACCTTCTTAGCCAAAAGGTAAGTTGTGAAGCTATTTCAAACTACCGGTTAAAGTGGCAAATGTAAAAATGGCTGGGCAGTGTTGCTTCCCTGTTGAAAACTGAAACCTCCTAATTCTTGTAAAGAAACTCGATATGTGCGTGATCGGTTAATACCTCTTTGCTCTGATATCTGTACTGAACGATGCATCTGGTACAACTACCGTATTTTTCGGACCATAAGGCGCACTTCACAACTTTTTGTTTTTGAAAGATTGATCGTGCGTTTTATAAGCCGGTGCTCCTAATGTATGGAGCAGGAAGCAATTTATGCTTTATTGCAATTCTGCCGTAAATATCAAAAACAATATACAGTAACTGCTTTTTTTTCGATTTTAAGTTTTTTGCAGTTTTGGTGTCCTGTTCGGGCCTATTCAACACTGAATGTGAAAACCTTCCCCTAAATCAATGTTTTCCTCTCTTTTTTTACCCCTTTCATGAGGCCATTTTCCCAAAAATGCGGCTAATACAGTAAATTGCAAGAACAACGGAACGTTCGTTACGCTGTTTGTGTATTGCATTTATCTCGTCAATAAATCACAAAAAGACCGTAAGTACTTTACGCTGTTTTTGAAAATTTTATTTTGTTCATGAATCTCTAAAAAATTATGAAAACACCGCAACGTTACTTAACGTTTTTTCAGTCATGCAATAGCGGCGTTTTTTCATTGATGATAAATAGCAAGAACAACGTAATTGATTTTATATTATTCAGTAACAAATCACAAAAACAACGAAACTGCTAATTATTATTGCGTAACATAGCAGTTACGCAGTTACGCATTGTTCTTTTCATTTATTATGCTAAAATTTGCGATCGCGCAATTTATTTTTCAGTCAAGCTGTTTTATCGCTTATTAATGCTTAAAAAAGAAGCGAATGTAACAAATTGAAAAAACAATGTAATGGATAGAGTTCAATTTCAAACCTCTAAAACAACATTTTCAAAAAGCCCCATTTTACCAAAAAGTTAATGGTTTGTAGATAAAATCTCTTTCTGTCGAAGTACGAAAAATGAGCGTAAAAGAACAAACAGAAACGGAAGGGTATCCGTCTGAACCTCCTGTTTTTTTTTCAACAATTACAGTTTTGCAGTTACGTCGTTCTTGGTATTTTGGCAGCATTGCAATATCGAGTATTCTTTTTTAATAAACTTTATGCGACAATCTTATACTTCTCAAAAACCCTTACGTCTTATTGTCCGGTATACGCCTTACGAGTGCAAAAAAAAAAAAAAAAATCAGAGCAATTTATCAATCACTACGCTAGTAAATTTCACGTGTGTTTGCATGCTCCTACACTATCAAGTGTTGACATCATTAATCGTTCATACTATTTTAAGTTTTTTTGTATGTCATTTTGTTTGACGACAATCAATGGTCTGTAAGCTGATGTATTTAAGTTCTAAACGACACAGTACATCGTACAAGCTTTCACAAAGGAAATTAGCAAAAAAGTCATCCACAATACCATAGTTTTGTCTAGGTCAAAAGGTAATTATCGCAAAAGATTATTACTTTCATGTCCTTCTCCAAATTGCTTCACTGAATCATTGCATCTGGTAATACGAAACTTATACTAGAAAACTTATGAGGAAACCGAACACCTTCATCGAGATGTTGACGATCTTCGAAAGGAAGCGGAAAAAATAGTTAGTGTGAAGTCAACAGGTTCTTCCCGAAAATATTTTCAAATCAAAGATGAGGTGCAGACTTTACTTGATTCCTTTTCAACTTTTCAAAACATGACTAATTTTCAACTCGAAAAGTGAGTTGTATTTCGCGACTCAGATAGCCAGTACTGTAGATAAAGTAGTCGCAGTAATAGGCCTAGTGTCTTTTGTTTCCGCGCCGTCAACACAATAAAAGAATACGATAAGAGTAAGGAAATATAACGCGGTACAAGCAAAGGGAAGAGGCAACAAAACGATTAACGTTATGGCAATCAGGTAAGAGAAGAGGAGTTAACAGAATACAGGAGTGGGTGTCTGCTTCAGGATCATTTGGGTTTGATTCGGAGTTGGGTCGAACCAATAACCTTAGAATTGGTATATATTTACTGCTTTCCTGCTTGACGTTCAGCGATAAAGAGACAATGCGGAGAACAAACCGGAAAGTTTGCTTGTTATGTTACATGTCAGGAAAGACACTTCAACATTTTTTGATGCAGGATCAAAGGCATGACAACATTGATAACAGAGTGGGAAGAAATTTTCAAGAAAGTGGAATTGGCTGAAAAATTGATGACAAAGGACGATCCAAACATCCCTTCAAACCAACCTTCTTCAAGCAAAGAATTGGTGGTAGGCAAATTAGGCGCAGTGGTAACCACATAGCTATCGGCTCGGAGGTCTCAGGTTCAATTTACGGATTGTCAAATCGGACATAGGCCCGTATTTTAAGAGCCGACTCAAGTTCGAACTCGAGTCGTTCTCAAGTTATCAAACCTGAGTCTGAATAAAGTCAGAGGTCGTGCTCAAGTTCGCTTTTAAAATACGGGACATAGTCTCGACGACGATTGACCATCGCTGCTCGATGTTTCTTCGGAGTTCGAAGTTGTGTGGCCCAGGCTCTAAGCTACCGGTCCCGCCCTTCACTCGTAAAATGCTTTGGCATGATACCGCAACTTTAATGAAAATTTGAGACCTTTTTTGTTGAAATTTGCATTTATTACTCTGCAGGAAATGGTTAAACTGATCCCAACAATCGATTCGAATTTCAAAAATTTTTCAATAAAAGTGGAAGAAATGAGAAAAGATTTGCCATATCTTCCTGAAAATGTTAAGAAGGCGGATGATATGGAAGAACTTCAAAGTGAAATTTCGTCCAAAGAAAAGAGATGGAACGCTATCAAAGGAAAATTGAGAAGACTCTCTTTCGAAAAAAAGTCAAATACATCCACAGTTGATGCTGGTAATTAACGCTCTAGCTATTTGGAAAGTTTCATCCCGTTTTGATAAACAAATATATTCGAACTTGACTATATTTGGTCTTCGTTTTAATTTTTCATAGGTAAAGCGTAAACTAAGTGAAGTTTTGCAGATGCAGAACTTCAGTAAAACTTTGCAGAAGCAATAATTATTGTTTTCCAAGCAACCCAACTTTTACCATTGCAACCCTTGCGTGTTTACAAAGCCTAAAATAATTTAGCTTGTACATTTTCTTTCAAGTTACGTTAAGTAAAAGACAAGTAGGCTCAACAGTTTTATCTCAAATGAAGTTATGTACCGATAATAGTTATTTACCGATTTTAATTTTAAAACCGAAATCAGCGACAGCTGCTGTACCGATTCTGCATCGCTGAAAGTCGGAAAAGCAAATCTCATTATCAGTTAGTGTGGAGCATCAGTCGCGGAAGCAACAGGCTCTGGGTTCAATTTGGAGTTCTGTCAAAGCAATACCTCGAAATTGATATTAACAACGACCCAACCAGATGTTCAGCAGGAAAAATACTATATGGAAAGCAATTGGCAAATTCGCTAGTTGTGTCGTGAGGACAAACATTTGTTTTGATTCCATCATCTTGGGTAGCTGTTAACTCCGAAGAAAGCTAGTCAGAAATTATAGACGGTTGCTTACATGCGTGATAGGGGAATAAATACGCTACTAATCATGATAATTCTTAAAACTATTCTTCAAGATAAAGAACAAGGCAAGAAAGATGAACTCAAAGAATCCATACCAGAGCTGGATAATTCAACCAAGTTTGCGACAAAACAACTGCAATTGAACGAAAATTTGGCATCTTTTAGCAAGGAGCAGCTGGTCTGTATTGAAGATTTTTTCATAGAGCTAATGGTCTTACTAAAATTCCGTTTGCTTATTCAGAATGCATAGCCAGTTTGCCATATGCTTGAATTATGACTCTATCTAATACCAAAAAGCGTTGTTTAGTTGCATTTTCGTATACTTGTAGCTAAGTCAACTGCTTCGGCTCAAACTTACTACTTCGCTATCCGGCATACTATCCAAAAAGGTGCGTTTACAGATACGGCTACTGTCAGCTACGCGTCACGCGGTACGCGACTGCTATTATGTAGGTAAATGTATGTATGGTAGGGTTTTACGTGGTCGTTCAACATGAGAATTAAAACAAATAAGATGCGAAAAAATTGCCGCGTTGTCTCCTGCCGCGTATTGGTAAGCACACCCTGATACAACTGCAGTACAAACTTGTTTATGCGTTAACGATTAAATGGGTTTATGCTCCGATTTTTTTTCCAAGACTGGCTGTACTTTCTGTAATTTAATCAGTTTTAGCCCTGAATTCTGTGCGCCATCAGTTTTACCCTGTCCACATGTCCAATTTTAGTGGGTTTTAGGTCCACAGTTCTTGCTTCTAGTTTCTGCATCATCATCAATTGCTTGATGCCATAGTTAAAATCAAGAAATTGAATGTGATGTAGAAACTGCAAACACAAACCGCGGACGTGAATCCCACTACAGTTGGACATGTAAACAGGGTATTTTTTTAGAACATAAATACGGTAATAGCTGACCGTTTGATTATGACTGTCATAAAACCAACGTGAAGTTAGTTGTAAAGGTAAAAGTACGCGACAGCGAGTGCTAAACACACATTGTGTAGGTCATTCGCAATTGGCGGCCCATTACAAATATCAATCATGAATGATTGAACGCTGTTAGTGAACATAAAAAACGAACAACACACATACACTTAACCCTTCACACTTCCGGTTGTGCAGAGCGCCTGGCGGGAAGCTGCGAATACTACTTTTAAAATCTTTAGTATGACCCTACCGGGAATAAAACCCCAGTCTCCCGGCTATCAAGTGGACGCTCTTGCCGATACACCCAGCGCGGGTTGAAGTTAGTTGTAGCCGAATGTGCAATTTTTAAATATGGTTCCGAAAAAGCGACAAGACAGTTTTTGATGACATTAATTTTTCTTTGCACATACTGCAGCCTCCTAAGAATATGCGGACGGCTACGACTGAGTCTCATAGGATAGATAACAAAGGTATTAATCAGCCCATTTCCAAAGCTGATCTATACGAAGCATTGTTATCGGTTCAAGGTAAGCTTATTGGTAGATTTGAGGGGTGGTAGCGTTATAGGTATCGGGGCGGTTGGTCTTGGACTTGCTTTTCGAGCCAGTCGTATCCGATGTCGGTTCGCCTCCGCTGCGACGTTTCCTCAGAGTTCGAAGCTGTGTCGCCCAGGCGCTAAGTCGCAGAAATTGGCTCCGACATTGGTTGCACGCTTCGGCGTAATACTGCAAGCATAAGAAAGATCTGATTTAACACAAAAATTAGATTCACAAAAACTCAAAATTGATATCTTTTTGATTTTTTCCTCACACCCTAAAAAATTTCTGGATACTCAGATTCAAAAATCAAATCTTCATTATACTCGCGACATTACGCCGATCGAAGCGTGTAACGAGTAGCGGGTCCCCCATCTCCGCTGCTAAGCTCCTTGGAGGCACAGAAACGTCGTAGCGGTGACGAGCGTTTGGCGACACTGTGTCCGATTTCATTGACCCGGGACCTACCGCACCGATAGTGATGTGCTTAACCAATACCTCAATACAGTGCCGTAGCAGCTCAGCTTTGCCCCCCCCCCCAAATTCTTTCAAGGGCTCCTACACTAAGCTTTTGATATACATTGTTTTGCATTTTTTCCAGTGCTAACAGCTCAGTGTCTCACCACAATGCCAATACAGTAGTAAAACATACGCTTTGTCACTGTGAAAAAATAAAAGATGTAATTTTAAGACAATTAGTCACACTCATTTATCCATTACATTGCCATTAAAATCGTCTAGCTAGAGGGCACTTTTTTTGTTCTCAGATGCTCTTATGACAGCATCATAATCTGGAAGCCGTACGTATTAACTTTCGATTGACAACATGACAGAGCCGGCGGCAGAGTGGTCGGCTTGGGGGGGGGCCAAGCGTTTAACAGGAGTGGGGGCAAAGTTTAAAATTAAGCACCAGAGCCGCTGTCTTCAAAAGAATAAGCTTGTTGATTAGGGAGGCCAAACATGTTATTTGGGGAGGCTAGGCCCCCCTGCCCCCTTCCTTTGCGCCGGCCCTGCAACATGACCCGTGAAGAACCAATCGGATGACCGAGCAGATATAGAGCGTCTGGTTCTGGATCGGTAGACTGAAGGTTTGATCCTGAGTCGAGTCAAACCAATGACTTAATAATTGGTATTCACAGCTTCCCTACTAAACATTCAGCATTAAGGGACAGTGTGGAGAACAAGCCGGCAAGTTTGCTCGTTGTGCCGGTGAGAAAAACACTTAACGGGATTCCCCTAGCTAAGTGTGGTAGACAGATGGCCGGCAACTCCTTAGCGAGCTCGTGTAGCGTTCCATTGCTTTCTGTGATAGGTGGATAAAATTGCCAATAAATGAAAAGTAAAAAGATAGTCTGCTGTTTGCCATATTAGATCTATTAAACGTTTTAATAAGTTTCAGTTTTCTGTAGCTTTGTTCAGCACTGGTAATCAGTAACAACGCATTTTGTGAATTCGAGAAGCAAGGCAAGCGAGCACTTATTGCTAATGATATAAAAGTTCAACGGAATTGAAGGAAGACTGCCAAATAAACTTGTGCCGTTCTAATCAGAAACCATCCGGTATATACCGGTAAAGAAAATACAATAGGCTCTAGCCGTGAATCGAACCCGTCGCAAAGGATCTGAACCTGCGTGCGGTACTGCCAGATCATATTGCTGACAATGCCAGTTCATGCACGAAGCTATTGCGTGTACACAACAATGAAACGACAGAAGCGATATCACATACCAGCTTAAAACTTTCTAGTATCGGCATAATAACCTGGTCCACCAGTTTACATTGAATCTCTTCCTCAGAAGCTACATGTTTAACATTTTCATCGTAATTAAATATTCTCTTTTTCTATTTGCATTCTTTTTTTCTTTTTACTTCTTGATTGAGGAAGACAGGACCAACGTCCAATTCCTGCGCTATTTCAAAAACAGACGTTGTCGAACTAGAAAAACCTCTTTTTAATGGACTTTCGCTTTCGGTGTCAGATCATGGTTACTGACAAAGAACTAGGGTAATATTGAATTCAATTTACCTATCGGATGGACGAGTGGATAGAGCGTTTGCTTTTGGATTGATAGACTCTGGAGTTCTATTCCGAGTCCGGTCAAACCAATGACTTAAAAATTAGTATTCACAACTTTCTTGCTTGACGTTCAGCATAAAAGAGATAGTGTGAAGCAAGCCGGCAAATTCACTTGTTTTGCCGTTGGGAAAGGCCATAAACGGGATTCCTCCATCTAAGTGTGGTATACAGGTGGTAGGCAACTCCTAAGCGAGCTCGTAAACAGCGCCCCATCGCTTTCTCGTGATAGGAGGTAAAAATGCGAATAAAAAATTGACTAAATAAAATTTTAAATTAAACTTTTTCAAAAGTAATGAATTTGAATTTAAAAATTAGAAAATGATTGGATCCAACACTCTACACCGGCCTCATTTTTCAAGTCCTACGCGCACTCTTACACAAAGTATATTCTTTATGACATCATCACGCAGTTTATGACACTAATTAAAAGGAAACGATAGCGAAAAATTTCAAAGCTGAAATATGGAATCCGAGCGCAAAAAATCCCATTCAACGCGATTCGCAAAGCAAAATTTTGTTTTTGAAATTGCTGCAATTTTGGGTCCTTGAAGACAATTTGCCCCCCTCAATAGGGGGGTTTGGGGGGCGGCTGCTACGGCTCTGCCCCAATAGGCCGGTCCTGTTTATTATTATTAAATATGTCAAATTTTCATTTTTATTGCTTAAATCTCTTGTAGGAATAAACAAAAGTGATGACGTTGCTCCTTTGCTGGTGGAAATTAAAAATCTACGTAAAGGCATCCGCAAGCTAAAAATACTTTCTGAGCAAAATTTGACGTCAGTTCTGGACGAAGATGCAGTCACGCAATCAATATATCAACTGCAAGTGAGTTGTTAAAAGTATAGACAATGTTACGAAATGCCTTGGTTTCAAGTAGGCCTAATAGGTATACCCTTTAAATGCGTGATAGTGGTTTGTAGTACGGTGCCTCGTAGGTGTAGCATTAAGCTGCAAATTAGTCATCTTCTCGTTGCTTTGGAATGACAGCCTGTGAATACATTTTGCCATTCAAATTGCGTCAAGAAGAGTCATTAGGCATGAGTTAATGTTTGCTTACATAGACTCTCTTGTTGGCTTTGTTGCGTTTCAGCTAGCTTATAAACTGAGAATCTTGTTCTTATCACTAACAGCAGTTTGAGATATCAATACAGTTATAGTATGATACTGTCGTTTTCTTTCTACAGCATAAGAATATTTTCCTAAATTTTTGTACTCTGACTCAATTTCATATTCTTCGTGTAAAGTGGTTTACACATATAAGACACTTCAGTTCGCTGATTAATTCAATCAAAATGAATTCTATCAGGGCAGTAAAATGAATTACGCATTTCTGATATACATATCTTGAAAACAGAATGCTTTAGTTTAGAATTTATCGGGCTATTATCATTAATAGCATGAAAATTTAATGTACTGTATTGTTTAGTCGTTTAATGTTTTGTTTTTTCGTGGAAAGCTGATAAGTGCTTTTTTTTCATAGGATATGCAAAAAAAGCTCGACGGTGAGTGGAAAGAGAAATGCGATTATGTTAACCGTCGGTGTGAAACCTTCTTTTCGGATACGCTTGCATCGCATAGACATTCCAACCTCCGAGAAGAGCGCGGGGAGCTCAACCACTTATGGAAAAACACCGTTGATGCTTTTCGAACTGAAATGAAACGGTAAGGTCAAATGTTAGTTCATCATAGCTACCGGTTTTTTGTATGAGGTACAAGCTCTATTTGCGAGTTTTTTGTTAATCTGAGCCACCACGGCGGGTAGACTGCATTGCTGTACAAAAATGCTCAGCAGAAATCATGTAACGCACTCACCTAGGAATTATCAGCCATCTGTCTACCCAGAGCCGGCAGCAGAGCAGTCGACTTACGGAAGCGAAGCGTTTGTCAAAGGGTGCCAAAGTTTGAAATTACGCACAAAAGCCGCTATTTTCAAAAAAGGAAGCTTGTTGATTTGGGGGCCGAGCATGTCGACTGAGGGGCCAGGCCCTCTGGCCCCGCTTGGCGTCGGGCCGCCGGCCCTGTGTTTACCATTCTGAGATGAAAAAATTCCGCGAAGTGCCATTCCAACGGCACTATGAGTAGACTAGCCAGTTTGTTCTCTACGCTGTTCCTGTAATGTGGAATGCCATTCATGCATGGAAGAAGTGAATTAGTATTGATATGAACTGACTTGGAATTGAACCTCAAGTCTGGGCTAACACTCTACTTGCCTGTCCATTGGATCGATGATGTTGTTCTAAGCAGCGTGGCCGAATGGTTTGGAGCATGGCGTTTACGTCGGCCATAATTGCAAGGTCCTTGGTTCAACTCCCATCCAAGTCTCATTGTTGCGTCCTTGGATAAGATGCTTCACAAAACTTAGCCCTGCTTAGTGAAATCAAACATGCAGCAAATTAAGGAAATCAGAATCAAAGCTCAAGGGGAAAACTCGAAAACATAGGCAACTCTTAGGCGAGTCTGGATTCGTCCTATGTATCGTGCCTCCAACGCTTTCTCGTGACAGGAGGATAAAAATGCAGAAATCAATCAAAAAGCTGGTAATGATTATTATTGTGGTGGACTAATAGTTACAGTTGCATTTCTTTCGAATTTCCAAAGGCTTTTGCTGGTGCAAGAAATTCTTCGATCCTACAATGCTGGATATAGGGCTTTACAAGATTGTAAGAATGAAGTCCAGAGCCACAAAACATTGTTGCATGAATCATATTCCAAGTTTCACAGCGTCAAAAAAATTGCTGAATCATTTACCGATGTTGAGGTGAGACCTTTTTACCTAATGCACAAACTTTATGTTGGAATGATTAGTTTTTCCTTTTCATTATTTTGTTAAACAAAAAGATTGCTTTAAAAATAAGCTTTTGGCGCTGACTGATTATATACCCCGTTTATTTGTAGCTGGTAAGCAAATCCAACAGCGTACTTCTACACGCTGAAGTAATGGATTTTAAAATGAATGAAGGTGAATAAATGTTAAAATGAATTTAAGTTTTGAAGATAGATTTTCACAAAATTCAATCTTCGTGCAATTTTGCTTTTGCACAAAATTGATTTGATTTGTAACGCAGAAAATAAAGTAGACCGAGATATCTTTCGCGTACTTTGAATTTATCCCATGTTTTATAAGGTAGGCTACCATTGCAATTATTTTTCACGATGTAGTTACAGTATACCTTTCACTAGAGGCCGATTCCTTAATAATAATCATTGTCTCATGCCAGCGCGCTGCCGAACGGGAGGAAATGGTTACGGAAACGCTAGAATCGGCAAGTATTGCTTGCCTATTCTCCTCGACCGCCGCCTTTGTTTTGCCGATTAGTGCTGGGAAAGTTATTCATATGAAATTCAAGATCAATGGTTATGGGTTGGATACGCTGGCGTAATTATAACTTGTCTATTAAATGCATAATTATTTAGGATTTGAAAAAGAAGATTAAGTCGGATGAGGTCCACATAAAAAATCTTGAAGAAGCTTTTGATCGGTATAAAGATCAGTTCAGTTTAATTCGTGGTCAAGGACTGCTTGATTTAAATTCAAAAGTGAATAACCTCAGAGGAGATTGGAATGCCTTGAAAGAATCTCTCAATAACTTGTCGGGGTCAATGGTTTTCGAGTTAAGAAGATCGGTGAAACGTCAGTCGCTTGTTCGCTTTCTCATATGAAATCTCGATAATTACTGAAATCTCGATAATTTTTTTTTTGAAATTTTTTGAAATCTCGATAATTACACGTTCTTATTAAGTGTATATTTAGTAGCGTATTTATTCTTCTATCAAGAAAAAACGATCAAAGTGCTACCATGAGCTCGCTAAGGAGTTGCCGGTCCTCTGCCTACCACACCAAGATGGGGAATACCGCTATAAGTGCCTTTCCCAACGTCACAACAAGTAAACTTGCCGGCTTGTTCTTCACACTATGCCGTTAATGCTGAGCGTCAAGCAGGGAAGCAGTGAATACTAATTTTAAAGTCTTTGGCCTGACCTGACTCAGAATCACACCCGAATCTACAGCTTCAGAGAGGGACGCTCTTTCCACTCCGCCATCGGAAATGTTCTAACGTTTTCTTGATTTGTGCAATGTTTTTTTTTTGTACTTCTGCACCAGGGACACAGTTAGCGATAAATGTAGAGGAGGGACAAATTGCAATGGCCCAAAGACTACAAAGATTGCTGTAAGCGATGAAAACGTTTTAAACACACTCTAAACTAGGGTTCATCAAAAACAAAAGGGGTGGCAATTCCCCAGTGCCCTACCCTGGCTGTGCCATTGTCCCTAAGCAAGATTTGTATAATGATTTGTGCCAAGTACATGTGCATCAAATTTTATTTTAACCTGAATTGTTCAGTAAGCATAGGCTTATGGTTACAACATTGCAGTTTCGCGAGATTGTTCATACAGCTCCGTGGAATTGCAATCATTTTTTTTATTCAGGTGATTCTGTTGAAAAAAAAGCGAAAGGAAGTAGTGCTAAACCAATTGAGTACGTTGATATGAAGCCTCAGTCAAACGATGACGAGAACTTCGCCTCTGCAGTAACTGATGCGGCTGCAAGCCAACATGTATGATGCTTTCAAACATTTTTTATTAACGATGAGTTTGGCAGAAGTGATTCTGGCTTTAATGTAAGCGAGTGATTTAATGAAAACATTACTGCAAAAACTGACAGAAAACTACCTTTGTAAGTTTTCGGTATTGGATTGGTAGATTTAAAGAGCCGTCTAGTTTAAATTTATTTTTTACTTTGAATGATTTTAAGCGTATAGTTCAACGTGATGAGATGTTTTATAATCCCAATCCACGTCCACATTGACCAGAAACTTGTCACAGGCCATTTGGTCGCGCCGATACGGTAAGTTTTAAAGAACTGGAAAAGAATGTTATGCATTACACAGCAGCTGCCGCGTAATGCGTATCCATTATGCATAAAAGCTTTCATTTTTGCATCAAACATTGCTACGCGATTGGAATACTCGCACCTTCAACGGGTACAAGTAGATGTTGCCGGGGATGGAAGAAACCTTTGAGTACGCAAAAGTATACAATATGAGATCCGAAATTGGTTTCATCGTTCTAGTAGGGTGGAGGAGTAACAACCAAGATAATCTCGAAGCGGTGGTGTAAAATAATTTTAACAAACGCTCTAAGGCAGTGGTCGGCAAACACCGGTCCGCGGTCCGTTGCCGGTCTGCTAGAGGCTCGGTACCGGGTCGCGTGCTTTTCCAGATTAAATGCATTAAAACAGTGGTCGGCAAACACCGGTGAAGTTTGTAACCGGTCCGTTTGCGTTTTCACATTAAATGCCTTAAATTTGAAACATTTGACAGAGTTAGCTCCATCGCAGGGTAAAGACCTTTTTTTCTTTTTAGAGACACCCGAGAAAATCGCAAGTTGAATAAATCCGAGCTGTTTCATTGCTAAAATATTAGTGATTTTTCAAAGGCCGGTCCACAAAAAAAAATTCAGTTTTAAACCGGTCCACTGTGCGAAAAAGATTGCCAACTACTGCTCTAGGATTCGCCAGAAAACCGATACAATTCGGATTTATTAGTAATATTGCCTTGTTGATCTATATGTAGCCCACCTACCGATTTAAAACCACTTGGTTATTAAAGCAGAACGTATAGCTCGCCTAAACCGTTGCCTTGTTGAAAAATGTCTGTTGTAAGCGAAAAAAAACTTAATCGATCAAACATTTACTTACTTGTTTGTTGATTTTTGCCGTTTACTTAAAGCCTATTGATAAAATAAGTTAGTATAAAATTGATCGACAGCTTTAGTAATTTCAAGAGCATTAAATATTAACACAGATTATATTAGTTTTTTTTAAAGTAGGCTTAATTAAGAATTACTTGCTCATCCATTGGTGAATAGCATAGCCGGATTAAAAATGTAGCATTTGCTACGAGCCCAACACTGGCTTACTTCGGTTTTGGTAAATGGTTCTTTTTTTTTGTTCATTGGTACGTAAAACACATTTAAAAAAAAAAAAGATTTGCTTGCTTCAGATCTTGTTTAACTTGAGGATAACTTCCAGTTGTATTAATTTTCGAACAATATTAGGCCAGCTGCATTAATTGTTTTTCGTGAAAAACTTTTTTTAGTTCACAACCTAGTTTCATGTATACATCGTTGTACGATAGACTATTTTTAGGTCACCATATTTTCACTAAGCTAAAGGAGGGCAGCTTCTTTGAGGGTCATCACGTGCGCAGATGTCCTTTTCTTCGCCCAAAAGCTAGTGAAGACCAAAAAAAGGTCATCTCGTCCGCAGATGTCCATTTTTCCGCCCAAAAGCTAGTGAAGACCAAAAAAAAGATCATCACGTCCACAGACGTCTATTTTTCCGCCCAAAAGCTAGTGAAGACCAAAAAAAGGTCATCACGTAGGCAGATGTCCATTTTTCCGCCCAAAACAAGTGAAGACCAAAAAAAAGGTCATCACATCCGCAGGCCTGCAGTTTGCACTGAAACTTTCCGAAATTTTTCGTGGAAAAACGATTTGACATGTTTTCACCGTTCACAATGCCGAAAAGGAGGACATTTGACCATTTATTGGCGTCCTTTTTGGTCAAAAAGGAGGACATGTCCTCCAAAAGGAGGATGTATGGTAAGCCTAGCTATTTTGTAACGTAATTTACGTAAAATTGCCACAAACGAAGCCAGGGTCAGCGTATTCCGATGACAAACAGTCAAAGACGGCCTAGTAAAGTTCGATATTAGGTAGGCTATAACGACCATACCACGCTGGGCTTTAGTGTAACCGCGGTAAAATGTACCGATAAGATTACTTTTCAAATAGCCTAACTCAACTTTTCTTTTCATAAAACAACATCTATGCTGAATACAGAGCTGGGCAACCGCTAGTTGAAACAGAGCGCCGCAACCGCTTTATGACTAAAAAAGCAGTGGCGCTGCCGCTTACCGCTGCTTGTTTACAAAACAGCGCCGCTACCGCTGCTGCGTAGGAAATAGCGGACGCTGCCGCTGTTTTAGAGGAAAAAAGTCAAAAGCGCGATGACATTCTAATACTGTACTAGTGAAATTTCAAGTTTATTGACGAAAGTAGTAGTGCGACTACATGCAGTGTAATAAAAATAAAAACGAAGCGATGTCGAGCACAAGTACGAGGCATAGCGATAAGCGGTAACAAATATAGTCAATCGTTGATTTTTAGTGGTTTTCGTCACTTGCTGCTGCAAACTTTCACGTCATTTGCTGCTGCAAATTTCGTGAAAATGAAACCAACAATAAATGTAATGCGTTTCCATGCAGTGATTAACTTCCCATGACAAAAGCTTAAAGAAATAACATGCTACAACTCAAGATCAGTCTACGTATAAGAAACCAAAAGGAAAAAATTAGAGCATCGTGTAACAGCAAAGCGAAAAACTATACAGCTGGAAGTACCAAGGATAATTAATTATCAAATAACATTGCGGGCGCCGCATTACCTTCTCCAGACGGCCTTACGTCACACCTTTGTAGGCAAGGTTATTAATCAAGTAAACTAATAACAAATAATTGAAACTTTGAAGAAAAACGTCAAGGCTCCAACTTTCTCACCCATCAATCTACCGATATTTTCTTCCAACCTCTAGTAGCCTATCTCCCGTTGAGAAGCCAATTATCAGAGATTGAGACTTTTACCAAAAATTTCGTTTCTCTCAATCTCAGTTTAAAAAAATTAAAGTGAGATTGTGAGAAACAAATTTTTGGTTGCTGCTCCTTCCCACTACCACAATCGCGAAGCAATTAACAGATGTTGAAGACCGAGAAACAAAATTTTGAATTGTTGCCAAACAAAATGTTTGCGTTGCTTACATTATACCATTATTAAATTCGAAATTTTCTAGTCCTACGCTAACCTAAAATTTTGAGTCTCGAGGCTTCTCATATACCGAGACCATAATTTCACGAGAAGGAGACTCGAGATCGAGAGTTCAAGTCCACGACCGAGACGAGACTCTAAAAATTGTGCTCGAGACTGTCTCAAGACCCTAGACTTACCGGTAATTGTTGCGCGAACTCTATCACTACCAACTGTCAGTCAATTTAGGTAACCGGTACGCATCCATGTAACTATTTCGAAATATGCAACCGGTACAGAATCATTTTTCATAAATGCACTTAAGACTTTTTGTCCTGTTCTTCAAACGTTGTGTGTCAATTTGCAGAATCATGAACTGTCACACTAAGCAGTAGCGTCAGCGCGAGATTAATTGCATTAAATGGGGCGCTGGAGTGCTGCCGCTACTCGGCCAAAATAAAAGCGGCGCTGCCGCTTGTTGCTGGTCACTGAAAAAACTGCGGTGCTGCCGCTACAAAAAAAGGTAGCGGCGCTACCAGCGCCGCTACGCCCAGCTCTGATTGTATAACGGTCAGGGCCGGATTTACCAACAGGCTAGGAAGGCTGAGTCTATGGGGCCTCGCAGAAATACGAGGCCTCGTCACGAACAACGAAGACCTTTTTATGAAGACTTTTTTTGGAAATCGACCATTAAGACCTTTATAGGTCTAAACGTAGAGACAAGAGCGTATTTAGGGGGGGCCATTGTGCCATGGCCCCCCTTTTTGACTTCGCCTTTTAGTAAAAAAGAACAAAATGAATGGTGTCAAGTGACTAAAATATGCCGGACTCTGTTGATGGTTTCTGTAGCTTATGGCCAAGGGGGCAGAATGAGGGGTATGCATCCTCCCACCAGCCATTTTCAAACATGTTTTTGATGTATACAATTTTTCCATAATTTCGAACCTCTTTCATAACGATAAGTCTTAGGCCATACGCCTTCAGCACGTACATCGAAAACGTGCGAACAAAATGCATCATAATTATTTGGCTAGCCATTTAGAATTAGGGTCAAAAAATTTAAACAAAATTTGGGTGAGAATTATTGAAAAAGCACTAAAATAACCATTGCAGCATGTAAATTTTCAAAAATTTTCCGGGAGAGCATGCCCCCGGACCCCCCCTAGAGCCTTTTCTGTGTCTCAATCAGCTTCAAATTAGTTCTGCCGAAAAAAATACGCTTGAAAAAAGTGTGAAAATTATGGCTCCCCCCCCCCCCCTTTTCAAAATTTCTCGCTACGCCACTGCGTAAAGATGAGTATGATCGTTGCTCACTAGGGCCTCATTGAAGAAAAAGCCCAGGGCCTCTCATTGTCTAACTCCGGCCTTAATAACAGTAATTCAATTTGTATTAAAAGGGAAATCGCTGGTCGCAAGCGTACAATCTTTTTGTTCACAATCTATAAATTATGTTTGCGAGCTTTCTATGATATATTAATGTAGAACCCTGTCTTTGTTCCGGTCGGCAGGCCCGCCGAAAGGGGGGGCAGAAGGGGTCACTGTCCGGGGGCCCGGGGACACAGAGGGGGCCGGGGTTCAGAATTGTCAGGTTTAGAATGCAAAATTCATCAGCTCAAACTACGGCCCGCGGACGCAATGTTTTTTTTTTTTTTTATTTCGGGCCGAAATTCAAACATATGCGGAGGCTATGACCTTATTTTGCTCATCACTAGATGTTGAACCGAAATTTGAACATCTGCGGAGACTATGACCCTTTTTTTGCTCATCACTTGATTTTGGACCGAAATTCGAACGCTCTGACCTTTTTTTTGCTCATCACGTGATTTTGGTGCACCACTGACCAAAGGGCCCAAACGAAATTTTCGCCCCGGGGCCCGAAATTTTTCTCGGCGCCCCTGCCGGTCGGCGCGTGATAACAACATCAAATTGTGTGCGGGAGATCTAGGGATCGATTCCATGGCCAGTTAACTTCGGCAAAGTTTTCCCAAGGGTTAGCTAACGCTGCTACTTTTTTTTTCCGAGTTTGCTGGTTAGGCGTAATAACGCAAATATGAAAAAGATTTGATCTTGTTTTTGCAGATGCGTGGCATTGATTTGCAAGACCTTGAATGCGTGATTGGGAAAAAGGGCTATCTTGGAAAAATTGTTAGAGCCGGATTCCACAAAGATCATGGCCCTGTGGCTATTAAGTGCAGTGCATTCGAAAGCAACAAAAGCAGAAAAGAAAATCTTATAAAGTAAAGCTTGTAGTTAAACGTAAAGCAGCACTCTCTTTCTGGATCATATAGTTTTTTGATTGCTTTGATTTCTCTTAAAACGAGCTCGGTTGCTTAATTGATCAAATCTATTTCAGACCTTCTAATCATTTGTTATTGCTGCATCAATGTTCTGCTGTACCTGCACAAAGGCTATGTATTTAAAGTAGCACTGAGTTAAGCACTATTTTTTCCTTTACATTTGCTGTTGTCCCGGACGTTGAGGTAGCTTGAAGTAACGTTTAAACCAGGCTCATTATGACAAATGGGCACCAGGACAAACGGGCATCAAGACAAATGGGCACCGGCACATAAGGGCACTGGGACAATTGGGCCCAGGACCATATATGCATCAGGATAACGTACGAGGACCTGGACAAATGGGCATCAGAAAATTGTGCACTAGGAAAAATGGATGCTGAACAAATGGGCACCGGACAATTGGGCACCAGGACAATTAGGCACAAGGACAAATGACACTAAAAAATTGTTCGGTGACCATTTGTCCTGGTGTCCATTTGTCCAGTACCCATTAATTGTCGTTTGCAGCACAAATGGGTGCTAGGACGAATAGGCACCTAACAATTTTCTGGTGCTCATTTGCCCCGGTGCTGATTTGTTGTCCTGGTGCCCAATTGTCCTATTGCCCATTTGTCTCGGTGCCCACAATTATCCTTGTACCCATTTGTCCAGTGCTTATTTGTTCTGGTGCCCATAATTATCCTGGTGCCCATTTGTCCTGGTTCCCATTTGACCGTAAACCTCATGATCGCAGGGTGACTGCTTCAACTCCCACCTAGGTTTTACACTTGTATTTTTGCAATCTTCGAAGCGGTCATCTCTGATTCTCTGCTGGGCTTTTCGCCGCAAGCAGCAATGTATGCAAAGCAAGTGACAAACATCATTTAATAAATATGGAAAACAATTGCATATTTTAAGCAAATCCTGTTTTCATCTTGTGCATAACTTTTTTTATTTCTCTCGTAACAGGAAGATAAATATTACTTGAAACCAAAAATGGATCCAGAAGTTGTTTTAGGAGGTTTGGGGTTTAAAAGGTCGAAAAGTTATTCTTTAGTTCTGTGTGTCAGGAAACATCGAAGAAATAACGCACTAACTCGCATAACACAAAAAATGGGGGTTCTTGAGCTTTATCAACCTCCCCCTCCCATCCTGGAACCGTAAATGAAAAACAAAATTAAGTTATCATTTAATCAGTTATTAGAAAACCAATTTCTTTAGAGCAAACCACTTAGTGAAAAGTCTGTGAAGATAGTATGAACTGTTCCTGACTTACGATACGCCTCAAGTTTCGCAACGCTAGGTTTGGCATTCTGTAATTAGGCTACAAAGCAACGGCAATAACTTGCATATATTTTCAGAGCAATACGCAACGAAATAAAACTTTTTAAGAATATCCTCCATGAAAATATAGTTCGGGCGTACGGTTGGGGGGAGTGGGTGGAATTCGAAGCAATTGCTCTCATTATGGAGCACGTTCCTAATGGAAATTTGATGGAGATGTTGCAAAATCGATCAGCAAATTTGACTCCATCGCTTCGCCTTCGCTTATGTGCTGAAATCGCTGATGGGCTAGCCTACATTCACAATTTATCACCTGTTGGATTGGTACTGGACAACCTTAAAGTAGACAATGTACTTTTGGCATCTGGGCTGCAGTGTAAACTATCAGATCTTAGTGAAGCAAAGCCTTCCGGAACCCCACAAAACTTGGCTCAAACAGAAACGTACCTTTCCAGCTTAGAAATTTCATTTCGGGATCCTGAGCTCTTGGGAAAGCCCAGTGAAAGCGTTAATTTTTTCCATGATGTATATAGCTATAGTATTGTCATTTTTGAAATTCTTTGTGAAAATAAAGTAATGAAGTCTACTTCCCGAAGTCGCAGCTACATCAACGTTAATCTCCAAAAGTATCGTCCCAAAATAACTCACTTGGAAGAATTTGCAAACAAACGTTGGGTCCGAGGAGAAATTGACGATTACAAAATTATTAGGGCCCTTCTTGACTTAATGCAAAATTGCTGGTCACGCACAGTTTCTCTTCGACCGACAATGATTGAAGTAAAGAATCGTCTCTTTTCCTTCTTGCAAGAAAACATTAAGCCTGATCAAGCTGGTAAAGATGCAGACCTTGCTTGCCAGTTAAGCATTGCTCGCGGTGATCTTCCAATGGCGCCACTTCAAAGCTTTAGTGAGCTCCGACCAAGTAAGTAGTACATTTCAATTTGTTTAAAGATTTCAAAACGTGCTGGGACTTTCATGCCAGAATAAGGGTCACAAAGATCGTTATATGCTGACCCATTTTATTCAGATCTTCGCTTACTGGAAGCAAACCTTATTTTCTGACTTCTTTAAAAGAGAAAGCCATAGTTTTCAAAGTTAAAGCTATAAACGCAAAGAGACTAAGCAAGAAATCTCAATGCTTCCTTAGTGTTTTGAAGCTTGCATTTCAAGAGCACACTCTTATCAACTTTGTGTTTCTTTCACTGTTGCCGAAACTATAGTACAGTTTGTACCATAGTCAGCCCGATTTTTCGTTTGTTTTTGTGAAGATAACTTGTGACATTTTTAGCAATTAGGTCTGGTTAAAATTCTTCAGTCCCAGTCAAAATAATTTTGCCTTGAAGTTTTGTGTACGACTCCTGTTAGCTTAACAAAAATTAAATATTCAGATTTTCCGTTACTTTTTTACCAACGTGAAACTGGTTTCGATGCCGAAACTTTGAAATTACCAAAAACTTCTACTAGGGATGTCCAGCAAGCACTTCCTTATGAATCAGCAGGTAATATTAGGTGGTGTGTGCTATTTAATTTTCCTCTGCATATAGCTGATGGCCAATATGGGTCTTTATAAGCAGACGGCATTACAATGCTTGAAAAAAATTTGGCCTTGAATTAAATTTGATCACTTGATTTTATTGTGAAAGTCCTAAGAGTATTTTTTTACACTTAATTTTCACGATTTAAATTACTGTCGTATTTCTAGATGACATTTTGATCTTTGATCGAAAAAAGGTGGTTTTCTACAATTTGAAAAACAAAACCATTTCAAAACTACCGGTAAGTCTAAGCCAAGCTGGCAAGGTGCGATATTTTTAAACGAGTTTCGCAACTTATTCCTTTGTGAATTACAGTAACTACAGCTAATGTACATTTTCTTATACCACATGACAAAACTATATAATATTATCATAACATAACATAGCCGGCCGGTTAACTCAGTTGTTACGATTTTGCTATTTGGTGCGGGAGGTCTGGGGTTCAATTACCTGGCTGGTCAAATCGGACACAGTGTCGCCAATGGCTCGCCACCGCTTTCACGTTTCCTCGGAGCTGTGTTGCCCAAGCGCTAAGCCGCGGATATGAGCTTGCCACTCTTGACACGCTTCGGCGTAATACCGTGATTATAATGGAGATTTGATCTTTTTATTGCATTTAGTTTGGGAAGTAATAAAGAATAGCGCTTTTAACCCCTTGCCTAGCCCGGGGCCGTAGCCAGCCTTTACGTTTTTTTTTTTTGGGGGGGGGGCTGAATATATTTTGAGGGGGGCTGAAAAATCAACCTAAATATTTTCTGATTTTTATTTTTATTGCTTCCCAAACCTTTTACGCGGAGTAATTCTCGATAACTATTTGTGGTTTGTGCTATCAAAGAAAAACGCGGCGTAATTCGCCCATTAATTCTAGAAAAAAGCGAACCTACAAATATGAATCAATCAATCAATTTATTTATCTTTACTTGAGCACATACATGTACATAAAGAAAACACAGGAGACTGCGAAAAGACCGAAGAAGGTCTTCGCGTCGAGCTGCCACCTAGATGAAAAGACGCAGGTGTGTCTTAAGGAGTAGCTCATACGAAATGAATAAAAAAGAAAAGAAAAATATAAAAATATAAAAAAAGAAAAATCCAAAAAAGAATCTTTCATCGTTTACTTTCCAGTTTACCACTGAAAAAATCCGACAAGCCCGTTTATGTTCTAACGTTAGTTTAACCCAACAGAGTAAGCTTGCTTGGTTTAATTGGATTTTTCAGGCACCCGGCCGTTAGCTCAGTGACCAAGCGCACAGGCTATCGATGCGGGAAGTTTGGGGTTCGATTCCCGAACCAGTCAAATCGCCACAGTGTCGCCAACGGCTAGCCACCGCTGCGACGTTTCTTCGGAGCTGTGTAGCCCAGGCGCTTAGTCGCGTAGATGGGCCCCACCATTCGTTGCACGCTTCGGCGTAATACCGCGAGTATAATGTACATTTGATTTTGGCATTTTTTCTATTTGGCTTTCACACCATCACATTTGAGCGATAGAGCTCTGAATCTATTGTCTTGCAATAATGGCTGCGATTGCCTACAACCAGCGGTTGTGTTTTCATAATGCAAATTTCGTTGACTGCGTTTGCAATACAGTTTATGTACAATTGCACAACACTCAGACATCAGTCTGTCTAACGATGAAAATTGAAACTACTTCTGCTTTTGGTATCAGGATACGAATCATAAATTAGTCTGGATATTTAAACTTAACATCGATTAAGGCAGTTATCTTGAAAAAAATTATAAACCTTTAGTTGGGTTTATATACCGTCATCATTTCGACATAAACAGTTTTGGAGGGCTAAAATAAATTCTGGGGAGCTTAGCCCCCTACAGCCCTTCCCGTGGCTACGGCCCCGATCTTGCCCTTTTTTTTCTTCCATGAGCCCCCAAGGCTGTATTCACGAAGGACATTGCTTGTGTCAATGTAGCTATTATTATTAAGAGTCACACTGCTTAACTTACTGCTATATTGATATTTATGTAAAGGATTTTGAAGAAGACCACGATCGAGGAACATTTCTCGTTAAAAATCGCCAATGTTATGTGATTGGTGGGTCATCTTCGAAGACAGAATGCATGAATTTTGAAGAAACAGTTCCATATTGGCACCAACTTTCACCATTAAAAGAAACACGAAAGCATTTAGCATCTGCAGTACTCAACGGTAATACTAAGAACAAGACCGTATAGGTTACAGTTTCATTGATGCAATGGAATGGTATATAATATTTGGGCTTGAACTTTTCACAATTATCTAAAGGTTTTCAAATGTTACTCAGAAAACTTAACGTGAGTGGTTAAAACGGAAAAAATTTTTATTACAAACCATGGACTCCTAGAGCCGCCAATGGGCCCGGAGCAAATTTTTGATGGGCCCTCTACCTTTTGCAGTCTTTAAGCACAAAAACAACATTTTAGTAAATTAATTCAGTGAGTTGGTTGCCTATTTATCGCCTTTATAGCGAAAAAAACGATTAAGGTGATATAACGAGCTCGCAGCTTGTTTCATCCTCGGGAAAATTTTGAGACTATTTTTGATGACCACGATGAACTACGTATTTACAGTGCAAGATAGATAGAAATTGAGTGAAGACAAGGCCAACGTCAAAGTCGTAGTGCGGATTTGGAGTCTTCCTACCAGTGCTGCGTAGACCTACTAACAGTTTTGAACATAACATTTTTGAACACTTATTCGAACCAAAAGTGTTTTTACCCGTACACGACGAAACTCTGCTACTCACGGATAAATATAACTGTGTTTCGGTGACTTCGTGTCTTGCACTGTCTTGCTGTTTCGCTGTGCCAACAGGGTCGAAACCAGGGGGGATGTGGGGCATGCATCCCCCCACCAGCCATTTTCAACAATGCTTTGGATGAATAAAAGTTTTCCATAATTTCGAACCTCTTCATAGCAATATGCCTGAGTCGCCTTAAGCACGCATAATCGAAACTGTGCGAACAAAATGAATGATATTTGGTGAAGCACTCAAAATTAGGGGCCAAAACCAAACAAAATTTGCATGAAAATTGTTCAGAACGCTCTAAAATGGCCATTGCAGTATGTCAATTTTCAAAAATTTCTGGGGGAGCATGCCCCCGGACCCCTCTAGAGTCGTTTTTGCTACTTTAGTTGAAACTCTGCCGGGAAAAACTACGCTTGAAAAAGTAACGAAATTTGGTGCCCCTTCCCTGATAAAAAAATTTCTAAAAACGCCCCTAACATGGCAACAATTTCAAAGGGCTTATTTATGCCGCCCGTTTCCGGGTCTAAACGTCATAACGTCTTTGTGTTTAGTTAATATTCAGCCTAATTTAAAATTACACCCCCCCACCAAAACTTTCTGGATTCGCCCTTACTTGCTGATTACTTTAGGCATATGCTTTAAATACCGGTACCTTTTCGCTTCAAAAAGCTTTAATTCTTAAATAAAACTGTTCTTGTGCTCCCATCAAACGCAAGCCTACACCTGAGCCACAACATCTACTCGATTGTTTAA
Organism: Trididemnum miniatum; assembly: GCA_964006365.1. Classification (NCBI taxonomy): domain Eukaryota; kingdom Metazoa; phylum Chordata; class Ascidiacea; order Aplousobranchia; family Didemnidae; genus Trididemnum; species Trididemnum miniatum. The sequence continues at coordinate 8,372,207 of OZ023250.1, forward strand.
AGATTCTCCAGCGCTGCATACATGAACCTAATTCTTCCACTGATTTCTCCAGCCTCAAGCTACAGTTGAAATGCTATAAATGGTTGCAATCGCAAACTCGCAGTCGCGCAGCGACAAATCTCAGATAAACACGTTTATGATTCAACGTTGTCTTTAATTAAGACAAGCCGAATGAAACGGGAAGCAAAAAATCTTAATTTTCAGCTTATAATGCGCCTTTATGCATAGCATACACATCACAAAAATGCAACTTTATTCAACGGGCCCATAGGCTCCGGAAAATTGGTTATATTTGGATGTGTCTTAACCTCAAATGCTCTTTTAATCTTAAAATTTCTTTTTGCTGTATTTCGTAAGATATGGGCTGATGGGCCCGTAGAACTGCGTGATTTATGTTGGGGGCCCATGCACTCCATAAAATCAATTATTTGGAAGTTTCTTTGCTGTATTTATTCCGCAAAATATGGGCTAATGAGCCCCTAGAACAGCATGATGACTTATGTTGGGTGCCTATGCGCTCCATAAAATTAATTATGTAAAGTATATTGAGCTCAAATGCTGTTTTATTTGTTTTTCAAACTTTCGCTGGCTTTATTTATTTCGTTAGGTATGGACTAACGGACCCCTACAACAGCATGGGCCCCGGAATCATTCGTCCCCCCTGCCCCTCTCTCATGGGCCCTGTTGCAAACAATACAGCCAAGATACAGCTAAAAATACTTGGGCGGACGTACGGCTCACATCTGGTGTCATTGTCAACGCTAAAAGCTTACGTTATGCTGGGTCCTAGCCATGACGCAAAAATGAAGGAAACTGAGACAGAACCTGAAAAAGTCACGTGTTAAATAGGTGGAGTGGAAAGGATTTTATACGTGACCCACTAGAACTTTTCCAGGTTCTATCTCATGGCTTGACATCCTTCTTTTTTGCATCATGGCCTAACATCCAGCTTAGCGTAAGTTTTTAGCGCTGACAATGACACCAGATGTGAGCCGAAACGTCCGCCCAAGTATTTTTAGCTGTATCTTGGCAGCATTGTTTGTAATAAAATTGCTGGCAAACTCCCAACTGTACCGTTTGCCAAAGTTTATCGGAAAAAGTCATTTTGAAACTAAAATTCGTTTGCTCAAAAGGATGCCTTTGTTTTATAAGTCGCCAATCCTAGATGGCCAGCAATTTTGATACCTTGCACCAATGCAGCGCAATCGTCACTGTTTAATAGTTTGAACTTGGTGAAACGTACCAGCACTATGGTAGTATTCAGTAATAAGCAGTGATAGGCTATTTCATTTCATGATTTGCACATTCGTGTGCATGGATGCTACAGATTTTTGTTCTCAACTGCATTGAAACAACATGCTGTAGTTACTACTACCAGCACATTGCATATGCACAGTGAATGAGTGGATGTAGAGCGTCAGCCTCTGAAGCTGCAGACCTATGTCTCGTTTACGAGTCTGGACAGCTTATGCTTAATGATTCAAAACTGATATTCACAGCTTTCCTGCAACACGCACCTGTGGAGAACAAGCTAGCAAATTTGCTTGTTGGGCTATCTGTTATCGTCTTCGTTTGGCCGAGCATCCACTCCAGATCCAGCGCAAGCAACTCTGAGACAGAGGGTCTACCCTTTTGCTACCCCAGATTGTTGCCTAGAACCTGATCAGAAGCTAGCAGTGATGCTGCTTAGTCAGTTTGAAGTTTATTTGTTTTACCATAATGCACAAGAAAGCACTGGTGGGAAACAGCGAAAAGACCATTACTCGGTCATCGAAGTCAACTGCACCTTTTGCCATATCTTACTCTGACGTTAACAAAAAGTAAACGCAAACACACACAGACAAAATAATAATAAAAGGTTGAGCAGACTGTCAGTGACAGCATAACTTTACGAATATCAGAAAGGCCTTGCTTAGCCAGCTTCTAGTATCGTCACCTAGTAGCAACAGACCTCGTAATTCCCTTCGTACACGATGTATTGGGCAAATGGAGAAAACGTGATCAGCGCTGTTTGCTCAATTGCGCTACGCTCGCGATTCAGCGAAGGAGCACGACTCCATCCGCGCATAGACGAGCGAAATCGACTTACACCAGTTTGCAAGCGGTAGAGGTTGTAGGCTGGCTCGTGGTATGAATCACGGGTACTGAATGAGCTATTCAGGACTACGAGGTCCACTTGAAGTTTGTTTATTGTGTTTCGCAAATATCCATTGTGTGTAGATCATTAAGTTTTTGCGCAGCTAGCACAAATGGACGGTTGGGCTGTTGAAACTGGCACTCAAGAGGTTTTTCTCTTCGTTGATGGTTGATAGGTTTGTTGGTAACTCCTAAAAGCTCGTTGCAGGCTATGGTAACGGCCGGATTGACACAGTAAGCCAATTTACATGCACAAGTTAAGCGGGTTAACCCGGTAAATCCAATCCGCTTACGGCAGGCAAAAACTTACGTCATTCTGCATTGCGGATTGGAAATTACTCGCTTGTAACAGGTAGGTTTAAACCCGCTAAAAAGCGCGTTGAAAGAATAGCGGGCTAAGCGAAAAAATCTCCGAAACTGAAACTGAAGCGTGTAACCCGCATAACCAAACCCGCCCATGTAAAATGGCTTAATGAGAGGCCTTAGGAGTGATCAATGATTGGACTCATCAGTACATATATAAAGGGCTTGATTGTCGATAAAGAAAAGGTCTTCGTTATCCGTGACGAGGCCCTTAGGCTTCAGCCTGCCTAGCCTATTGGTAAATCCGACCCTAGCTACGGCCTTCGTCATATTTCCGTGATGTAAGGCTACTGTAAACATGCAATTACAGAATTAATAAGAAGGAAAGTGATTTCGTATTTGTTTCAATAGACTGTCTTTACATCAGCGGTGGTATAGTTGCAAAGGCAGCACCAAAACCTGAAGCGTTATCGTGGTGCCAAAAGTACGATGAGGTAATAGACCGTTGGTTGCTATGTCGAGACATGATTGAAGGGAGACAACACCACGCTCTTACTGCTTTAAAAGGTAGGCTGCTTAGGCTTATCCCTGGTTGTTCAAGTCTTAAAGTATATTTTGGTTGTGGTAGAACCAGGTGTGTGGATGCGTTGTTAAGAGCTTGATGCTAACTCTGTGATCAATAAAAACATATTCTCCAACAATTGACTTTGATCACACGCACTGAGTTGTGGCGTGGCAAAAATTTTTAAGAGGAGGGGGCCCGCTCGTAAACTCCAAAAACCATCAAAAGAGTCTGGCATATTTCAGTTACTCAGCAGCATTTATTTTTTTTTACTAAAAGGCAAAGTCAAAAGCAAAGTCATTACACAACCCCCCCACCCCACCCCAAATACGCTTCTGGTTGCAAAATCAACGGGGTGCATTAATTCTAACTTACAGTTCATCTCAGGCAAATTGTATGCAATTGGAGGATTCAAACTCAAAACTGCTGAAAGTTTTGACCCACGTGAAGGTAAATGGACGATGATTCCATCAACCCGATATAGACGTTATGGCTTGGCAGCATCATCCATCGAGAATTGCATTTACGCGATAGGTGGGTGGACTAGTTAAACTCATAATGATCTTCTATTTGAAATACCAACGCTCAGCATTCTTGTTCTCCACTGAAAAAGTTCTGTTTGAGCGGACATTACCTTGCTGTAGGATTGCTTCCAATAGTAATTTCGGAAGTTGGTTTTCAAGTTGATAGTTTCATACTCATCTTTCTAGACGCTAAGGCTAAGCATAAACAATGGCTCACCAGTAAATTGTTTTGAGCTACTGTTAAGTTATTCATTGTTTGATTTTCTGCTGCTGAAATGGAAGACGTAGTATTTATGAAACTTTGCTGATTATGTTCATGCGCTGTCATCTTTGCTTCGTTGTTGTCTTCTTACTTTTTTAAACTTGAGGCAGTCCTTTTTGTAACTCTTCTCTGATTATCTCAAAGATTTTTGCATTTTTTTGCTCATTGCGGTATTTCTGGTCTGTTACATGCTTCAACTAATAACCTGATGAAATCACATCAAAATTAAATCTTCGTTATAAGCTGCTCGCGGTATTACACCGAAGTGTGTAATGGGTGGCGGGACCCATCTCCGCAGCTTATCGCCTGGGCAACATAGCTCCGAAAAAACATCGCAACGGTGGCGAGTTATTGACATTACTGTGTCGATTTGACCGGCCCGGGGATCGAATCCAAGGCTTCCTGCACCGATAGCGTGAGCTTAGCAACTGAGCTAACCGGCCGTGCAAAATATAAATGAAAATGATGATCTAGGCTTTACGCCTTCAAATTTCGCGTGACAGACGAATGAGTCAGGTATAAATTTTTAGATTCTTTTTTAGGGGTACATGTATTATGCATCATCAATCTATAGGTGGTAAGCCTTTTTGAGTCTCTGAAAGTGACTTGACAATAAGTTCAAGAATCTGAGAATCAATTTTAATATACAATAAGTAGGGGACGAAAAATAAAGCCAGCTTTACGATTACTGCGGCTTTATTTTACGATTACTCTGGCTTTATTTTTCCTTTTTAAGTGATAATGAAATAGTTAATTTATAAAGTTATGTACGAGGTTCTTTATAGATTGGCACTAGATTTAATTTAGGTGGTTGGGATGATAACAGAGGTTTTCTCAAATCAGTGGAAAGGTTTGATGATAGAAACAAACAGTGGGAGATGATCGCCTCTTTGAACATAGAGCGGTTCAGTCATGGCTCTTGTCTTGTGCATGGAAGAATATGTGTCGGTGGAGGGTAATTTACTTTCACCTTTTTCATCTTATAAAAACAAACAAATCTTCATTATACTGGTGGTATTTCACCGAAGTGTTTGGCGAATGGCGGGGCCCATCTATGCGGCTTAGCACCTGGGCAACACAACTCCAAAGAAACGTCGCAGAGGTGGCGAGCCGTTGGCAGCAGTGCCCGATTTGACCGGTCCAGGAATCAAAGCCAGACCTCTAAAGTGGTAACATGTAGGGCATCCAGATTTAAATAACACCACATAGCCTACAAAAAAAACAATGAGATTGCTTTTACTTCCAACCAACACGAGGTATATTTTGTGTAAACCTAAGGTGATACTGACATTTGCTTTCCATCTTTTTGCGCTGCTTGTCAATTTTTCATTAAGCAATGCCAGAATTGAGAACTGTGTTCAGCAGCGGATTTAGGGGTGGGGGGTGTTGTGCCATGCCCCCATCTTTTTTTAATTTTGTTTTTTGTAAAAAAAATATCAAATATTGCCAAGTGAATGAGATATACCAGACCCTTTTGATAGTCTTTGCTATTTATGCCCTTCCACCCTTTAAAATTTTCTCGCTAACCCACTGGCTGTGCCTAAGTTGATACTTTATCATCAAATGTGCAAAAACTGGTGCTGTAGTTCACCCAGAACCTGTTTTTAATCTCATCATTGTTGTGTGACAGCGTAGCGTCGGTGTTGAGTATATGACGTTTGCTTTGTAAACAGGATTTTCGTTGTACATTTGACGACAGCTTTAATTTCCCCTGATGCATTTTCTGTTTATTCAGGACCACACACCAAGACTTTTTGACTGACACCGTTGAGTATTACAATCCGAGAGAAAAAAAATGGAAAATTGAAAGCGACCACAAAGTTTTTGAGGACCAACTAAGTTTTGCATCCCTACATTTTTGAGCGATTCAGATAAACAAACTCCGTATCGGAAGATTAATTGGGGCTAAAAGTTCTTGGTCATTTTTTCGGAAAAATTGACTGTAAAATGTGCAAAATTGCATACGATTTTTGATTTTTTTGCACCAGTATTTCACGATTAATTGTAAAATTTTAGAAATGGGTCGTCTTATCCAGCAGTATTGGTGTTTTCAAAATTCCGTAGCTTTTCGTTTTTAAGCTCAGAGGTTTATTTTGAGACTGTTATAAAGATCGTTTTTGCAATTTGCGACTTTTTTTGAAATTTTTTCCTACCTTGATTAAGTGATTATTTAAATTGTAGGACAAGCAAGACCCAACGATCACGTAGTATCCTAAGATTCTTGGGTATTTCTTGCTTTATTTTTGACATGTGGACTGGGCAATAATGATTTACGCACTCGTTTTAGTATACAGTAGTTAAACAGAGCAAATTTCGTAATTTATGTTATGGTATAGACCTAAGTAACCTACTTTTCCTGCTTGTCGTACTACAGTCATTACTGCGTGGCTTGCCAACATGACTTTTTATCAAAATTTTAAAGGAAGACTACTGTATATTTATAGCCCGTATCCTCATGCTAAAATAAAAATTTGCGCAAGGCCACAATTGAAAGTACATTTTGAAAATACAGTATCCATTTACTTAACAAAATTAATGTACTTTTTCTAAACCGTTTTCAACATTTTCAGATACTTATTTGTGTAAAAAATACTGTCTCAACTAATTTCGTATCAGTTGTACAGCCATCAGACTTAATGCATGAAGGACAAGTACAGTAGTAGCACTTATAATCGTGGTACATTTGTTTATCTTTCAATAGTAACGTTACACGGTATGAAAATCAAACACAACAGTAAAATAGCATTAAATTAATAAAAGGTGAAATTTTTCCGGAGAAAGGCTGCGAAAAACGTAATAGTCCATATCTGCAGAAACGCATATCTGACGCTGTCGCTGAGTCCGCATTCTGCATCACCTAGCAATTCTCAAACGCGAGGTATGAGATTCAAACAAATCAAATCTTCACTCGCGGTATTACGCCGATCGTGTAAAGAGTGGCGGGGCCCATCTTCACGGCTTAGCGCCTGGGTAACACAATTGCGAAGAAACGTCGCAACGGTGGCGAGCCGTTGGCGACACTGTGTGCGATTTGACCGGCCCGGTAATTGAACCCTAGACCTCCCACACCGATAGCGTGTGCTTTTACAACTGGGTCAACCGGCCGATAGTTATGAGATTTGTAGATTATTATTATTTTTTAGCCACATAATTGTAGCTAAAGTTTATTTATTAGCGAATTGCCTGCATCATAGAACATGACCTAGTTGCGCATCGAACCGGCGAATCTAGTTCCGGAGCCCAATGCACCAACCACTCAGCCTACTCCATGTGCATTTGTAGATTATTATTGTACCTGTGTGTTTTAGCCAAGTAGAGCATAGCAGTGTTTCTCTTCGTAGAAAATCAAAAATTGTAATTTTGTCCTTAACTAACGTCAATCTAATTCAGTAGTGTGTGCCAAAAATTGTGTTGTGTACTTCTTAATATAAAAATTATTATCTGAGTGCGGCTGATGAGGGTTAGTAGCTCCTGACAGCGCTGTCCCGCTCTACAATGTACTTTTTATTTGCTTTATCGTGAATAGCATAAAGCAAAAGCGACGTATTGTTTGCATGAGATTAATGTTGTTATTTGATGAGTATAGTCGGTATATTGGAAAATTGTTTGACATTATAAGCAATGAATTACAAGCTAGAAAGTAGGCCTATGTTTAGATAACTGGGATGTGAAAAACATGTTAATGCATTAATGTTTTTGAAACGCTTTTAATGCATTTTGAGCGTTTTTCTGCATTATTTTTAAGATTAAAACGTTTTTTGGTGAAGAAAAACGTGCAATTACTACTGTAAGCTTTACTTTGTGTTTGAATGCGTTTGCACAGCAAGCTTTGCACTGAACTCAAACCACTAAATACAGATACTTGCATTTCGCGCATTTTCGATTGTCACTGCACATGCAAAGCTTTGATGTTAGAGTAAGCACAATTGCGTTATTTAATGTAAAGTATTTTGTGCAAAAGCTTTTAAGAAAGTATTTTTCCGAGGAGAGTTGGAAATAAGCAGCCTAAAAAATTAATTACGTTACAATTAAGATATGAAAGAGTGGCAGTTTGTACTGAAACTTAGTTTTTGTTAAGCTAATTTGTTGTGAGATTAGTTAAAGCTTTCACTGAAGACATTGCCGAGTAAGTTATTCACTTTTAGTTTAAGGCGGAGGTGATGGCCAAAAAGTTTCAGCAATGCTCGGCTGATCTGGCAGAAGATCTTATTCTCATTCGAAGTGTTATACAAAAGGGGGTCAAATGTAAGGGTTAACGTAAAACACCGTCTGCTTAACTGGCGCTGTGGTTGAACACATTGCTGTCGGCGCTGTAGATTGTGGGTTCGATTTTCGGGTCGGTCAAATCGGACCCTGTCGCCAACAACTCACCACCGCTGCAAAGTTTTCGTGTTGCCCTCGAGCTAAACCGCCTGGAGGGGCGCCACGACTCGTTACACGCTTCGGCGTATAGTTGGTAATTGCATTCGGGCTTAGATTTTGAAAAATTTTCGGACTTCAATCCTGTCGGACGCAGGAGCAAAATCGAGATTTTTAGTGAGTGATAGGAATTTCGCGGTTGTTGGAATAGAGCAAAGAGAATACCTGGTACAAACACTGCTGTTCGTAACTGGGGTAAATGTTGATGGTAAAACTCATTTCCTTTTTTATTAAAATTTCTTCAAAATTTCGTGTGATGTTTTTGATTTCGGGTTTAAATCGGGCTCAGACTGGCTGCTAAATTATGATTCGGGGTCGGGTTCGGGCTTGAAAAATCGGGTTCGGGTCGGGCTCAACATCTTCGGCCCGTTGACAACTCTGCTACGGCGTAATACTACAAATATGATAAAGATTTGCCTTGGTTTTGCTCAAAACTGCTCCCGTGTTTGAGTGCATTACAGTCGTGCAAGTGGCGTACCAGCGCTATTAGAGCAATTTGAAACTTCGCTTTGACGTTCATAGATACGATTTCAAGCATTTAGTTAGCGTTGCTTCTCAGTCCGTCTTTCTGGCAAACAATGACGCCAATTAGCTTTCCATCAACCTAAGTGGTTCTAAGTTCTAAGTAAGTAAGTTAAATTTATTGATTTCCTTCGAATCGTTACAAAAATCGGCGATACAACGTTATCTCACTTTACTGTACTTTACATTGCAATTTAAAGGCAGGGAGCACCGAAGAACCATACGGTTATCAAAGTCGAGGTGCTTCTTGAACTTCGCAAAGGTATATGAGTTTTGAGTGACCTCAAAAAAGTTGATGTAGTGTTAATGCAAAATAATGCTACGATCGCGGGGCTTTTACAGTAACATTATGACATCCAACAAAAAAATATCCACTAATGGCCTAAAAGAGCTAGTAGATAGCAATTTTTTAGATTCCAATTAGCAAGCAAGTGACTCAACAACATAATGGTTCAGCAGCATAATTTTTATTTAGGGGCGTACGCCAAAATTTGACGAAGAGTGAGAGCAGTGGTGTGGCTAGGGGAAAGGGACACCGAGACGCTCCCCCTTTTTCTGGCGTGACACTCTCCCTTTTTCTGGCGTGACACTCTCCCTTTTTCTGACGTATGAAGACCTTTTTTAAGAGATCGTTCATTAAATGGGCAAATGAAAACAGGGTCTCTCATTGTTCAAATTTGACCCTGCCCCCTCGTTAAATTTTTCGATGGTAACGTCCCTCGCGTAGAGGCGCGCGTAAAGGAGCTTTACCAGACGATTTTAGCAGAAAAGTCAGCGATATCGGCTTTTCACGTATACCGCGTTGCAGCGTAGTGCTCCGTTCGGTCAAGTTTTACGGTAAGCAAGCATTGATTTAGATAAATCCAATGAGCTGGTGTAGCCCCTTTCTCGTGATTATCGAAAATACTGTAAAGCAACAGCAGCGTTGTTAGATGGTAGCCTAAGTGGTTCTGCGTTGGCTTGCGTGCTCAATCGGTCGACCTTCTTCCATTGGCGTGGAGCACATTTCTTACCAATTTGAAGTTCTTATTACTGAACCCCGCGTTTAAAATACGAAAGTAAACTACTTTGTCTACAATAAAAATTATTACCTTCTTTATCTATTTGCTTTCAGCTTTAATACGTGATAAATCTAAAGTAAACAGAAGATGAGTTTCTTGCAACAATACATTAATCTTGGGAGGTTGATTTTTATCACCGTGCAATTATTTTGTTTGGTTGGTTTCGCAACAATGCAAGAGACAAATTCTGAAACAAGTAAGCAAAAATGATGATGAATTACCCGGTACATCATAATTAAAATCTCATTTCCAGAAACGCCAAAGTGCAAAAAGCAGTTTCTATTTGAGACTCTGTTTCAATCATTAGGCTGCCATCTCATTGATGCATCACAACTACAAGCACTGCACTCCAGAGATGTTCGGGTTTAACGATTTAAAATCCTAACCCAGTCCAAATGCGTTAAAATTACGAAAAACCAGTCCAATTGAATCCGAATCCGTGGACATCTCACTACACGTATTAAGACACCGCTTGACAACATTTATGAAGTAACAAACTGAGCTCCAATCTGGAAGCTTACACCAGAGGCATTACTGCAAAAAACTTGGATAGTGTGAATTCGCTTTCAGAAGCGTATCCACAACTTTTTTGAAGAGTGAAGCGGTAGAGTTAAAAACGCTTTTCGTAATGATTTGTGCGTTTAAATCTGAAAGTATCGAAGTACTGATATATGTCTAAACTTGGAGAGGAGGATTGAGCCCCCTACCACCCCAACCACACCCCTGGTTTCACAAAGAGGTTTTAAAACAGGTTATTTTTTTGCAGATGAATGCCCAAATGGTTGGCGGAAAATACGAAACCGTTGTTACAACGTAATAAATACAAAAGTTACGTGGGAAAAGGCGTTGGCAAGCTGCCAATCAATGGAAGCCACACTTCTCACTTTGGATTTTCCAACAGTAGCGGAGGCAAACGGTACTAGTTGCCAGCACAAAATGACAGCATAATTTTTAAAAACCAACGATGCTGTTAGCTTTATTTTTCTCGCAATTGTGCATTGATTTTTGAAATTTGTTTGATTTTTAAGAAATATTATAGCTACACTGCATTAGCAATTAAACGTATACCAATAAAACTGCTTTGCCGGCACGTGACAGGAGGCAAAGCAACACGAGGCAAGCGATTGTTTTTTGACCAGAACATCTGCAATGTATTTAATTGTTGTCGCGCGGTCCTACTAAACACCGCAAAGGACGACGAAGGACCTCAAATTGATGTACTAAACTCCGCAAAGAATGACAAAGAACCTGGAATCATACCATATCAAAGAACGACAAAGAACTTTAAATTAGGGTTAGGTTAGGGATAGGCTAGGATTAGGGTTAGGGCAAAAGTTAGGGTTAGATTAGGGTTAGGGTTTCAGGATCCTTTGTTGAACTTTGCAGTGTTTAGTAGATTACTTTGAGGTCCTTCGCGGTGTTTCAGTCCTTTGCGGTGTTTAGTAGGACCCGTTGTCGCGGGACACGCCTCACGTTGCTCCGTGTATCCTGTGCCAGCAGAGGCACTTCGCTCGACAGACAGTTATTCACGTTTCCGCACTTCTCCACCCCATACTTTCCTAGTAAGCCTCTAGTTACGCAGCTAACCACCTAGCCAGCCGTAGCATATGCGAACACGCTTTTTTACTTTGTGCTTATCAGCATTAGCGCCATTAGAAAACGATGTTGGAGAAGTAATTAGTTTAATATGCGACTGTTGGAGAAGAAATTGTAAGAAATTAGTTAAAAAAGCTCAGATGGCCGAGTGACAAGAGCGTTCCGCTTCGGGAGCTGTAGCCTTGGATTTGATTCTAAGACGGGTCAAACCAATGACTTTAAAATTGGTATTCATAGCTTCCCTGCTTGACGCTCAACATTAAAGTTAAAGGGACAGTGTAAAGCACAAGCCGGCAAGTTTACTTGTTGTGCCGCTGGGAAAGGCACTTAGCAGGATTCCCCTATCTTGATGTGGTTAAACAGACGACCGGCAGCTTCTAAGCGAGCGAGCATAGCGCATTGATCGCTTTTTCGTGATAGGAAGATAAATATGCAACTAAATACAAATACTGTGAATATAATGTGCTGTACGTTGAGTATTCGTAAATGAAAGCTTCTGGCTAACCTGCTTGCAGTAATTAATTTGTCATTAAAAGGTGTCTTGCGGCAACTTGATCTTCGTCAAAGTGATTACTGGGTTGGGATTACTAGTGATGACTTCGAAAATGATGAAAGCTTAAGGTGGATTAATAATGCGCCGGTGCAGGAAATCAACTGGAATGCTGGTAAAACTTTTTTTAGTTGATACTGAGCGTTAAATGTATACGGTAGGCCTACATTGAGAAACTGTTCAATTGTGTCCAAAAGCAACTTCACTCAACCTTTTTTAGATACCCTGTTTCTTAACCGCTTTATTTGTCAGAAGAGTACGTACGGTGTGATGCATCTGGAAGTCTGTAGGTTAAACTTAGAAAATTAGTAGGCTATTCCAGGGGTCGGCAACCCCCGGCATGCGTGCCAATCATGGCACGCAACGTGGTTTTCTACGGCACGCGGAGTCGTAAAAATGTTCCAAAAACTTTTTTAAATGATTTAATAATAAAAAAGATTTCATTCCGGGCGAAACAAGTGGTTAATTTGCTGTGTTTTGTTTTATTGTTTAGTCTTCAGTATTTTTTTCATTTCTATTATTACGTCACTATTGTATATATTTGCGTTTTATTCAGTTAGTAACCCAGAAGTTAACCGCGATGTCTGCGGCCAAGAGGTTAAAGTCAGATGCGAGACAATTTCAAGAGTCGTGGACAGTAGATGTTTTTTGGTTTGTCCGTCGTAATGACAGAGTCGTATGTACACTCTGTAGTGAAGACGTCGCTTGCCGTACCTCAAGTATTACGTCATTTCGAAACCAATCACAAAAAATTATTTCGAGATGATTCGAAGATTGAGGCTCTTAAAAAGTCAGTTTCTCTTTACGAAAAACAAAGTAGTATTTTAAAAAAGTCGTTCGCAGTACAAATCAAAGTACGGAAAGTAGCCACAAAGTTGCAGAATGTATCGCCGTGTACGGGAAGTCTTTTACGTTGTTATATAACGCAATTTTTTATCGGCACGCAAGCATACATTTAGAAATTAAATTTTACAAATTGGCACACTGTATATAAAATGTTGCCGACCCCTGGGCTATTCAATAGTTAAAATAATATTTGCTCAGTACAAACTTGACTTATCGTACACAAATGCTATTTCAACCAGCCGATTACTTTCCATGGAGCTGGCGAAAGTAACAAAACTTGATCATTCACATATTTGTTAGCTGTACTGGAAATAAAACCTTTTTTTCTTGAAACAGTATACACCAAGACGCATTTTGTCCTACCTACGTCAACCGCTTATGTGAAGCAGGCTTTTTAGCAGAAGAATAGGTAACAAAGAAATTGGTTACATTAGCAGATCAGAAGGAATAAGAAGGTTCAAGCTTTCCCAAAGCCTACTCCTACTCATGCATTGCATAACATAGGGTGGAAGATTTTTTGCTTTATGGTTGGTACAACAAGCAAAAAATCTTTGAAGATCATTAAACCCTAATTTTTGAAAGACCGTTCTTGGGTAGTTTTAGCTCCTCTAGAGGAACCTTAGGTTGGAACGCCGGTAGTACCACTATAAATATTATGAGCAAAATTGGCACTAGTTATTTAGCCGAGATAACCAGAAGCCATAAAACTTGAGAATGTGCAAGAAGAAATCTTTTTTTACTGTTCATGGTTATATAATTACTAGCGTAACTTGTTTAACATGTTTCCCTGCACCATAAATTGTTTTACGTGATGTTTAGTTTTTTCCTGTAAAACTAGTAGTGTTTTTGTATGTTGTGAACACTGCCGTGGTAAAAAAAAGTTTGAAACAGTGGCCGTCAGGAGATTGATTAACATTTTTAGATGTGCAATTTAGCGTTGGTCGTACCTACTGAGATTTTGATACAACGATACTTCCAGAATTGCAAAAGTATGATTTAATTGTTTTTCAATTATCAGCCCCTCCTGAAGAACTTTTTGGATTTGCCCGGGTCGGGTATAGCAATATACAAGTCATGATTTATTGTTATTCAACAAAACATCTTCAGGGCTGTTTAATATGTTGGTGTATGCAATGATGAGTTTCTTTAGCCCATTTTTACGGTTTTTTCAATCCACTTTGTCGCGTTATTTACCAGTGCATTAAGCAGCTAATAGTTATAAGATGCACAAGTCTGCAGCTGTTTCCGTAAACAGTGACAGCACGAACGGTTAAGAAATCAATACCGTACAAGCGAAAAAGTAAATGTCAAAAAAGAAAATCAAATATTCGCGGTATTACGCCGAAGTGGCGGGGCCCATCTTCATGGCTTAGACCAGAGGTTTGCAACATTTTTTGTCGGCAGGCCTCATACGAAGCTTAGAAATCCAGCTGGGCCACACGAAAAACTCAGATTTTTCATGAGCACAACGAACTAAAAAATTTTCACAATGTACGACTATTGCGACTTGAAATGTAATGTTCTTGCTTAGTTTGTAGGCATCAGCTTTAGCAAAAGTTGAAGCCACCTGTTCTTAACTTTTCCGAACGACACAAGCACACTTGCCGGCTTGTTTCTCCACACTGTCTATTCAACGCTGGGCGTCAAGCAGGGAAGCTGTGAATACCAGTATTGAAGTCTCTGATTTGACTAGACTTGGAGTCAAACTGTAGTCTACATCTCTAGAGGCAGACGCTCTATCAGCCATCTTAGCCATCTGAGAGAAAAACACAAAAAACAAATCAACTGAAGAAACAATGGCGGCCAACACCACCTCCTTCCCATTGCGGAGAACGCAATGCGTCTAACGTAATTTGGCCTACGCAGCAGATAACTGAACGAGTTTAAATTACAAAGCGAAAGAATGCCTACTTCACGTCCTGTCGTAATCATATTACTGTTTCTAAGCTACAGAAAAAATACACCAAGTCTAAATCGTCAGTCAAATTAAAGTGTCGGTTCGTAATTCAATGCTTGATAGGGAGAAATTAAGAGTGTTGACAAGGGCCACACTGAATGGCTTGGCGTGTCGGGTAGTGGCCCGCGGGCCGCCTGTTGCACACCCCTGGCTTAAACCTTACCCAGCACAGCTTCGAACACCGAAGAAACGTCGCAGTGGTGGCAAGCCGTTGGCGACAATTTGGCTGAATGGCGGCTTAGACCTTCCGCACCGATGGCGATTTACCTTACCGGTAGTTGCTGCAGAATCAGTCATGAGTTTGAAATTGTTGCACAGATGATTGTCCAGATGGATGGCTTCGAAGAAGAAGCCGGTGTTACAAGAAATTTGATGAAAGAGCGACTTGGGTAGCAGCTCAAGCTAACTGTGAAAATATGGACGGGAGCCTGGTGGTTCTGGATTTTCCGAGAACGCAGGAGTCGAACAGTAAAACTTTTTTCTAATTTTGGAATGGTCATAAAATTAGTCATCATATTTGTACTTGTTTCAAGCGCTAGCGTGTGTCAGGAGTTGACGATGTACACATCCTCTCGACTTACAATAGGCTACAGCGTTTTGAGCAAAGCAACGTAATTGGTATGGCCCGACCGAGTACCGAACCCGTCTCGTTACTGCAATGGACCACTTGACCGAGCAACTGGCTTTACAATATGGTATTGTAGTCCTGTAATCTGTTTGGTGTTTTGCGATCAATTTCGAATTTTGGCTACATTTGGAGTTTTATTGTGTTCAGATTTACGCTTAAATTTAAGCAGAAAGGTTTATGGGTGTTAAATTCTTATCGAAACAGTTTTTGAATCTTACTGTGAATTTGAGTTTACTATTCGGAATTGGAGCCAGTTATACTTGAGCTATTTACCCCGTTTTCAATGTAGCTATGCATGTGACACTAAATTACCATTTTTTTATATTTCTGCTATGTTGTATTAATTATGAGTAATAGAAATGAGTAGTCTTAAACTGACAATTTAGCTCCTCATGCAGGCTAGTTAAGTACTCATAGTTAGACACATTCGTTTGTTTTGACTTAACAATAAATTTATCCATCTTTCCAGGTGTCTTGTTTACGTTAGATCTTCAAGATTCACTCTATTGGGTTGGTCTATACAATGATGCCTTTGCAACAACTCGCAACTTAACATGGATTAATGGGGCAACAACAGAAATAACGAATTGGATTAAGGGTAAAAAATGAGAATGTGGCAAAGCAAAAAATGATAAATCAGTGATTGTTTAAAAAACCTGCCCATTGCCCAACCAACAATACACCGAATTAAAATTGTGATTTTGGCAAAATGTATCAACGCTTTGTTTACGTCCGAGAAAACTTTTTAGCCTAGAAACCATTTTGTATTAATGCTGGCTGGTTCAAGCTTCTGATAAGGTAGTCGACTTTTGTGATAACCAAACACTAAAAGAAAAATCGCCCTAAACTGCCTCCAGCCTGAATTCACCAGCGCAAAATCAGGGAACTTTACCAGTGTAGAACTTATAGTACGTGCTAGAAGTGCGCTTTTATCAGCACGCGACAGCCGACTGCGCGACGCACAATTGCGATGAAGTTGTCATTACAAAATTTTGAGTGGGCTGACAAGAAAGAAAAAACACGGTACGAAAATGATTGTCCCTCGTCGCGTTACCGTTTGTCGCCTGTGGGAAAACTGCTTTTATTGTCTCATGAATTTGTTATCGTTTAATGCTTTTTTTCTTTGTGCTTTTTGTCAGAAAAAGAGAAATTTTTTGTGAAGTTACAAACGTTTTTAGTAATATTTCATAACAGGTCAGCCAGATGCCAACAACACGAGGCACTGCCTTTTGGTAACCGGTAGCCCGACTATTTTTGGGCAATGGAATGCTTCTTGGTGTAATCGATACAGATTTTTCTACATGTGCCAGAGAAATAGAAGTGAGCCGAAACAGTTTTAATTTACTTATTATTAACAAGTTCTGACTGCACAAAAACTTTTCTTTAAACCAAGCTCAGAAAATCAAATGTTGAATATACTTGCGTGATTACGCCAAAGCGAGTGGCGGGGCCGATCTCCACGACATAGCACGCGGGCAACGCAGAAACGTCGCAGCGATGGCGAGCCGTTGGCGACAGGGTCCAATTTGACCGATTTGGTATTCGAGCCCCAGGCCTCAAGCACTGATATCAATGTCTTAGTGGTTGATAAATTACAGGATGCTAACGCAACGCAACATTTATGCATGATGGATTATTAATTTGAAAATGAAGCAGATAATAATTACTTTCTTTTAGAATATGTTAGCTCAGTTGTTAAGGATTGCCATCGACGCGGGAGGTCTCTGGTTTGATTGCCGGGGCGGTCGAATCGGCACAGTGTCGCCAACGAATCGCCACCGTTGCGACGTTTCTTCGTAGCTGTGTTGCTCACACGCTAAGCCGCGGAGATAGGCTCCCACTCGTTGCATGCTTGAGCGTAACCCGTCGTAACAAGACGAGTAAAATGAAGATTTGATTTGATGTAGCGTCTTAATCAAAACGAAGGCTTAACGTCTTTAAATTACTAGATAAAATCAGACATATGAATGAAAAGGATTTTGGTATTTTTGAGTTATATTTTTTTTTAACTTTTCACCAAATTTTTATAGGGCTACGTGAAGAAAATTGCTTGGTGGTGAACGCTGGAGCTGTTCTTACTAGCGATTTTGGGAAGCTACGTGATGCCAGTTGTGATTGTGAAGAACAATTCTACGTTTGCCAGCGTGATATTGGTGAGTTGAATAGACCATAACGAGCCATGATAACACAACACCTTTTAAACTTTGAGGGTACTGTGAATATATTGGTCATTATCAATTTGCCGAGAGTGGGAAATCTATTTGTTTACACAAAACCTAAATTATTATAGTCACACTTAAACTTAATGAAACTGAAAGATTTTGGGCTAGTGAGTAGCGACCTAAATGGTCGAGAAACATCACTGTGCGATGTGAAGGAACATAAAATGCGCAAGACAAGGGAAAACAAAACAAAATCATGTGTGTGTCAAACAAAACAAAATCATGTGTACATTAATAACTGAAATTTCAAAAACTTGCAAAAGTTCTCGGCAATACAAGCCACTGAAATCGACTTGAAAATTCAAAGAGGATTTCAGGTTATTGACGCTCTAGAGCCTCCAAAATCATTATTAGTTATCAGGGCCTGTCCTATATTTTTTAAGAAGGGAGACTGAGAATCGAGTAAATAATTACCGCTTAGTTTTGTGCGTATGCAAGTACCAAATTACTTACCAATTTATTGGTATTTATCACAAACCATTTAAGTAGACTCCCTTAGTCTCTTGGACTCCCTTAGTCTCTTGGATTTGCATGTGGCTAATTAGCAACAAGTGTTGATTTCGTTTTTAAACTGTTGTGTACGAGTATGTAAAGTTTTTTAAACCAACGGTGTCGAAATTTCAAATTGTAGCCTTTCTTGATGCAACTTTTTTCAATTCAATTTATTGATAAAATATTTTGTTGATGCACAGGCAATCAAGCTATATCTCCCTCATCAGCTCCCCCAGTATTCTGTCCAAGAACGACTTGTTCTTCAAGCAGACTTAAAATCAGTCGTTTCAATTGCACAAATGGTAGAAACGTTGAAAGTCGCTGCAGGTGCATAAACAATACTTTAAAATATTTTTTTAGTATTCGCATTACTTTGTTGATTAGATTCATAAGGTTTTTTAAAAACACAGCTAGTTTTAAAGGGTAAAGTGATGTTTCGACTATAACAAAAGCCTCGTCAGCCTTGCTACGCACAGCCAATTTAGGCTAGATTCATTTCAGACTGTAAAAGACTCTTTTTTTGCATTGCTCATCCTGAATATCTCGACTACATTTCTTTTCTACTGTAGGTTGTTCCCTCCTTTTAGCAGGCAACTAGCCCCAAACAACGATGCCCATTGAAAAAGCCTATTACTTTTAACCCACAACTATAAGTTAGTGGTGGCCTAATAAGCCTACTTACATCACTAAAAGTCCCCAGGGCAACCCACTCATTGCAGCTGCAGACGCGTTTCGACCTTATGGTCTCAGCAGTGCAGCATAGCAACCTCCCACCTTCCTAAAAAAAAGTTCGGCAGTTTTATTTTCTTCATTGCAAATATACAAGGTCTTGCGGTGAGGATAACAAAAAAAATCGAATTTTTATTATATTCGTGGCATTGCGCCGAATGGTGTGAGTAGTGGCGGGGTTCATCTCGATTGTGTAACCCCGTCGAACTTCGAAGACATGTCACAGCTGTGGCAAGCCGTTGATGACACTGATTCCGATTTAACCGGCCCGGGAATTTAATGCATGATCTCCCGCACCGATAGCGATTTCTTTATCATCAACCGGCCGATGTGGAGGATATCATATGATCAAAAATTTATTTCAACATCGTAATTCGTTTTTTTTACGTATTGCGCGATTCCTTCGAAGCAACCAATTGGTCCGGTAAAACAATCCAAATTCCTTTCCAGAAATATTAAGAATCTGAATGTGGAAAAACATTTGCTTGATCTTGATAAACAAATAAATGATTTTAAGCTTAATTGCCCGTCTGTCAATAAAGAGAATTATGAAGTCGTCTTCGCCAAATTTGTAAAGTCATATAAATCCGTTGTCGTGCTTTTAATGTTGGCTTCTCGCAAACAGAGGCGTCTGCAATCAAAACCCTGGCTTACCAAAGGTCTTCTGGTTTCAATCAAACGTAAGCAACAACTCTACCGCTCTCATTTTTTGTCTGTAGACTCAACTAAAAGGCAATTTTACAAAATGTATTCAAAAACACTTCAAAGACTTAAAAGTAAGGCCAAACGAAATTTTTTCTTGAATGAATTTTGACAAAACTTTCAGAATCCTCGCAAAACATGGTCAATTAATTATCAATTCGTTACTACACGCTATAAGTGACTCCCATTTTACCCCATTCAAAATTCGTATTAATGAGCAAATTACAAGCAATCCTGCCGAAATTGCAACTTCTTACAATGATCGTTTTTGCAGCATTGGCTCCGACATTGCGTCGAAATTACCTTTAAATGATGTAAATTCAGTAAAAGATTGTCTGCAGGACCGAGTCATGCCTTCAATTTTTTGACAAAAGTCACTGAAATTGAAATAAAGAACTACTTCAGTGAACCAAACACTAATAAAGCTGGCGGATACGATGAGATATCATCAGATTTGGTTAATTATCGTCCTCTATCTTAACTCCAGTTCTTGTTACTCTAGTTCATTCAGCTTTTAGTCTGGGTATCTTTCCTGACGATCTGAATTTAGCTAAAGTAGTCCCCATTTTAAAAAGAGGAGATAAACTGAATATTAATAACTATCGCCCAATTTCATTGATAACGTGTTCGTCTAAAATTTTTGAAAAAGTTATCTTCTATCATAACAAAAATCTCTTCAGCCTTGCTATATACGCACAGCCCATCCAGGCTAAACTCATTCCAGACTGTAAAGACTCCTTTTTGCTTTGCTTTGCCTGGACATCTCGATTTCATCTTTTTTCTAGGTTGTGCCCTATTTTTAGCAGGCGACTGGCTTCGAACAACGATACCCAATGAAAGAGCCTATAACTATACTAACCCACAACTAAAAGAGTCTTTACAGTCTGGAATGAGTTTAGCCTGGATTGGTTGTGCGTAGCAAGGCTGAAGAGACTTTTGTTATAGTCGAAACATTAATTTGTCCCTTGCAAATTTCTTATCTTCTATCGATTTACAAATTTTTTTAATGAACAGTCAGTTCTTGTTTCTAACCAGTATGGACTCCGAGCAGATAGGTCAACTACTTATGCCATCTTAGATATAATTACAGAAATGTATGACAACATAAACAGCAAGTTATACTCGAGTTTAATTACCCTTGATTTGACGAAAGCACTTGACAAACTTGTGCCATAAAAGATTCCTTCTAAAATTGGATCACTACGGCATTAGAGGAACAGCACCGGAACTTATATCCTCTTAACTAATAGATCACAATTTGTACGCATGAATAATGTTAATTCTGAATGTAGAACAGTCATAATGGGCGTTCCCCAAGGTTCGGTGTTGGGACCAGTCTTATTTTTAATTTATACCAATGACTTGCAAAACTTGATGGAAAGTATACCCAGACTTTTTGCTGATGACACTGCAATTTTGATTAAGACAAATTCGACGTCTGAACTTGAAATTAAACTTAATGAAGATTTAGCAAGAGTCTCTATCTGGACGAATAAAAATCGACTTACTCTTGACCCGATAAAATCGCATGCTCTTGTTATCTCTCCTTTACTTAACGAAGAACATACAACAATCAACATTCACCTTAACGCTTGTACAATTAAATATTCTGAGTGTATCAAATATTTAGGCATTTTAATTGATTCGAAACTGAATTTTCGTAACCATATTAACGTGTTGCAAAATAAACTTTTACGTGCGGTGGGGATAATGGGCAAATTAAGGTATACCATGCTCTCTAATATTTTGAAAAGTCTCTATTTTGCTTTTTTTCATTCTCACTTACTGTATTGGCTAATCATTTCGAGTCCAACTTTTAAAACGTATCTTGATCCGCTGAAAAAACTATAAAATCGAGCAATACGAATGATCAGCAATGCAGATAGGTTTGAAAACACTTTTTTTTCCGAAATCATAAAATTCTTCAACTAGATGATCTAATTAAATTGGAAACTGCCAAATTATGAATAGTTCTGATAGAAATGCATTACCACCTCATTATAGTAACTACTTTCGAAAAATTAAACAAATTCACTACATATCTACTCGTTCATCTTACAAAAATTTGTTGTACTTTCCGAGATATCGATCAAATCGCCTTCAAAGATCCATCAAATTTAGAGGGGTTAAAGTCTGGAATGATAGGCTATCCCTTTCGAACTAAAATCGTATTATAAAATTGGTAATCATTACAAAAATCATCTTTTGGAATCACATTAGTCTTGCATCAAAATGTATACGCTATTTATTTATACTCAATTATATATTTTTTTAATGCTAAAACCAACTGTGGTTTAAGATTTCTATTTATATACCAGTACATTTTTCTGCGGTTGTCTCATTGTCTTTTCTGAGACCTGCGTAAGAATTTGTATGAAAATGACCCAGGTAAATTATTTATCAAATATGTTGGGGGCTGCTTGACTTGAAGACCGATGTACTTTTGGTCACTTCGCAGTGTCCTGCACAATTCAATTGTCAAGTTTTACTATTTGTTTGTTTAATTTCGTTATTTCTGTGCAAATGAATTTAAATCTGTTTAAAAATTCGTTTTTATGAACATTGACGCTTCTTATAGAAAGTATAGGCCAGTTTCTCAAACTTAAGAGCATTGATAGAAAATCCCAAACAATTGGTTGCAAAACACTGCACAATAACCCAGACCACCCTGTAGACAGGAGAACGTTTTCTAAAAAGTTATACATAGGGAATTATGCAAATGACCTCAGCTATTTTTTTATCATGCTTTTCTTAACGAACGTATTCTTTTTAAACCTTTTAGCATTCTTTGCAATGGAAATAACGGAGTGATTGGCGATAGAAGTATTGAATGTGTCGCTAACGAAGATCCTGAAAACTTTTGCCGCATACCAAAATGGAAAGCAGCTGCTGAAGATAGCAATGGGAATTTTGATTGCTTGGCTGGTGAAGAGAATGTCGATTTTTGCAACGTACCAACAGAAAGCCCCCCTATTATTCCATATTGCATAGGTAAATAAGTACCGTAGTTATACCAGCTGGGGCGGACCCTGACATTTTTAGGGGTAACTTAAAAATAATGGTCTCGCAGTTTGAGCGTCTAGAAGTATTGAAGCGCTAAAAACTAAGGGATGATTTGAATTTATTACCTCCCCCCCTGGATCCGTCTTGGACTAGTGTATTTGCTCGAACAACGCTAGCACTATTACCACAGCAAATAATTTCGTTAAAAATAAAGCGCCCATTGCTGCAGGGCAATGTTTATGTTTTTCCTTGTGGGATTTCAGCTAAGGCATCGCATTTATACATTTCTTTGTTTAAAAATTAACATGTGCAGCATGCGTTGCTGACATTAGTTACAGTAGTACGTTTCGAATGACTAATTGTTTTTGCTTTGTTCGTGATGGTAAGTACCACAAGCCAAAATCTTTGGTGGTTTTCAAATTCAAGATTTATTTCTTCATTCCTGATGACACCTAACTACAGGTGGGGGGGGGCTTAATTGCAACTTTTTTTTTTCAGACGCCACTGAGTCCCTATTTAAATTATGCTATGAGTCTGTACCATCACAAAAATACAAAAAAATTTGCTATATACCTTAAAAACCCTTGTTCAAATAAAACATGAAGATAACTTGGTATTGAACAAACTTATTTCATTAAATGTAGCTTAATAACTTCGTAAGCATGATGGTATACGGTAATAATAGCAATTAATACACTGGTCAGTTACTGTTCACTTTAATTCTAAGTATGTCAGTGCCGTATTTCTTTTTTTTTTCTTTGAATTGCTTTAATAGTTTGTTGCTTTTTACTGATTTTGCACATATAAGGTAATGGCAGTGCAGAACCAACCAGCGTCATTACTATGCTAATTCATCAACATGCAGCTTTATCAAGTCTTCCATGTTGCAGTGGATTTCTTTGTACTTTGCTTCAGCAGTTCAGTACGTTTTCAAGTTCTTGGCATACACAGCTGTTTCTAAGCGATGGTGCTTTTACATCAAATGAAAAACTTCACTAGATTTTGGAAGAGATAAACAAGTGCCTTGAGCAAAGCGAACTTGGTGGTATACGACTTTTCTGTTGATGTAAGCTGTCACATCATTGTTAACAAATAAAACGATGTAAGTTGCATCTTCTGCTCGGAAAATGATTATCCGAAGTTTTAAAGAAACTGTAAGTTCGTTGATCATTGATTAATAACTGAGTTTCTTTGGACGAAAGCCCCTGTTTCAAGAGATCTATCTGCGTTTCATTCCATTCTTTAACAATTTTCGAAATGGTTACACAATTTTGAAATGTTTTCTAAATCCTCTTTTTGATTGAAGTTCTACCAAATCAACTAGTTTAGCTATCACATTAGACTTGCTGCTGCATGGCCAACTGCTTTGCTCCAGAGATCTTAACTTGTGCTTGATTGAACGAACATCTCTTTCACTTGTTCACTATCCAAGTTGCTTATTGGTGCCAAATCCAAAATAGGATCCGAAGAGTCGAGCTGATGAATACCTTCATCATTTCCAAATAATGTGCAGATGATGTTTGAGGGAAATCGAGATGGCAGTCTCAGGAAGAACGGAAAGTGCCATGCTGAGATCAATGTGTGCAGTGAAATTAGTGGATAGAAAGAATAATGAGGAGTTGATGAAAATGCTGGGATTGGAGGAAATATTAGATAAAATGGCAAAGATAAATGGAGTATTGTGGCATGGACAAGTGGTTAGGAGAGATGATGATTACGTTCTAAAGAAGGCATTGATGCTTGAAGTGAATGGGCAGGGAAATCGAGGAAGGCCAAAGCAGATATGGAGGAGCAAGTTGAAGAGAATTTAAATAAAATTGGGTTGGGGGAGTACGAGGCTGCAAATCGCACAAGATAGAAAGAAGGAGTGAGAGCGATTGCTGATAGAATGAGGTGCGTCCGTCCACCCTCGACCAAGATTAAAACCCACCGGATTGAAATTGGATGATCATGACAATGCCCTATTTGTTTAACAAAACCATCTACCTTTCGGTGAAGAGTTTGCAAGATTGGTAGAGCAACTGTGGTGGTGCAGCTGAATGAATGCCTGAACTTCCATAAGAACTTCCCCAGGCAGAGACTTGCATTGACCAATCCTATCATTGCTGATGTAGCTGAAAGCAGGTCGAGTAAAATCTAGCAAGTTTATTGGGTTGCAGTGGAATAAATTGTCATAAAGCGCAAGTATAGTTGGAATCAACTCCCACTATCCCATTGGGTCAAAGTTAGTAATGTTTACAAAAAGTTTAATGAGATGGGCGGCTCCAACACCACAAAAAATGGAAAGAAACCCCAAACTAGCAAAGTATTTTACTACACAAGTCCGTGTATTGGTGGTATGAGTGATGCTGATGAATTATGATGATTTCTTATTTTCCTGTCAGTTGAAAGCGATGAAGGCACTAAACGTAAGACGAATCCAGACTTGGTTAGGAGTTGCCGTTGTTTTCTAGTCGACTTCTGCTTCTGATTTCTTTAATTTGCTGCTTGTTAGATTCCTCCAAGCAGATATGATTATCAGGAAGTATCTTATGCAAGGACGCAACAATGAGACTTGGGTTGGAGTTAACCATTAACTTTGCAATCATGTTCGTAACTCATAGCAACAACAACGCTCCTAATCACTCCGCCATGCTGTCGACAATGTGCATGAGCAGTTTTTTGTACTTTTCTCATGGTGTGCTTCCCAGAACTCTTAACGGTCTTAGAACGAGTAACATAACCTGGGCTGGAACCCTCTGGTCCACCAGTACTCATTTCAATACAGCCTGTTTATAATAAAAGTATGTCACCATTTGTAGTGTACTAACTCCATTGTAAACTATAATTATGTGGCCTTCTTGAGCTTGTACACCGCATCAATATGACATCATAATCCTTCAACAATGCTGAAATGATTTTTGAATCGCACCTTCAAATATTCAAAAATGAATCATGTTTAGAGTTGACCCAGGAAGTTCGATGTGGATTTGAACAAGGGTTTTTAAGTTGCACACACTTCAGACTGTTTTAGAAGTGTTAGTTACAGCTTGTAGCATACTTTTGAAGGGGACTCACTTAGAACTAAATTTTAAGCCCCCCCCCCCCCTACTACAGGTCAAAGCAGTGTTTGTCATGGAGTTGGTCGCGTGGTCCGGGTATTGAGATCCGGACTGGTTTCGCGGGCCCGATCTCATCTTCATCGGCTTCCATTGCACTACGCAACAAATTTTTGTTTATCTCTTTTTTTTGGGTGTTTCTTTACGTTTTTGGGGTCGCTGATGCCGATTATGGAGTTAGTTTTCGCGTAGTGTCAAAGGTTTTGAAAATATTTGCAACAAATTGAAGTTTCTAATGTACGAAACAATCATAAAACTTTAGTATTAAGTGACATTTACAATACTTTTCAATCTTGTGTTATATCATTTATGACATTTTGTTATTGCTTTTATCACTCTCTAAATGGTGATGAAGATGTAAATTGGCACATTGTCATTCACTCTCACGTGATTCGACACAATTTTGGCGGGCTTCTAATGCACATGTCTGAACTGGTCCAGTGCCAGGACAGCCAGCAGGATAGAGTAGGTTCATTATTCTAGGTAAATCGTTGAATTTGGTAGCAATTGTTCTTAGTTTAACTGTTTGACATATTGCAAGTTAGCCCTACTACAGTGAAGTTGCTCAGTACGGAAATATGCTATATTTTATTCGATTTTGAAGGTTAAATCTAGTGCTATTATTATTTTAATTCTTCAGTAACTATGAGTCTAAAAAGACCCAGCAAAATTAGTTCTGACTGTTTCTGCTACGTTTGTGGCTACTACATCAATCCACGGTAAATGAAGCACAAAACCATACCGGAAACAAAATTCTTCAAAGCCTATGAGGCGTATTTTGGCATGAAGATGGGTGATCAAGATAAATCTTGGGCCCCACATTTTTGCTGAGGAAGTTGCAGATCCACATTAGAAGGATGGATGCGCGGAAGTCGTATATGTATGCCGTTTGCGATCCCACGAATCTGGAGAGAACCTACCAATCATTATGATAACTGCTATTTCTGTATGGTCGACATTTCCAAATACAAAAAAACAAAGGGTAGGAAAAAGATAGTTTATCCAAGTATACTTTCATTCATTGCGCCTGTCAACCATGGTGCCAAATTGCCTATTCCTCAACCTTCAACAACGCATGCTATATCATCAACCTCATCGGAAGATGACGATGCTGATTTTGAGGTTGACACTAATTGTTCCAGCAAAGATCCTCATTTTCCGAATCAAGATGAATTAGATAACTTATCTAGAGACTTAGGTCTTACAAAAGCAAAAGCTGAGATACTTTCTTCCCGTCTCAAGGAGTGGAATTTGCTTGCTTCTTCAAGCAAGATATCCAAGCCAAGAAAACGGCATGTGACCTTTGCAAATTTCTATACAATGTCCTCGGATTCGGATCATTCTTCACTTTGTTATTGCATTGACATACAGGGCTTGTTTCAGGAGATTGGAATTGTGTACTGTTTCGGATTGGCGTTTATTCATAGGCAGTTCTAAACAAAGTTTGAAAGCTGTCCTTCAACATAATGGTAATGTGTACCCATCCATTCCAATAGCACATTCTGTTCGGATGAAGGAAGATCGTGAATCCGTAAAAATATTACTTGAATTAACTCGATACAACAATCATGATTCGGACGTTTGTGGAGATTTCAAAATGATAGCATTTCTTTTGGGATTGCAAGGAGGTTATAGGAAACATTCTTGTTTTTTTTGTTTGAGGGATTGCAGAGCGGATGAGCGGCACTACGTGTTCAAAAACTGGCCTCCTCGCGAAAATCTCACACCAGTTTTCCTCAACGTTTTAACCTCATCTCTTATAAAAAGGAGCAAAATTTTACTTCCTCCATTGCATAGTAAACTCGGACTGGCCAAACAGTTTGTGAAGAGCTTGAAACCGACAAGCCGTGCCTTTCGCTATATTAGACAGATGTTCCCAGGCATATCTGAGGCCAAAGTCGAACAAGGTATATTTTTGGGGCCACAAATAAGAAGAATGTTGGCATCTGAAGAGCTGGAGGGACAAATGCCTGATTTTGAAAGAAATGGTTGGCAAGCTTTTAGAATGATTGTGAAAGGATTTCTAGGAAAACATCGAAGAGACGACTATGCAATGTTGGTGTCAAATTTGATTAAAGGTTATGAAAAGCTTGGTTGCCGCATGTCCTTAAAGTTGCATTTTTTGCATTCTCACTTGGATTTCTTTCGAGACAACTTGGGAAACGTAAGTGAAGAGCATAGTGAAAGGTTTCACCAAGATATCCAAGTGACGGAAAAACGCTATCAAGGAAGGTGGGACAAAGCCATGATGGAAGACTATGCATGGAATTTAATGCGGAAATAAAACACCACATACAAGCGAAAAAGTTATTCAAATGTCCATTTTTAATAAATGACATTGCAGTGCTTTTGAATTGCTTATTTGTGGGTTTTTTAAATTTTGTGTATAATATTTCGAATTATATAGCCATGAGTTTTGTATTACACAAACTTGAAATCATAAATTCATATAACTTCAAATAGTGGTAAAACCATTGACACTGCGAAATTTTCCATATCATTTTCGAAATCAGCGCCCCAGAAAACATAAAAAAACATTGTAGTCTTATGATAAACACATTTCTCAAAAAATTTTGTTGTCCTGTGTTATGCATGTAATTCGCTTACATAAAATCCTAAGCTGCAATACGTGGCTTAAAATCAAATTAAAAAAAGGCCAGGAGATTGATATAGAACGCACAAAAATTTCATTTAGGCCTACGTACTTGATACCCCGGTAGCTTTTGCTTGGTCTCTGTTAGGTTACAAATCGCAAATATTATCTCTGTTGACCGGTGGCAAGTTCGATGATAAGAACTTTCTTTCTCAATAGTTTACGCCCAAAAAGTTATAAAAAGTCAAAAAATTTCCGGCTTAATGATTTAATCCCCAATAAGTTTGTGTAATTTTATTTCGATCTTACACTGTTTTTATATGTTTAGAGGGAATTGAAAGCTCTACTACGGAACCAGACGGTGAGTACTAAATGTAATTGAACCCAATTAATCGTCAATGGATACGTTAAAGGTTTTTCCCTGGCGTTAACAAGAGATATCAATGTGCTGAGAATTATTTTTGACAACCTTATTACACAAAAACTATCTTGCGACTGTAAGAGTCTATGAGTATACACAGCAAATTTTATTGTAGGCTGTGACATTTTTATGAAATGGACGCTGCACAAATAGAAGTTTCTCCAGCGTTTAGTCAAAAAACAGCTGTATAGTTTGTTTTTGCAATTAGCATGCAACAATAAGCACTTTTTATAATATTGCGATAAAGAAAAAATGAAGAAAAAAAAGTAAATCCAGTGTTGAAAATCTTTCTTTATTGATTTACTGGGGAATTATAATCGATTGGGTGATACAAATTTTCAATTTTCTTAGCTCTGATTCTCTAAGAACTAGCAATATTTCCATAATCAAGTAACCCTTACTTTAACAAGCTTGGCCTCGCGGGGAAATTTGACGGGAGTGTTACGTAGCTCTGTTACGTACCAAACAGATTAAATTTCCTTGGGTATGCAAACGCGGAGTAATGAATGGATGAATAAAGGAAAGCGTTCTGATGGTTAAATGTACCTTTACTCGAGTGCTGCTGAAGAGGGTTAATAGCCCCAAACAGCATTTTCCCGTTCTATGGTACCCATTGATAGGCTTGTTAAATTTAAAACGTAAACTTTCAGGGAATATGCTTCAATAATGTGCTGTAAAGACTAGTATTCTTTTTTGTTGTCTATTGGCTAGATTTGATACTGGTTTAGCGGTTACGTGCGTTTTTTATTGATAGATGGATGTCCTTTTCCTTGGGTACGTATAGGCAATCGCACATATCGAAAAATCTTAAGGAAGGCAACCTGGGTTGAAGCTCTTGAAACCTGTAGAGACGTTGGTGGCACTTTGATGACCTTAGATTTCCCCACAATCCAACAAGCAGACGGTGAGACACTTATGCAATGTGATAGCGTATTACGTGAGGTGAATGCATAGCCGAAAAACAAACCTGGAAATACAAAAAGTTTTCTGGTATTTTCTGAAATTTTCTCGTCAAGAGTCGGTTCAGAACTTTTTTGGGTGAGAAAGAGACTTTCATGAATTTTGCACGAACCAATGCGTGGATTTTGGATATCTTAACTCGTAGAGCAATGCGACCGGCGTTTGCAGGTGTGTGCCGTTGGAAACGTTTTAGTGGGAGGCGATCAGCCCAACCGTTTTTCAAGATCCGCGCGTTTCATGTCATGAAGATGACAAAATCAATTTTATTATCAGCAAGCAATTTGTGTTAAATCAGCATTCGATTATCCATAGAACTACTATTTTTTCCTCCAGTCAAGACGAGGGTGATCTTATTAAACGCAGCAACGCAATTGTTCACTGTGTATGCTTTGAAAAGCTTGAATGTGTTTCAATCATGGTTTCAATCCTTACCTGAATCATTACCACAAGCAACTGTTTTTACATATTTTTATTTTCGCAGTTTTGCAGTATTTTAATCACGTATTGAGGCTAGAGAGCACGAGCACACATAAATGCCGGTAATACAAACGGGAGGGTATGAGAGCCGGGAGTGTAGCCATCATAAATTTTTTGAAGGGCTCTGAGTCAAAAAAAACTTATCTTTCAGCTTTGTGAGTTTAGAAAATTAAAATACTAATAGATACATACAAGTAAAAATTTAGGCAGGTATGTGCATGTATGTGTGAGTGTGTGTGGGGGGAGGGAGCGTTAAGTCTCTTTATCCCCCTACATCTCCGCCATATGTTACCTTCTTATGTTGTAGAGTACAAAGTTATGACATGATGTTTTCACGACGAAACAATTGAATATTTCAGATCTGTTGCGAAATCTATCTCTTCCCATCGATCATTATTGGGTAGGACTTACCGCTGACAAATTCACATCTAATTCTACACTGACCTGGATCAATGGTCAAACAGTAGAAGAAACAAACTGGAATTCAGGTCATAAAAATATCTTTACTCAACGGGGCTTTAGTTGTTTTACTCAACGGGGCTTTAGAGCCCTAATTGTACAGAAACTGATCTCTTGCAAATGTTATTGCGACTTCGGTCCGAACACTACCGTAACATTTAATTTGTCCTTCGTCTGCACTTGTTGGTCCTTCGACTAGCGGCCTAGCCTAACAGCACGTTACGCGACCTTACTCGTTCAGCCCATTTTTGAAGTAGGCTTGCAATGCTTTTTTTTTTTACACAAAATTAAACGGAGAGCTTTCAAAAGCACCGTTTTGTTTCATTTTTGAAGTAGCACGCAAGATTAGAATTAGTTTTTAAAAACCACGACAAAAACTTCTCGATTCTACTGATTTTACGTACTTTTTCAAAACTATAAATATTCAATTTGGATGTTAATTCGTAAGTAATGAATTGCTATATATGTGAGAGGAGCTACCATAACAATATAACTCAGTGAATGGATTGCTTAAATTTTAGTACTTGGAAGTAAAACACTTCTTTTTAACCGTTTTAAACTTTTAATTGAAATAAAAAAAATCAAATCTTCATTATACTTGCGGTGTTACGCCGAAGCGTGTAACGAGTGGCGGGACCCATCTCCGCTGCTTAGCCCCTGGGCTACACAGCTCCGAAGAAACGTCGCAGCGGTGGCAAGCCGTTGGCGACGCTGTGCCGATTTGACCGGCCCGGGAATCTAACCCCAGACCTCTCGCACCGACTGCCTGTGCGCTTAGCAACTGAGCTAACGAAATCTGCCGTAAAACAACGACTGTAGTATTCAAGTTCAATCAGTATTGATTAGTTAAACTATTTAAACGACTTGTTGGTGCTTCGGCTACTTATTTGGTAGGCTTGCTTGCAATTAAGTGAAACGGTCTTTTTCAAGTAAATGTGTGTGGTTAGGCTATTGAACTAACGACTCAACTGTAGGCTAATTGATGGAGACTCCCGTAAGTTTGCACTCCTATAGAGTCAGCAGCCACCCATATAGGCCTACTTGTCAAATGCGATCAGCTCCAGTCGTGAATCGAACCCATCACGAAGGATCTGTAACCCGCGCTTGGCACCGCTAGCCTAGGCCGTGGGGCTCGACGCTTATCAATTGTTGTACGACTAAAGTATCAATTGACTGTCAGACTAAAAGTGCGTTTACCGATACGCGACAGGCGACATGCGACAAAAATTATAATGTTGATAAATGAGGAAGGTTTCCGCATGATCGCTAAAGAGTAAAATAAGTCAAACAAGGTGCGATAAAGAACCATCGCCACTCGCGTATCAGTAAACGCACCTTACCGATATTTATTTCTCAGCCCCATATTGTATTATTTTGTTTGAAACAGTTCGATGTCCCAATGAATGGATAGTCATCAATAATCGCTGCTATAAGAAAGTAGATGAACTAGTAACTTGGGTAACTGCTAAAAGCAGATGCGAAACTATGGGTGGCACGCTCATGACCCTGGATTTTCCATCACACCCTCAAGCCAATGGTAAGTGTTCTGCAATTTGAAGTCTGATATCTTATGGGCTAATTAGAAAATTCAATAGGCATGTATGGCGTCAAATTTTTGCGCTACAAGTCTGTGGAACTTAATTTGATGGGCTCTTGGGTACGAGAATAATACCGTTTGGGTGCTATCAGAGCATCATGTTTTCTAATTGTGTAGCCATTGCAAAAACTTGCAGGTTGAACAAAAAGACAGTTTAGGTGAATGCGTACAAGCGGTGGCGTAGCTAGGGGAGAAAAATATTGTCCCACCTTCAGTGCTCGAGCTGTAAAAACACTTATGGGGGGATGGTGCAAGCTTTTCAAATCGACGTAAAAAAGAGATGGCCATTATTTATAGGGGAATGGTTTACGCTAAAATGTTTTATGGGGAGATGGTGTTTTTTCCAACCCCCCTCCACTCGAGTAGTGCCCACCTTCTTTTTCAGAGCCGCATTACGACTTTGGGGGGCCATGCTTTTGCAGACCTAATTTCAACGCTAACAGCAAACTTTTATTTGCGATTTAACAACACGTGGCATACCCATGACCAGGGGGGCCTGGAAAAATTGCCCTCTCCCTTAATCCGACTCTGCATTCGTGGCAAAGCTAGGACAGCGAACTCAAACTCTCTGGAACTCGGTCTTTTTTGCCAAACTTGAACTCGCAAATTTAGAAATGAAAAACTTGAACTTGATTAAAAATCCTTGCAAGTTCGTAGCCTTGTTTATAACGATTTTATAAAATCCCGTAACCTGTGTAATTTTTGGCCTAGTGTAAGTTAGCCCTTCCCCGAATTTTTCACTGGCTGCGTTCATGCTTAGGCTGCATGTCACTTTATTTGTTAATTAGTATTTGTTTTCAAGACGTTTTGTATCAACTTCCACTTCAAGAAGCCTACTATTGGGTTGGTCTTCAAGATGACAACTTGTTAGAAGGTCTTGAAAACGGAAATTTCACCTGGGTAAACGGAAAACCAGTTACGTACGTGAATTGGGCGCCCAGTGAGTCATAAAGAATGATTTTTCTAGCTTTTATTGTTGTATCATGAGAAAGCTACGAATCGGTGATACGTAAAATCAATTCAGATTTAACAAAGCTGTGGATAGGCCTATGTCAGTCAGCAACCTGTACTGATGAGACTTGAAAAATCGAAACACTTTCATGCTTTATTGATGCAACTGACTGCTGTAGTGGCAACCTCCTCTTTTATCTTAACCTTTATTTTTGTTTTTGAGTCTGATGTGGTTAGTGTTTGGGTTCGAACCCGGGTAGAACTAAAAACCGTATGGGCACCGTGCACTTCCATACGGTCCCATACGGTGCTCATACGGTTTTTAGTGCTACCATTCGAACCCCAGTTAGTACACTCAGGTGTATCAACGTCAAATAGTCGCACACTCACAATATGTAGGCCCATTTTCTTCATTTAGCTCCATGAGGCATGGTATAAGTTGTTATAATATAGGTCTACAGCGGAAAATTACATGTGCAGTGCAATATTATAAAGCATTCCTCATCAAAAACCCAAAACAGTTACAACCTAGTTGTGACAATATCAAGTACTTCTTAACATATTCTGTCACCGTAAGTTCGACAAATATCAACTTCATACAAATTTAAACGAGCAAGCTTTCAAATAAAATGCATTTTTTAGATCATCCTGGCAGTAATCGGAATTGCCTTAGAATTAGAGCTTTGAACACGGAATTCGGACTTTGGTATAGTCACGTGTGCCAGAGTCCAGATTTAATTTCTTTTTATATTTGTCAAAGAGAGCCAGGTATGTGCACTCTGTTTTCTACCTTACGTGCTTGATAAAGTTAGACTTATTGTTTATAATCAGTATTTTTAATCAGTTCTCAAGTCTGGCATAGGCTTACTACCCCAGATGCATAATCTAAGGTTTTCTTGTTACATTTCTATCAACACGTTTAAATTAATTTTTCTCCGACCGAATTGTAGAAAAAAGACTGGTTGTGGTTGTACTTTCATTGTAGGTTATTATCAGCACACAGAGTGAGAAGTCTCGTAAAGTCGAAACAGTGATTGCGCAAGCAATATGATGTCATTGACGGAGTTATCATTGCTTGATTTAAGCGCCTAGCTAGAAGAGTACCGGTTGATATTTCTCTGGCACACAAAAACGGGAAGATATGGCAACTCAAAGGCTTTTTTTTATTAAAACCGGGGTAGCAACTATTTTTATTCTAGCGGATTAGCGGATTGACCGAAAAAATTAGCTTCGATAACCAGTCCGCTAACATTTTTGAACGTTACCTGAACAGCTAATCCGCTAGTGAAAAAATTAACTTCGCTAATTAGCGGAATAGCGGATTAGCGATTTGTGCCCACCTATGGGATTAGGTTTATCAAATCCTTTGTCGTTCTTTGCGGTGTTAACATCAATTTGAAGTCTTTTGTCGTCCTTTGCGATGTTTCAGTCCTTTGCGGTGTTTAGTTGGACCCCTGTTGCCTTGTTCGCAACTACACGTTGCTGTTTTGTATGAGTTTTATTAGGAAAGAGCCCAGTTATGTATCAAGTTGAACACTTCACTATGAAGGTTTTAAGTACACAATGTTTTAAATGATCTTATATTATTCAGCTTATTATTTTCAACGTCAAGTACTAGCAGTTTTTAGTTTGAAATTGGTTGATTTATTAACGTCAGGTGTGTGCCAGGATCGACAAGTCGATCAGTGCTGGAATTGTAGAATAATATTTTCGCAATTCAAGGTCAACGAGGTTGATTTTAAAGAGTTTTAAACCGTCCAATTTTGTTCCCCCGGAAGAGCCGTTCGTTCTATTGAACAATTGGTTTTAGTTTCTGTCGTTATATGCCCGTTTGTCAACTGAAATCGATTTAACTAAGGATCTGTTAGTGCATGGGCTGCGACTACTGTTGATTCAGCTAGTAAGGATTCAAGGAGGTGAAGGACGCGTTTACTGAAAGGTCGCGTAGGCCTATTAGTGTTTAACGTACAAGCGTATTTACGCTACAAGAGGCATGATGCAATTCTTCTTCTATCCAGTTTCGATCCGATTTTCTTCTCGTTCCCGAATACACCCCATCCCCTCCGCTACTCTCTCTCACACCTTCCCTCCATCTCGCTTGATCTCCAGCTTCCTCAATCTCCAACCCGACTTTCTTCACACTCTCTTCCACCTGCCTCCTCCATGTCAGTTTTGGCCGTCCTCGCTTTCGCTCCCCATTTACTTCCATCATCATTGCCTTCTTCAGTATATTATCATCATCCCTTCTAATCACATGTCCATACCATCTTACTCCATTCGCCTTTGCCATTCTATCCAACGTTTCCTTCAAACCCAACATCTCCATGAGATCCTCCATTTTCTTTCTATCCACTAATTTCACTCCACACATTGACCTCACCATGGCTCTTTCAGTTCTTCTCAAAATTGCCATTTCGGTCTCCCTCAAACGCTGTGTCTTACTGTCTTCCATACAACATTGCTGATCTTACGCAACTGCAATACACCATCCCTTTCATTCTCAGAGAAAACCTTCTCTCACGTAACAACTCTCCGCACTCTCTAAATTTCATCCATCCGATCCTAACTCTTGATTTCACTGCAGTTTCACATCCACCACTAGCATTCAGCCTGCCTCCTAAGTAACCAAATCCCTTCACAGTCTCCACTTCGTCGCATAATACCTCCACTGGTTCTTTCGTGCTATGTCCAACATCTGTGCATCTTCTACAAACAAAATGTCTTGCAGAACTGCACGTTACCTTTTTCATTTTCGTGCATCTCCCATGTGTCCACTTCATACACTGTGTGCAACACAGCGTTAGACCCAACCCTTTTCCCACATATTCTACAAGGATCTATTTTGCTCGAAACAATTTTTCTTTTGGATCCGCTCACCGTCATCTTAATTTTTCCAATATTCACTTTCAATCCCTTGTCCTTCAATGCACTTCTCCGTCTTCGGAACCTCTCCTCAAGTCATCCAAACTTTCACTCATCAGCACAAGATCATCCGCGTACAAAATTTTATTCAATAATCCTTCTCTTGCATGTTTTGTCATAACATCAACCACAATAGCAAATATCAGTGGTGATAGCACAGACCCTTGATGCACACCAACCCGTACCCAAAATTCTTCCGATATCCCTGATCCAACTCTAACTTTTGTCCTTGAACCCTCGTATAAACTCACTGCTTGTACCAACACTTCTGCCAATCCTTTCTTTCTTAATGCCCATTCCATCACTTTTCTCGGTACCCTACAGTAGTGTGCAAACTAATTGACTCATCACAAAAAACTATATTTTTATTTCAAAGCAACAACAACTATTTTCAATTGGAGATATGGTCACCTCTATCTGTAATCAAGTCCATAACTCGTGTTGGCATTGATTTTCCGAGTTTTTCGCATTTCTGAGTGATTTCTAGGTTTCAGTACCACACGTCAATTATAGCATCAATAAGGTTTGTTTTGGAAATGAATCCCTTTTTAATAGCCAAATTTTTGCTATACTCCATAAATTTTTAATCGGGTTTAGGGAGGGCAAATTCCCTGGCCAGTCAAGTACCTTGATGTGATTTTCTTCAAAAGTTGTTTGCAAGATTTGACTCCCTGCCATATTGCAAAAAAGTAAAAACAACTTTCATCAAGGTCCTTGACTGGCGTGGGAACTCGCCCTCCCTCAACCCGATTGAAAATTTAAGGAGTATAGTAAAAATATTCGGCTCTGAAAAAGGGATTGCACAACCAAAACTAAGCTTATTAATGCTATAATTGAAGTGCGGTACATGACCAAGAAATCACTCAGAACTGCGAAAAACTCATAGAATCAGTGCGAAAATGTGTTATGGAGTTGATTACACGTAGAGGTGGCTGTGGCCGTATCTTCCATTGAAAATACTTGTTGCTTTGAAATGGAAATAAATTGAAAAAATGTAGTTTTTTGTGTTTTTTTTGTGGTGAGTCAATTAATTTGCTCACTACTGCATCAAATGTCTTTTCTAAGTTCACAAAACACATGTACATCTTTTGCTCTCTTTCTCGAAATTCCTCTTGCATTCACCTAAGAATTAACAATGCATGAGTTGTGCCCTTCCCAGGCATAAAGCCAAATTGCATGTCATCTATTGTTACCAATCCTCTTATTCTGTTCTCCAGCACTCTCTCCACTATCTTCATTGCATGCCCCAGTAGCTTTACTCCTCTGTATGCCCCACAATCCATCACATCCCCTTTTCCTTTAAAGATTGGAACAACAACACTTGTCTTCCGTTCTTCTGGCATACCTTTCCCATCAAGCACTCTCTGACAAAGCTTCTTTAGTACTCCTACACCAAACTTTTCACTCGCTATTATCATATCCATATTTACTTCTGAGGGTCCAGCTGCCTTTCCCAACTTCATTTTTTTTATAGCTTCCATCATCTCCTCATCAGTTACTCCTTTAACTGGTCCTTCAACCATACCTGCTTCTACTATCTGATCCCATTCATTTTCTACATTCATGATCTTTTCCATGTGTTCCTTCAATAATTTCCCGCGACCTTTCTCACTGATTACAAGTCTCCCATCTTTATCCTTCATGCAACCTCCTCCTTCTATGTCCCTTACCTTCTTTCTCATGAACTTCACAAACTTGAAAACGTCGTTTGGTTTGGTGCATAGCACACTTATCTCCTCTTTCGCTTCTTGCTTCATGGCTTTTGCAATTACTTTCTTCGTTTCATTTCTGGCCTTCTTATAATTATTTTTACTTTTCATTGATCGATTTGTGAACCACAATTTACACGCTTTCTTTTTCTAATCTATTGCATCCCTTTCTTTCTCGTTCCACCACCATGTGTTTCCCCGATCTCCTCTCCATCTTGTCTTTCTACACAATTCATCACTGGCCTGTAAAACTCCCTTCTTATACGATCCCCACAAATTCATTAAATCAGTGTCGACTAATTCTACTACTCCTTCTTCAAACTTTTCTTTGATCTCTTTTTCCTTCAGCTTCCACACCCTCCATCTCACTCTTCTACTCTTCTTCACTGACATCTTCAATTTCTGCTCCTCCACATCAACAACCACCAATAGCCTGTGTTGTAATTCCCCTTGAATAACTTTCACATCACGTAGATACTTTCTCTTTTCCTTTCCAACCAGAACAAAGTCTATTTCTGCGTCATTTACGCCCGAACTGTAAGTCACCTTCCTTTAATTCTTCTTCTTGTACCGCGTGTTTGTTACACACAACTGTTTCTGATCACAAAAATCTAGTAACATTCTTCCTTCAGCGTTTCTTTTCCCTATTCCATACCCTCCATGTATACCTTCAAGTCTTTCCGCACATTTCCCAACATGACTATTGAAATCTACCAATCCCAAAGCCAATTCATCTGCGTTTCCCATAGACCACTCACGCGCCATTTCCTCATGAAATCTCTCCTTCTCAGCATCTGGCTTTCCACTTTGTGGTGCATAAGCACTCTCACCACCTCTTCTCCAAACACTAATTCAATGGCCATGACTCTGTCACACCTTCTTCCGACCTCTACCACGTTCTCACACGGTTCTTCTTTTACTAATATACCCTCGCCTCCAGTTTTATCATCATTTCCACACCACCATAGTTTGTACCTTCTTCCCTTGACGCTAAAAAAGAGAGCTCCTTCACCTCTCCATCTCACTTCCTGCAAACAACATACAGAATATTCACCTTTCGCTTTCTCAGTTCTTCGCACATTCCAGCTTCCAAATTTAACTCCAATTCGTTTTTCAACTTTCTTTTCATGAATTTTTAACCCGGTGATTCTCAGCACCCCCTGCCCATTTAAAGGCTGCCGGGGACTGGGGGCGAAAACTTTTTTTTGTATCTTCATAAGGTTTCCTTGGAGCATTTGCTTTATGGCCGCATGCCCTTGCCGACGCCAATCACAGTTCTAAGCGGTGAACCTAGCCTTTGCCTAAAAAGGCATGCCCTGCAAGGCAACAGGGTTGCTGAGTAGTTTAGCCGGCCAGTCGAAACCGTTGCCCGTGTAGTGCCCCGAGGAGGCACTACCCAGCAAAGCATAGACATTGGGACTAATATGATATGTACACCAGATTCCTTGTCTGTTGTACAAAGCATAAAAGTACTACCCATATGTCTTCACTAACCATACAATTCCCCCCTAAACACGTCCTGCTTGCGAAAAAGTGGAAATTGTAAAATTGAAAGTTTTTGAGAGACAGTGATACTAAAAACTTGTGCTTGATGGAGTTGGTGAGTTAAAAGATTGCAGGCGGAGTCAAAAAACTATCCAAGAAAAAATTGGCATTCGATCCAAGAAAAGGATGATGGGACGATATAACTGTTTGATATGTTTT
This sequence comes from Trididemnum miniatum, assembly GCA_964006365.1. Lineage (NCBI taxonomy): Eukaryota > Metazoa > Chordata > Ascidiacea > Aplousobranchia > Didemnidae > Trididemnum > Trididemnum miniatum. The sequence goes on from OZ023250.1 coordinate 8,411,612, forward strand.
TGTTTTAGTGCTTTGTCTACTTTAGAAGGTTCTGGACCGATGCGTTGTTTTCCGAAGTTTTATTCGTGAAATTGTTTCGTAAGGTTGCATTATGAAGTCATAATTTTCTATTGACGTAATTTTTTGGCGAATATTCGAAACAGATCTTTCCGTTACATATGTTCACTGGGTTAAAGTTTGTGCTTGTGACGTCACAATTGTGTTTACTGTGGTTTGGTGTGAGTTTTTACATGTCATATGATTTCTCTTCTTGTTTCTTTTTCAGAATGCCGTAGAACGTTCTCGAACTTGAATTTAGAGTATAAATAGGAGTGAATTTTCGAGCGTAGTTATTCGAGTGTAGATTTAGTGTGCGTAGAGTAAGCAAGATTGTTGTATGCTGAAGGGTATAGCCCTTGTTGTAGAGTGTTGCTGAAGTGAGCAGTGGTGCTTGTGTTTGTTGAAAAGTAGTACGGTGAGTACCGTGGTTAAGTGAGTTAAGTTGGGTCGATTATTATATTCGTATGGTGAAGAAGGTCTTGGTTTTTTCGTGAGGTCAGATCTAAGAACGAATTAATTCCTACGGTTTGTCATACGATTCTTATCAATCGTCCTGTCAGCGAAGTAATGCAATTTCCTATTTTGCGACAGATGAAAAGTCACCAAACTAAACACTGAAATGACTTGGAATCAGATTCGTTCCTGTTTTACATTAACCACACACCCTGGTATACTTTTGAATATTTCTCGCTTGTTTTTCCACTTATTTGTAAACACGTTGAATGAATGCTTAGTACTTTAACTGTTTTATTCACAACGGTCATACCCTAGGCCCATATCAAATCACCGGCGACTGTCTGTTGGCGAACACCGCAACAAACTATTTTGGAACATGGCATGACGAAGAATGCGCCGACGAACACCGTCTGTTTCCTTTTGTTTGTCAAAGAGACCCAAGTAAGTATGCACACTAAACGTAAACAACAATTGTTGAATCAATTGAAAACCACCAGGTCCACCACCTAAATGTGAAAACGTTGTGAAGCCGTCGCTCACATCCCAAAACCTCAAGCAAAGTGTTCTTTACCTGCTGCGTGTTCAGCTGTATGAAAGCCGTCAAGTTTACTTGTAGTGCCGTTAAAAAGGCACTTTAAGGAGATTCCCCAACCCTAAATGGTCGACAGAGAATACGAACACCTCTCCCCGTCCGCTCGAAGGCGAATCCCGGCCACTTTCGTGTGCGCAGCGCCGAGGTCTGTAGTTAGCCTCCGTGGTGTTTTCGTTACAGGAGAATAAAAATACTGCTGCAGTATTATGACTGTATACTTGATAAAGAAGTCGAATGCTGCCCACCGACAAGTGTCATTGGCGATAAAACTACGTCTGTTTTTCGGGATCATATTGCTGAAAGTTGATTTTCCCCGTCCAAACTATCAGCACAGCAACGTTATTTTATATCAGAGAATATTGAATGCGCAAAAAAGACAACAAGGAGGAATGAGACTGAAAAGAGAACGCGCAAATTCGGGCGTTGTATAAAGCAGGAGTCTCCACATGCGCTATCACGTGCGCAACAGGGAAAAAACTAGAACGAAAAAGATTGAGAGTAGGTTAATATGCTAACAGTTGGGGATACCAGTAGACATTTGTCGGTCACCAAGGCCTATTAAGTAAACCACCAGCTGCAGCAGTTTACTAAATTGTGAGATTACTTTTGCAAATTTTTAGATTTTCAGCTCGGCACACCACCGCCTGCATTAACGTGTGTAAGAAAAGCTTGCCATATGCCTGTGGTGGAAAATCCTGAAAGTGGTTATTTTACTTGCTCCAGCGATGCTAGAGAAGTTGGAAGTACATGCACGTATGTAAAATTATGCTTCAAAGCATACTTCTTGGAACTACTCGCAAGTTTTAGTAGAAAACTTGCTGCCAAAAAAGCTGAAAGTATTTCTTAGTTTGTGAATTACTTGACGTTTCAAGGCTTACAATGGGATTCAAAGTTTGAAGTTGTCATTGGATGAGTAACATCCTGACGTGTCAAGTAATTAAAAAAGTTTTCAGTTATTCTGGCTGTTAGTTTTCTGCTAAAACAATGCTGTTCAAGCAGTTTATTATTATTGCCCCTAAAATCTTGCAGTCCTAGTACTATAAATAGACAGTTTGTCACACTGATGATGGGACCCAGCGCTAAGCATTCCTTAAGCACGTCTGGAAATATGTGAAACCCAGTTTCCCAAACACAATTTCTAGCGGCTGCCAAATGTATGGCACTACACGAGTTGGTCAAGAAAAAATTCGAATATGGTTTGAGTGTCTTCACCATCTAGGCGCGAGTGAAAAGAACCTCACTTGCAAGTAGTAGCTTTTTATCAGCTATGTTTATTATATTGCATCCATTTTAGGATACACCCAAAAAATATATAATTGCGACTCCGAAAATCTTTCATAATTATGCTTTAATCATCGTAATAACAGTTGATAAAGTTGCAAGGTACTGCAACCAAAAAACATGATGAATTAATTTCAATTTATTTACAGTCTGTACATTATTTACAAAATCTAACACGAACGTTTTCGGCACTACATTGGCCCTCGTCAGGTATATCTAAGATGGTCAACGTTAACTTTTATGATGAAAAAACTGATTGAAAAAATTGCCAGTGACAAATTAATGTTTCGACTATAACAAAATTCTCGTCAGCGTTGCTACGCACAGCCAATTCAGGCTAGACTCATTCCATACTGTGAAGACTCTTTTTTTGCATTGCTTTCTAAAAAAAATTCTAACCTTCAAAAGAACTAGACTTGGGGGTTGAAGTTTTATAGAAGGTTAGACTTTTTTTTGGGAAGGTGGAAGATTGCTATGCTGTACTGATGAGACCATAATATAAGGTCGAAACGCGTGTGCAGCTGCAAATGAGTGGGTTGCTATGGGGGCTTGTAGTGATGTGGGCTAATTAGGCTACCAGTAACTTAGTTGTGGATTAGAAGTTATGGGCTCTTTCGCTGGGCATCGTTGTTTGTGGCCAGTCGCCTGCTAAAAGGAGGGACCAACCTAAAAAGAAATAAAGTCGAGATATTCAGGATGAGCAATGCAAAAAAAGACTCAGTACATACAGTCTGGAATGAGTCTAGTCTAAATAGGCTGTGCTTAGCAAGGCTAACGAGATGATTGAAAAACATGATTAACTACTGCTAATGCATACTGTTAGTGCTAGGCTAAAATCCTCCATTAAAAAATGCTATGTGAGTTGTACACTGGTTTGAAACAGCAATTGTGACGGAAAAATGAAACAATTATTACGGATTAAACAAATACATAGGCCTATTTATGATCTAATACGATAGAATTATAAATTATTACAGTATTGCAAATAAAACTATTCAAGGATTGGATGTGAAGAATCAGTAAAGGATCTTCAATTTTTCTGGGATTTCCTATACCAGGGGTTCTTAATCTTTTTTGTCTCGTTTACCCCTTGCCAAAAGAAAAAAGTATAATTTACCCCCAGTGTACCACTACAACTTTTTCAATTCTGAAAATCAAGTTTTGTTGAGTCTTTAACTCAGAAATTTTACCCCCTCGGTAGGTAAACTTTACCCTCAGGAGGTAAATTCAACCCCGGTGAAGAACCCCAGTCCTATACTATCAACAAAATCATAAATGATGAACAACTGGATTCTAGTTTATGAGACTAGAGATTTTTGGAGAATCTTCTAACCCAGGGGTGGGCAAACTTTTCACACGAAGGGCCGCATTGGAAGAAATTTTGAAGCCGAGGAAACACTACTTGGAAGAGCAAAAAAAAGGTCATCACGTCCGCACATGTACTATTTTCCCCCGAAAATCTAATGGAGAGCAAAAAAGGGCATCATGTCCGCAGATGTTCTATTTTCCCCTCAAAACCAAATGAAGAGGAAAAAAAAGGGCTTCACGTACGCAGATGTCCTGTTTTCCCCTTAAAATCAAGTGAAGAGCAAAAAAAGTCATTATGTTCGCAGATGTCCTATATTAAGTAGGCTACGCAAGTGGAGGGGGTTGTTCCCGGAAAACAACACTATCCCCCCATAAAACATTTTAGCGTAAACCATTCCCTTACAAGGATAATGACCATCCCTCCTAACGTGTGCGTGAAAAGGTGTAACATCTTCCATAAGTATTTTTACAACTTGATCACTGGCTATATTCCACTCAATATCAGACTGTTATCAAGTAAGGAGCAAAGTTTATATTTCTGTAAGTGCCCGCAGGCCGCATAAAACAATCTCGCGGGCCGTAGTTTGCCTAGCCTAGCCCTGCTCTAATCAAACGTCACCATAGGAAATAAAGGAAAGCAAACAAGTGGGAAAAAAACAATATTTGTAAAAAATACCAATTAAGGTAAAACTTAAAAATCATGAAAATTACTCCAAAAATTGTGGTAATGTGAATTGAAATATCAATCCACTCGTTTCGCTCTATTTGGGGCTTATCAGGTGGATGTACATAAGAATAAGATTAAAAAGAAGAAAAAAAAAAATTGTTAGCCTAGCACAGAACTGGCAATAACAGCAGAGGTGGGCACAATTTCGTTAATCGCTAATTTGTTGATAACGTACCTAATGTTTTCATTAACTAGTTAATTCGTTAAATTTCTTTTTGAATTTAGCGGACTAAATTAACTTTCGTTAGTGCTTGATAACTTCCGTCAAATTTTTGTAAACTCTTATTTCTCTTATTATTGGTTAAGTTTGACATCGATGAACTAGCAAAATACGACCAATGAGGTCAAAAAGCGAGATAAAAACATCAAAATATTGCTTGTGAGCAGAAAAATTGCTTAAATGCTTACGCAAACATTAATATTAAAAAATTTTAAGTTTTTTTTTAAAGAAATGCCGTTAATTTTCAGTCAAAACTAACGATTTAACAAATTTAATTTATTTCCGTTAATTGGAGCTGAACTTAATGAATTAACGTTAACTGAGGTACATAACTGTGTCAACGAAGTAGTCAGTGGTGGGCAGTAACTAGTTACTGTAACTAGTTACTTTTTTAGTAACTGTAACTAAGTTACTTTTCGGCAAAAGCAACGGAATTTGTAACTAGTTACCACTTTAGAACCTTAGAAGTTACAGTTACGTTTATGGGACATCTTTGTTCGCTAAAAAAAAAAGAAAAAACTATTGGTTTTCACTACATTCATAATAATGACCTTGGTTCTTTGACAAGCCCACTGAAATTGAGGCCGAATTAAAAAGAAAATGATCAATGTACTAAATAACGCAACCGAGAACGCTCTAGTAGATAGTAGATACTTCGGCAAGTAGTAACACAGACAACGACCGTGATGCAAGCTCCAGTTACAGCTTTTTTGACTGTTTGTTCGCACTATCGAAGCGACGAAGATCTCGCAACGTCAATAAATTAGAGGAGTTCCTTTTCGCCCCACCCTCACAAACTTACTGTGGATGCAAACGCTTTTATGCAAGAATAACTTATGAAACTTTTCATTCATTACAGTACTGTTCTTCTTCTAGTCAGGAGCGTGTTTATGGGAGGGGGGCATTGTACCATGAATTATGACAGACTCTTTTATGGTTTTTGTAGCTTTTGGCCAGGAGCCGATACAAGGGGTAGAATTAGGGGTATGCATTCCCCCACCAGCCATTTTTAAAAATGCCTTTTATAAATTTAATTTTTCGTAAATTCGAATCTCTTCGATAACAATAAGCCTTACGCTTAAGCAGGAGCTGATCCAGAAAATTTTGGTAAGGGGGGGATGAAATTTTAATTTGGTTGAACGTTAACTAAATACAAAGACGTTATACCCCAAAAAAGCGTAAATAAGCCCTTTGAAAATTGTTTTCATGTCTGCGGCGTATTCAGAAATTTTTTTCAGGGAAGTAGCACCAAATTTTGATATATTTTTAAGTGTATTTTTTTCCGGCAGAACTGTTTTGAGGCTTATTGAGAATAAAAAAAAGGCTCTAGGGGTCCGGGGACATGCTCCTCCGGAAAATTTTTGAAAATTTACATTCTGCAGTGGCCATTTTAGTCCTGTTTGAACAATTTCAGGCAAAGTTTGTTTAAATTTTTTGCCCCTAATTGGAGTGTTTTATCAAATATGATGCATATTATGCTTCGTTCATTTTCGATTATGCATGCTTAGGGCGTAAGGCTTATTGTTATCGAAAAGGTTCGAAATTATGAAAAAATTGTATTCATCGAAAACATGTTTGAAAATGGCTGGTGGGGGGATGCATCCCCCACATTTCCCTCTGAATGCGTCCCTGACCTTAAGCACGCATATTCGAAGATGTGCTAACAAAATGCATTATATTTGGTGAAGCACTCAGTAACAAGGTCAAAAAATTTAAACAAAATTTGCCTGAAAATTCTTCCAAAAACACTAAAATAACCATTACAGCATGTAATTATTAAAAAATGTTTCGGGAAATTAAGCCCTCGGACCCTCCCTCCAAAGCCTTTTAGTCTCGCCATCGGCTTCAAATTAATTCTGCCGTAAAAAAATACGCTTGAAAATATTTCGAAATAAGGGTCTTCATATTTTAAAATTTCTACTTACGTCACTGCTTCTAGTGATGCAGTTGAACGACTTTTAAGCATTGGAAAAGACGTTTTTTAGCAGAAGGGCTGTGGGCTTAGTAATAGTCACTTGGAAATGTTAACGCTTTTGAAAGGCAATTAATTGCTATCACTGCAGCGTTTATCGTATCAGAATCGTACTTTTGTTTAGCTTCAATACAAAGATGAATGACTTTGGTTTGAATACCCATGCACTATGGAGAGCATGTTAAAAATTAATAGTGTTTTTTGGTTTTGCGGCATGCACGAAAGTAACTGTAACTTGTAACTAGTTACTTTTTTAAATTTGTAACTGCGACTAAGTTACTTTTTTTGCGAAATAACTTGTAACTGTAACTAGTTCTTTTGTGCCCACCACTGGAAGTAATGGTTAACGAAGCTAACGTTTTGCATTAACTTACCCATCTATGAGTAACAGATGTAGAAAACCTTTCAATTGGACAGCGCCAACAGACTAAAGAAACTTTCTTTCATTCATTATTCCGTAAGATACTGTAACGTCACTCTTCGTATCTTGCGTGGCATTCAAACAAAGCACAACATCAAATATGAGGCCAAATCAAGCACAGCGAATTCACCAAAAAGGCAAGTCAGAGATCACTCCTCCATGTCAGTCAAAGAATGAATGTGAAGAATCAGTAGATGTTCAATTTTTCTGGGATCTCCTATACTAACCAACAAAATCATAAATGATGAACAATTTGATTCTAGTTTATGAGACTAGAGATTTTTGGAGAATCTTTTAATCAAACGTCACCATAGGAAATAAAGGTAAACAAACAAGTGGGAAAACACAAAATTTGGAAAAAATGCCAAATAAGGTAAAAATTAAAAAAGATGAAAATTACTATAAAAATAGTAGCATTGTGAATTGAAATATTAATCCACGACCGGTTTTGCCCTATTTGGGGCTCATCAGGTGGATGTAGATAAGAATAAGATTAAACAGAAGAAAAAAATTAGTTAGTCTAGCATAAAACTGGCAATAACAGATATAGAAAACCTTTCAATTGGACAGCATCAACAGACTAAAAAAACTTTCTTTCATTCAATATTCCGTAAGATAACGTCACTCTTCATATCTTATGTAGCATTCAAAGCACAACATCAAATATGAGGCCAATTCAAGTACGGCGGGTTCACCAAAAAGGCTAGTCAGAGATCACTTTATTGTGTCAGTCAAGGAATGGATGTGAAGAATCAGCAAGGGATCTTTGAATGCCACACAAAATATGAAGAGTGACGTTATACGGAATATTGAATGAAAGAAAGTTTTTTTAGTCTTGGTGCTTTTCGAATTAAAAGGTTTTCTACATCTGTTATTGCCAGTTCTATGTTAGGGTAACTAATTTTTTTCTTCTTATTGATCTTACTCTTATCTACATCCACCTGATGAGCCCCAAATAGGGCGAAACCGGTCGTGGATTGATATTTCAATTCACATTACTACCATTTTTGTAGTAATTTTCATCGTTTTTAATTTTTACCTTATTTGGCATTTTTTCCAAATATTGTTTTTTCCCACTTGTTTGTTTACCTTTATTTCCTATGGTGACGTTTGATTGATGAGAAGATTCTCCAAAAATCTCTAGTCTCATAAACTAGAATCCAATTGTTCAAGGCTTTTCAATTTGCAAAATTTTTAAATAACTTGTAACAAAAAAGATGCACCACTGGGCACTGGCGTAAAGTTGCGATTAAGAATGGGAGAATGTTTATTAATAACGCTTCATGAGTTTCGGCATTGTAATCAGAAACGGCATTTGCGAATAATTTTTAATGACTTCAATCCAATTTTCGTTTTTGAGCAGATGTCATGACTGAATGTGGCCCTTAACGGAACTTTTTTGCTTACCATTGAAATTCAGGTGCTCCTTAACTCTAGTGCTCAGATGTCAAAAACACATAGGGGCCTACCAATGTATATCTAATTCGCATCACATAAACATTTAAATTGATAAAAAACGTTTGAGCACAGAGCCAGAGGGGTGCACACGATTTCAAACACATTGAAATTAATGCATCAGATTTTTTGGTTGCTGTACCTTGCAACTTTATGGTACAAAAAATCGACCTCTTTGCCGAAATTATAACAGTTGATATTCGCGGTACCGGCAGCTAACTAAAATTTCCTTAATCCGTTGCGAGCGATTTTTGTTGCCTGACGAGACTAGGCAAGAGTGATACACTTGATGATTATGTGATCTGGTGGAATGTACAATTTTCGTTTTAGCCTTAATAGGTTTTAAGTGAAGATTATCTAATTCATTACCTTCAAGTTTGTTTGTTTGTAATACGTACAAAATATAAATAATTTTTGGGGTAGTTGCTTTTTTCAGTAGTTCGGCAGTAAATCAGCTGCATTGAAAAATAAACCCATTCAGAAAGATGAAAGTTTATTTTTATTTATTCCAGAATTACATGCAATCCGTTTTACGGAGTGGATGGTGCAAAAACTATTGAGTGCATTTCAGGGAAAGAAACTGCAAGCACATCAGGTTTATGCGTTTTGCCACGATGGACGGATATTCCTTCTTGCAGAGGTAGAATTTTTACTAATAGTCAATGTTGTAAGACTATGAAACAGTTATAAAAATACAAGGGTGCAAACAAGACTAAGATTTTCACGTTTCACAAGGATTAATACAACAGTACGGGGGTATCATGAAGATTTGATTTTTGATTATTAAAGCAGAAATATTAGTAATTCTACCTTAAGAAGCATTAATGCTATTGAGCAAAATCAAACTGAATCTTTTTCGCCATAAACATTTATTGTTTGTTTTTACCAATCAGTGTTTGTTGTGCAATTTCAACCTTAAATAGGCTAAATAACTTAAAGACGAGTTTCGTGTAAAAATTACTCTTAACCTCTATTCCATTGCAATAGATACAGCTACTGTATGTTATTATGGCTTCATAGTCGCCAATGCTTTTTTTTTCAAGTTAGAAATCAATTGGCAAGCTTTGCTATCACTGTGAAGCTCGCGAAATGAACTGCTTGTCGACAACAAAACCGTAGTTGTATCGTTTTCAACTCAAAAGGGAGGGTAAAAAATCTTTATATTGGTAGATGTGTACGGGTTACACTTTAAACCACACCTTCTCCAAACCCGAAAATAACACCCTAAATCGGGCCCAAATATTAAGGGTGTGCAGTTTATAACGACATTTGGTGACAAAAATCAAATCTTTGTTATCCCACAATACTAGCGGTATTACGCCGAAGCTTGTAACCTATGGCGAGGTCCGTCTCCGCAACTTAGCGGCTGAACAATACAGCTTCAGCAATGGCGAGCCAAGGCGTAGACCGGACCGGGAATTGAATCCCTGACCTCCCAAACTCTGACATATTTAGGAGTAAACTTACATAAAATCTTTTTCTTGCAGCTTTATTTTGCCCAACTCCACCAGTTCTTCGCGATGGTGCAATGTCATGTACACGCGATTTCCTCATAGGTTCTATCTGCTCGTTTTCCTGTCCTGGTGAAGGCTTTGCACTCAGTCAACCGGGATATGGTGGAATTTTGTGTTACAAAAACTCCACTTGGATCGGACTACCCTTACCTCGATGTAATCGTAAGTATAAGAGTTTGTTTATGAATCAGTTTCTTATGACCATGTTTACAAAACGTTCTCACGCAGTAGCATTTTTTGAACATTCAATCTGTAAGCATGTTTTTATCAAAGAGACACTTTCCTGATTTTTGTTATCTGATCTGATTTTTCCTTCTTTACGGGATAATCTTTTTTAGTTTTTCGTTTGCGGACAATCTTAACTGGAGACCTGGTTTTGACTATAAGGCCATCGTAATCTGAAATCGATCGAGCGGAATCTCTCGATAAACCTAAGCAAAATTTTTAATCTGTGCAGGGGCGTATTCCCCAAAGGTTCGAGGTGTTCAGCTCACACCCTGCATTATCACAGGCACATGTTAATTACATTTAACTAAAATTTTTGGATTTTTTCGACTTCAATCTTCGTGATATCAGCGTTGTCTGAGTTCTTTTTTTTTGTTGTTGAACGACAAATTGCTCTTTTTTCAACGTCTATGACGCATCATTTTCTCGTATGACAGGTTCACAGATATCGTTGAACATAAGCGAACCAGAACTTTTCCAATGTATTCTAAATCGTATTATAAAGCGGAGAGTGACTTTTTCTCTTTCCACACGATTCAAATGCAAAAAGTGTTTAAACACACGAGTTGCGCGATGGTTGTATCAAGCGGGTTTTGTAAATTGCTAGTCATTTTCGAAAGTTTGGCGGCAGATATACCGGTAACGTAAAGTTGTTGGTCGAATATATTTAGTAGAATGGAGTTTAATGTTGACAATATAATTAAAAAGCCATCTTCAAGCAGAAATCATGATGAAAAATCGGAAATAGTACCTTGGTTGTATCAATGCGATTTATAGGTATAGTTGCAAATTGGAAATACTGTAGTATCAACAGCTACGGAGTGGAGCACAAAATTATGTTCTCAAATGCAATGCTGATAACGAAACCGATCTTTTCGGATTAGCCTACGCTTTACAACTTATGATCTGCAACTTGGACTAGATCTATTCACTGAGGTTGAACCATAAGAGAAAGCGGTGGCTAAATAAAGGCCATTCATAATGTTCAACTTCATCAATTTTATTTCTTTAACCTTGGAAATCGCAATCGGCAAAGTAGTAAAAGGCATTAAAGAGGTAACTTTTACCCATCAACTAAAAAGCAATGTCCTTCCTGGCTTACCGGATGGGAAATCATGACGACTTCCTCTTGTCGGGTCAGAGGCTATATCAGCACTCCATCACCAACAGTGCAATGCATTCCAGTAAAATGTACCGTAGAGCGAGACAGCGCTGTTTCAGGCTATTAGCCTTCGGAAGGACATTGCTTTTTAGTTGTTGATCTTCACCCTGGCCACTTAAGGAGTTTGACTGGAATGGTGATGTAGCGACACGAGTGGATATGCGTACCACAAAGGTTAAATTCTTTACGAAATATTTATCCGAAGGGATAAATTATCTTTGATACTGCTGGTCCAGCCTCCAGTGGAGACAGAGAGACTAGTGACGCTTTATCCAACAAGCCATTTATCACTTAGTATTATTCGTGTGATCTATGAACAATGTCACTATAGCTGGAGGCGCACAATTTCGCATCTTTGCAACGCAGCTACGAACGCAGAGTGTTGTTGGTGAGCCATTGGAAGCAATGTACTTCTGCTTATCACTATAAGATAGGGGAACCCCGTCAAGTGTTTTTCCTAACGGCACAACAAACATGCTCCCCGGCTTGTTCTCCATACTGTCCGTGTTTGCTGAGCGCCGACTCTGCTTGAAACTTCTGTATAGAAGTAGACGCTATTACCACTCAACCATTTGATCACTTACACTTACTGTATATTAAATACCTTTTAGAGCCTATCTCATTCGTCTACAGTGATAGATTTCCCGAAAATCCGGATAGCGTAAGAGTTACTGCTACAGTGAATTCCCTGGTGACATCCCTCGAACTAAGAAGAATCAAACGTTTTTTTGTAGACATAGACATTTCTTCGGTAAGATAACCATATGTGATTAGCCTAGCTTTTTGGTAACTTTGCACAGATGAAATGTAGTATTTGGCGTGGTAAGCCACTGTGCAGGTGTTGAATGCTTGGGTGTGAACAGATGGAGTCTTAGTGGTAAATCATTTTGCACTTATCACAAGCAGTACAGGCCTTTTGTCAAAATAAATGCGTCACTATTGGTCAAAATGTAATGGCTGGGATGCTCAAACAGGAGGCAAGATGGAGACGGATAAAAAATTATACCCTTGCAACTTCTACGCATGAGCAGAACACTAAAGTTGCTGCTAGTCTTTAGTCCGACTGTGCCACAACCAGTTGGTAGGCCTGCCTATTTTATGTAAAGGATTGGACAACAAAATTTAAATGTTTGCACAAATTGACTGCGGGACTGCAAAGTGTTCTTGCGCTCTTTGAGTCATCATCCACCTATACCGTGTGATGCAGAAAAACGATAACACGTTTCATTTTTTATTTTTTCAAAAACAAGTGAAAGAGATCAATCTAAAATTTAGTACGCAACATGAGAAGAAAATTTCACATTCTTTTCTAAAATTTTAGCTATGCGGTGAAAGATGAAAGAAAGCCATCGCATTTAAAAGTATGCCGTTTTCATAGGGAGGCTAGTTCAACAGCGGATCGATGTTATTTCCGCTTTGACCTCAAACAGCGCGCAACCGTTTTTTTTTTTTTAAACGAAACAGCCTTTGGAACTTCATCTTGAGAAATTTCACTCCATTTTTGTCAAATTAAGTCCTTTAGTTCTTTAAACACGGTTTTCCTTCCGCTGTAAACTTTCTCAGAAAGTGAAGCACGTAAACTGTAATCCGTAGATGGCGGAAACCATTCATCTTTTTTAAGGAAACTTGAAGTAATTGCCTTCCAGATAGCTCTGATTGGCAATGCTGGTATGCGATGTGGCGAAAAACGTAATTCTCGTTTGGGTACATTTTGCAACAGTATGGTAGAAGTTCTTCAATTTTCATCCAGTATTTGCACGTAACACTCAGAGTTAGCATTAATAATTTTTTGTATCCATGAAGATGTCAGTTTTACCACTGGAGCTGACACCAGCAGAAGCCATAACTTTTTATCTGGGTGTTGCAATTGTTGGAGTTCGTTATTTATATTGGGGAAGCGCAGTTGTTGTGAGCCTCAATCTCAAGGTTTTCGACAGCAGTCATGTACAAAAGCAGAGCATTTTCTTTATTGAAGCGAAATGAGAGAAGCGAAAAGCAATCAAGCAAGATCTGCATTTACATTTTACCGCCTTTGAATGCTGAAAGATCGACAGCACGAGTTAAATATGAACTCCATGCTTGAACTCCAAACTAACTGGTTTACTGCGGCGAGCGCTTGTATTTGAAACAGCACATCAAAAAAGCCCCGAGCACGAGCAAGTCGAGTATGGTCACGTTGGATTGCTGGAAATCTCGCCTTCAATTTCGGACAAACCTGCCAGTTCCAGGACCAGGGTACGTGATAAAAAAAAAACGCAGACTGCACAAAATAGAATGGGAAAAAGATTAAAAAAACTAAAACTATCGATAAAAAATGTCTAGAAGCTGTCAGATTTCGTGTGAGAAATAAATTGCACAACGTCTAGCTACGAGCACGTAACCGTCACACAACCATGTTTTATTAACTCCTCTTCTCCAACTTGCATGCCATAACGTTAATTGTTTTGGTGCCTCTTCTCTTTTCTTGTACCGGTGTTATATCGTCCTAATCTTATCGTATTCTCTATCGTGTTGACGGTGCGGAAATAGAAAGACACTACGTTACTACTACTTGTAAAGCGGCAGGATTGATGATAAAGGCGATTTGCCGGGAGCTCCTTTTTACGTGCACCGTAGACCCTGCGTTCTGTTGGTTTCCAGCGTGAAGTCTTTTCCACCAGTGAACAGAATTTTTTTGAATCGTCATTTGAATATCGGTCGCAGTGATTCCTAACACTCCACGACGCATGAATGACAAGCTTCATCACTCTCTCTAAAAATCATCACTTTGTTGTCTCACAAAATTTACAGTACATATACCGCTTACGCGGGATCAGTCTGATCACTCGTCTGTCATGCGTGAGCATGGAATCGCAGAAGAGAGTTGCACCGCTTGATCGGGATCAAATTTTTTGGTCAGAAATTTTTAAAGTGACACAATTTCAATATCATTCAAGCTGCAAAACTGAAATTTTCGGCGAATGTGTTAAACATTTCTGTCATGATGCGAACCAAATACAAGAACCACACCTTTTGATAGTTTTTGAAAAAATAAAAAGTGAAACGTGTTATCGTTTTTTCTGCGCCATTCGATATATCAAATGCGATCGACTTCGGCCATGAATCGAACCCTTTATAAAGGATCTGTAATGCGCGTGCGGTACCGCTTCGCCATATACCGGTATGTTTGTAAAAATCCTTATATTTATATCATAACATTCTAAAACGCAATTTTATTGTAAAGATTACCCTTCGTGTTGTTGATGATAGCAGTGATGGAACTACTCGACTAACAACAAAGTATCTAACTGCAGCCTTGGACGGTTTGGATTTGTCAGGCTTTACGTTTTACGATGTTTATATATCTCCAGTGATCGGAAACAAAGTTCTTAGTACTGAAAGCTCTTTTTTTGTACAATAACAATTTGTTTCGGAATTAAACTAACTTTGCGTACTGGTACTGAAACCTTACACTTTGACTTCTTGTTTTGTACACCTACTGTTACTGTGCGCACTGTATTTCACGTTTGGGGGCGGTCCAGAAAAACGTTTAAGGGGGAGCTATAAGAGTTGAAAAACAGCTTAGGCTTATACAAGAGTCAAAAAACAGAAGAGACATAGCTCTTTGCGTTTAAAAGTACCGAAGTATTAACATAAATGCCGGTATGTGTAGTTGAATGCAGGAGCTTGATCTTTTTTACCCCCTGAATTCGCCTATGCCGTTTATGCCAAGTAAATAGTTGCTAATAAAGAAGCCTAAGAAACAGCTTTATGTTGCATTGGAGAGTGTCAATTTCAATATATTTTTAATGCAAAGCAATGATAGGCCTATTGTACGCTAATGCCAACTCTTTTTTGTAAAGATGTCAGTGACTGCACTGAAAGCACATTTAACCAAGTAGGTGATCGACTGATTGGAAAGGGCAGAAGTGCTTGTTCTGCTACCATCGATAATTTGGCATATTTAGAACCTACTTCCGAATCCAACCCCAGTAGTTTGTTCGTAGAGGCGTGTATAGGGGTAATGCTGTCATCATTTTGTAAGTGCAACAGCTCATCAACCAGATCACAATCCATTGCCAAGCCTTCTTCACTGCTAAATTAACACAGTATTCTAGAATGTTTATTTCTCAACCTTTTCTCCCTTAAGCAAATTTCCTCTCTCGGGGAGCCACTCGGCTCCCGATTGAGAAGCACGGATCTAATCTCTTGGCTTTGCATTTAGACTCGCCGGTACGCCGCCTAGACTGCTATTTTCTGACCCGTTTCACATGCAATAGCCTATCCGGTCTAGCAGGACGTGCCTCAGCAATAACCGATTAAAATAACTATTTTGCTCGGCTTAGAACTCAAGAAACACATAGCCTCGAGTGCAACTTATAAGATTAGAGGCTGCTATAACTATAAGCAACTAGGTTCTGGCAGATAATTCCGGCATGGCAGGGCCGTTGAGAGCCAAGCCCTGTCCCGGTACCAAAATTAAAATCGGGCCCATGTAAATGACAAAAGCAATGGTCCGCCAAAAATGGCAAAAAGGATGATTCGCCATACGATGCACTTTGTTATAGCGAAATCGATTAACAACCAAAAAAAGTCAATGATGCTCTTGAATGGGTAATGTTTACTGTTTAGGTACCGGTATCCTAGCTAAAATATATCATTTAGCAAACTCACAGAATCGCAGTATATTAAACCTTCAGTAACCTCGGTTGGTCCATAAAAACATTACACCATACATAACTGATTACACCATTAAAAAATGCTTGCATGAAAAATTTGTTCTGATATTGCTCAGATATGCAAGGGACATTACGCTGTCAACAACAGCTACAGCTCAGATGGCCGAGTGGTATAGAGCGTCTGTCTCTTGAGCTGTAGACTCGGATTTGATTCCGAGTCGGGTCAAACCAATGACTTTAAAATTGGTATTCACAGCTTCCCTGCTTGACGCTCAGCATTAAAGGGACAGTGTATAGAACAAACCGGCAAGTTTACTTGTTGTGCCGTTGGGAAAAGCACTTAGCGGAATTCCCCTAATTTGGTGTGGTAGACAGATGGCTGGCAACTCCTAAGCGAGCTCGTATGGCGCATTGATCGCTTTCTCGTAATAGGAAAATAAATATGAAACTAACTGACTAGCATGGGCGCACGCAGGGTGGTACTTGCCCCCCCCTGGATTTTGAGTGAGAAATGCGCAACCGCACAGTAGTTTTAATATATTTTAGTTTAGTTATAATATGCGCAACAAAGTTTGATGCAAAGCTAAAAGTGCCAAATTTATATACACACACAAATAGGCGTCTGTAGAGGGTACATTTCGGCACTTGCCCCTCTGATTTTGAATGAGAAGTGAGCAATTTCTCCATAGCTTCAATGAACAATTTCATTTGGTTGTAAAAATGCGCTACGAATTTGTCGTCAAAGCTGAAGGAGCTAAAGTGGAATAGGCTACCAGCATATTAATAAAAATAATTTCAAAAACTTTTGGGTGAAATCAAGTGATCTTTAAAAATCCAAAATAGGCGATATGCTTGTAGTGAAAAAGCTTGGGCGGGTAAATTTTCCTGTTTACGTTTTAAGAGCTTTAAAAAATGCTAAAGCTGAATTTTTTCAAAAACTGAACCCAAAGCCTCCCTCTCTTCACTTCATTTAATTTATACAAGTTTACTTCGAATTATTTTTCGTTTTTTTTCAGGCGCTATATTAACTAAGAGGTTGATTAAGAGGGCTGCAGTATGCACAGCAACCGCATTGCCTGCAACTTTTTGATTCAAAGTAAGCTTGTTGCAAGAGGAGACGTTGGTCTTACCCCTGGAAAAAAATTACGTCAAGTATTTTTGGAAAGTTTTTAGACGGTTTACACAAAAGCCGATAAGTAGATTACCGTCACAACTCACAACGACAAACATTATGACAATCACACAGTCACAACTCACAAACCAAATTTACTGTATCGTGTGTGAATTTTCAAATATCTTTATTAGCAGAATAGTAGGCCTATAATAGCAGTTTCGTTTCATGCTCACGAGTAATTCCTACAATAAATTATGCTGATATAAGCGCAATACACGAAGTAAAACTGGATATGAGCTATCCCCACGAGCGTATGTAGAGGGGGAAGCATTGGCCATGGCTCCCCCTTTTTGACTCTATCTTTTAGTAAAAAAGAACAAAATTGATGGTGCCAAGGGACTAAAATATGCCAGACTTTTTTGATAGTTTCTATAGCTTATAGGCAGGGACGGATCCATAGGGTAGGATGAGGGGTATGCAACTACGCAGTGCCGAAACTAGCGCCCCCCCAAACCCTCCAACCGGGGGGGCCCCGAACAAAAAGGGGCTCCATAAATAGTCAGTACGTAGTACTATTTACTCAACGTATGATAAAGGTGCCTTTATAGGCCTATTCTAAGATTCAATATATTTTTTGTCTTAACTCGCGCGATGTGGGGCCCCCATACCATATTTATGCTTTTGGCCATGGGCTACCAGCATATTAATAAAAATAAATTTTTTCCTGTAATTTTTCGAAAAATAGCAGTCGCAAAACTAGCAAACAAACGTTTAGTAGCATACCAAGGGCCCCTCATCCTCAAATAAAAGGTGCAAAAATAAGCCTTAAAAACGTTTTTTCTTGGCATAGGTAGCGAAATGTTGGAGTAGGATTTGCTTGTAGCATTATTTTAGTGAGTTTGGAAGGGACCTAGTTAAACAGACTATTAAACCTTGTTAAAACTGAGGAATTTTGAAGGCTCAAACGCACAAAAAGCCTCCAAAATAAGGTCAAATTCCGCAAAATTTTCTGGGGGAGCATGCCCCCAGACCCCCTAGCTTGGCATCGCCCCTTCGGGGCTCGCTCTTTTTTATCACCATCAAAGAAAAAATTTTTAGGGGGCCCGAAAGATGATTTCGGGGGGGGGGGCGCATTGCTTAGTTTCGGCCTTGGAACTATGCATCCTCCCACCAGCCATTTTCAAAAATGCTTTTGATGCATACAATTTTTTCATAATGCATACAATCTTCGATAGCAATAAGCCTTGCCTTCAGCACGCATAATGGAAAATGTGCGAACAAAATGCATCATATTTGGCGAAGCACTCAGAATTAGGGTCAAAGAATTTTCACAAAATTTGCGCGAAATTTTTTCACAAAGCACTAAAATAGCCATTACAGCATGTAAATTTTCAAAATTTTTTCGGGGGAGCATGCCCCCGTACCTTCCAGAGCTTTTTCATTTTTTTGAATCAGCTTCAAATTTGTTTTGCGGAAGAAATAATACACTATTAAAAAAATGTGGAAAATATGCCCCCCCCCCCCCTTTTAAAATTTCTCGCTACGCCACTCGCTATCACACGATATTATTATTATCATGAAACGACCAGCTCAACTCCTTCTGCTGCGTCATTTACTTTTTGATTGATTGATTTCTTCATTTTTATCCACCTGTCACGAGAAAGCGACGGAGGCGCTATACGTAGGACAAATCCACACTCGCTTAGCAGTTGCCTTTGTTTGCAAGTTTTCCGATTGAATTTTGCTTTCGACTTCTCAGAATTGCTGCTTGTTAGATTCCACCAAGCAGAGACAATTGTCGTGAAGCATCTCATCCAAAGACGCAACAACGAGGCTTGGATGGGAGTAGAACCATCGACCTTGCGATCACGGCTGTCGTAAAAACGACACTCCGAACCACGCAGCAGGGCTGGCTTGCAGCCAATGAAAATTTTAAGAAAATAATAGAAGTTAGGTACAGGAGAGCTGGCTGACTGAGTTCATTTTGAGCTTGTTATTTTAGCCTGCAGCACATTAAGCATACATTAAGTGTTGCCCAAAAAATGTATCGTATTCAGTTTTGTACTGTGATTCAGCTTTGAACTGCCTTGCATACGCTGATGATGATGACAGCTAAATTTATGTTGTCGAAACGCAGTTTTGAGATTAACTGTGGTTTTACTTTTCCTCCTTCAGCTATTTTCGTCCCATATTCATTGTATTCCGATATATTTCTATAAAATTTCGAATATGATGATAACTGATAATAAAAGGCCTGTGCAAAAGCGTACTTAGGGGGAGGGGGCATTGTGTCATGCCCTCGCCTTTTGACTCTGCCTTTTCGTAAACAAGAACAAAATTGATGGTGCCAAGTGACTGAAATATGCCAGACTCTTTTGATGGTTTCTGTTACTTATGGCCAGGTTCGGATCCAGGGGGTAAGATGAGGGGTATGCAATCTTCCACCAGCCATTTTCAAAAATGTTTTTGATGTATACAATTTTTCCATAATTTCGAACTCTTTATTAGCGATAAGCCTTTCGCCATAAGTACGCATAATACAACATGCATCATATTTGGCGAAGCACGTTAAACAAAATTTGCGTGAAAATTGTTAAAAAACCACTAAAATAGCCGTTACAGCATGTGAATTTTCAAAAATTTTCCGGGAGAGCATGCCCCCGGACCCCCCTAAAGCTGTTCTTGTTTCTCAATCAACTTCAAATTAGTTTTGTCAAAAAAATAAGCTTGAAATAAATGTTGCAATTATGGCCCACCCCTTTCAAAATTTCTCGCTACGCCCCTGGCCCTATGATACTGCTTTTTCATCTTATGGTGTTGATTAAAATTAAATCAAGCATATTGACTAACACCGTAAAACGTTAACTTCACCTACCAAAAATTTGCCCCCCCCTGCAAAAAATTCTGCGGGCGACCATGGCTGTCAATGCAATTTCCTCTAACAGCTTTTGCAACCATGAACACAAACATAACAGCACTTAGAATCTGTCCATGCCTCATGCCTGGTAAAAAGTACTACCGGTATATGATGTGTAGGCCTATCTGGTATAGATGAGCAGATTTTAGAATAGTTGCCATAATACTGGAATTTGATGATGTATGACTGTATGGTATTACACCCAGCTTTAGTCATTGACAGTATACAAGTATATGCAGTACTTTTCCAAGAGTGAACAACATATTTGTCTCTACTTATATACAACCGACTTCAGTGAGCATCTGCAAATTTAAAAAGAAGATAAATATTGCTCATTGCAATGAATGACATTTGAAAAAAGAAAAGAATATCCGTAATTGAAACAATTTTTCTGGAGTTCAATGCATAACCGTTTAACCAAAACTTGTTATCTACACTGATTTACATTTTATAAGCTAGAAGGCTACCGGAACTTGTCTGCAATAACACATTCTTAATTTTTACATTAGCGTGATAAATACATGATACTTCAGCTTGCATTTTGATTACTTTAAATATGCCAATAATAAACACACAAGACATGAAAAAAACTAAATATCACTGATTCTACTGCAGAACTGTACTGGTATAACACTGACTAAATGACTTGAATCCGTTTAGCACACCATCGAGCCACCGCTGCCAAAAATTGCAGAAATTATAGCAAATCATTTGTGCTTATCCTATTTTGCAAGCTGGTACTTGTCTGCAAATCTGCAATAGCACATTCCTATGCTTTACGTTAACATGATATATACAGGAAACTTCAGCTTGCAGTTTCATTACTTCACATATGTCAACAATAAGCACTTAACCCTATTACAACTAAGGTGGTGGAATCTGCCCGTCGGGTTGTTCAAAAGCTTGCACTTCAAAAACTACAGCATGTAAAAACTTGAGATTTCTTGACTTTTCCTAAAACTAATATGAGTAAGTTATGTCGAAAATTCATGTTCCTGTCTTGCAGAAGTTCAAAATTATTAACAATTTTATAGACCCTGATTGAAAAAATAGGATTTCCATCGCTCAGTAGCCTACTCGCTGTAAGACATGCGCGGATTTATGGGGGGGGGAGGGGCAGGGGCTCGGGCCCCCCCGAAATTTCCAAAATTGTTATAAATTTTTACTTATTAGTAAATGTCATAAGTAGTATCAAAATTTGAAATGCTTTAAGCCAGTGGTTCCCAACCTTTTTACATCAGCGGACCGGTAAAAACTAAACAAAACGTTCACGGACCGGCAGCAAAATTTCGCTACTAGTATAGCATATCTTAGAAGCCAACAATTACATTTGTTAACCATCAGCTAAATTATTGGGAGAAAACAACTCAATATTTTGGCATTGGCTACATACTTAAACACAAAAATTAAAACAAAACTTCAATCAGTTCAAACAATAACGTCAATTTATGGACATACTGTCGAACAAAATCAAAGTTGGTAAGAAATTCGTTGCTGTTTCAAGATGCCAATATGAGAGGCAAAAGAGGCAGCCAATAGATTTCTTTGCTGTTTTTTTACTGAATCCAAAATTGATAGAATTGTTTCGCATGAGTTGTGGGAATAATATGTTTTTGGGACCGACAATAACACTAACGCGGACCGGCACCGGTCCGCGGACCGGCGGTTGGGAACCAGTGCTTTAAGCTAAGATTTAGGAAGGTCGTTTGAGTAGCAGCGTTTTCTGTGATCAAAGTCCTTTCTTATTAATGGCTAGGCTGCTATTGTTATTTATTAAGGCCTACATCATAAATCCATATGAAAATCAAAAATAAATTCATGATGAAAAGGTTGCTTGGACTGCCTATTCGGTGAATCAGTATTGCGGAAAAGCATAATACAGATAAAGAGTTCGCTTATTTTAGTTGTAAGGTCAAAGCAGGCGCCAAGGGGGGCCTGGCCCCCCCAATCGACATGCTTGGCCCCCTCAAGTAACAAGCTTACTCTTTTGAAGACAGTGGCTGTTGTGCTTAATTTCAAACTTTAGCCCCCCCGAATAAACGCTTCTCCCCCCCCCAAGTTGACTGCTCTGCCACCGGCTCTATGTAAGGTATTGAAGTAGCCTACTGATATATGTCATTGTGCTTTGGAAATCTACGAACTGTAGTTCAGCTCAGTAGCGTCCTCGTAATACGATACTATAAGCCGAGTGTTTAGAGCCGACAAGCCCTATTTCTGCCAACTAGAATCCTATTTTATTTTCTTTAACTATCATGCGTTAACCAAAAGAGGGCAGTTACCCCCTTCCTCGGGTGAAAATTAGTCCAAGATATAAAAACAAACTAATGAAATTGAACTGTTGACATGGATTACACTTGCTGTAAACAGCCAACACCAACAGTCAACAATCACCACCCCCTTGACGGTTGCAGAAAAAAAGAAACCTTTTATTTTTAAAACGAACCGACTTTTCTTCGTGCGGAGCTTGCCGCAATTGCTATCATGTATTTCTGTTTTGTTCAACTTTGTAATTTAATCTCGAGAAACTCTCATTACGATGCGATGTAACAACACCGGAAGTCCAACTTTTCTGATGTGTTTTGCTTGAACTGCCTTTTTGTCATTGATGCTACTGTGAAACAATTAATAAGTAGGAGTTTTCCTAAATGCGGTGTATCTGCAGTAACTACCGGTATGGCTGCACACAAACATTTTCTTGTAAAATTGTATCAAATATTCGTTTTACTCGTTTCATTACACTCGCTGTAGTACCAAAACGCGGTAATGAGCGGCGGGGCCCGACCCCGCGGCTTATAGCGCCTGGGCAACGCAGGTCCGAAGAAACGTTGCAGCGGTGGCGAGTCGTTGGCTATAGTGCGTCCGATTCGACCGGCCTGGGAATTGAACCCCAAATTTTCCGCATCGATAGCGACATCTTCAACACTACGCTATAACCGGCCGGTTTGTTGAAAAATTATTAAAATATAAAAAGCTAAATTGACCCTGCCGTAAGTGCTAAAAATAAAATAAAAATACCGCCAAGGAAGACCAGGCTAACAAAAGATTTGAAGAGGCCCAGGGGCGGAACGAGGGGAGGGGCAAGCAAAATTGTTTTTACGCACTGTAACTGTCTCAGGAGCTGGAGTGCTCCGTTTTTCAGACATCCCGATTATGTGTTTAAAAGTATGTGATGATATCGACGCTGTGATATGGGTGAAAAATGCTGAGACAATATCGACGCTCTTTTTGACCATAATCGCATGATCAGGGATTCTTCTCTCGCGCAATTCATTTTAGCTGAAAAATGTTTCGGTAGGGAGGGCAGCGTTTTCTCATGCTCCATTATCTTCACTTTTCAAGATATTATGGGAGAAAGTGCCCCCTTCAAAATGAGTGCATACTAAATATTTATATCAAGGTTTATATGCGTTGTTTACATCAATGATGGTTCTTGAAAAAAATTTTTCGAGGGAAGCAATTAACTTTTTCACCCCCCTGGCTACATCCTGTTTGTGACGTTGCGAAAGCTGGCCTACTTTAGTCGGTTAACCTTCCTATGGCCCAAAAATAATGGTAAACTAAAATTTTTTCAGTAGATTTTTAACCACGGCTTAACAGCTTGAGTTTCTGTGAAACCTTTTCTCATCCCTGTCTTTTCTCTCCTTAAATGAAGCGCAAAGCATCAAGCAAAAGTGTGAATGAAATATATCTTGGTTGTTTTCTTAGTCAAGGCATTATATGGCTTAATCATGGTCAACTGCAATTGCGTAATAACATAAATTAAGAACATTACAATTCGATGCACTTTACCTCTGAACTACCCTAATTGTCGTATCCTTGCGCCATCACAATGTGACGTCACTAAAACTCCCTCCATTAAAAAGTCCTGCGTACGGCACTGCTACATAGTGCACTTTAATCAAAGACTTTTTCCTTCAGCTCCCTAAAAAGGCCTTAACATATTAAATTTTCTGCCCCCCCCCTTTGAAAAAAACTTTTTAATCCGCGCCTGGGGGGGGAGAGCATGGCACCGTGGCCCCCCTGCGTGCGCCTATAGACATTAATATACCGAGTGGCAGCTGACTCAAAGAGCTCGCGGCAAGCTCTCTTCGCAGTCTCCCTCAGTTGCTGTTAGCTTTTGTGTTCACAATAATTTGAGAATAACCTCAGTTATTTATTTATTTTATCTACTACAGCAGCTGTTGTTCTCACCTTGCCATTCGTGAACACCGGCCAAGGGCCAACGCTTTTCGTAACTGTGATTGTGCAAGAGCGGTAAACAACATTGTGACGCAACAATGACACTTCGTAATTGAGCTAGGTTAGGATCAAGGTTGGCAGTACGGTACGGTACGTTCAAAATTTACGTACCCGTACTTCAAAATTTTAACCGTGCCGTACTAACGTAACGTACTTCGAATAAATTTAACAAGCGTACCGTACCGCGTACCGTACCAATGAATGGTACGCTTAAAACGTACCGTACCTAAAATTACGTACCGTACCTTAAAACGTACCGTAGGCCTACCTAAAAATTACGTACCGTACCTACCTATTGCCATTCTTGGATGCACGCCAAATTAGCTAAGTGCTATTGCAATGCTTATAAATAGGTTAAAGTTTGCAATATGCGACCTAATCGGAAATTGAACCCTATACAAGTTTTCCAGCTACAATACGAACACTTGTGGTGTCCTCGAAACCACCAAGTCGCCAGCGATGTTCTACCGTATGAATAGAATAGAACATATCGCATCCTACCTTGACTAACGCGGTTATCATCAGTCTGGAAAAGCAATGTCCCAGTCAGGAGCGGAACCAGGGGGGGTTGTGGGGGATGCATCCTCCCCCACCTGCCAACCATGCTTTGGATAAATAAAATTTTTCCATAATTTTGAACCTCTTCATTACAATAAGCCTTAGTCGCCTTAAGCACGCATAATCAAAACTGTGCGTAGCCAACAAAATGCATTGTATTTGGTGAAGCACTCAAAGGTAGGGGCCAAAAATATGAACAACCTTTGCCTGAAAATTGTACAAAAAGCGCTAAAATGGCCATTGCAGTATGCAAATTTTTGGAAATTTTCCGGGGGAGCATGTTTCCGGTCCCCCCTAGAGTTGTTTTTGTTACTTAAGTTGCTTAAAATTAACTCTGCCGGAAAAAAAAACTACGCTTGAAAGTGACGAAATTTGGTGCCCTTCCCTGAAAAAGATTTTGAATACGCCCCTGATACAAAACATTTTCAGAGGGCTTATGTACGGCCGTTTTCGAATTTAAACGTCTTAGTATTTAGTTAACATTCAACTTAATATAAAATCACACCCCCCTCTAAAAATTTTTTTGGATCCGCCCCTGATCCCAGTCACACTGATCGATACAATTCATGAGGGCGATTGGAACCGCAGCTAGCTCCTACGTTTTGTAAAAGCTGAGTAAACATTAGCCGAATTTTTCTTTTTTTTTAATTGCTTTCCAAATACTGTAGGTTACGACAGAAAATAATGCTGCTCGGTGACAGTAGAACGTAATCAACAAGTCCAAACTTGTCCACTAAAATGCGCATTGCGTAAAATTTCTCTTATAAGCCTATTGGTAGTCTGCACTATGCACCCTACCGAGCCCTGTTTCAAGGAAGCCAGGACTATTAAAGGGACGTCAGAAGACCAAAAGAGACTTCTCCAATGACTTACCGGTAGCATCTTTTGTTGTGCTCATGAATCCTCTCTCAATTGAAATTCACGGTGGATGCATACCATGTATAATTGCGACCTGTTATTGTGAATTTGTAATGCCGCATAATTATTAATATTCTAAATGAAAAATACTCTGTTTGTGCTAGGCCCCAGAGGAGTTCTCTGTCCACCAGAGCTGGATGTCTCGAGACGTGTCTCGGTCTCGAGACACGTTTTTGAGTGTCTCTGTCTCGTCTCGGTCTCGCCATGTCAATGTCTCGTCTGGGTCTTGGTCTCGGACCTTGAAAGTCTCGGAAAATGGTCATGTCTCGATCGAGACATGAAAAAATTTTGGATTTGAAACAGCATTCAGGTCTTCAATACGGAAGCAACAATGGTACTTACCCGATGTGTTCAAAGTAAAACATTGTGCCTGATTTCGCACTTTGCAAAAACATTTGGCCACATTTTGTTTAGACCATTTTGCTTTGTTGTTCAGGCCTGCAGAATTGCAGGCTTTTGCTTTCTTTTTGTGAGCAGCATATATGAAAACTGGTCTATTTCAACCACTAAGCACATGCATTCGATGGTAATCTACTCTAGACCAGGGATGTCTAACCTTTTAATTTATTAGGAACTCATTGCAAAATTAAATATTTAACTGGGCCGCAAAGCGACCAGAATTCCAATATTTCATATTATAGTTCTAAGAAAAAAAAATTAACCATTGATAGGTAGGCCTTGTACTGAGCCGCATTTTGCTGAAAACGCCTCTTTTTTAACAACACAGAAAATTTAAAAATCCATCAATATAATTAATTAATGTAATAATTAGTCCAATAATGTTAATTTAGTTTTAACTTTTAACAATATGGCCTTCACTTAAAGACATAACGACCGCTAGCCACGTCTAAAAAATTAATATGTTTTTTATGGGCAAACGGTGTGTCAAATCAAAACATTTTCAAGAGAGTAACGTGTCATATGTCATAAAATTAAGATTTCTACAAATTTGTTCCCTATAAAAGATGCTATTCTCGTCTGGTTTACCACAGCTATCACACGATTATTCAAAGTAGTCCAGGCCCAAAAAAGGCTTCAAATCGAAAAAAGTGCAGGGATTACAGTTGCGGGAAATTTTGTTACCGACATGGGAAGTGCTTCCAGATTTGAGCTAGCTCTTTTTATGAGAAAGTTATTAACCAGATAGATTTTCAAAAATGCATAGTGTCCAGAGTATTACTATCGTTTTTATATTTTCTAATTTTTGGCTTATGAAGTCTCGTCTCGAGTCTCGTAACTTTAAAGTCTCGTCTCGAAGCTATGATGTCTCGTCTCGGTCTCGAAGCTATAATGTCTCGTCTCGGTAGGTTCGGTCCTGGTTCCAGCTCTGCTGTCCTCTGACTGCTGGCCATAGGCTAACTATTTGTATATAACTTAAAAGTTTTGCAAGAGCATTAACCTTTTTTTGTCACAACCTTTTGTTTATAGGCTAATTACCGACTAGTTTTCAGAGACAATCTAATTGTAACATTTAAAAATTGTATAATTGCATGCTTACGTGTTTTAATTCCTGCTTTGTGCTTCAAAAACCTCGTCGGTTACTTTTATTTTTTTGCAAGTCCGTAGTTTCAAGATTACCGCCAGGACTGATGGTGTACTACACATTATCAATTCTGTGTCGCTGTGAATATAATTAATCATTCAGTGTTTTTGTCCCATCGGTTCTTGATCTTTTGTACTTCAGGTGGCAGCGACCTAAATGAGCTTTGCTCCCTTCGCCTTCTCCTATGTGCATATTTCCGAAGCTGTAGAGTGTAATGTTACCGGTTACTTATGTTTGTTTTTGGAAATGTTGTACGTCAATAAAAGCTTTGTTCTTCTTGTTCACAAAATTTCACGATACCAAGTGACGTGCCGTACCACATGGTACGGTACGTAAGGTACGTTTAGTACGCATATGTATTACACGTACCAACGTACCGTACCCGTACCTTAGCAATAATTACGTACCGTACAAGCGTACCGGACTATTTGCCGAAAAATGGAGCGTACCGTACTTGCGTACCGTACCGTACCGCCATCCTTGGTTAGGACTGTACTGGGCATATGCTGTGATATTACCACAATCGCAGATGAAGCAAGAACTAAAACAATTGCTTTTTTACGACAGATCAACGAATATCGGCTATAAAAGCACAAGCGTTGCCAAACCGATGGGTGTGGGGGGTTGGAACCCCCGAAACTCCTCCCTTGTTTACGCCCTTGGTTGGCACAGTAAATAAAAGGAGTATTAAAATCAAGCCCTGATTCGCATTAACGTACAATTTCAAAAAGTGTGTGACCGAAATACTCTCCCCATAAACGTGTTTTTCAGCAATTTACTCAACCCCAATTGTTCTAATTTGCAATACGCAGCAAAATTATGTACAGTAGCACTTTATTAAAATATACCTGTTAAACATACGAGTATGTAACAAAAAGCCAAAGAACGAACAAAACACAAAAAAACAAAAATCGTGTTTATTTGCAAAAAAAACGACTCGTTTTTATTAACTTACAACACTAGCTCAGGGGTGGGCAAACTTTTCGTGCGGAGGGCCGCATTTGAAAAAAATGTTGCAGCAGCGGGCCGCACACTCTCATTACAAAAAAGAAAGTTTACTCGATGTGGAATAAACACATATTCATATTAAACACAATTTTTGTGTTTCACATTCAGCAGGTACCTTTAATGCTAAATTATGCTATTTTGAACTCTAGCTGTCTCCAATTACCGTGTTTTTCGGACCATGGGCAGTACTTGAGTTGTAAAAACACTTATGGGGGGATGGTACAACTTTTCACGCAGACGTAAGGAGAAATGGTCATTATTCTTGTAAAAGAATGGTTTACGCCAAAATGTTTAATGGGGGATGGTGTTGTTTTTCGGGGGGATGGCATACCTTCGCATCCCCTCTTTAACTCAAGTACTGACCATGGGGTGTACCTGATTACAAAGTGCAGTATCAGTAGCCGCGTTCTCCGGCGTTTATTTTCATAAATAAGGCTTTCCGGACGACAAGGTGTAAAAACTCAACGCATTTTCCTCGCGTTGTGTATGATCAAACAATGGATCAAACAGCGCCTGAGAAGCGTACGTTGCAGGTTATGCGCGACGCACTGAACGTGAAGAGAAAAACATACTTGTAAAAAGCAACAAACAAGAGTAGGTAGGCAGTTGAAAACATGCGGCACTTTTTCTTTTTTGCGACTGATTCGTTGACCGCAAGAACGAGTAAAAGTGGGTGCTAATGCGTTGGACATGCTTGTTGCAATCAGGGGCGCCGAGAGAAATTTCGGGCCCCGGGGCAAAAATTTCGTTTGGGTCCTTTGGTCAGTGGTGCACCAAAATCACGTGATGAGCAAAAAAAAGGCCATAGCGTCCGCAGATGTTCGCATTTCGACCCAAAATCAAGTGATGAGCAAAAAAAGGGTCATAGCCTCCGCAGATGTTCAAATTTCGACTTAACATCTGGTGATGAGCAAAGTAAGGTCATAGCGTCCGCAGATGTTCGAACTTCGGCCCGAAATAAAAAAAAACATCATTGCGTCCGCAGGTCGTAGTTTGAGCTAATGAATTTGCATTCTAAACCCGACAATTCTGAACCCTGGGCCTCCGGACAGTGACCCCTTTTGCCCCCCTCTCGGCGGGCCTGATTGCGATAAAAAATTGTTTAAAACTCGGTGATAAAACACAACATAATCCACGCATTCTGCAAGTGCCGGCAGGCCGCATAAATTAGTCTCGCAGGCCGCATGCGACCCGTAGTTTGCCCAGCCCTGGGCTAGCCGCTCAAGTTAATGCTTCGGCCCTAAACGAAACTTTTGATCTTGTAGTATAAGAAATCCTACGCTTACAACACTGCTTTTTTACTGAGCAAAGCTGCCTTGCTTCGCGGATTTGAAATTTTGTGACCTCGTGGTTAGCTGCAAAGTATCACGTGATGCTAGTTGCAGGACCGGATTAAGGGTTTCTGAGGCCTGGGGCTATTTGGTAGTCAGGGGCCTGTTTTGTCCCCGTCAGTTCTAGACCTGCTGAAATATGTAACCTACATACCAGTATTAAACACATTCAAAAAACAAATTTTCTGAACCTATTTTGCACGTACAAAGCTTTAGAAGATGTCATACCGCAGAGCCCCAATTTCCGCAAATACGCTTTCTATTTGTTGTTTTGTAAGTGATTCTACGATTAGTTTTCCCCAAGCCATGCAAAGTTTGCGTCGACCTCCTTCACAGCCTCTATTTCAGGGATGGTAAACCACTGACCCGCGGATCACCTAGTGACCCACTTGTAGTTTCAAAAATATTACGAAGAAAACGGTAACGAACATTAACGTAGTGAAGAAAAGCTTATCTTTCCATACTGCGGCATTGAAGACGGGAAGCTGGGTATTTTTGAGGTGAAGATCCTTTTTTTTGTTCTTTGCACAGATTTTGGAAGAACTTGGGTTCAAGCCCTTCGTTAATATGATTACATCCTCAACCCACGTTTTTTCTTGTTTCGGTCTACGACCTTAAATTTGATCCACCAATTAAAAACGTTTGCCATCCCTGCTCTATTTCGTATCCTAACGTCATTTTACGAAAATTCGTACGGTATTTTGTGTGAAACCATAAGTCTATGGTGAAACCATCTTTAATTTACGCTGCTGTCTATGAATTATGCAACGAAATAATCATAAATTAATGACTCGCTAAAACGGCGACATTTCTTCGGAGCTGCGTTGCCCTGTAGGCTCTATGTCACGTAGATGGACCCCCGCTACATGTATCACCCTTCCGCGTAATCTTGAGTTAATGAAGATTTAGATCAGGGTTGGGGAACCTGCGGCCCGCTTAAGTTTTGAATGTGGCCCGCGTCAGAACTTTAATTGTTAAGTGTACAACAAAATGGTGGAATATAAAACATTAAGATTTCTTAAAAACTGCGTCACATTTAACTACATGCTATATATTTATAGCATAAAAAACGCGCAAAAGTCTCTGATTTTACGGAAAAAAAACAGCTCAGCATGAATGTTGTTAAATTTGCGACGACATATTGTGCCTTTTTAAAGCGAAATTTAACAATTAAAAGTAAATGTGGCCCGCTGAAAATATTATGCAATCAATGTGGCCCGCTGTGCTTTACCGGTTCTGCACCCCTGATTTAGATTGATTTCCTTCTAGTTACAGGATAGAACGTTACATCACACGCTGTAACCGATGCTGGGCTATTGATAGTATTTGATTGTGATTTGTTTCAAAATTTACACAGCAATGAACATTCATATCAATCATCATTTTATTTATTCAGTTTGAATTCTGTTTCGAAAACCGTTAAATTCGTTGTACAATATGCTGCAGAACGATCATATTGCGTCGGAATGTTTTTATATACATTGTTTGGCATTTTTTTGCTTCCTGCAATTTTGACCCAAAACATAGAGAGATTTGATTTGTTAGGAGGGGCTGGAATAATTTCAAAGCTGGCTTCTGGACCCTGTTTCCTGCTCCGATGAATGCCTCAGCCGTTGGGCTGGTAACGCAATACTGGTCCGAATCTCGCAACGTAAAGTATGTCCAAATCTCACAAACTCGTAATCAGTCTTCTTGGATTTCGTTTACTTGCCGCAGATCTTGTGATTTAAATTCAAGAGTAAAATCGTTGAAACTTTTGGCGTTGATACAATCTTGAATCACTCACTTAGCCCTAACCTAAACTGGATAGATTAGGCCTATAAAGATTGGTAATTCGTATTCAACTTTAAAATAAAATAGTTGATTGATGAAAAAATCACTTAGTTGTTCATAATAAGTTGTAATCGAGAGGCCTATTTTGGTCGGTGGGCCTGGGGCTGCAGCCCCATCAGCCCCCGCCTTAATCCGGCCCTGGCTAGTTGACCAAAAGCACCCTCACTTGCATTGCTTGATCACGACTAGTCGCAAGGAATGCGTCGTAATCGTATCTTCCTAAGCAAAGCAAAGGTAATTACAATACGCAGCAACCATTCTTGGACTTGGAAGGTTTACTGTCAGTACCATCAGCTTAATTTCAACACTACAAGGTCGTTATCCAGCATTGCACGAAACTTTCAGTGTAAAATTAGGCCTACACAAAATATGATGCTACTATGGGATGCATTGTAGGCCTATGAATGCAAATAACTTGGGGACGATGTTACGAACCGGAGCTTAGATTTCTTGCTCTTTGTGGTGCTGAAAGTGGCGTGAAGTCGGAACATAGTAATACCGCGTTTCCCGAAAATGAAACCTAGCCTAAATTTTTAAAATGATTTCAATTTAAGCCCTACTTAAAACAAGACCTTTAGGCGACCGCGTGAAATTTTTTTGTCATCGAGTGTGTTCTTGCTGCTCGAAAAGTTATTGTGGGAATTTCGTAATTTTCTACATCATTCATTCATTCATTTATTTATTGTTCACTGGACATGCAAATAATGCGACATATTTGTTGTCAACACATGCAAAGTTCTAAACAAAAAAAGTTCAACGTAACAATGCAAAAAGCGCAACACATCAGCAGCCATCACAAGCAATCCAACGAGCGGTGTGAAGGACCATGTGCTGGTATAAACCCAGCGGTCATCGAGTCTACGTCCACTCGTGTTTATTTTGGTTGCTAAACCATAGGATGTTAATACTGTACCACTGATCATTCGAGTCAGCAGCCAATCATTCGAGTCAACATCGTTATTTTGTTTTTGATAAATGAAAATAAATGACATCCTCTAAAATATACACTGATGTTATTTTTCGGAAGAAAATTGATAGAAAAGCAGGGATGTGGAAGCTGGAAGCGGTGGAAGCGGTTGTATTTTAATGGAAGCGGACGCGATAAGTATGTCGTTTCCGCTTTCACATCATTCAAAAAAGCATATTGTAAATAACTTATTAGATATCATTTTGCAATGCTAGATTCGCGTGGATGCCAGATCTCATCACGGGCCATTACTCTTAGCTTGAGTTTCAGATAATAAGTTACTAACGTAGAGTCGCTTTTTCTTTATGCTTTCTCTAAATTTTAACATAAAGCAACTAATTATCAATAGCGCTAAAAGCAATAGTTGACTCTTTTCCCATTACAATCATGTCATGAAATAGATGGAGGCTGTCAGGAGCATAGGCTATTTAGGGGAGGACATTGTGCCATGGCCTCCCCCCTTTTGGTTCTGCCTTTTAGTAAAAAAGAACAAAATTAATGGTGCTAAGTGACTGAAATATTCCAGACTCTTTTGATGGTTTTTGTAGCTTATGGCCAGAGGCGGATCTAGGGGGGTAGGATGAGGGGTATGCATCCTCCCACCAGCCGTTTTCGAAAATGTTTTTGATGTATACAATTTTTTAATCATTTCGAGCCTCTTCAATAGCAGTAAGCCTTATCCCATAAGCACACAAAATCGAAAATGTGCGAACAAAATGCACCATAGTTGGCGAAGCACTCAAAAGTAGGGTCAAAAAATTTAAACAAGATTAGGCTGAAAAATATTTAAAAAGCACTAAAATAGCCGTTACATGTACATTTTCAAAAATTTTCCTGGGGAGCATGTCCCCGAACCTTCCTAGAGCTTTTGTTTCTCAATCAGCTTCAAATTAGTTCTGTCAAAAAAAAATGTGGAAATTATGCTGCCCCCCCCTCAGAATTTCTCGCTACGCCACTGAGTGCTGTGTATCAACATTTTTCTAATGATGGAAGTGAGTTTCGTAGCAAAGTTGCAGTAAAAGACTTCCAGGATTGTGACTCAATCATTCCTTTACAATTTTGTTTGCTCTTTGCAAATTATCTTTGAAAAAACGCTTGCTAAAGTTTGACCATGAGCTTTCAGCGTGTTGGAAAAAAAGTTACGATTTACGCTATCGGCTACCAACGCGACTGGTCGTATTTATTAGCAAAATTTCGGTCAATCTGTTTGGAAGTGGAAGCTGTTTGCAAATATACCGCTTCCACATCCCTGTATAAAACGCCATCTTATTTTCGGAAACACGGTTGCTACCGGTTCTTCACCAGTGTAGCGTATCGAACGTTAATCCTTAGTTATACAGCGGTTCATGTAGATTTATTATTAAACATTTTGCTGTAATTTTCCACATTATTCACAGATATTGTCATAACGTAGTTTTCATACTCGCAACGATAACGCATCATCCGATAGTTTCGGTTCAACCTGCTTCTATTGGATGCATAAAATGTTAAATTAGATTAGCGATGAAACTGTAAAGTAAACAGGCAAAAGTTTATAAGAAAATCAGTAGTTAAGAATTATATTTTAATTATAATGTGTTTTATATTCTATTTGAATAAGCGTTTGTAATTTTATGTGAATAAGATTAACCAGAACGACGGTCAAACCGTGTGCTGTGAGGATTAGGAGTTTGAACTAACGCAAGTATTGAGCATCGACGTGCTTATACCTACACCAGTTGGGCTATTTTTTTTTTAGATGTATTGCATAATGGTTCTCCTCGCAAGGAAGAAGCTCAACGTTTTCACAACGTGCAGAGCTGCAGAGTTGTTACAATTTGACGTTTTTTTGTGATTTTCTTTGCAAACTTCTTCGTTCTGGGACTTAAGGCGAAGATAAATTGCTGAAGAAATTACAAGCCAATACAAGATAACCGCATTATGATCAACTTTATTTTTGCAAAACACAAATGAAAACCATGATTAGGCCTGTGCGCAAAACAAAACCCTGCATTCAAATTTAAAAAAATGAACTTAAAAAAATAAAAAAAATTGTATTGTAGCCAAAACTTTTACAAAAATTATAAAAGCTTTTTCAAAAA
Organism: Trididemnum miniatum; assembly: GCA_964006365.1. Taxonomy (NCBI): domain Eukaryota; kingdom Metazoa; phylum Chordata; class Ascidiacea; order Aplousobranchia; family Didemnidae; genus Trididemnum; species Trididemnum miniatum. Next base: position 8,446,151 of record OZ023250.1, read on the forward strand.
CTATAAAAACGTGTGAAATTGCAAACACTTCTTTACTCTTCAAAACCGTTTCTTCCTTAACAATTATAAAATTCAAATGCGCAGCAGAAACATCAAAAAGTTACGTCTTCATCATTTTATAGTCGTCATGGTAAAGTCATTCGACTGATGTCGTAAAAATCGTCATACTTATCAAAACGCGCAAACTGCGGAAGATAAAAAGTGCGAAAGTGCATAACATTAGTAAATCACACTACCAGTTACAAAAAATTACAATCAAAAATCTTTTAGCAAATCCATAGCTCCTTATGGTTGTATCTTGGCAACTGCAATACTGCATAATTAACCTTGAAGAACATGGAGTGAGTAGTTGCATATTTTTGTTTCAAATCCACACAAATGTATCTGCAATGTAAGTCAGCTTTTAAATTCGAAAAGTGTGTTTACACAGAATATGATACGTTTTGTATAAAAGTGACGTAAGTTGCGAAAGAGTTAAAAGTTATGATGTAAATCTACGTCATTTTGTACATACGGCATAGTAGAAAACAATAGTAAAGTGCTTTGCAAAACAACCGATATAAGCAAAATCGTTTGGGTTTGACTAATGTGAAAGATAATTGTATTGCAAATGGTTACGTCAAAAATCGGATGAAATTTCGCACAACAAATCGGATAAAAATCGCATGTATTGTAAACAGACCTTAAAAAAACACTCTAAATTGGACAGTTTTTTTATATGAGTTTTTAAAAGAAAAATGCAGATTACTAAATGTTTTGAACAAAAATCTGAAATTGACTTACTACGCTACAGTACTTAAGGTGTGTTTACCGATACGCGACATGCGATGACGCGACAAAAATTATAATGTAAGTAATTGTAGAAGAATTTCGCAGATTTTTGCGTGATCGGTAAACGGTAAAACAAAACAAACAAGGCGCAAAATTTTTTTGTCGCGTGCCGCGTGTCGCGTATCGGTAAACGCACCTTCAGTGTGGATCCGCGCAAATATATAAATATACTTTGTAGCTACGCTGATTGCGTGTAACCAAGATGGCAATCGTAATGTTAGATACCAACAAGCGTAAAAATTGTCAAAGACAATATATTCTTAAGGAAATCACTACTAGGAAAGTCAGTTGTACTGTTGAACCACGTTTTTCATGCTCGGGTTAATTCACTAATTATTAATTTTTCCAACTTTTGGTCCCCTATTCTTTCAACATATTGGCTTGGAGACTATTGTCCGGGCAACCAACAAAGGTGAGTTATGTTAAACACCGCGTGGCGTTCCATCTGAGGCACTATGTTTTTTATAAAATCTTTGACAGTGCTAAATTAAAACAATATAAAAAAGTCAGTGTCATGCAAAGCGTTTTTCGTGAAAAATAGATAAATTCAAACTCATTTAACCTGTCGCTAGAATCCATAAACAAATACTAAGTATACCATTAGTTAAATCCACACATAACACCGGCTAACTTACCGTGATTATGTGGATTAGTTTTGATCCCTAAATGTTGAGAAAGCTACTTGAACCTTGACGACGTCTTCGTATAAACAATACAATGATAACAATGGCTACAATAAGGAGAACTCCTGCTAGAACTCCAAACACTATCGCAAGTGTCCGTGACACATCTGTAAAACAAAAGAAAACCAATTTAAAAAAATTGAAAACTGTTTTTTCCACAGAGGGAAATTTTCCTGGATTTCTAGGTACCACAAAAATTAAATTTTCTATGGTTTATAAATCCGTAGCGGTGATTACATAGTTCATGCTAACAGATAAATATACCCTTTACCTATATGATGCCGATTTGTGCTAATAGCTTGAAACAGCGCTGTCCCGCTCTTAGTACGCTAATCCACATTGTATGCTATTGAATTAATGTTTCTATACAGTTCTCAGTAAGTACGTATAAAACAGGCAAAAATAAACATGCCTAACAACGTTAATAGAAATAAAAAGCACTTTTCTGAGGAGTTCCGAAGCTTTAGACTAAGTGTCACGCAGCTGTAACTATTTAAGCTAGTTTAAGTAAAATTGTCACTGCAAACAATTTCCATAACCAATTTATTTATCATAGCAGTACCTACCATTGTCTGTGCATCTGGGACCGACGCGGCCTGGTTGGCATCTGCAAAAATCATGTCAAAATTCAATATACATCAAAACCAAAACTTGAGGTATTAATGTGTTTTTTAAACCTATTGAATATGTACTTGAAATCCAAAACCATGATGTAAGATTACAATTAATTTTGCGGTGTTACATTTTTGCTGTTCACTTTTTTTTTCTTTACCACGATTACAAGCTACAATAGTGTAATCGTGACAGATGTCATTCGCAAAATTTAACATTTACAACACAAAGAGTGCTTACAACTAGCATGCAACTTTTGATAGTAATTAAAAACGCAAACTATCTCAATCTGATGTAGTATGTTTTTTTTTCATAAGCACAACGCTTGTGAGTATGCACTATGCATGCTTAGCCTGATTCTTTTCGTAAAATGTCATAAAAACGGCTTTAAACAATTATTATGGGTGGCTGCTTGACTCGAAGACTTTAAGCAGTCACTTCGCAGTCTCCTTAGAACTTCCAACTGCTTATTGTTTTCCTCTTTTATTTAACTTTGTTGCGTATTTCGTTTTTGGGTTTGCCTATTTTGTGTCGCTTTTCGTTGTTGGGTAGCACTGAAATAAATTAATAAACAACAACACTTGTTTCAATTGTAAAATAACTATAGTAGTAAACAGTTTTCATCTGCAAAATCATCAAACTATTTTATCAATAAAATTACTACTTACAGACTTTCCTAGATTCGCTTATCCTTGCGTCGTCGCAAGGGCAGGAGCCACCAAGGATGGACATGCTTGGAGGCTCTAACTCAAGTTAAAATTACTAATGACCAAAAAGGCGTTTCAAACTTCTACTTACTGGCATTCAGGATTGCCTACTTCTGCAGTGGCTTGACAAACTGACCCGGGATCACACCAACTCAGTAAAGGTGAGCATTGTTCTACACAACATCATAAACAATAAGAAACATCATCATAAAACAAAATTGCTAGATTTACCACATAAAATCTATATTTTGATCATTTACAGAGCAACTTATTTCAGCAACGTAAATTCAGGAAAAACGTATCCTCAAAGTGATAACCCTAAAAAGAAGTAGTTTCCAATCTTTTTAATGCATCGCACCCTGAAAATATTTATAAGCATTCGCGCACACCTTACAATACATGCAATAACACAGCACTGAAACAATTGACCATAAATTGGCTAAAACTAAAAGCACTCTATATACAAAGCAAAAATACCCTTAAATGCTGCCTCACATCCCGAAGGGGTGTGAAACCCCTGCTCAGAGGTTGAAGTGTGAAGATTCCGCCCACAAAACCGTTATGAACAAACTACAATATTATTTTGACTCATAAGACTTACGTATGCATATTCCGCTGGCATTCTGAGTTCCAGGATTACACTCACACGAAAAGGAACCGACTAAATTCGTGCATCCGGAGTTAGAGGGACACGGATTGTTATCCTGACATTCATTAATATCGTTGCAGGATCCAGGTGTTCCGAGTCCAGTGTATCCAGAGTTGCACGTACATTGTAACACGCCGGATCCATCGCTACACGCAGCGTTTCCATCGCAAAATCCAGGGTTGTTGGCGCAAGTTGGAACTTGAAATTAAAATACTTCAATTTGTTTTGAAACAAAAAAAAAAAAAGATAAACCATCAACAATAAGCGTAATGAAGTAAAACTCGCTCCAATAATTTTTACACTGGTCAACAGCAAAATTTAAACCAAAATGCCAACCAACCTCATCATTAGAGCTTTAAATAATTATTAGAGCAAGTTAATAATTCGGCTAATTGAACTAAATTCAAGATTTGTAGTAAGTGCTGCCGAAAAATCATAAAGGATAAATAAAACGAATTTAGCCACAACAACCATCCGCTAAAACGAACTAGCCCATCAGAAGCAAAATACAAGAAAACCCAATTACAATACACTTTTTTGCCAACTGTGCTTTCATAAAACACAAAAATGTCATTACATATTTTCTACCTGGTGTAGTGACCATGGGGTTGGTGGTTGTTGGCACATCTAAAAAAGCAAAATATTCGGCTGTAAAGAACGTATAAAAGCGTTAAGAACTACCTGGTTTACACTTGGCTCTCACAAAGCTTTTAAGCCTAGCAGCTCTACCTTTTTTCTCTTTATTACTTCTGGTCGCAAGCGAGTAAGGCAGTCGCTCCAACGATGATATTAAACTAAAGTAAAGTTGAAACTAAAAAGTTTGAGCTTACAAGCCTAAGCGCTTAAAAAAGTGCAGTGTCCGCACACGGACCTAAGCAGCTTCATTTTGTTATATTAATTTTTGTTCGCTTGCGCGTAATACTGCAAGCCGGTAATTCAGACGAAAGCATTCAACAAAATATAAGGCAGCGCCAGAAACTTTTGACTAGCTGTTCTTCAGTACAATTTACCGGCAGGTTGGCGTAGCGGCTAAAAACGTCGCCTGTCGGAACGGAAGGTCATGAGTTTGATTCCCAGGCCGATCAAATCGAATGCTGTCGCCATTGCTGAGATGTTTTCGTGTTGTCCAGACGCCAAACCTCCGAGATAGGTCCTGCCACTCATAGCACGCTTCGGCGTAATACCACGAGTATAATGAAGATTAGTTGTTTTTTTTTTTTTTCAGTATAATTTAAAAGTTAATTTCATTCCGCTCTTTGTTTCAGTACAGAAGTTAGAAGAGCTTACTACGCGTTAGAAGTTACTGTATATCAGATTTCAGTTACTCATTACGTTTTTTATCAATGATCATAATCTTAAATCTCTTCACACTGTATTCTTCAAGAAGTAGCATGATTGATAGTCTAAATCGCTATTAGGTGTAGTATATTTAGATACACATTTATCCTCCTATCACAAGAAAGCGATCAAAGCGCTACAACGAGCTCGCTTAGGAGTTGCCGGCCACCTGTCGACCACACCAATAAGGGGGGAATCCCGCTAAGTGCCTTTCCCAACGACATAACGAGTAAACTTGTCAGCTAGCTTTTGCCACTATCCCTTTCATGCTGAGCGTCAAGCAGGAAAGCCATGAGTATCAATTTTAAAGTCGTTGGTTTGACCCGACTGAAAATCATACCCAAGTCTACAGCTTCAGAGGCAGACCTTCTTACCACTAGAGCATCTGAGCTATAAAAACGATAGCAATCAAAACTTCTATTTTTCTTGGATAATCGGTTGCGGTAGTCGAATTCAAAACAAAATTACCGAAACAGGTGACTTTTCTGATTTAGCTCTGATCTAGTCTTTTTAACTACATCTTAACTTACTTATTCTTGGAGTTCCTGCAAAAGTTCCGGTGACTCCTTGGTAGCTATTGAGAAGTTCTTGTATTGTGTCGTTGTTCAAGATAATCACCCGCGCTCTAAATCATTAAAAACAGAATTAAAAACTTAACTTCAGAGTTAATGAAGATAGCAATTGACACCATCGCAGGTCTACTGCAAATAAATCTATTTGCAAGGTTCGCAATTTGAATTGCTCAAAGTAGGCCAAGTTGACAAAAGTTTAGTGGCTTAATAGAGATGGGCTAACTTGACATTTGGTCAAACGCATAATTGCAAGCGTTTTTATGCGTTATTGCACCATTGTAGAAAGCCCTAAAGTGCCTTTAAAACACACTCTTCAACACCAGAATAACAAAAAGTACTTACATAACAACTACACTTCCTTGGAAAAAGTCAACATCGGTTATAGCAATGTTATTTCGAAATTCAATTACCAACTGCTGTTCTACTACTAAGCGAAGTTGAATGTATGCGGAAGTAGATGGATTGAGCAAGTCGACCGTAAAGTTAAACGATGCGCTCAAAGTAATTTCCAAGTCAAACGTCACTGAAAAATAAAAATTGGTATAGCCATAGTGCATCTTAAAACTGGGCTTCATTTTTTCTGCTTAAGCTATTTCATCATCTTAAGATCTACAGCGTCCCTTATTTTCCTCCTCAAACTATTTTCGTGCCATATTTACTGTAATCCAAAAATTGATAAATGTATTGGTAACAATTATTAGTAATGTTTAAAACATATACTGATACAGTTAGCAGTGATGACGATCGAAACAATTTTTATCTAAAAAAGTTGAAATAGCACCCACTATCTAAAGTTAAAAACATGCCAAAAGCAATTTTACTTAACTTTCGAAAACAATTTCGTCTGCTAAGCGGCGGCAGTTAATTGGTCACACCATATTTTTTCGTTAATACATCGCGAAATTGGGGAGAAATTAATCTTTTATAAACACAGAATCCAAAGTAACAGCATCAAAAACCGAACTACATCTTAGAGCTTAGGAAATTTTTTAATTGCAAGCACTTAGCCCAAATAAAAATTTACTTTATCAGTGCAGTTGTTCAGCACATTGTTATCGGTGCGAGAGGTCCGGGGTTTGATTCCCAGATCGGTCAAATCGGACGCAGAGTGTCGCCAACGGCTCGCCACTGCTGTGACGTTTCTTCAGAAATGTGTTGCCCAGGCGCTAAACCGCGGAGATGGGCCCCGCCACTCGCCTCACGCCGCTGCGATTATGACGAAGATTTATTTTTTGTTTTCCTTTTAGGTTTTGCTGCGTAAAAATTTTTCAAGACTATCTTTTGCTGTCAACATTAGCAGTGTGCGCCATAGAGGGAATATAATGTTCAGCCAACTCTAACGGTTTCGTACTTGCGATATTCCGGGCAACTGATTATAGAATTTAATGACTTTCCACTGTTGAGACATTTAAATTTAACACTGCAATCTTACAACGCAAAAATTTTCTATTTCTTACAAAGAAGCCGTAATGATGCTACTGAACTTAAGGTGAAAAGGTGCGTAGCCACAATAGAAAAAAAAAAGACTGCTTTCTTACAATTGCAAAAGTTAACTCCATCGCCAGCGGTTCCTGGCACGCAAGCACAAATAAAGCTTCCAACAGTATTTGTGCATGTTGCTCTTTCGTTGCATGTTGAGAGGTTGTCACACTCATTAATATCCGTGCAAGTTAATCCACTTCCTGTGTATCCAGTCAAGCACACGCAAGCAAAACTTCCATCACTATTAATGCACATAGCATTTCCATTACAAGGATTGGCATCGCATTCATCAATGTCAATGCAGCTTACAGCAGGATCTCCAGTGTAGCCAGCAAAACAAGAGCACCTAGTAAAAATATAGACATTTTGCTATAAATGATTGGAGCGTAATACCTAATGACCAATTTGCTCGATAGCATATGCCAGTGCACAAACATAAAGCAACAAATCATCAAGTAATATTAAAAAACCCAATGACTGTTTTTTCAATAAATAAATAAAAAGCTGAGGTTATTTTCAAATTATATTGAACTGAAAATTTAACAGTAATTGAGGGAAATAAATGATTGGAGCGTAATACCTAATGACCAATTTGCTCGATAGCATATGCCACTGCACAAACATAAAGCAACAAATCAACAAGTAATATTAAAAAACCCAATGACTGTTTTTTCAATAAATAAATAAAAAGCTGAGGTTATTTTCAAATTATATTGAACTGAAAATTTAACAGTAATTGAGGGAGACTGCGCTCTTCGAGTCAGCAGCCACCCGTTACATATGTCAAATGCGATCGGCTCCAGCCGCGAATCGAACCCGTCACGTAGGATCTGTCACCTGCGCGCGGTACCGCTAGGCCATGTCGCTGACATGCTTCACTGACATGTTTCACCGACATGTTTTACCGAGCGACTAAAGCTTTTCAGAAGACAAACTAAAACTATAAAATCTTATTTAAGTATTTTGTTTGGATAAAATTTTACATCTACAGTTTAGTTTCTTGAAGAGCCTAGCGGCGAAAGATCATGAATTTTTTTCTCTGCTCGGTGGAATCAACAAGCAGCAAATTAAAGAAGTCAGATGGCAGCTCCAACAAAAGCCTTGATTCGTCTCATGCATTGACAACGTAAGGAGCTTTTAATTTTAACATACCTTAATGCTTATAGGAGCTATATACACTTAAGGAAATATATCCCTGAGAAGAAATTTTTTGCTTGCGGTTTGTAACTATACAAGTTACTAGGATCCGCAAAAATCCTCTCTGCTAAACCGCTTCGCCCATAAAAAAGCGGGGGACAAGGCAGGCACTTAATATGTCTTTACATACAGTCCAGAAAACGTAGTGAATATCAGCGCTAAAGTCACAATAATTGTAACACCAATGCAAAAGCGCAAGTTAGTAATGTATTAGTATTTATGAATACACTTGCGCTTTTGCATTTGTGTTACAGTTTTGTATAATCATTTCGCTAGATATGGTTCACAAAAGTTGAACTAGTGAATCAAAGAGACTTGAACATTAAATAGGTTTTCAGTTTCAAATTAAAATCAAACTTGTATTTAAGTACAAAACAGAATCTTCAAGCTACTAGTATACATTTAGTATAAGGGGCTTTAACACTCTTATCGAGGCAAAAAAATAGAGGGCCGGTTTATAGCAAAAATATTTAAACTAACCACGTGAAACAATTTTCTACATAATTTGTGTGACATTCAACTCTTTAATTTTATAAAAATTTGTAAATATATTTGCGAATGCTAAGAAAGAATACTCTCTTTCCACCTAGTCAACATAATAATGAAATACACAAAAAAAAACATGAAAAAAAATCAGCAAAAAGAAAATTAAAGGTTAAAAAAGAGGTCAACAGAAAGAGACAAAGTAGTAACACATGGATTAGACGAAAAGCAAAAAATAATGCGACGGATAGAAAAACATTTTTTACCGGAAGAACGAGAAAAACTTAACGTAAACTAAAAGATTCTTACGTGAAACTTCCAACCGTATTGGAGCAGTTTGCCCTCATTGTACAATTATCCATGCCAGTGCTGCATTCATCTATGTCTACACAAGTTACTCCATCACCTGAATTCAAAACATTGAAATTAGAACTGTTTGTTGTAACAAGTGTTATATAGATATAATGCTCTTATCGTGCTGAGTCGTGCTGAGTATCTGTAATCATTATTTTTGCATTTAATTGCATTGTTCTCCTATCACAAGAAAGCGATCAAAGCGTTATAACGAGCTCGCTTAGGAGATGCTTAGGAGTCTACCACACCAAGATGGGGGAATCCCGCTAAGTGCCTTTCCTAACAAGTAAACTTGCGGGTTTATTCTCCACACTGTCCCTTCGATGCTGAGCGTCAAGCAGGGAAGCTGTGAAGACCAATTTTACAGTCGTTGGTTTGACCCGAATCGAAATTAAACCAGAGTCTACAGCTCCAGAAGCAGACGCTCTCACCACTCGGCCCCCTGAGCGGTAAAATATTGGCCGCTGAGGGAAGTTTGCAGCCCGGGGCAAAATAGCTATGATTACCCGGCATTCCTTTAAAACGAAAGTGCATCCACCCTTGGGTAGGCCGCTAGAGGCGGGTGAACCGCGAGGCATTTGTCCCTCTTTTCTCAGCTCAGCGCGAATGGTCATAAAGTGCATTTTACGGAGTGTGCCGGAAGAATTGTATTACCAAATACTGAATCTGTAGCACCGCATTTATAAAATTTACATTTCCGCCGAACCTCGATTTAACGGATTTCAGATTTAGTACACCGGTACATGGATTTATGAAGCAATTTTTTTTTTAAATTTTGAGGTAAATAGCAAAAAATTTAGTTTTAAGATATGGTAAGTGGTGTGCAATGCATGTTATATAGCATAGGTCTCTAACATTACCACATTCATAGAGCTGGACAACGCTGCTTTGGGCTATTAGCCCTTTTCAGCCGCCCTCAGGCTTAAGATACACTCATCCTTCAGAATGTTTGACTTTGATCAACCAAACACTCCTCCGGAATCATGCACCCTAAAAGAAATTTAACCTCTGTGGTATCTAACATCTATGGTACCCATGGCTGGAGTTGCTCTTGCAACTGTTGATGATGGAGGAAGGCCTATCCTCCCACCCAACAGATAAAAGTCGTTTTGACTTGCCATTCAGCAGGCCGAGTAGGACGACGTTCATTTATTACCACAATCTTTGATGTGTTATGCAATAATTACATAACAATAACGAACTGATTTCAACCAAAACGTGTTATATATGCATCTAATCGACGTAAAAATCGTTTCCTTTTAAACAACACGCATTTTTCAATAACGAATAATTGTAATTCCGCCTTAATCCGTGAAACCGAAGTATGTCTGTAGTTCTAATTTGTAAAAAGTACACTACTGATTGTGAGCAACAAAGCAAACAAATCTGTAAAAAAGAAAGAAACTTTCATCCCCCCCAGAAGGAGAAAATGCGCATTATTTCGGACTCTATGTAGATTAAACGTAGGCTAAAACATTAATGCGGGGATAGATTATCGTTTCTGCTCAAAATAAAAAGTGTGTGTGCTTTTAATTTTTTTATAATTTTCAGTGGAAAGTTTTCTTTGCGCCAATATACTTATTAAAGTTAGCAAAGACATATCTTCAATTTTACCTGAATAGCCAGCATCACAAGCACAAGCAAAAGACCCAGCTGAGTTTTGGCAATCAGCATTTGCATTACAAGGACTAGTTAAGCATTCGTCAACGTCAGAGCAATTTTGACCAGTTCCATTAAAACCATCATTGCATCGGCACTCGAACGAGCCCGCTGAGTTGGAGCAGGATGCAAATTCATGACAAGGGCTCGAAGAACACTCATCAATATCAACGCAAGTATCATTTCCTGTATAGCCCGCATTGCAAGTACAGGTAAATGATCCTTCTGTATTACGGCATGTTGCATTTTGGTCACAAGGCATTATCGAGATATCCATACATTCATCTACGTCAACACATTCTCTTCCAGTTCCTGTATATCCATCTCTACATGAACACGTAAACGAGCCATCGGTGTTGATGCACATGGCTTGATCATCGCAATTATTAGCCCCAGTATCACACTCGTCTATGTCAGTACACACAAATCCAGTCCCGGCATATCCAGGATTGCATTGACATGCAAAGGCATTTTTCTGATCCGTGCAGACTGCATTTGTATCACACGGATTGGATAAACACTCATTTATTTCCACGCAGTCTGCACCATTTCGAGTGTACCCGGCTCTGCAGTCACATGTAAAAGATCCGACTGTGTTACTACAGTCCTCCAAAGCACCGCAAGGATTGCCCAAGCATTCATCCACATCAACACAGACAGTATTATTGGTTGTGAATCCCATTGGACACATACAAACGAACGACCCGTTGGTATTTATGCAAGTGGCAGCTCTATCACAAATCGTGGGTGTCACAGCGCACTCATCTATGTCAACACAGTTGGGATCTAAAAAACAAAGTAACATTGGCATAGACCGGGATTTAATAAGACTGCTCACTGCGATCAGATGACTGAATGGATAGAACATCTGACTCTGTAGCAGGAGACTCGGGTTCGATTCCAAGTCAGGTCAAAGCGTGACTTTGGAATTGGTATTCACAGCTTCCTTGTCTGATGTTCCGTATTACAGAGACAGTGTGGAAAGCAAACAGGCGAGTTTACTTGTTGTGCCGCTGGGAAAAACATTTGCCGGAATTTCCATGTCTAGAACGGTAGACACTAGATATATGGCCGGCAACGCCCAAGCGAGCTCGTTATAACGTTTTCATCGTCATAGAGGATAAACATGCAACTAGATAAAAAAATAACAAATAACATTATCATTTTTGCGTTACAACTTAGTACCACTTACCGGTTCCGCTATACCCAGAATTGCATGTGCAGTTGAACGAAGTCGGCGTATCAGAACAAGTAGCGAAAGGAGAGATGCAAGAATTGATTAGACAATCGTCGAGATCTGTGCAAATACGCAAGCACTATTTATGAGAAAAAGATTTCTTTGAGAGTAAGAACACATTGATTGCTGAAATAACTGGGAAACGTATAAGGTCAGCCGTCAGTACAAACAATAGCAATTGTGACATCCAACGTAACAATGTCAACAGCTGCTGATACGGTACATTACGCAAAAAAGTTTCTCAACTTATATTATTAATTTTTACGTAAAAAGTCAATGATTTGGTGAATATTTTAATAAAACGATTTTCAGTCATAACTCACCTGTCTGAAGACTTCCGTCGAAAATGGTTGTGTTTCTTTCCACTTCAAAAGTGTCATTTAAGTTGTTTGTGTTTACAGCAGGGTTTGTAGTTGTTACAACGAACCTGCAAATCAATCACAAGAAATTTGAATTTTGAATCCGCCCCGACCAATGACTATACACTTACTTATTCAATAATTGCATTTATGTGGATACAATCACTATAAAACCAGAGATGGTCAAGTTAATGCAAAACGTTATATCGTTACCCATTACTTTGTGAACAATTTTCGTACCTTCTTTTAAGGTAATTCGTTAAATCTAGCTCCAAGTAACGGAAGTGTAATCCGTTAAATTGTTAATTCTTGAATTTATATGGCATTTATTTCCAAAACACTTAAATTTTATAATATTGCGGTCTGTGTAAGCAAATTTTCGCTCACAAATAGTGTTTTTTATAGCTTTTATCTCACTTTTTTGATCGCACTACTATTTGTATTTTTTGCAAGGTTTTCATCGTCAAGGTTAACGACTAAGAGTTGTAAGCCCATTAACGAAACGTTAACAAAAGTTGACAAATACTAGGCGTTAAGTTAGAAGAAAATCTAACGGAAGCAAATTTAGTCCCTTAATTTCAAAAATATTTTTGACGAATGAACTAGTTAATGAACTGATTAGCTTCGTTATTAACGAATTAATGATAAACGAAAAGTACTATACTCAGAGAGTACTTACTCTATAATCACACGACTGCTATTAAATGCAGCAGATATGTCGATAGTAATTCCAGGGAAGCTGGCAAACGTTATGTTGAGAGAGTTCACCAGTGTTTCAATCAGATTGAAATATTCCAAAGATGAATTGTCTGCATATGCTTCAATGTAAGGGAAGAGAGAGGTAAGTGGAACTTGGAACACATCGACCCCAAGAGGAGCTGCAAAAAAATGAAGATAATAGCAAACAGGGTATGTTCAAAAACAGCCAAGACCTCATTATACTCGCGGTACTATGCCGAAGCGAGTATCAAGTGCCGGATCCCGTGTCCACGGCTTAGCGCTTGGGAAACACAGCTTTAAACTCCAAAAACACCTCGTAGCGGTGGCGAGCCGTTGTCGATACAGTGTCCGATGTAGCCGTACGAGAATCGAACTCATGACCTACTGCCCCGATAGTGACGGCATTACCACTTCGCCAACCGACCGATCATGTGGCAAAAGTACTATCACATTCAATGCAATTTCGGCATAATTGAAACAATGCAGCAAATCACAGAAAATTAGGCAATGAGGACCGAAGACGAGATACACAAAGAATGAGATTGTGGATGACGCAACTCTGACGAGAAAATATTTTAAATCAAAATTTATGAGAAAATATTTTAAATAAGAACGTTCGGCAAAAAAACTACATAGGCCTACATGTTTAGATTATGTTTACTTCAAGTGGACGACTTATTTCGTGGCTATCAATGGCTCTGTAAAGTCAAAGAACTAAATCAAGATCAAAAAACGACAAATTTAAATCACGCAATTTCATAATGCGCTAATTTCACACTAATCCAATTACAAAACCAAGACCCGATAATTTTGGAAAAATTTAAATTTTTAGAAAGATTTTGATTTACACTCAAACCATTGTCAACCTTATTCAAGTAAAATTTTTATTTTTCAAATAGAATTCAAATGGAATTTTTGTCTGTTTGATTAAGATTGACAATGGTTTAAATATAAATTGAAAAGTCTCTAAAATTCAAATGTGTCCAATATTATTGGCTCCCATTTTTGTAAGTAAAGTTCAAACTATTTTGATTTTACTTTATGCTTTTGTAGTGCGATCAATCTTCATTAATTATAATATTTTCGACGCAACAATGCAAACTTGCCGCTGGCTTACCTGTAATAGTTTGATTTGTGGAATCACTAACAACTCCCAAGCTATCAGTAGCTGTTAACGAGAAGGTGTACGGTTCTCCAAGCACAATGTTAGTGAACTCGGCACTTGTAGCGATCGTAGCAACTGGCATAACGAGAGTGCCGTCGGCAGCTTGGCCTACTACGCTTACGCTTGTTCCAGCAGGTGGCATGGCAAATAATAACACAATGCTGGCTCTGGTTGCGGTGAAGTTTTGCAAAATAGGCGGAGCAGGTTCTAAAAAGAAAAGAAAATCACCTTTACTTTGTCCACACGTGCAGTTGAAGAGGTTTGAAAGGCCCACGCGTTTTCTGCATCTAATGATTTTTTTGATGCCGCAATCACTTGTTTTAATTCAATCAAAAAAATGAATATGATGCAGAAAGCCCGTAGCCTTTGGGACCATTTAAAGACATGGGGACAGGGTGACTAACACCAAAAAAAAATACAAATAAGCTTGAGAACAGCAAAAACCAATTTTTATGCAAAACGTACAGTTAAGATATTCTAATTCTGTTGTAAGAGTATAGCAACTTATAAATGATTGTACATACCAGCAACAAGTTTTTTAGTAAATTTGAAACTTTTTTCATTCTAACATTTGATACGCTATGAACTGAAAAATGTCATTAGCAGTGATGGGCTTAGTTGAACTTACTGCAAAACTCACTGTAGAAAACACAATCAGGTTAGTGCAATTGCCCAACATTGCCATTATTTGTTCGAAAATTTGGGTATCACGTTGCTTTGCAAACTCGTAAATTGTATGTTTGTTTTAATTTTTGACAGTAACGATGGCAAAACAGAACAGCAATCAACTCTGCTGTTCATTTTTTTATCGTTTTCAGACCCTTCTTGGCGTCAAAAAACTTAACTTATCACGTAGCATCATGCAGCTCTAATACAGTTAGGTGTAAAACAAGCGTTTACTTCGCAATTTGGAGCCTTGATTAAATTCTAGGTGAAGACTTAACATAAGGAGCCTGTTTTTTCACACTACTTTTTATTCAAAGGTTTAAACAAGAGTGTTAGGAATGCTCTATCTAACGTCTTCAGTATGATCGGGTCAGAAATTAAGCCTTTAGTTATAAACGCTGTCCCAGACCGTTAGATCTTTACCTGAAAAGTTAAGAAAAGACATCGCAGATAAAAGCAAAAGACAAAAGGATCATACAAATCAGCTTGCACCCTATTGGATAAAAGTAACTTAAAAAGCCGTGAATGAACAAAATCGTTTTGCTAAGTCAGGGAATTTAGTTTTTAATTGAGTTACAAAGTGGTTATTTCCGCAGAGCTAAAATGATAACATCTTTTACTAAAACTCTAAGCGTTTTCGGCTTATACCCTTCAAGCCCATACATAAACTTTTTTATATCTGCCAACAATAGCGACTTTGTGGACCAAAAGAAGTATTTCTTAACCAAAACCACTCAAATTCTTACTTGTGCTGGTTGAAGTCATTGCCGCAGAACTGTTTCCGGCATCATTTGATGCAAAGACAAACACCTCGTACACTGTACTGGCTTCAAGTCCGTCAAACATAACCGAGGTGGTCATTGCAGGCATTGAAGAGACTAGATTTCCATTACTGTCCAGCACAAGATTAGCGAAGTAACTGATAGCTCCAGTCGACATGTCCCAAGTAAACGACAAACTGTCATTAGTTCTTTGAGACAACATCAAGTTATTTGGACTGCTTGCAACTGTCAAAATAAATTTGTAACGTTTTGTTTGATATTCTGCAGTTCGTTTTCCTTAAGTGTGGCCACAAAAAACATTAACAACTCAGATGGCCGAGTGGTAAGAGCGTCCGCCTCTTGAGCTGTAGACTCGGGTTTAATTGCGAGTCGGGTCAAACCAACGACTTTATAATTGGTATTCACAGCTTCCCTGCTTGACGTTCAGCATTAAAGGGACAGTGTGGAGAACAAGCCGGCAAGTTTACTTGTTGTGCCGTTGGGAAAGGCACTTAATTAGCGGGATTCTCCCATCTTGATGTGGTAGACAGATGGCTGGCAACTCCTAAGCGAGCTCATTATAACGCTTTGACCGCTTTCTCGTAACAGGAGGATAAATATGCAACTAAATAAAAAAAAATTATCGATTTTTTAAACTTTAGTTAAAAATAGTCCACCCGACTACTAAATTATAACTTGTAATTAAAAATCCAAAAGTGAATTTTGCATTAGCTACAAAACTTGGTGTGCTATTATTAACTAAGTATTACGATCTTAACTTGTTGCCTCGATTACCTTTGTTGTCTCGCTGCTGCACTGTAGCCTACTGCAAAAGGAGACATGTGTGTCTATTATTACATGTACAAAAAACTTAAAGTCAGCATGTTCATTTTTCACAAACCAAAAAAAGCTTAGGAGTAATCAAAAAAACGACTTAAAACATTTACTGCATCAAAAAAAAAAATGGATGTGTGTACAGAATGCAGTACAGAAAAACCTCGAAAAAAAAACAAATCTTTTCAAATCTCCATTACACTCGCGGCATTATGCCGAACCGAGTATTGAGTGGCAAAGTCCATCTTCGTGGCTTAGCGCCTGGTCAACATAGCTTCGGGGAAACATCGCAGGGGTGGCGAGCCGTTGGCGACACTGTGTCCGCATTGACTGGACTGGGAATCGAATCCTAGACCTATCGCGTCGAGATTGGCATCTTTAACAACTACACTTAAATAATATGCAAAAAGTTGGCGCAAGAACCAGTAGGGCTAAATAGCAAAATATGTTCATTAGCCGTATTCAAAATTAAGAGTAAAAAGGAGATTTTCACCTGTAATCTGGGTCAATACTGTCGTTTCACTTCTCTTCACAGTCGAAAACGCGGTAACAGAAATATTGTATTCGGTTCCAGCTTGAAGGTTTGAAATCAGAGCCGATGTTCCTTCAGCATTGAAGAAATCACCGTTGTTCTCCACGTTGATGTTGGATTCTGTAGCAGAACCATCAGCTCTAAGAATTCGAACAGTTGTCAAAAACGTCCCGGCTTGACTTGTCCAGCCAATGGCAATGCTAGTTGCTGTTACGCTCGTGAGATTTACAACCGGTGCACTTGGATCTAAAACAAATAATAAAAAGTGTTTTAAAACTTTAAAGTTAATTTTTAAACAAATGGAAGTTTTTGAATCAATTAGCATCGCATCAATCAAATTTCAGCGATTTAGCAGCAATTGGGAGTTTGTTAACGAATTTGGGAGTATGTTATTTCAGCGATTTAGCAGCAATTTCAGCGATTTAGCAGCAATTGGGAGTTTGTTAACGTTAATGAAAGCACCAATCTATTAAAATGTAAAATGAAAATCTAAACCCCATGGCAAGATAAAAGGTAGCTATTTAACTTTGTGCAGCTTTTTAAAACTGCTACGAAAAAGCTACAGGGAAGCGAAAGCAAGCTCGTTTAAAAATTATCAGCCACTTGTCATGGACCCGAAGGTATCTTGTAAAACGCCTAACCAATGGCAACGCTAGTAAACTTCAAGTCCCTGGTTCAAGGGCGTGTCCAGAATTTTTTGTGTCAGGGGGAGCTTGGAGTCAAAAAATACTAATCTTGCAGTTTTACGAGTCTAAATGTATTAAAGGGGGTTGAACTCCTTTAGTTAACCCCTGGATTTCCCAAGGATTTTGACCGGACTTGGAATTAAATTTGAGTCTAGTTATGTTCTTTCATTTTGTCACCTGATTGATTTTCACATTAATAATACCCGAAATATGCATTGCAACTTAAAAAGAAAGAAATTCCATTAAATCTCACTTAAGGGATGGATGTGAAGAATCAGTAAGGGATCTCCACTTTTTCTGGGATCTCCTATACTTATCAACAAAATCATAAATGATGAATAATAGGATTCTAGTTTATGAGACTAGAGATTTTAGTAGAATCTTCTAATTAAACGTCACCATTAAATCTTACTTGTTTGAACCACAAGATTTCCAAATGGGAGGCTCATTTGCCCGACAAAATCAAACGCTGTTATAGAAACGACGTACGACGATAACGATTGAAGTCCTGTTAAAGTTCCCGTTGTGCCCGAATCAACCCTAACTGGGGTAGCTGTAACGCTAGAGTCAGATTCCCTGCGAAAGAAAAAAATAAAGAGGAGGTACGGGACAGCGTTTGCTTTAGTACTCACTGTGCAGGTCATTATCAAGAGATGACTCATTACAAAATATCATTTTTATAACTGAACGCTATTAGCGGACATGCACGACAATCCACACACACACACTCAAGTTTTTACACTGCCCGCTTAAGCCAAACGCCTGATGGCGGGTACGATGCAAATACTACTTTTAAATTTTTTTAGTGTGACTCGGCCGGGTATAAAACCCCGGTCTCCCAGATGCCAAGCGGACGTTCTGAACTGATGCACAAAGCGGTCGGTTTACCTACAACGTAAATCTAAACTTAACATTTCAGCTTAATATGCTTTAAACTTAAAGGTTTCTGGACAAAAAGTGATCAATTAGGCAATTTTCGAAATCTTGTAATCTTGCACCATTCAGTATACTGTAATATTGTTTTTGCAACGTAATTACAGTAGCAACAATTCCAAAGCAAACACGGACAAAAGCTACATCATACATTCACCCTGTCCACATCTCCAATTTTCAAGGGTTTTTGCATCATAATTTTAATTCTAGTATGTTCTTCATTTTAGCTCTGCATCATAATCAATTTCTTGTGTCATAATTGAAAAAAGTGCTTATGACATTAAGAAATTGCTTATGATGCAGAAGCTAAAACCTAGAACGGTGACCCTTAAAGCCCATGAAAATTGGACATGTGGACATAATAAATGTTTTACTTTCACAAGTCTCCTAAGATAGCATCTACGCCTAAGCTACTTACAATGACGCAGTGATGTTGTAAGAAGAAGCCCCAGCAGAAGCATTCCAAGAAACAGTTATACTGTCAAAAGTGGTTGAAAGTTCCATTAAATCAGATCCTTGTCCAGGGTCTGAGTATAACAAACGTAATATAAATACAAATTATATCCACAAAAGTTACTCCAGTGTCGTCAATGGCTCGCAAACGCAGCAACGTTTCTTCGGAATTGGGAGCTGCGTTGCCAAGGCGCTAAGCTGTGCAGCTGGGGCCGCCACTCGTTAAACGTTTGGCGTACTATCCCTAGTACAAAAAAATGTGATTCGAATTTAAATCAATGCTTGTCAAGTTTTTACATCCAACCTACGATTACAGAATAAAAAAAAAATTCAGGATTGTAGGCCTATTATAAATGTATGTCTAAAAAGATGTGCACCTACAATAAAAAAAATGTAACTGGTTGCCCCACAATATTTTTGGTTATCAATAGGATCGATCACAACCGGAGCCGGCTAGGGGGAGGGGGGTTATGGGGGCTATAGCCCCGGGCCTACCCGAGATAAGGGGGGGGGGGGCGATCGGTGATAAAAAATTTGTCAATGGCGTCCTCAAAAAAAAAAATAATAATAATAAAAGACCCCTTCGGTTTCAAAATTTAATCAAATTAAGTATGAAAAGTTTAGATGGCTATTGAATCACTTCTGTATGTTATGATGATTTTTTGAAATTTTAGCAATTGATACCAGTAAGTGGCAGCCCTGCAAAAATATTAATACCGCGTCTCGGCGAAGCATTTTAAGGAGGGTTATTCTTGTATTCTCGACACCAGTTCTGCTTCACATACTGTATATTTTTTCACAGTTTTTTTGGCTATTACTCAGTGGGGTAATCGGGGGAAGAGGCCCCCGTTTTTTCCTTGTGAAGATATTCTTTAGAAATGAAAACCTTTTTCCTTAATGATTTGCCTAAATCCGGGTACAGCACCCCCCTAAATTTTTCGCTGGCCACGTCGCTGTCATTACTTATCCGGCTTGAAGAGTCGGTATTGGCTGTTTTAGGTACTAAGCCGCCGAGGTGGTCCGGAGGATAAGCTATTTCAGGGCCGGCGGAACCGCCCCCCGAACCCCCCGGCCGGGGGGGCCCAGGCCTGGTCAGTGGCCCCGCCCTGAACACCGCGGTGTTTTTTTACTTGGAAATGGTTTTAATACGTGATGCGATGCAACATTAATTTGTTTGTATGCGTGAGTGTAGAAAGGTGCGGACGGGGGGAAGGGAGGGGGGTTGAAAACGTTGAGCTCCAATTTCACCGCTCTTGTTTGAAATGCAGGCTAATGTAGGCAAAATCGTTTGTATGTAAACGATTTTTTTGATCTGCTGAATGAACTAAAGCATAGTTTTCTTCCGTCAAAAATGCACATTTTATGAAAGATAAATTATAGCAACAACATTAACTTCCTATTTTATGCGCCTTGCTTTGAATGAGGTCGTACATGGTAAATGTTCAGAAGATTGTAGGTTTACTATGGTTTTTGCACAAAAGCATAAGGGGTGTGCGACTCCGCAAGCAAAACGGATCAAAATTGGTTCGTCAAACGGATCGCTAAAAGTTCAAATTTATGACATATAATGAGTTTAAGTAAGGCCTACTTTAAACTTCAATTGTTCTTTTAAGTTGCGGTTAAAACCGGCGCTTGGTGTATCGGTTAAGAGCGTCGACTTGGCAGCCGGTAGACTGGGGTTTTATTCCCAGTCGGGTCATACTAAAGACTTTAAAAATAGTATTCGCAGCTTTCGCGCCAGGCGCTCGGCACAAGCGGAAGTGCGAAGGGTTTTGTGTATGTGTTGTTCGTCATGTTATGTCCCTCAACAGCGTTCAATCATTCGTGATTGAAAATTGTAATGGGCCGACAATTGAAAATGGCCTAAACAATGTGTGCTTGCACCCGCTGTCCCGTACCTTTACCTTTAAGTTGCGGTTATTGCCAAATGGATCGATGATTTTCTTGAATACTTTCCTCCAGCTTTTTCCCATGTCATGTCACACTGTGCTGGGCTGTTTGTCATTTTAATTTATTATTGTGACGCTTAATAGCGCTCACAAAACAGCCAGTAGTTTAAGTGTTAAAACGATTTTAGGTAAAACATTTGCCGGTAGTCCGGTAAACGCTTGCTCTGTGGAACCAGAGAGTGTTCTTAGGAATTAGAATTTAATCAATCAAATCAATCAATTTTCTGGACCCGCTTATCCTTGAGGGGTCGCGGGGGCAGCAGCTCAAGTTGGAGCCTCCAAGCATCTCGATCCTCTGCAACAAAGGATAGATGCTCTGCTGGGATGCCAAGGCGAGACCAACTAAGATCTTCTACGTGATCTCGCCATCGAGTTCTGGGACGGCCTCTAGGCCTTCGACCAATCGGTGTTGAACAGAGCAGTTTTTTGGCTGTTCTTTCCTGGGGCATTCGTGTCACATGTCCATACCAACGCAGTTGCGATCTTTCTAGTCGGAGAAGCAGCGATTCGATGTTTAGAGATTCACGAATATCTGCACTTTTAACCTTGTCCAACAAGATCAAACCGCTAATTCTTCGCAAGAATCCCATTTCGGCTGCTTGAACTCGAGACCTCACTTTCTCATTCATGATCCAACACTCATGGCCATAAGTCAAAATAGGAACATAGACCGATCTGAAAATGGATAGCTTTGCCTTGGTGCAAAGCTCCCGTTTCAGTACCACAGATCGGTGGAGCTGGCGCATTACTGCACTTGCTTTTCCGATGCGGATATCCAATTCGCTATTTTGTCTGCCGTCACTTGTGAATGAGACGCCGAGGTACTTGAATTTCTCTGACTGTTTTAGTGGTACTCCATCAATATGGAGAGAGCACTGCTTTGGTTGTCTGGACAGGCACATGGTTTCTGTTTTTGTTGTACTGATTTTCATTCCGGCAACAGAGCATGCATCCGAAAACCTGTCAAGAGCTTGCTGGAGACCATTTTGGGTAGAGTCGAGTAGCACGAGATCATCTGCAAATAACAGACGTTGTACAGTGCATTCACCGATCTTTACTCCGCCACAAGACTCACTTTTCTTAACTATTCTATCCATATAAATAAGGAACAGAATAGGTGAAAGAGAGCAGCCTTGCCGTAGTCCCACACTTACTCTGAAAGGTTTCGTCGTTGCACTGTTAACACGAACACAGATCTGAGAATGCATGTACAGCGACTTAATGGCAGTTAGTAACTGGCCATCAATGCCATACTGCAACAGCACCGCCCAAAGCTTGTCTCTAGGAATGCGATCATATGCTTTTTCAAGATCAATTTAATAAAAATGTGTGAATTTTTCACGTACCAGTTATACGCAGGGATTCCATACTGTCCTTATTTCAAAGATTTGTCCTTATTTTAAGAGTCTACATCTTGGAAAATATTATTGTCCTTATTTTTAAGAGATGTCCTTATTTTTGGCTTGCGTCCATATTTTGTCTTATTTGGATTTCATAAACCAAGCTTTGTGTTATTTGTCTTGCATTATTTTTTGTCTACCGTCAAAGCTTTATCGTGGCATCATAAAAGCAACCCAATCTTATTTGGAACACAAAGAAGTAAGGCATAGATAGGCATAAGGCATTGTCAGCACTTCAGGCTGTCAATGCTAGATGGGAAGGTGTTGTATCTTTATCTCAATAACACCCAAGCAGTCTAATTATTTTCCCAGTTGTCCTTATTTTGGGTTCCAGATCGATAAAATCCTTGGTTATACGTCAGACAGTCTGCTAGTTTTAGAAGCCAACTTAAACAGGTTTTTATGAGTTATGGTGCTGTCGCTACAACTTAATAACGTACTAGCCTATAGCCAGTGCTCGAGTTGTGAAAACACTTATGGGGGGATGGTGCTTGGATTGCCATAATTTTCGGCCGAAAACAGAGTAAAGAGAGAAAAAACAAGGTCATCGCCTCCACTGATGTCCGATTTTCGGCGCAAATTCAAGTGAAGAACAAAAAAAAGCTTTTCACACAGAAGTGAAGGAAGGATGGTCATTATTTATAGGAAGATGGTTTACGCCAAAATTTTTTGTGGGGGATGGCATCCCCCATCAACTCGAGCACTGCCTATAGCATATGAAGTTGAATAGGAATGACAAAGGCAGCTAAGGTCTCAAAAAAGCCCAATCTTAATAGGGTTAAAAAAGCCAAAGAGATAAGGTATAATTACGTACGAAAATGTATCAAAATACGTGCGTAGGCTTCAAACTAGGGTACGTAAATGCAAAATCGGACGCAATCGCATTTTGTGTAAAGACATATCCGTCAGATTTGTTCATCAAAAACCGCATACGTTATACTTACTATTATACTCATAAACGAATCTTGTGGAACTTTTTAGACTAATTCGTCACGACACACATATAAATATAAGGATCGAAAAGTTGTTAACGGTTTCTCAAATTTGAAAAGAATGACTTTCGCTGTATTTATTAGAACTAGCTATTACTTATCGAGTTAAAACGATTCAAAAAATGAGATATTTTTAAACAAAACAAAAATAATTAAAAACTTGAAGTAGGGGCCTGTTATGTAAATCATACTTCCTAAGACAGCTGCTTACATGGGCGTGCCAACCTAGAAAAGACCGTTAAATGGCGTTCTCTAAAAAAATTCTGACACTAACGTCAGAATCAGGTCTACAAAAAGGCATGGGGGCCTCCCGGAAAATTATCCCCGGGGCCCCTAGGCCTTAATACGGCCCTGATCATGAGTCTGTATTCCTCCTATTGTATAGCGCCTCCGCCTACGACAGGAAGATAGAATGAAGAAATCATTAATCATCAATCATCAAATAAATACAAAAGCAAGCAACTATACCAGAATTTCACAAAATGCTACCAGTAATTTAACCATAAAAAATCATATACTTGTTGTCAACAAGATGAAGCTGTTTTCGCTTCGCTGGGAAACGCCAATTTCTGCCATGTTTTCGCTTGTGAGTGCAGATACATAAACTGTGTAGTTTTGTCCAGGCATTACTCCATTAGTTGAGTCATAAAATAACATTGTGTCGGATCTAAAATTTGTAAAAAGTGGAGAAGTTTTAAAAACTTTACATGAATGCAGTTAACACGCTCTATACAAATTAAATCAAGCCTATAATTTTCACTTAGAAATAGGAGGTGCGCTCATTGTCTGATTGCTAAAGATGCTTGAACGCACAAATAATAATTAACGCTTTGGCCTACGATTTTGGTATATTTCTGTGAATTCGGGCTGGTTTTTATTGAATTCAAAACTAGATTAAAAATGCTATGAGGGTGCAGCTCTGATGTTCATCACCACTTTAGTGCAGTATCTGTTTTTGAAACTGAACTTACGTATTAAATGGATCTGTTAGAAGTTGCGGAATTGACACCTCGTATTGCGTTGCTCCAGTTACTGCACCCCATACCAGCAGTATAGTAGTTTGTGTGGTTGCAGACATGTTGAATGTAGGTGTTTCAGGAGCTGCACACAAAATAGTTAACAGTGAATTTGAAAAATAACTCTTCCAGACAAAACATGCGTCTGCCAAGTAAAGTTTGACACTGTAAACTTTAAAACACAACGTCGTCCTACTTGGCCTGCTGAATGGGAAGTCAGAAACAGCGCTGTTCCGCTATACGGTAACCATGGCTGGAGTTGCCCTTGCAACTGTTGGTGATGGGGGATGGTCTATCCTCCGACCCAAGACGTGGAAGTCGTTCTGACTTCCTATTCAGCAGGTCAGATAGGACGACGTTGTGTCTTACTGTTGTACCTGTCCTTGGCCTCATGGGGAATTTAACTTGAGTAGTAATTCTTTTGGTATACACAAATCCGGAGGGAAGATTGACCGATTGAAGAAATGCATTGCAATAGATAAGTATACTGCAAGCCTTAGGGCGGCAGCTTGTGAAGGTTAATAGCTCGAAACAGCGCTGTCCAGCTCTACGGTAACTGTCAACTCTGTCAGAAAGAAGCGAACAAGACGCTGCGCAACGACAACACTATCTCCACAGCTATAAAGTATTAACTTATGAATAAATTAACGCAGAAAAGTAAGAACAAAAAATTTTTTTCCTGTAAGATTACTGCCACGAAAAAAACGACTAACTTCTAAGAAGATAAACGTAGATAGCTTATTTGCCCACACAAGTAAAAAATAAAAAAACAGTGTCCTTATCATACAACCACCTTATGCACTGCTATTATTCAAGCGAAGCTGGTAAATGCTCACTAGCTCAAGTTGGCTCTGCGCTAACGGTGTGGAATTTTTGAATGATTTTGGTGTTTTGCATGTTGAATTTAGTCTTGAGCCGTTACATTTTCAGTCTTGTACAGTATAACTACACGCTTACTTGTTATTTGCCGTAGATCAGTTGAAGCAAAACTTTCCCGGAAATCATTAGTTGCAACAACTCTGAAGTCATACACCGTTCCAGCCTCCAACCCAGTCACGTTGACGGAGTTACTCGTGACATTTACATCCGTAGGGGGCAGCACATTTGTGCTGTTAGTTATACGGTAAGCCGTAGCAGTTGCCACTGCGTCCCAAGTAAACGCTATAAAGTCTGTTCCGGCTTGTTGGAATATTAAGTTCATAGGAGTTTCAGGTGCTGCATAGAAGTACAAAACTTCGTGAAGTTTGAAATTTAAAAAAATTAGGTAGCCAACAGTAGATAAATAATGAGCTAGATTAGTGTAGGCCTACAATAAAATTATATATTAACAAGATATCTTCTCATTACTGGGCTTTTTCATTTACTAAAGCAGTTTTTAAGGCGTTTGAAGGTCTCTTTTGGAGCACGCAAATTGATTAGGGGAAGCTAACAATCGAAATACCAATATATACTATGAAAAATTTAAAGGAAAGGCGAGATCCGACAAGGAGCTTTTTTACTGTTATTAATTGCATTTCGTCGTTGAGCGATAAAAGTGCTATAACCAGCTCGCTTAAGAATAGCCGCCATAGCTTTTCCCGGTGAACTAGCCGGTTTGTTTTTTACAACGCCCCTGTTATGATAAATGTCAATCTATGCCTATTGTTCATTGGTTTGATCCGATTCAGAATCAAGTCTGCAGTTTAATGCTTCAGGGATGGACGTTCAGTATTTGGCTCTTTAATCAGAATATTACAACGTCTTTGAACTTTATGCTCGGTTGAGAAGTCACCTGTAATTTCTCTTGTGGTATTACTAGTTTCTGTCCCAGCTTCGTAAGTATGTGTGACTGTGAAATCGTACATAACTCCGGGTAAAAGGGAAGAAATAACACCAGTAGGTGTGCTGGATGGAGACGAGCTCTAAAAATACCATGCAAAAATAAAAAGCATATTAGGAGATATTATATTTGATAGTTTTCATGTCACAAGTCTATATTTTTAGTACTATAAACATGAAAATTCAACATTCAGTAATAACTTGAACCTGCTTAAGCAAAATCAAGCCCACAACTCCAGAGTTTATTAGTGGAGGTTTCAAGCAATATCGATTACTATCATTTTATTTTTTCATTTATTTCAGCCTATTGTTGATCTGGAGTTGGAGGAGACAGTGACCCACCAAGCAGTTGAATGCTTACGGTCGCAAAGGTGCAAATTAATGGCAAAAAAATCAATCGCTGATATTTCAGTGCTTACAGGAAGTTATGTCAGCTTGGGGAAAAACAGATTTAAGCTAAGTGCCAAAGTTAAGTTAGCTCATAGAAAAAAATAAGCTCACAACCGCGACAAAAGCTCATCTAACGCAAAATTAGGTACAAGTTTTAATTGGAAGGAAGTAAGTCCTACTGCTTTTAAGGTACGAATTCCGAAACTTTTTAAATAAATAAAATAATGAATATATGAGGCTATTTTCAAATTGTACGGAATTGAACATTCAACAGTAATTTCGGGAGACTGCGAAGTGAGCTTGCGCTCTTTGAATCAGTAGCCTCCTGGCATATGCCAAATGCGATCGGCTCCAGCCGTGAATCGAACCCGTCACGCATATGATGTGCAAACCTGCGCACGGTACCGCTCGGTCATGTCGCAGTCAATTTAAACATTTTAAAGGGACCAAAAATTGAAAAAGTACTCATCTTACAGTGTTGCGCGGCAAGAAGTCTCGAAGTTCTAAATGTATTGTATTAATGTGTTTAGCTCAAAATTTAGAATGGGACTTGAGTTCCTTAGCCATCTATGAATTCCACAATGTGCTATCACTGGCACGCGACAGACGAAAACGCAACGCACGGTATACTGTATAATTATACTATAACTGCGAGTACCGTAGTAAACAAACAACAAAAAAAACATAGAGTGAAAAATATTACGAGTCACGGTGTCGCAAGCCTTTATACGTAACTTAACGCTATACTCACTCCGGTTTCAGTTCCATTCGTGAAAAATGCTGAGAAAGTATAAGAGATGACCCCGTTTTCAGTGTTCGCATTCAATTCTATTGTATTTGGGCTTACTCCTACAACGCGTGGAGGATCAGGAACGTTCAGGACTGAAACGCAAATATAGCTTTTGCGCAAAGAAGCAAGTTTTTATCTCTCCATAACAAACATACAAAGGCACATCTTTCAACACAACACTCTAAACAGATCATTCTAAACAGCATCTATACGTAGATGAAGTTAGGTTCCACAGCAGGGGACCGCCGCTCTGTTTAACGCCAATAGGTCTCATCAGCCGCACTTAGCAAAAAGCACATTCATCTCTCAGAATCATTGACCTTCAAGAAAATTTAACCTTTGTGGTACGTAGATAGCTATGTAGCATTTCGGTCAAATCTCTTTCGTGGCCAAGGTCCGGACAGTAAAAGATGACCACCTTCATGGGTTCTTGAAAATGTTGTCAATTGCCATAGACAAAGCAAAGAATTGATTTATCACGAGTAGGTTGAAGTAGCTTATGCGGAGTGCGCAACAGCGCTAATGCGAAGAGCGTTTAGCAAGGGAGCGATATCGACCATTTGAGAATCCCTGGCTGAGAAGAAAACCTCCCGAGCAAATCCATAACAAAGAACATAAAAGGTACATTTTGAAATATTAAAAACAAGGAAAAAATAACTTACATCCATTTACGTCCAATTGAGCGCATGTTTCTCCCGCAGTATTGGAACTGCACACTTCAAAGGTATAATTAGCTCCAGGAGTAAGACCAGTAAGAGTAACTGTGTTGTCTGCTCTAGTTCCTAAACCTTCAATACCAGGAACATCAGTAGTGTTGCCACGGAAAAACAAAGAGGTTTCGTACATATCAGCTCCCATCACGTCAAGCCATGTTATAACCAAAGCGGTTTCGTTGAACTGCGCGGTATCTACCAGCGGCAGAGGTGGTGCCGGACCTGAAATTAAGAAAATAACATCCGTAATGTCCAGAGCCTGAAATTGGAAATTTTGTTTAATGATATCATTAATGCACCACCTTCCTAGCTTTCTGCTATCGCAAATTCTCTTATCTTGGAAATACTAATTTTTGGCGCTTGATAACAACCATAGTAGAATTTTGTTGCACCAGAGCTAGTTTGATTCAATTCGAGTACTTCACAATGTCTTTTTCATTCTTCATATCAATCCAGCAAGCGCTAAGCTGGGAAGCTATGGATCACCATTTTTAGGTTTTTGGTTCCACTGGCAGAGCATAGAACCCAAGTTTTCAACTGTAAAACAAGGCTTAAACCACTACACGAGGAAACTCGTGAAAGTATTTTAAAAATTATCGTAACGATTCTCGCCATGTCAGCGACATGGCCCAGCGGTACCGCGCGCAGGAGACAGATCCTACGTGACGGGTTCGATTCACGGCTGGAGCCGATCGTATTTGACATATGTAACGGGTGGCTGCTGACTCGAAGAGCGCAAGCTCACTTCGCAGTCTCCCTCAATAACTGTTGAATTTTCCGTTCAGTTCTATAAGGAAAATCTTACGAGTTATTTGTGGGATGGTGAATAAAGGAGTTATGGCTTCGAATACACCCATCGAAATTTCACGCCATGCAGTTACGCTGATAGAGTAAATTGTTCCAGGGTCCAAACCATCAATAGTTACGAAAAGACCAGTCTACAAGCACAAAAATTGATGTAGTTATCCAACAAACAACGACTAAACGACAAGGCCGCAACGTTTAAAGCTTCAGGACATCATGCATTGCTAATTCTAAAGTACAATGAACAGGATAAGAGCTTGTCTTAAAACCTAAAAATTAAACAAGTTATAAACCAATTCGATGCCAATTACGCGGCTTTAAAACAGCACAAATCTTTAAAGAATACACAAGACCTCGATATATAACCATATTATTGCTTCATCATACGATATTAGCAAGTTTTTATAGTTGTTTAAGATACCGTTATAGGCGACGGAGGTCAGAGGATCGATTCCCGGGCCTGTCAAACCGGACACAGTTGCCAACGGCTCGCCACCGCTGCGACGTTTCTTCAAAACTGTGCTGCCCAGGCACTAAATCGCGGAGATGGGCCCCGCCATTCGCTACACACTTCAGTGTAACACCGCGAGCAGGCATTTAGTAAAGATTTGATTTTCCGCTTATACCCAATCAACGTAAGATTATTGGCTTGCAAAAATACCTTTCAACGTATTAGCATTTTTGGCATGTTCCACGTATTTACAAATTATCTTCTTTGTAAACTTCATACAATTGCAGCTAAGGTTTTAAATAGCATAATACAAGCATTGTAAAGATGACCTAATTGAGCTTCGAACCCGCGCAGTTTAATTTGGAACAGAAGTCGCCAGCCATTCGGCCGACTTTATGTGCCTTTTGCTAACCAATATTAGCCAGAAATTTTGAATACAGTTCACTCTGCAAATACGATATTTTACTTACAGTGTTTCTATTTACAGTCTCCATGCCATTGGGATCAGCAGCTACATAGTTATACAAGTCAGCTCCAGAGTATGAGTTCCATTCTAAACTGATACTGTTCTGCAATGTTTCACTAATGTTCCAAATTCCTTAAAAAAATGTAAAAAGTTTAAATCGCAGTGAACATTTTTCATTTTATTTTTGGAGCAATCAATGCGTTAATGACACAAACAAACGATCCTTTAATCTTGGTTGGAAATAAGAGTCCTAAACTACATTGAAATCACTTCTTGCGCAATTATATTACTTTCAAAAAACAACCCGGCTATGCCTAAGGTTTTGCAAGCGTTATTTGTGCAAGCAATAACTTTGAAAAGATATTTTTATTGCATTCATTTATAAAAGAGTTACTTCTTCAAAATTTTGTATTTCACGGCCCAATAAACTGTGCATTTTTGCGAATAAGTGACAGTGCGGTCAGGTTGGCGAGTTACATTAACTACTGTTTTGGTTAAATGATTTTGCTTTGTTAGTCATCAAATGTAATTAATAAATATTACAAGAATAGTTTTTGAGTAAACGCACATACAGCAAATGAAAACTTACAAAAAATGTAAGCAACAAGAATTTTTTTGTACACACATTCAGATATCGTAAACATACAGAAACGTAAGCAACAGGAATACTTCTTGTGACAGAAACGTAAGCAACAGGAATGTTTTTTGTGGAGATAACGCAGTTACTACGGCTTACTTGATGAAACATTCATGGAAAATTCGCTCGGAGCTGGAGTGTTGAATGCTACACCAACTTGGTATTCATTGGCCACCGGTTCGACACCAGTGATAGTAATGTTTTGGACATCAGTTGTTTCATTAACGAGCATTCCATTCAGAAAAACTCGCGCAGTGTAACTTTGAGCCGCAACAACACCATCATATTGCACTAGAAAGCTCGAGGTAGTGACGTCAACAATGCGTACGTCACTAACGGTATTGACAGCTAAACGAAATCGTAAAAGTTTTCAAAAAAGCTATCACAAATTTAAGTTTAAAACCATTAGTAATTCAACCTTAAATGCTAGTAAAAACACGTGAGCTTGTGACAGTGGAAACTGTTTCGACCTTTCAGGTCTCATCAGTGCAGTAGGTGAGACCGACATTTACACAAGGAAATATACGCCTAAGAAGCATTTTTTGCTGGTGGTTTGTAACTATACCAGTTACAATAACCCGCAAAACCCAAAGTAAACTTTTCATTTTTCAGTCGGTTAGCAAGAACTCCTTATTGACCAAAATATTCATTGCTTTAGCACACAAAGATTAAATAACATATTACAGTACACGTATTTCTGGAAAAAATACAAGTATTTCTTCGTATATGCAGAAGCCCCAAATAAACACAAGGAAAAACTCGAAAAACCTGCGGCATCTTATGAGAAATCAAATCGCCCCGAATGATGTACGATAGTTGGTGGAATCATCATCATGTCAGCTTCAAAAAGTTTTTGACTCTGGCTTAAAAGTTACGAGAAATGAAACTACATTTAATGACGCAATTTAACTGAGTTATAGCAGTGAATACCTTTCTGACATCCTCAGAAAATTACTGTAGACCGTCAACATAAAACCTACTTAAACACAAACATTTTATTCGCACCTAAGGTACTCTCCGCCAGGCTATCGGTTGCTGCGTTTCTTTGCCGTCCAGCATCCTCTACCATAATTTCAACGTTAAAGGTATAGTTTGTGTTCACATTCAAGCCTCCAATGGTTTCGCTGACGCTAGTAGCAGTTGCATTTTTCCTGACTTCAATTGTTGAACCAGCAAATGTGGCAGTGATGACGTAAGACACTAAACGCTCGGAAGAAAAACTGACAATCGCCGAAGTGCCACTCACAGAAACATCCAAATCCACCACAACTGGTACTATAAAAAAATAAGGAATACAAAAAATGCACAAAGCAAAATATATCATGCATGCAGAAGCCGAAGCAAGAACAAAACCAAAGCAACAGACTAGCTTTCGCTGGACGTTTATTCTTTATTGATTCGCCGAAAAAATCAATTTTTCATCGTTCTGTTTCATGCAAATATTCAGTTTACAGTATTGTAGAAAAACATGGTTTGAATGTTAAAGCTTATCCAAGCTTATTTTAATTTTTTTCTAACATTTTGCTTCCCATAAAAATGAGTTGGCGGCAAAAGTATCGTGAAGCGATTAGTGCGATATAGTAAAGCCTACAAAAGCTGAGTCAAGAACAATGGCAGACTGATACTGATTTGAATACCTTAAACATTACCCGATTCAGGTGAAAGCTAAGAAATCTCTAACCCACTTCAAATGTTTAGTTACAGTATATTTACATATTACCACATTAATATTTCAACAATTCTGGACGCAATAACGACCAAGATAAGATAATTTTTTTAATTCTTACCCTACCCCTTTAATACTTTTGCTGGACCCGTCCTGGTAAGGTTATGGAGATGACTAATTAAGATCACTGCACAACACGACTGCTGGAGCAACGCCAGGTTAAATGTGAAGTATAATTTTGTAATCAATTCAGTTTCATTCAATTTAGTCTACCTGTCGCAAGCAACCGCTTAAGCAACACGAACGGACAGGACGTGAAAGGCCATCTGGTCAATCTGCTCAATGCTTCAACACAACAATAACGATTAACAATAACAATTATTTTTTCATAAACAAAACATAAACAATAGTAAAAAAATTTTGTTTGAATTTAAACATTATTTGCCAGTAAAACATGCATGCTACTGAATGTACCAGAAAAAACAGTGTTTTTTGATATTACAATAGGACTTACAAGTTGTAAAGATAACTGCATCTGAAAAATCAGAATATACCACATCATCTCCATCGCTTCTTGCTCGGACACGCAATGTGCAAATCGAATTAGAAGGCAAACTGTCACGTAATACTGACGTCATATTTGTCGTTGTGGTGTTTGAGAAATTGCCGTCACATGAAACTGTTAGATTACAAACGTGCTTGTTAAACATTAAAAAAAAATTATTTAGAGCAAGGGTCAGTTCACAATGTAAAGCAAGGATCCAACAAGAAGTTGAGCCTTGCCTCAACTTGTAATCAGCTCCCCCACCCAGTGCATTGAGCACTCAGTTCTCTGAGAGCATGTATCACAATAATTGATACTTCAATACTTGGATAGCAAGATGCACGATTATTACACAAAACTGCAAGATTATCCCACCCCCTAAATAATTGTGGGTATGCCCTTGCAATAACTATTTCATACTTACTTTCTACATCATAAGAACTTGCGTTTTGAACTTCTTGAAATATTACTTGGACAGATGATGTTGTAACCATTGTAGCCAATACGTTTTGAGGTGAAGCAGGACGGGTCACTAATAAATTAAAATAAATCAAAGTAATTTTAACGATAATTAAATTTGGCAATAAAAAACAGTATATGTGTCAGATAAGCTTTTTTTAAAGCCATAAATTTCTTTTTCGTTGTGACTCAACACACACTTTAACGATTTTCAACAATAATAAAATCTTACTTGAAACAAAAAATAACAAATACTGTAAGTAAACTGATTGAAATACTACAACGCGCTACGCAGTGCTAATTGCTTTTACCTCCAATAGTCATTAATAACTTACGCCGGTGGGAGCAGCGGCATCGATATTCTTGTCGGTGCGGGAGGTTCAATTTTTGGGCGGGTCAAATCGGACACAGCGTCGCCAACTGCTCGCCAACGCTCCAGCGTTTTTTGCGAGTTTGAAACTGTGTTGTCCAGGCGCTTAGCAGCGGAGATAAGCCTCGGCAGTTGTTAGATGCTTCGTCGTAATTCCATGAATGTAATTAAAATTTGATTTTTTACTCACATGTAATCGCATTTGAGAAATTACTTGAACCCATGAAAACTCCAGATATGTCTGTGTTTGCATCAGTAGAATTCGTGCTGTTTGTTACGCCTTCCACAGACGCTACCGTACTTCCATTTCTGCAATTTGATTCAGAATTAGCAAAGGCAACCGCTTAAAGTGTTTGTGCATGAATAATGTGTCAATTTCACTGACGCAGAGGCGTATTTAGAGAGGGGGGAGCATCGTGCCATGCCCCCCCTCTTTGACTTTGCATTTTAGTAAATAAAGAACAAATATTGCCAAGTGACTGAAACATACCAGATTCTTGACGGCTTTTGCAGGTTATGGCCCCCTTTAAAGTATTTTGCTACACCACTGCACTGATGGCTTGTAAATCACTAAGTTCTCGAGATAAAATTGACCCAAAGGTCAACAGTTCAAAAAATGTAAATGAAGTTACGGACGTACACTAAACAAATGCTGTTTCTGAGTCAGATTGTTGGGTGTAACATACGGTACTCGGTTAACTGCATCTTGTCACTGACAACATTGTAGATAAGTCTGGAACTACAGTACTACTAAAATCTTATTAGAGTTTCAATTAATGAATTGAACTTGAATCTAACCCACCAAGATCTTAGACTAAATCAAACATAATCACAAAAATCTGATTACGAGTGGAATACGCAATAGACTTCGGTATATACGTCTTCATGGCTTAACCTTCATTAATGTCTTATTAGCTTGTGATATTCAGATAAACATATTTGCTAACGGGCAGTTGGACTTACATTACTATAAACTTTCAGAGCAAAAACTAACTTGAGTGCTTTACGTGGAACGTGTATAAACGATTATGAATCATTACGCATTATGAAGGCAACGCACAACAATGCCGTAGCACAAAGATCATTGCTTTGGATAAGTTGGGTCAGTTTCTCAACCGACCTTGCTCATATTTAGGGCTTTCTTACATTGACTTCATTGTGTTTCACTTACCTCAGTGAAATAAATTCTGCAGAAGTCAAGCCAAAACCAAACAAATCAACATCGTTGAACTGGGATACCAACAAGGTTGAAAAACTACTGATCAGCATTTGAGATTCAGGAGAGTTGATATCAGCAAAAGCAGGCACGTAACTGACGTCGAGTAAAGTGAAAGCAAAAGGAATCACAAGTGGACCTATAAATACGAAGGCAAATACCGTTACTGATCTACAGCAATTAGCGTAATATTTTATGAACTAAGCTCTGCTACAGACGGTTTTATGGTAAATCCAACTTAGCTCAACCCAATAGGAGCAAAAATCCAATGGAATAAATCTTTCACCAACAATCAAAACTTTAAAAAGCGATTCTGTTTTATTAATAATAGCTATCAATAGAAAATCTAAAAATTGGCTAAGGAATTAACTTGACCATACATTTTGATCAAATCTATTTGTGATCAATCAGTGCAGTATTTCGGTAGCAATCCTCTGCTCAAGTGGAACCTGATGATTGTTTACCGTAATAATAGACATACTTCATAACAGTAAATTTATTGTGGAACAGTTTGTGGGTAAACTAAAGTACCAAAATTAAATTTTGAAACGATCTTAAAGTTGTGCAATTAAATTA
Source organism: Trididemnum miniatum (assembly GCA_964006365.1). Taxonomy (NCBI): domain Eukaryota; kingdom Metazoa; phylum Chordata; class Ascidiacea; order Aplousobranchia; family Didemnidae; genus Trididemnum; species Trididemnum miniatum. The sequence goes on from OZ023250.1 coordinate 8,481,321, forward strand.
TAAATTTTTGATGGAGCTAGTGAAACTGACTAAAAAATCATCAAATCTAAAAAATTAAATCTTCCAAATTAAAGGTACTATGGCAGGCTTTATAACAGGGGTGGCCAACCTATGGCGCATGCGCCATACGTGGCGCAATGGCTACTTGAAAGTGGCGCATGGCGCCTTTTTGATGACAAGTCACTTCTACTCACTAATTTTTTGTTTATTTTTATTTTTTATTTGACCTCCACCAATATTTTTCGGTGGAAAACAGAACATCAGAGGGCGTGAAGACCTTTCTTTATTTTTTGCTCTCCACCGACATTGTCAGTAGAAAACAAGACGTCTGAGGGCATAGGCGCACGCAGGGGAGCCACGGTGCTATGCCCTTCCCTTTGGCCCTGTAATAAGGTGCTAAAACCTAACTTTCAGTCTATAATTTCACAAACTAATAATGGTTGTAGCCTCCTTTTACTTATTTCACCCAAGCTTCTGCTTTTAGACATAAGCTGCGAAAATATTTTTGCATTATCCGCGGTGACTGCACTTACTGCACACCCTTTTTCGATAAAAAAAAGTGTGCTAAAATGACTGTTTTTTTATATGAAAACCGTAAAAATCCGTTGGCGGCTGGGGGTTTCACCCCCAGACCCCCGGTTGTGGCCCCTCTTTGCCAAATCCTGGGTGCACCACGGTCTGAGGGCGTGAAGTGAAGACCCTTTTTTTGCTCTTCATCGATATTGCACGCCCTTGTTTTAAAGAACTGAAAAGAAATGGATGCTTGATGTGGCGCATCTAAATTAAGGATGAAAAATATTGGCGCATGGAATCAAAAGGTTGGCCACCCCTGCTTTATAAGAATTACTTAATGAACGCTGTATAAACCAATTTCACCGTTTGTCAGGTAGATTTAGATCGGATTCCAAAGTACCCACCTGAGTTGACCTGATAAGCGGTTAAAACGCGAAACTAGTCATAGAATTGGTTCATGCAGCGTTCATTTAGTAAGTCTTTACATGCTTATTTCTTCATATCTCTTAATATCTCTTTATATGTTTACACACAGACTTACATCGGCATTACTTATTAAAAATTATAGTGCTTTTCAGGGTATGCAATTGACTGGTTCATTATGTTTCTTACCTGTTCTCAGAGTTAACCCTTCGGACAAAATTGGTTCTCCAACGTCATCGCCATTACTGAGACTTAGAACACCGGCAGATATTGTATATTCAGTGTTCGGAGACAAATTGGGCAAATATACAGCAAATTCGCTCACATTGACACTGAAGCTTTGGATTCCTGAATTTACTATAACCTAAAAATAGTCGTGGAAGTGTTTTCAACTCAATGCAGGGAGAATAAACAGCACGAAAAAACTACTGTTTGGTAAGAAAAGCATATTTAGCGAAGTTAAAATACTTAAAAATATGAGCTAAATATTAGTTAAAGTATGATAAAATGAGATAGCAGAACTAAGTTGAAAGATAGTGCCAAACTCCAATCCCCATATGATTAGGCCATGGGTTTTCAACCTTTCTAGTAGAGCGGAACCCCAACGAAGCATTTCAGGAACTCCAGAAACCCCTGTGCACTATAATTTCACTTATTAATTTACTTGAACCCGGCTCTAAATTGCAAACTTGCCAAACCTCGGTTAAAAGCCACAAGATCAGGCTTAAGATATTCGTATTTATGAACTATGATAAAACACAATTACAGTTACCATACCGAATATACGCCAAACATGGGATTTTTGTCGATCAAAATCGTGATTGAATCATCTGATACCGACAAAATGGTCAAGGGGTCGCTTAAAACTGGTTTACCTGAAAACACAATATCTTTACTTTATAAGCATGTTTCGCAGGCAAAAACTCGTAATCACACTTTCGGCGTCATAATTGCGAAAAGCGTTTTTGAAATCCAAAATTCAATTGTGATGCAGAAAACGGACCGCAAGCTTGAAGCTCAAAAACAACGAAGATGTGAACATTGACAAGGAGACTACAGACTGGTACTTAACCTACACGGCACTTACCACACTACAAGGAGCGTGGACACTGGAAAGTGTAGAGGGAGGCAAATTACAGTAAAAGAAACCAAAGATAGTGATATTTTATAAAAGTATTTATAGGACAATGTAGATTAAGGTTCGTCAAAAAGGGAAGTCAGTGCCCCGGGGCCCTCTTTTTGCTACTCCACCAAGTACCAGGCTTTTATAAGCTAAACTTACGAGTACAAGTGAATCCATCTCCATAAAAGCTGCTGTTGCACGAGCACTCGAAGCTGCCCGGATTGTTTGCACAATCTCCGCCATCTGGAGCACATGGAGAGATGTCACATTCATTGATATCGACGCACGTTACTCCATCACCGGTGAAACCGGTATCACACATACAAGTAAAGCTTCCAACTATATTTGCACATATTGCATTTGTGGGGCAGTTATCGGTGTCTAAAACACACTCATCAACGTCCGAGCAATTAGTCACGCCATTTCCAGTAAATCCAGCATCGCAAGAACACTCAAATCCCCCAGCAGTATTGGTACAAGTCGCAGAACTATGGCAATTGGAGAGACCATCTGCACACTCGTCAATGTCTGTACACGTTATACCATCTCCTGTGTACCCTTGATTGCAAGCACATGTAAAACTTCCTTCTGTATTTGAACAATTTCCATTTGGGTCGCAGTTGTCTGTTCCCAAACTGCATTCGTCTTGATCAAAACAAGTTACACCACTCCCAAAGTATCCCTCGTCACAAGCACAAGTAAAACTTCCCAATGTGTTAGTGCAGATTGCATTTCTATTGCAATTATTACTGCCAGCAGTGCATTCATCGCTATCCCCACAAACAGTTCCGTTTCCAACAAAACCGGAGTCACAAGTGCAAGTAAACAATCCAGCGGAGTTCGTACAGGTTGCATTTAAAGCACAAGGATCGTTTGTGCATTCATCGATATCCGTACACATTGTTCCATTCCCAGTATAACCTTGGTTGCACGAGCAAGCAAAACTTCCCGCACGATTTTCACAAGTAGCATTCCCATCACAGTTGTTTGTACCAACTGTACATTCATCTGAACGAAACAACAAGAATTACTGACTGCGCATAGTGAGCATTGTTTTGACTTCTACGTATCCTCAGCGTACTGACAGCCACTGATTAAATATCCGAATAAAATTTGTCATTCAGGTCCATTGTTTACCTACAGCGATAGACCAATGCAACTAAAGCCAAAAACAAAACTCTTAATTGAAAAACCGAAGATAAAAATAGGCAAGCTTAGGGTATCAAATTATGATCGGCTGATTATGATCAGAAAATAACGATCAGCTAATTGTGCCCAGAAAATAAATTATGAGTGCTGCTGATGAGGGCTAATAGCCCGAAACAGCGCTGTCCCGCTTTATCGTATTAAATTATACTTGAGTTTACTATTGGGGTTATTACCACAGCTGCATTATAGATTAGCGAAATTCACAGTTATGACTGATCATAAAAAAGTATGACTTAATGCAATAAAAAAGTAAACTCAATTTTGCTAATGTGAGCTTCGATAAAAATACTTCATTTCGTATTTTCCCAACGTAGCTCTTATATTTTGAAAATTTTCCAAGAATATTCATATGAAGAGTTAGATTATATCATAATAGCCTACAACATTTCATAATTACCTATATCAACACAATCCCCGGCCATATCTTCATACCCATCGTTGCAAGTACAGTTAAACCCTCCGACAAAGTTGGAGCATGTTGCATTCATTGCACAACCCATTATTGCGCACTCGTCAATATCGTCACAAACCTGTCAAACAAAAAGTCCGCATTCCTAAAAGGCTGTAAATTGCAAAACAAAGACGACATAACATTCTAGATAACAAATACATACAACATGTATAACTGCACGACTGGACCTTGTCAATTTTCTGTGCACAAAGTACTCCATGACCACAAAAACCAGAGCTATTACTTAATGCAGAGGTTTTTAACCTTTTTTTGTCTCGTTTACACCTTGCCGAAAGAAAGAAGTATAATTTATCCCCAGTGTACCACTACTGCTTTTTCATTACTAAAAATTAAAGTTTTCTTTAGTCTTTAATTCAAAAAATTTACCCCCAGGAGATAAATTTACCCCCGGTTAAGAACCCCTGACTTAATGGAATTACATAACTTCAAAACTCATAGTACACCTTAACCGCTCTATAGTGTTTCACGCAAAAAACGATCATCAGGTGGCTTATTATTGAAATAGAATCCTATATGACAAAGAGTAGCAGACTAAGTGACTAGCTACTGAAAATAGAACCAATATAATCTGCCTTACCGTTCCATTACCAGTGTAACCTCCAATGCATGAACAGATAAAGGTTCCTTCTGTATTTTGGCATCGAGAAATATTACTTTGTAAGTTACAGTTGTTGAGCATGTCGTTACCACATTCATTAATATCTACACAAGTTCCGTTTATTTCTTGAAATCCATTTCTAAAAAAATGACCTTATTCTAACCATGTTGGTAAGACTACTTAGAAGATCTAGAAAAAATTAAGAAAAATAGATTTTTAGCTGTGGTTCAATACAAATTTATTTTATGCACTTGGCAATTTCCTTAAAAAAACTGATTTATGTAAAGCAGTAGTTGTTTAATATTTACTCTGCCCACATGTCCAATTCTGTGGGCACTAGGTCCACGTTTCTTGGTTCTAGTTTTTGCATCATAATCGATTTATTGATGTGATAATTACTTTTTTTAACTATGACCTCAAGAAATTGATTATGATGCAAAAACTAGTACTAAGTACCGCGGGCCTAAAGCCCACTAAAAATGGACATGTGGACAGGGGTAATGTAACTTATCAATAAAAACTTACGCGCAAATGCAAACGAAACTACCATCAGTGTTCATGCAAACTTCACTAACTAGTTCGCAGTTATTAGTGCTGTTCATTTCGCATTCATCGATGTCAGTGCAGATCGTTTCGTTGAGTCTGAACACAAAATCATCAGTAAAACACACAATCCTTTGCAACTGCTGCGATTGAGTTCCACTACAAGCTATTGCCTACAAGCTTTTATAGCCAAACACAGTAAACTGCAACATAGGGGTATCATAGCTTGACAATACTAAATAATGATTAAGAGTAAAATATGTGATTTACTAAAAAGTTGTTGGGTATTTTCCGATTTTTAAGTTCAACAACTGAAATAAATTTACATGAAACTCTAAAACTTTGTTTTTAAGCTCATTTACTTTTTTTTACATGAAACTCTGAATTATTTGTCGGCGGAGTGGCGTAATAATTCAGAGCGTCGTTTTTACGACGACCATGGTCGCAAGGTGATGGTTCAACTCCCACCCAAAACTGATTGTTGCGTTCTTCGATAAAACACTTCACGATAATTATCTCTGATTGCGGAAATCTAACAAGCAGCAGATTAAAGAAGTCAAAAGCAAAACCCAACCGAAAACTGGGACCCAAAAGCAACTCTTAAAGCGATTTTGGATTCGTCCAATAACGCCTCCGTCGCTTTCTGGTGACAAAAGAATCAAAATGAAGAATCAATCAATTATTCGATTCCAGAAGGAATTCGAAATATTACCTTTCGTATCCTGGGTTACAGGCGCATTCAAAAGAACCCAACACATCAGTGCAATTGCTTGTAGTTGTGTTGCAAGTATCAGTCATTTGCTCGCACTCATCAATGTTGATGCATGTTGTGCCGTTTTGCATGTATCCCATTAGACACTCACAGCTAAAAAAATTGAAGATCAGCTCACAGGCTTCCTAGCCTTGTCAAATAAACTCACGGTGATCATTCAGGATGGATTTTTTATAGTGAAAACCTCTTTATTTTATGAATTATGAGAAGACAAAAATTACGGCAGAAGGCCGAAAAGCGTTAGGTTCACGAAAAATTCAATCTTCACTGGATGGGTAACAATTTTCATGCAAAAAACGGAGATCAGTGACGCTCAGCGCAAGCAGTACCAAGACCAAAAATCAGTTTTTCAGTTCTTAAAACATAATGTGATTTAATCATTACGAACTGACAACTTTTTGGTTTAAAACTAACTTTTCCCTAATTTGAGATGAATGTTGAAAGGGCATTACGTAAACAGGATTACCAATGAATGACAACCTTATCACTTTATTTTTTGTTGCTATTGAAGCTCCAACTGAAACAGTGTAAAGATAAGTTTAGCCTCACGCTAATACAACTCAAGACTATCCCAGCTAAGATTTCATAAAACCAGTCTAAAAAGACAAGCTCATATAAAAGTCTTCATAAAAATATAGACAATGATGAGATTTAAGGGTTCGCAGTGGATCGTGCGAACCCGTTCTTGGAACAACTTGTGACAATCAGCAAACACGTTTTTGTTTTTTATTATAGATATTGGACCACAGTGATTCTGAAATAAGAAAACCTGTTGTTAGTAAGATATATCTTCGGCCGTGGCTACGTTCAAAAACAGCCTGTTTTAAAAATTTAGAATCCCATCTAAATACAATAAGTTACTGAAGGCATGATTATCTTAATTTTACACGAACCTAAAATTTCCGTCCCCGTTTACGCATTCCGAGTTCACCGTCGTGTTGCACGGAAAAGTTGTTACGCATTCGTTGACATCATCACACTGTGACGTATCTGTGCTGTTGATGACGTAGCCATCATTACAACTGCAGTTAAATCCATTGAAAAATGGGACACACTTTTGGCTACAAGGGTTCGTTTCGCACATATTAATAATTGTGCAATTTCTTCCATCTCCTGCGCAAAACAAGCAAAAACTTCAGCGTTAAAGTTAATAAATACAGTAACTTTAAAGTATAATTATTTTAAAATTGCTAGTGCGTGCTTTCAAAGAAGTTTCGTGTTTTAATATTTTATAAAGCTGAAATTAAATCTAACCAACTGCTTGATTGTTGCAACCATGGTTAAAACATTTAATTGTAGAAGGAAAAATTCATTGGATGGTACCCGTCATAGCATGCGCCGTCAACAGAGTTTTTTAGGTTGTAATCCTGATTTGTTGGTTGTAGCCCTGTTTGCTCAAAACTAATTCTTGACATAGTATGCCTATAAAACTTTAACTCATCTTTACGCTTGAGTTGCAAAAAATAAGCTTATAAAAGTATAAATTGTTAGATGTTGCATAAGTTACCTGTTGTGCCCTCTGGGCAGTCACCGCACTCGAATCCGCTTTGGGGAGCAGGATTATCCGTGCAATTGACGCCAGTGTAACAAGCAGATACCGCACAATCATTCCTGTCCATGCTACAGTCATTTCCTGACCAAGCCTCAAGGCAAGAACATCCAACAATCTGAAAGGTAATAACATGTATTGAAACAACATAGTAAAACATGTGGCCATTGGAGCCTGCTAAACCATCAATCAAAGCTATCTTGTTACTTGTTAGAATTGGACCATTTCTCAGTTACGATTAGTTACTTTCAATAACACGGCAAAATCAAGCCATCGTTTTCGAAATGCATAATTTTAATGACTACTCATTTTCCCAACCGATATATCTAGAAAAACGAGTCTAGCCATTTAAACCAATTTAGCAATAACATTACGTCGCTACAATTTTTCACCTACGACTTAGTATTGGTACAAATAGATGCCTATTATGTAAAATCAAACTAAACAAAACCACCATATCCTAACACTTTTTCCTCACCACATAATTATCAACTCCACTTTGGGTTTCATTGTATAAACATGTTCCATTATTGACACAAGGACAAAGTTGGATTTGGATGGTAAGGGTGCTAGCTCCACCATTTGCATCTTCTGCTTGAACACTAAGCATCAAATTGGAAGACAAAGTGAGACTGTCGTTGGTAGGCGTCCAAGTAATAACGCCTGTCGCTAAAAAATGATATAAAAACAGTAACATGGCTGCAAGCAACAACAGCTCGAGTTTTCGGTCAACTAGTTTGTAATTTCAAGAAATTAAAATGCTATTTATCAAAGTTTTTTTTAATTTAATTGTACAATGAAACAACGATTGTACACGTCGACTTAATTTGTACAAAGCTTCCACCGCATTAAACTCAGTAAAAAAATACTCGTAAATAGATAAACAATTGAGGGTATTTTCAGATTATATTGAACTGAAAGTTCAACAGTGATTCAGGGACATCGCGAAGTGAGCTTGCACTCTTCAAGTCAGCACCCACCCTGTATTATGTCAGATACGATCAGAGGCAGCCGTGAATCAAATTCGTCATCTAGAACATGTAACCTAAGTGCGGTGTCGCTAAGCTGTTCATTATACTAGCGTTATCACGCCGAAGCGTTTAACGAATGGCGCGGCCCATCTCCGCGGCTTAGTACCTAGGCAACATAGCTACGATGAAACGTCAGCTAGAAGTTGACGACACCGTGTCCAATTTGACCGGCTCGGTATTCGAACCCCAACTTGCCGCACCGATAGCAATGTCATAATAACTGAGCTAACCGTAAAAATGTTACAGCATTAAGCGAAGAACCATATCGTACCGCTATCAATCACTATTCCACTCGGCAGTATAATGTTGGTGTCATTAGTTAGTGAGAAGGTGACATCATCCATGTCAGGATCTTCAGCAAGTACCATTATGGTTGATTCAACTTCGATCTGTGCTTGCCAACGTCCATCAACAATACTTGCGTCCTCAGCTAAACTTATGTTGGGCACAGCATTGCCTATAGAATAAATCAATGGTAACCTTTTTCAGAAAATTGATGAATCGGTCGTTATTACCACTACTTAAAACTTGAAGTGAGGCATAAGTTTGTTTTATAATAGCAAGAAAAATATTAAGCAAACCACAGAAAACTAGTTGCAATATAAAAGTGATGAGTCAATGCAAGCCTATCCTACAATTTTTTCATACGAAAAGAAATTAGTGAATTATTGCTTTAATATTAAAGAAGTTTAAACTTTCAGTTTTAAACAAGGATTAAGGCGACGGTTTCCTTGATAATGTATCGCTGAATGATACACGTGTAAAGGTAGTTAAATTACTGCCTAAACATAAATTTTGCAATATTGATGATAACTTGGATGAGTTTTTTATTTTCTCTCGACTTTTCAGGAAAAGCCAAGGGTGGATCCAGAAGAAACCAATTGAGGTGATCGCCCTACCCGAAAGAGTCCAAAATAGCAAACATCACAGTGCTATTTGCATGATGATATGAGTAGAGATGTCCAATGTTCGTGCATTATTATAAGCCACAAAATCATCAAAGAAAATCGCCCCCAAACAGAAATCACCAACACGCCCCATTGGAAAAGCTTACTTACCAACGGTTGCAATCGTTTCCATTGCTACCTCTTCGTCATTCAATGTCGTCTGAGCTACTTCTTGTCTTCCAGTCAGTAAAAAGTCGTATAAGCATGTAGTGGACACAACGCCGTTGGGAGTACAAGCAGCTAGTTGGTTGCTGAATTCTGAACTATTTCGTTGTTGGGTTACCAAATCTTCTAAAAACTGAGGGACTGATGCATTGGCCGGATTGTATTCTTCGAATGTGTCAGTTCCACCAGTATAATTAAACAAACTTTCCGAAGCATCAACCAACTTCCCTGCAAAATGCATAAATAATTATAATTTATCTTTCTTTTCAGTTCGTCGTTGTCAGCGTTTGGCCGATCTTTGAATCTAGTGCAAGCCGGATTACTTCAGATCACCCGCAAATAACCCTGAGTGCAAACCGGACCACTTCAGATCACGTGCAAACAACTTTGAGGCTAAGAGTCTATCCTTTTACCATAACAGGTTGCTGCAGTCCGATTTGGAAGCTAGCAGTGTGTTTCTTAGCGTAATATCGCCATCTAATAGCAACAGACCTCGTATTCGTCTTGGTGCACGATAAACTAGCAACGACGTTACAGAACGTCATAGCAGCTGATATCGATAAAATAATTTGGATAAATTGAACCAGAAAAAGTACTTTGTTAAGTTTGGCGCGAAAAAGATTTGGAATTAAAAAAATACAGGAAAAGAAGCCTTGTTGCGTTTTAAACCCCCCGAAACTCCAACTAAAAGTAAAATCATAGATTAAAAATAAAAAATATAATTTCGCAATTGGATTAAACAATAAACAATGTAGACACAACGTCAAATTTTCTCGACAATATATTTGATAAAAGCCTTTTATTCTTACATGATTCGCCGAACGGATAAAGTAATCTTTCTGACAAAGTGTTGTTTAAAATATCCTGATTTTCCGTCACTACAAGTTGGTTGTAATCAAGAACTGTTCCGTTGCGAAACTCAAAATCGTCTTCTTTTATTCCGTTCCATGCTCCTAATCAGAAAGAATTACGTTATTGAGAATTTGCCAAACAAAACGCTTAAACACGTACTTTCAAAATCAAATTTTTTTTTGGAAACATTATAAAGAAATAATTCAACTTGATACAGCTTTTATGAAGTTTATGTTAAAACACGTTATCATTCAATAATTTCTGTTCATCAGATTTACATAGGTGAGGCCAAAGAACTGAAGTTCTTTTGCTGAAACACGAATCCATCGCGTAAGACATGGTTTGATCTAGATGGAAAAAACAATGTTGCAGTATAGTAATTTTCTGGAGCATTGCTCCACACAATGAGAGCTTAATGGGCTACCTAGCTGAGCTACTATTTCAGCAGTAGGCCTACACATGCTGTTCCAAAAGTCTTGGGCACATTCGGAGTTCCCATATCTCCTCAACTATGAACGGTAGTAAGATAAAAGTTGTGCCATTTTAAAGTTAATTACATCAATTTTTTTGTTGCCTAAGTTTTTTTTATCCTTAATAGTTTCCGAGTTAATCAATGTCAAAATGGCCCAAGACTTTTGGAACGGTTAATTGAGCGTGGTTAGGTAATGATGACAGCGGAATCTACATGATCCAGAAACGTCCACCGCATAAGGAAAAAAACTGCATTAGCTACATCGGCAAAGCAATTTCGTTAAGAGTAGGCTGCGAACCTAACCTTAAAAAATAATGCTCCTGAACTTGAACACGAGTTTGAAAAAATGATCGAGTTTCGATTCTAGCCTAAAGTCAATAAACTATTACTTGAATTTAGCATGAAATTGGAAACATTTACTGAATACGAACTTGAGCTCGGAAAACTGAAACAGAAAAACTCGATCTCAAACTCGGATTTACGAAATCATCAACTTAGTAAGATTTACAAATAGCAACAGACAAAACAAATCCAATATCTAATAGTGTAGGAATACATTTTTATACAAAACTGCAGGAAATTACCGAGTAGTCCTTTGGATACGTTCCTCAAAGAATCAGCATCTCCAGTGAAAGAAACACTCAGGATGAAGTTGGCTGCTGAGACAGTTAAAGTTGTTGAAGAGGGAAATGTTGCTGTTACTGAACCATCCGCATCCACTGATAAACTGATATTCTGTCGTGTTTGAATGACTGAAAAAAAGCAGTGTTTATTGTAGAAACATGCACAAATGCAATTTTTAAACTGGCGTAGTGAATAGAACGTTTGCCTGTGTAGTAGCATATTCGGGTTTGATTCTGAGTCGGGCCAAAACAATAACTTTAAAATTGACATTCCGAACTTCCCTGCTGAACCCTCAGAAATAATGGGACGAAAGAGGTCATCACGTTTACTTGTCGTGCAGTTGGAAAGGTACTTAACTTGATTTTCCATCTTAGGTAGACCAAGGGACGGTAAATCCTGAGCAACCTGCTACAACGCTTCGATCGTTTTCTTGTGATAGAAGGATAAATATGTGATATTAATTGATTACACAATCTCTTACTGTCTGATAAATCGTCTTGAATTACTCCATCTACTTTTGTTATAACTCCTGTTCCATTAGCACTGGTAGAATTAACTTCAAATTGAACCTGAAGACAACAAACGAACCGGTTAAATGAAGTCCTAAATAAATAACCAGGAGTAAATGTGGGTGGGGCATCCCCCCACCAATCATTTTCAACAACATTTTTGATGAATACAATTTTTCCATAGTTTCGAACCTCTTTGATAACAATGATCGTTACGCCTTAAGCAAGCACAAATGGAAAATAAGCGAACAAAATGCATTATATTTGGGGAAGGACTCACAGCTAGGAGTAACGAAAAACAAGCAAAATTTGCCTTAAATGTTTTTTTTGTATTTAGTTGCATATTTATCCTCCTATCACGAGAAAGCGATCAATGCGCTGTACGAGCTCGCTTAAGAGTTTCCAGCCATCTGTCTACCAAACCAAGATGGGGGAATTCCGCTAAGTGCCTTTCCCAACGGCACAAGTAAACTTGCCAGCTTGTTCTTCACACTGTCCCTTTAATGCTGAGCGTCAAGCAAGGAAACTGTGAATACCAATTATAAAGTCATTGGTTTGACCCGACTCGGAATCAAACCATGTCTGCAGCTCCCGAGGCGGACGCTCTTACCACTCGGACATCTGAGCTGTTAAATAGTTCAAAAAGCATTAAAATGGCCATTACATTGCGTGAATTTTCATAAATTTTCTATGGGTGCATGGCCCCGGACCTCCTAGAGCCATTTTTGTACCATCTAGTTGACTCTGCCAAACAAAACTATGCTTAAAAAATGTCACAATTTGGTAACCCTTAAAAAAATTCTGCATACAACCCTGACATGAAAAATTTTTGAAGGGGTTATTTACGCTTTTTTTCGGGATTACACCTGTAATGTATTTAGTTAATCTTCAACGTAATTCAAAACTGCATCCTCCCGAACAAAAGTTTGTGGATTCGCTCCTGTGAATACCACAGAAGTTATTTTCAAATCAGTGAACTCGAGATTCAAAAGCGATTAATGGAGATTGCGAAATAAGCTTTTCAAGTAATCAGCCACAGAGTGTTTATGTCCTATGCGATCGGGCTCCAGCCGTGAATCGAACCAGCCACGAATGATCTGTAACCAGCGCGCGGTGTTGCCAGGCTATGTCCAGTTTGCTGCAAATCACTATTAATCGTGACAAACTTACCACGCCGGATGGAGAAGCATGGTCTTGAGCAGCAAAGGCTGCGAAAACTGTTGCATCTGATACGTTTCCATCTTCTTTAATAGCACTACGAGTTCTCGCTTGAAGTGTAAACACATCAGGGGCGTAAACCATGAAGTATTCCCCAAGACCGTTAAACGTATAACCAGCTTCGTCGATCGTAGTGATGTGAGGATCGCCAAAGAAAAAGGCTGTAACACAAATTCTACATGGCAGTTTTCTGATCGATTAGTGCTTGCATAATGATGTCACAATGATCTTTCTGAATACCCTGTTGAGTGTTGATACGTAATATCTAAGACTCAAAGTGGTTATTAAAAAAGCATAGCTTGTTAAGCTTGCTTTCTAAACCCAAGATGAAACGCGATTTAGTTTGCTAAAATAATTTTACCGAATCTTAAAGGTCGGTAGAATGTGCAGGTAGGAGCAGGTCGTCTTTCTTGGTAGAGTTGACAAAAATTTTCAGACTGGCTCTCAATGCAACATTGCCGTCTCGGAATGAGATCTCCGTCTGAAAAGATTAAAATTTGATGAAACTACATTTAGTGGTCGATATATACGGTTTGAATTACCCATAGCCAACTGTAGCTGTTCATTGAACAGAGATTCGTTTCGAAAATACACTACGTCGTTACGAAGTTCGAAGAATGGCATCTGATATCTCTCAGTTCTGCTTCCAAAACTGCCTCTGAATAAAGGTCCATTACTTCTTCTCCTTGATGTGCCCAAATAACAGCATCGTTGTTCACCGGCAGTAAAACGTTGATAGCAATTTCCAAAAGAAGCTGAAAAAAGATTTAAAAAAATTTGAAAAAAATATCCGGCCGGTTGGCTCAGTTTTTAAGCACACGCTATCGGTGCGGGAGATCTGGGGTTCGATTCCCAGGTCGGTCAACTCGGATACAGGGTCTTCAACGGCTCGCCATCTCTGCGACGTTTCATCGGAGCTGTGTCGCCCAGGCAATAAGCCACTGGCGAGAAAAATGAAGATTTATTTTTTTTATATTATTCGTGCGGTAATGCTTTCATTTTTCGAATTGTTTTTTTAGTCAACGAAACTTCTAAACATTTTATTCTCTTTTAAATATAAAAAATACTTGTTTCAAAGTTTCTATCAATTTTGAATGGAACGTAATGGGTTGTCTAAATACTGTATAACAAATAAGCAGAACAATTTGAGCTCTTCGGGGTACACTCGAATAAAGGGTACACATAAATAAAAATGTTGGTAAACCCCTGCTGTAAAACGTGCGTTACAAATACTCAGGCATAAGCAGAACTTAGCCTACAGCACATTATATAAAGCTACACGCTTCAAATAGAAGCAACCAGGGTCGAATTACGGCATTGCGCGGCGCCCGTCTAATTTTTTGGGGCGCCATTATTTTCTTGCAGACTTGTTTTTAATGTTAGCAACAAAACATTTTTGTGGACGCAATTTAACGACCTGTTTGAGGCCCCCACGGCTGTAGCCCGCGTAGCATTCCCTCTTCATCCGGCCCTGAAACCAACTTAAGCAAAGAACAATATTACGTACCTACGTCATACTCCCATTCTGATACATTTGCGGATCGTAGAAATCCACTGAGAACAAATCGAGAGTAGAAACGGTTTATTAAATTAAACCAAAAATCAACGCTACGAACAAATCTCCAATCTCTTCTTGCTTGAAAGCGTGAACAGGGACAAGTGTCTGAAGGATTGAGGGAAGGAAGATCCATATCTTGTTTATACCAACGTAAACATCCACATCTTGCTTGCTGTCTGCTACTCTTAGTACTTGGCGTCAATTGGTAAAAGTACTCGCCATTGGAAACTCCACCTGCAAAGTAATACCGTATTTTACGGACCATAAGGCGCTCCGGATTATAAGGCGCACTGTCAATAAACTGGTTAAATTCTATTTTTGTTCATACATAAGGCGCACCGGGCTATCAGACGCACAGGTTTTCAAGAAGTATCGGGTAACGTATATACTGTATGCGTCGTGGTCAACAATAGTACCGGTACTAGTTTTGAGTGTAGGCAATAAAGCATGATGCACTACCTGGTTCATACATTAGGCGCACCGACTTTTAAGGCGCATGATCAATTTTCGCGAAAAAAAAAGATTTTAAGTGCGCCTTATGGTCCGTAAAATACGGAGTAATTAAGTATTGACTAATAAACGTTTACCAGTCGTGGTGGTTAAAGATATCAGTATAAACGCAGGAGGTCTGTGGTTCGATTCCTGGTACTGTCAAATCGGACAAAGTGTTGCCAACGGATCGCCATCGCTGCAACGTTTCTCCCAAGCTGTGCTGCCCTGGCGTTAAGCTGCGAAGGACAGGTAGGCAGCCACTCGTTAAACACTTTGGCTTAATATTGCGAGGATAACAAAGATTTGATTTTGAATTAGTTGGTAGGGTAAACTGAGAGCTGAAGCATTGTTTTAAAGGCCCTTATTCAAAAGGGAGAGGTTTAATTTCCATTACCTTCTCTTTGCATGCGAGCATCAGGTCGATATTCGGATTGGGTTTCATTGAAGAAAAAGCCTTCTCCGTTTGTATATCCTATTAATGCAATATTGCTAAAGCGTAAAGTTGTATCCCATAGCATTCCTTCTTCTTCGTACAAGTAGATCACATACGTATCACAGCTGTCAGTGGCTAAAACAGCTTGGAAAGTGCTGGGCTGCAACAAACAACAAATCAGGCTACATGAAATCGGTAGTCCTACAGCACCCGACTAGTATTCACTTAAGAAGTCTAGCTTTTCTCCAAGCATTATCCATTCAAGTGGTATTCGCCGATCAGATGGCCGAGTGATATAGAGCGTCTGCTTCTGGATCGGTAGACTTAGGGTTCGATTCCGAGTCGGGTCAAACTAATGCCTCAAAAATTGGTATTCACAGCTTCTCTGCTTGACGTTCAGGATTTAAGGGACAGTGTAAAGAAAACCAGCAAGTTTACTTGTTGTGCCGTTGGGAAAAGTGCTTAGCGGAATTTCCCCATGTTAGTGTGATAGACAGATGGCCGGCAACTCCTTAGCGAACTCGTGCAGCGCTTTGTCGCTTTCTCGCGATAGGAGGATAAATATGCCAATAATAATAGTAACAAATTCTTTCTCTAAAAGTTCAGCTCAGATGGCCGAGTGATAAAAGTGTTCGTCTCTGGACCTGCAGCTTCGTTTTGATTCCGAATCGGGTCAAACCAATGACTTTAAATTGATATTCACAGCTTTTCTGCTTGACGCTCAGCATTAAAGGAACAGTGTGGAGAACAATAGTTCAGTATTACTCATAAAAACAAAAACAAAAATATTGCAATCAACTTACATGAAGGTTGTATCCTTCAAAGGATGCTGGATACATGATCACTTTACTCCATGTCGCTTTGTAGAAAAAGAAGGGTTCAAAATCAGAACGATTGAATCTATCTTGAATTCGTTGTGTGATATCGTTTACAAGCATTTGTGATGCTGAATTCAACGAATATTCTCGAGTGTTGTACGCCTACAAAAAATCCCTGGTTAGACTCTAGCAATGCTCAGCTCTAAGTATATGTTAATTTTAAAAAGTTTTCACTTCTAAAGTACGATTTTGATTAAAGCAGTCTCTTCACAACTTCTTTGAGAAACCTATTTTCTGAATCAAGTTGGAAGGGGCCTATTTTGTGCTAACACCACGAAGACTTGCTGATCTCATGCGTTAAATTTTCTAGATCAGGGGTGGCCAACTAATGAGATGCTAAGAGCCACATTTCTTTCTGTGTTTCAGCAAAGAGCCATATCAAGCCCAATGGATAATGATCGCATTAACAATACCAAACCTCTTGTTGATACACATCATATTTTTGCTTAGCTTGATTAATAGCATACCGGCCAGTTTGCTCAGTGGTAACGACATCACTATCGGTGTGGGAGGTCTGGGGTTTGTTGCCTGGGCCGGTCAAAGCAGACACAGTATCGCCACCGCTGCGATGTTTTTTCGGACTTCGAAGCTGTGTTGCCCAGACGCAAGGCCGCGGAGATGGGCCGCCCACTCATTGCACACCACCTCGTAATTCTCTCAACAAAGTGATTATTACGTGATAATGTATCTTACGCATTGCCAAACGCAGCATGATTTCAGAACTATAGGCTGCTGATAGATTTAATAGAAGAAACAAAGCATGCGCAAAAGAGCCGCATGAAACTGGCCAAGGAGCCGCATGCGGCTCGCGAGCAGCGGGTTGGCCATCCCTGTTGTAGATGGACACTCTTTGGCACTATGCCTTTGTTTTGCTAGAAACTTTTGTGAAACCCACCAACAACCTAAACCAAAGTATTTTAATTTTTGTGTTCACCAACTCGTCAAATCAAAAATCAAATCTTCATTATACTGGCGACATACGCCGAAGCGTGCAACGAGTGACGGGGCTCATCTCCGCGACTTAGCACCTGCCCGACACAGCTCCGAAGAAACGTCGCAACGGTGGCGAGCCGTTGGCGACACTGAGCCGATTTGACAAATCGAACCTCATACCTTCCGCACCGATAGCGTGCGCGTAATAACTGAGCTAACCGGCCGAGTTGGTTAAAAATCTAACTCTACAATATCAAGGGTTCCCAAGTTATTTACCAGTCGCCATAAAAAAGTGCAACGACTGTAACTTCAAATACACAAGAAAACAAGAACACAATATACCTGATAATAAACACGACCATCGTTGTTTGGACTAGGCTGAAAATCGTCCCAAAATGGGGCCAAGATGGCCAAGCCATTTTCCTCAGTCAATATGCCAGGCGGAGGCAAGTAAAGGTATTGAACTGCTACTTGACTTATTCCCAAAGTAATTATACCGTTCGAAGTAGTTCGAATTGAATTGAAAGAAGTTTCTCCAAACGGTATTCCAGAGTCCAAGCTAAACATTAAATAAATATCAGCTCAAGAAAAAGCTTGAACGTCTATTGCAAAATTTAGCATAAGTGCTTTTTAATGTGGGTTTATCAAACTTCGGCTGAATTTTAAAATGTTCCGAGTTTCAAGTGCCCAGGCAAGGAGTTATTACTATCACTAGGCCTATATATTATGTGTTTTTACAGCGTTTATTTAGTAAGTCTTCTGGCCTACCGTGATATCTCTTAATATTTAATACATATCGATTTACATCGGCTCCACATATTTCTATATATTAAGGTTTTATATCGCTCAGTATCATTATAAACAGCTTCATCTCCTTTTACAAGAGTTGCCAGCCACCTGTCTACCACCACAAAATGAGAAATCCCGTAGCGTAAACTATCTTTCATAATTAATGGCACAACGATTACAGTAATATACTTGCCGGCTTGTTTTTCACACTATCTCCTTAATCTTGAGCGTCACGCACGAAACCTGTTAATATTGGTTTAACCCGATTCCCAATCAAACCTCAAGTTTACTGGTTGAAAGGCAGACGTCTTATTCACTCTGCCATTTGATGGACGAGATAAGCAGAGCAAAATCAAAATACGAAGTGAAAATTAACACGCGTACCCTGTCGTTACGTAGATTTTTCCTGAACCAAAAGCTCTTAGGCTTTCTCTGACAAAAAATATTTGCCATATAGGATATTTATTTTAGTCGGTTATAACTAGGACGATTTTTTATGACCCATAAAATCGAAAAGTACGACTTAATTTTTAGAACTGCAAATTTATGCCATTTTCCGTAATTAATAATTAATCAACATCTCGTATGTAAATCTAAACATGTGTTTTGAAAAGAACATACTCAAAACAAAGAAAAATTTACTTAAAAATCAGTGAAGAAAGCTCAAAAGAGCATCCTACAACGAGTTAGATACTCAACCGTTGAAGTACAATATTTCACAATAGCATACGACGTTTGCATCGGCGAAATTTCGGTTGCTATGGATCATGGATTTTAGCATAGAAAATGATTGTTCTACAAACGCTGATGTACGCTGGCGTGTTAACAACTTAGCGCTGCTGGAGAAGCATCTGGTCTACTCAACTCCAAAAGCGGTTTATAAACCATTTTTTTCTAAACTAATAATGAAAATGTCGCTTCAAATGCTTCGCGAAAGTCGACATGAAAAGCTGAAAACTCTCATTGCTCTCTTTATCATAAAAATATCAAGTTTTTTAGTCGACAGAAACTGTTTGAACTGTATCTACGGTGCTGCTAGGGTTTAATATTTTATAACAAAAATCAATGGTCGTATAATATTATGACCTAAAAAGAAATATGACTTTTTATGACTTTACAACTCCTTAAATAAACCTCGAATCAACGTAGCTTTTTTCGCGATTGTCAATTTCATAACTTTCTGCACTACCAAAAAAAATATGACTTGAATGACTTTTATCTCCCGTGGTTATGACGTCATTAATATAGGTTTAAAACTATACAAAATGCTCCAAAACCTTATACCAAATTCAACACCAATTTTACTCAAACGTTAAGATTTGAAAGCTTGAGCAATTTTTGAGTTCGTTAATATAAATTTTTTTGTTACGTCAAGCTCTACTCTTACACGTCAGGGATAGAAGCCACGTCATCCTGAACAGGAAGTTGTGTGTCACCAAAGTCTTCGCCATATGGGAATAAAATGATGCGCAAGCAACGACCTCCATCAACTTCTCTGCATAATTAAATAACTAAGGTCATGAAGAGTGTCCTGAACTACCGTCCATGGAGCAATGTTTTTACTGCGAACTGCAACATTTTATACCAAAACAAAAAAAAATCAAACGTAATAAATATTAAGTGTGAATAATTACTTAAGGCTAAATAACCGTAAAAGGCAGTGCCAGTAGTACAATGGCATTTTATAAAATCGAAAATTGCAATTTTGAGTATTTTATCAGCATTTTATATTATTTATTTATATTATATATTTAGTTGCATATTTATCCTCCTATCACGAGAAAGCGATCAATGCGCTATACGAGCTCGCTTAGGAGCTGCCAGCCATCTGTTTACCACACCAAGATGGGGGAATGTCGCTAAGTGTTTTTCCCAACGGCACAACAACTAAACTTGCCGGCTTGTCCTCCACACTGTCCCATTTACCGCTGAGCGTCAAGCAGGGAAGCTGTGAATACCAATTTTAAAGTCATTGGTTTGACCCGACTCGGAATCAAACCCGAGTCTACAGCTTAAGAGACGGACGCTCTATACCGCTCGGCCATCTGAGCTGTTAATTACCATAATTTTACCATAATTTAATTACCATAATTTCGAGTATTATACTGTAACCTCAATCAGTACAATCAATTCTAGAAGAAATTTATTCGTTAAATCCATAATTAACTAAACTTTCTCCAGAGAATTTTATATCTTACATAAATTATATAGTTTGCTGATAAAAATAACCCATGAAATGCATACAAACACTTCACTGCATCACCATTCTATTAAGCCGTCTATAGTTGCTACCAAACAATACTACAAGTAGTTCAGCTAAGCAACACCACTGCTAGCTTCTGAACTGGGCTGTGTAATAATGTGAGGTGGAAAAGGATAGACTCTGACCTCAGAGTCGTCAACGCTTGATCCGGAGTTCTTGCTCGGTCAAACGCTGACGACGATGACCAGCAATCCAACATGATTAAAAGCGTTTAGCATAAACTCTTGTCAAAGTTATTGCTGTTAATTTGCAACAACAACGCATTTTAAAAATCAGAACCTGAAACCATTGTTGCAGGAGCAAGTAAAGCTTCCATTGGTGTTTGTGCAACGTGCATTCGGATCGCAAGAGTTTGGGTCTTGGCATTCATCTACATCATCTCCACATAGGTCGCCTAAAAATTTTAAATTGAAATAAATATTGTTAAAATGCAACCGGCCAATTGGCGCAGTGGTTAAAGACACCGTTATCGGTGCGGAAGGACTTGGGTTCGATTTTCAGGCCAGTCAAAGCAGGCACAATGCTGCCAAGGGCTTGCCACCGCTGTGGCGCTTCTTCGGAACTATGTTGCCCAGGCGTTAAGCCGTGAAGATGGCCTGCCACTTGTGACACGCGAGTATATGAAGATTTGAGTTGATTCTGTAATACAGTAGCAGCCTGTAGCAATATATTGTTCGATTTGAACAAGGCAGCTATACCATTGCTGGCGAAAACAGCATGTGGATTAGCTTTGGCCAAGTTGTGTTTAATTCATATAAATTAGCTAATGCTGATGTGTGTACCATCATACCTTGATATCCGTCAGCGCATACACATCCAAATGATTGGTTTTCATCAATGCAATGCCCACCATTTAAGCAAGGCGGGTTTCTACACGGAGAAGTGTAAATTTCACAAAATTTTCCAGCGTAGCCAATTTTACAAGCACAAATAACAGTAAACCCATCAGGGCTTGAACAGGTTCCTTGGTTGCGACATGTATTATTCAGGCAAACTTCTTGACTTGCTGTTAACACAAAGGATGCCACATATCATAAAAGGTTGAGAATCAATGAGCTAAACCAAAGAAAATAGTACTTTTTTATTTATGATCGCTTCGAGTCTTAAGTTGGTAAACTTTAAAGAAAAGTATTAATCTTCAAAATGGTGTCCAACATACAATATGAAAAAATTTCAAACAATAAAAATGCAGTGAGCGCTAAGCAAGTTCTGAGTTTATTTGCACTGATAAAATAATTTGATGTCTTTTGACTACTCAAGTATCAAATGCACTTTTCAAAATGCAGTGACAAACCCAATTCATGTAGGTCAATAAAATGCTACTGAAATATGAATGAATATTATCCAAAGCGCGGCGCTTTCTCGAACGCTATTTTGTAGAAACAAATTAGAAATGAAGATATCAATACGTCAATCAAAGATTAACTTACACCCACCTTCGCACGTATTGTTCGTTTCTATAAATCCTCGAGGACATACGCATCCGTTATTCATTCCCGAGCAAAAGAACGGATGCTCGCATTGTATCCGATCGCACACAGACACTTGTTCACACGACAGTTGAGACCCTTGCTCAAACTCGAATCCTTCTCTACACTTACACATTCGAGTACCAGTTTCGTTGAACACACAAAATGCATTTGTGCAAATTTGTGTGCATTGTCCCACTGAAAAATAAGGGTAAAAACAAAAACTAATTCGAAAATTCAATGGCAATTGAGCGAGACTGCAAAGTAAGCTTGCGCTTTTTGAGTCAGCAGCCACTCGAAAATATGTTTTATGCGATCGGATTCAGCCGTAAATCGAACCTATCACGTACGATCTGCAACCAGCGCGCTGCATCGCTAAGCCTTGTTGCTGACCCTTTCAATAGTAGTAACGATTGGAAACCAAAAGCAAAATTTTGGTAAATATTTCAATGGCAAGTGCAAGAGGTTCTAAGCCTCTCTGTATTATAGACAGCTTCAGCACTAATACAAAAAGTTATCATGGTAATAGCGTAGCAAAAACTGACACTAGAACAGCAAATCAACGCACTTTTTCAACCTTTAGTTTTCCAAACAACTGGTAATTTCATGGTTCATTTTTTGACCCAAACAAAAACAATAAAATTTAAGGTCTTATTTGCGAAAGTAGTAAAATTAAAAAAACTTATTTATTCCAACCACTTGCTTATTTTCCACTGACCAAAACCCCACGTACTTCTACGTCATAATGAAATTAATAGCAGTGTTTATAACTGAAGAAAAAGATTATGCCGATAAAAAATTTAGTTGTGACGAAGGAAACCTTTCAGATTTAAAAAAATCAAAATCAAATCTTCATTACACTCGCCGTATTACGCCGAAGCGTGTAACGAGTTGCGGGGCCCATCTCCACGGCTTAGCGCCAGGGCAACACAGCTCCGAAGAAACGTCGCAACGGTGGCGAGTCGTTGGCGACACTGTGTCGATTTGACCGCCCCGGGAATCGAACTCCATACCTCCCGCACCGATAGCGAGCGCTTAGCAACTGAGCTAACGGCCGGTCACCTTTCAGATTTAGGTCTTTAAAAATGGACTTTTGGATTACGTGTCTTTTTGTCTTCGGCAACTCAAGGTACCTGTTTTAGTTGTTATAGAATTGGTAACTTGACAGGTATCCGAACTTGTGGCAGTAAATTCAACTTCATCTCCTGGGTTGAGGTTGTTTATGAAAACTGTTCCAGTCATACCATTTGAAGTAACGGCATTTTGGTTGTTGGTGAGGTAACTGGTATTAAACGTAACTTGAGTTTCAGGGCTTGTATATTGAATTGAAATGAATAAGACATTGATGCCACGTAGCACATTAAAAGTCAAGCTAGGACAACCTATACAAAAACAAAAAACATCATTCATTTCAAAAAAAAATTGAATTATGTCCAGTCCGAAAAGAGAGGGTGAACAACTGATCTAGAAGCAGCGGTATGCCACTGCCCGAACGTGATTAACATCTAAGATTAAGGAAGCGAAGACCATTGGCAACCAAAAACAACCCAATTATTCTAAGGTTACACCGGTTCACCGGATTTCAACAGTTGGTAACTGTAAATTGCTGACCACAGCATAGTATGATTCATATTGTGCAACTGTAGCCTAATATATTGTAATATCTACTGTATGATGTCCGCGTAAAGCTAAGGATGTATTGTGATAGCCAGACTTACGAGTACAAGTAAATCCATCTCCATAGGAGCTGTTATCGCATGAGCACGTAAAGCTTCCGAAAGTATTAGTACAAACGCCACCTTCTGCAGCACATGGAGAACTTTCGCATTCATCCACATCGTTGCATGTAAGACCATCACCGGAAAACCCAGTATTGCAAAAGCAACTAAAACTTCCTACATTATTCGAACATGCTGCATTGGAATTGCAATTATTGTCAGTGTTCACAGCACATTCATCATTGTCGGTACACGTTACACCATTTCCATCGAAGCCTGTATCGCATTCACAAAAAAAGCTTCCACCTGTGTTAGAGCAAATAGCTTCAGCTGCGCAGTTATTTGATCCTGTTGTACACTCGTCAATGTCCATACAATTTACACCATCGCCGGTGTATCCATCAGAGCAAGCACAAGTAAAGCTTCCAACTGTGTTTCTGCAATTGGCAAACCTATTGCAATTGTCTGCACCGTTAGTACACTCGTTGATGTCGTTACAAACAACTCCATTACCAGTGTAACCATTGTTACAAGTGCAGGTAAAACCACTTGCAGTGTTTTGGCAGAATGCATTCGTATCACAATTGTCCGTTCCAGCAGAGCACTCATCTAAACAAGATACAACAAGCTTTAAAACCAACGTGTTTACACCATTTAAATGTTTTAAAACGATTTAAATTCATGTATGAAGTAGGTGAAATTTTTGGCCAAAAATCTATTCACTCTAAAATCAGCCAAATCTAAATCCTTATTCAAAATCTCTAAACTTTTAGGACGAGACCACCAAACTAAATATACTTACAATGTATTGCTTTACTCTTATAGGATTTTCCACTTGCACGATTATTGTAACGTCAAATCTCGATGGTAACCGATCAACACGAAGAACCACACATAAATGATTTTAGTTCCAGCAACAAGTGCAGTATAACATCAAATACTTTTCACTTTGGAGGTTTTTTAGTTCGGGTAAAATTTTCTGAAAGGTAGCCTATATTTTCTTTATTTTACATGCATTGCTTTTGAGAACCAAACAGCCGTAACAATTTGAGAGCTCATTCGATTTGCCAGGTGACACAATGCGCTATCCATTTTCGCCACAAATTATCATCTTGTTATTTATCAACAAAATGTGGAAGGTAATACACGCCTTTCGAACTGCTCGGCATTATTCCAAATCAAAGTTTACCGATTGCTACCATGAATATATTTTCTCATATCATGATACGCTTGTACATACATGTATGTAACAATATTTGCAAAATTGCAATGTTTTCAGTGATAACTTTCAAAAGTAATTATATTTCAGCGATTTTTTTTCAATACGGTCAAAATTTTTTGACATTTCTGGCCTACCGACACAATATTGGAAGAATTTGAAAACACAAAGTCAAATGAATTAGTTAAGCATGATTATTGTTTAATCATAGTGAAAATTACCTTGAAAAGCAGTTGTGGATTCGGTTGTTCCAATTATTCTTGCGGTTGTTTCAATAGCTCCTGAAGTTGCTCCTACGTTTGCTTGGGTTGTTTCAGTTGTTGCTTCAGTTGATTGTGTTACTACTTCGGTTGTTTCAGTGGGTGCTGGAGTTGCTCTAATTATTACTTCGGTTGTTTCAGAAACTGTCTCAGTTGTTGCTTCAGTTGTTTCAGCAGTTTCTGAAAAAGTTGCACTAGCTACTAAAATAGCCGAGTTTGTAGTATTTGATAAACATATAAGAATTGGTATCAATAAAAAAAAACTTAAACGATGGCTTGCAACTTGCATAACCAGCTATTTCATACTGTTCCCAACTATCTTTCAATTGATTGTTAAAAATGCATGAACAATAGTTATAGACTGTTTCATGCAGAACGTAGACGTCAAAGCAACAAATTTTACTTTTTTTTAAACACGTCACAGTCTTTTCGGCTAAGGCTTTTCTTGCATTGAAGTGCACTATGATGATGAAAAGCTCATAGCTCTTGATGCAAAAGCAAACTTTAAACAAGGGTTTTATGTAGCCATTCAGCGTAAATATTATCATTACCCGCAAGGAGACGCTGGTGCGTTATGGTGGACACGGTAACAGAGTAACTCAAACTGTAATTAAAGCACATGGAGTTGGCCGAGTGGTTAGTGCATTGGGCCTCGAAACGGGTTTCGTGGGTTCGTTGCCCAACTAGGTCATCTTCCTTGAAGCATACTCGTATACTTAACTAATATGAAAAAACAAAACTAAAGCTGCAATTATGTGGCTTGAAAAAAAACTTAAAAAAAAGAAATAACTCAATCTGTAAGGCATGTGGAGCTGGCAGAGCAGTTGGTGAATTGGGCTCCGAAGCTGAATAGGGTTCAATGCAAAATTAGGTCATCTGACCGTGATGCCTAGCATGTACTGCACCAATATAAAAACATAAGCTGCAATTATGTGACCTTAAAAATAAAAAACCAAAATAGTTCAAATTGTAAGGTTAATTAAGTACAGTATTCAAGGCCGGATTTAGACAATAAGAGACACTAGGGCTAGGCCATTCGATCAACAAGGCTCTATAGTGATCAACAATCAGACTCATCTCGACGTCCATAAGTTATAGAAGCTATAGAGGTGTAGATATAATCGATTTCCAAAAAAGTCTCCGTTGTACGTGACGAGGCCCAAGGCTTCAGCCCGGCTAGCCTACAGGTAAATCTGGCTCTGATCGTACTATTTCATATTTTTGGCTTGGAGAAAGGTGAACTGTATGAATAAGTATCAATTTTGAATCACGACCAAACGTTTACATTGACAACACCTAAAGTTGCCGATTCTGGATTGTTGGTCAATGATGAAACTACTAAAAAAGCGAGAACTGAGTTACAAAACAGGAACGTTACCTATCAAATTTTAATAGCACCAAATTTTTTTAAGTAGGCTCAAAGTATTTTATGTACAGTACATTGAGTGTGCTTTTTGAGCTGGCAAAGCTGATCTGTAATGCATCTGTTTTTACTGTAGAACAAGCAGGCCTAACAAGCAAATGCTTCAAAGTTATCGATAAAGCAAAAAACAAATCAAACGTTATAATACACCTAGCCATCACGCCTTTAAAAGCAGTTCGAAAAATCCAAGTTAATAGAACGAAAATGGCCATTGGCCAGTCAACAAACCTGGAATGACATCTGCTGTAGTTTGTACTAATGGCTGTGGTGGTGCTTCTGTGCCAGTAGCGTCTTCTATTGTGGTTTCCGTAGTAGCTGAGCTTGTAATTTCTGTAGTTGGTTCTACTGTAATGTCTTCCGTTGATTCTTGTGTTACAGCTGTTGTAACAGTAGCGCTTTCAGTTGATTCTTGTGTTGCTGCAAAACAAGTTTTTTGTTACAGCAAATATGCTAGTAAGCTCGAAGAGAGCCACAAAATGCAGTTAAATCAAATTGCTATAACAATATTAATGTTTGCTGTGCCACAGCAAAAAATAAAAACGATCAGATATTTGAAGTAAAACTTTTTTGTTGTAAGCTTTTCTGAATTCGACAGAACTGTTTAAAAGATTAAATTTTTTTGCATATGCACTTACAAGTTCATACCAAAGATATAGACAAAAATGCAGCAATCTCATATAGCCATAAAATCAGAAATAAGGGGCCGGGTAGACGTGAAAAATGTGCATCCGTAACTCAGCAAAAAATAAACACGATCGGTTATTCCAAGGAAAAATTTTGGCAAAAAGCGGTGGAGGATAATTTTTTAGTTTTTTTATGTTCTTAAACTTCTCGAAATTCAACAGAACTGTTTATAAGGTCACAATTTTTAGCATATACACTCCATACCAGAGTTAATTGAGAAAAACGCCGCAATCTCATAGCCATAAAATAAGAAATCAGGGCCAGGTGAACGTGACAAATCTGCTTGCAAATCGGATAATTAATATAAAAGCGGAGAAAGAAAAAAATCGTGTGAACAAGAAAGCACCGCTTAAAAACAGACATACCAGTACAACACACAGCCAAGAAGCAACTGCATAATTTTATAATTTTAAGGCTTATCGTTTTTTTAATGTCAATGGTAGCTCGAATAAGATGAGCCTATCTATCCAAGGTAACGTCAAGAAGCAGGACAAGAAGTTGCGCGACAAATGCATCCTAAAACACGGAGTAATGACAGGTTTATTGAACAAGATATCTCGGTATTATTCATGAAAATGATTGAGTAAAGCAGCTTTATTAAATTCTAATGAAAAATCCAAAGTTTTCCATTTATTTCTCTTCCATTTAGTTGACTGTCAAGTTGACCCTGAGTTTAGAAGAAATGAAACTACTTGACACGACAGTAACCTTTTTGGCAAACGCAAAAGTACAAACGCTTGTAAAATGTGCTGAGCTGAATTGATGCACTGACAATTTGTGAATAGAGATGATATTCGAAAATATTTCAAGATTTCGTTAGAAAAAATGTGCTTTGAACCTTGGAACTCCTGACAATCACAAAATATTTTTCCTTTGTTCATAAAGTATCGAAACAGTAGCACAAAGAACAATAGAAATGATGTTTGCCTATTTTCATCCTGAACGAATAGAATAATATTACATTGTATAAATTTTAAAACCTTTGATAATAGTTTTAAGCAAATTAAAATATCACACCCGAAAGACAAGCGAACCTTTGAAAAGTGAAATATAATGATATTCAAAACGATAACTTATTTTAGCACATCTATCCTTTTTTCTAATTGAAACAGCTAGAAAACATCATGTGAAAGATCGATGGGTTGATATTTTTAGGAATAAATACCTCATTTATAAAAATTCACTTGACGGTTTCAGCGTATAGTGAGGTATGCTTCTAACATTTCCATAGTAACCGAATGAATGAAAACTTTATGTAAACAAGAACTAATATTACGAGTATAAAAAAATGAACGAATGAACAAAAAGCTAAGGTCAGAAAAAAACATTCATAATCAATATTAGAAAAATTTAATAATGACACCGCTTCATTGAAGATCAAGAACTCAATAGGATCGATCACTCAAAAGATGTCAAATGCTTAAAATAACATTGAAAAGGTTGCCTAGGTATCTACTCCAAATTGACTTGAAGATAGGATCATATATGCCAGACCGAGTAACCTGGAAGTTGGCATATATGATCCTATCTTCAAGTCAATTTGGAGTAGATACCTAGGCAACCTTTTCAATGTTATAATCAATATTACCTCAAAATTCATACTTTAATTTGCAAATTTTGGGAATAAGAATTTTTACAACAATAAGTCAAAAAAAAAAAGTAAGAGGCCCCGCCTATTGCGTAAACCAGTGGTTCTCAACCTGGGGTCCGCGGACTTGAAAAAGGTTGAAAACCATTACCGTAAACAAGGGTGGTTCGTATGATCAAACCAAATGACAGCTGGTTGAGCAGCGAAGGCTTCTACCGAAATCTATCCAGCCCAGCTATTAGACTAAGAGCGTGATTCAAGCTTATAAATCACTCTAAAGATTCGGTGCGGGCGTGGGTTTGAATCCCACTCGTTATAAGATTTTCCTTATTGCGTTTGATTTAGCCAAAGATGTTGGTGGGTTAGATTCAAGTTCAATTCATTATCATAAATTCTTTAAAATGACAGAAGTTAATAGCATGCAACCATTGTATTTATTAATGCAAGCGTTCTTCACGTAGACCTAATAAAACCATCTAAACATTTAATCAATTGAAGACTAAAATTGTAAATTGCAGAATTTAATTTGTATTTAAAAAACTGAAGCTTTACGGAGGAAAAATAAACCCGCAAGAAATCTTAAAACTGGACGTTTCAACATTATAGATTCAGCTGTCATCAGCAGTGTAAGCAAGTTTTGTACGTTTGTAAGTAATTTGTAAGTAAGCAAGCAAAGAGTACAAAACTACAGTTTTGTACTAATACTGCTGATGATTGCAGCTAAATCCATGTTGTCGAACGTCCAGTTTTGAGATTTACTGTAGCTTAATTGTTTCTCCTTAAGGTGCGTTTACCGATACGCGATACGCGGTACGCGACAAAAATTTTTCGCACCTTGTTTGTTTTATTTTACCGTTCACCGATCACGCGAAAACCTGCGAAATCCTTCTACATTTACTTACATTATAATTTTAGTCGCGTCATCGCGTGCCGCGCATCGCGCTGCCGTGTGTTGCGTATCGGTAAACGCGCCTTTAAGCTATTTTCGTCCCATATTCATTGCACTCTGAAGTAGGCTATAACTTTATTGCAACTTTCTGCAAAAATTATAAAATGCGTTAAAAAAACGCAAAATATCCAACAATAATACAAAAATTACCTCAAATAAAATACATAGATGGGCAAGTCAATGCAAAACGTTAGCTTCGTTAACCACTACTTCGCTCACAGATATGTAGGCCTACCTCGGCTACCTCCGTTAACGTTAGGCCTAATTCGTTAAATTCAGCTCCAATTAACGGAAGTTAAGTAAATTCGTTAAATCGTTAATGCTGACTTAAAACGGCATTTCTTTTTTAAAAAAAGGTTAAAATTTTGTAATATCAATGTTTGCGTAAGCACTTCAGCAATTTTTCTGCTCACAAGCAATATGTTTTGTTGTTTATATCTCTCTTTTTGACCTCATTGGTCGTATTGTGCAGGTTTATTGATGTCAAACTTAACCAACAATGAGAGGAATCAGCGTTTACAAAAATTTAACAGAAGTTATCGAGCATTAACTGAAGTTAATTTAGAGTCCGTTAATTTCAAAAAGAAATTTAACGAATTAACTAGTCAATGAAAAAATTAGCTTCGTTATTAACGAATTAACGATTAACGAAATTGTGCCCACCTCTGACAAAATATAAATTTTAGGAAGCTCTTTCTTAGCGCAGGAAATTGTTAAATGTGAGCAAACAAAA
Organism: Trididemnum miniatum; assembly: GCA_964006365.1. Taxonomy (NCBI): domain Eukaryota; kingdom Metazoa; phylum Chordata; class Ascidiacea; order Aplousobranchia; family Didemnidae; genus Trididemnum; species Trididemnum miniatum. The sequence continues at coordinate 8,511,730 of OZ023250.1, forward strand.
GAATATATATTTACTGTAGTTCAAAAGAATATAAAACAGGCCAATATCGTTCGCTTCTGAGTCATCTCGTAATAATGGGGTAGCATTGTGACGTAATAGTTCTAATAGTCCAAGTTCAAAAATATATTAAATCTAAAAAAGTTTCTATATTTTTGGGCGGCATGGCCACTACATTACTGTCTTTTTTCGGCTGTGTGATCACAAAAATTTGAACTTAAATCAATAAAAATTTTAATAGAAACCGCAAATATTGCATTGAGCAACTGACGTCAAATCAAAGTCAAAAGTCTCTGCCCAAAATGGAAACTTCTGCAGTAGAAATGACTTGTTTAGACTTTCAACTTCGTCAAAATTTGGTTGTGTAAGTTGGACAATTTACACGTACACCTGCTGAGCAGAAAATTACTCGGCGTGACGTGTTTTAAGCAGCTAGATTTAAGGCATCCGTGACATCAGCGCAAATTTAGAACTTTTGTTCATTTATCATGACAATACTAACCTTCTTAGTTCAAGTACTTACGACATAGCTTAGTTCCAGATTACCAACTTTCCGATGCATGCAAACTAAAACTAAACATTGCTGTCTTACCTGTAACTCCAAACATATCTATTTCGGTGGTGGTTTCATTCAATGACGTATCAGTTGTTGACTCGATCACTAAAAAAACACATAGCTGATAAATTTGAAAATAACGTAAGAAAGAAAATTTTAATAATACAATAAATATGGGACGAAAAGAGCTTAAGGAGGAAAAATAAAGCCGCTGTAAATCTCAAAACTGGACGTTTCGACAACATAGATTTAGCTGTCATCATCAGCAGTGTATGTAAGGCTTACAGTTTGTACAGCCTTGCATACACTGCTGATGATGACAACTGTACAGCCTTGCATACACTGCTGATGATGACAGCTGAATTTATGTTGTCGAAACGTCCAGTTTTGAGATTTACAGCGGCTTTATTTTTCCTCCTTAAAAAATTTTAACAAGTAGTCGCATTTAACAAGTTCAAGTTCTCGTGGGCTCGTATGTACCTCGTAGCTATGTAAAAATTATAATTGACTTTACGCACCCGTGCCAGAGCTTTAACATTGAGTACTGTTCAAAAACAACTACAACGCGTAAAAAAATAATTACGCGAATAAAACCTGGTAAAAAGTCTAAGCTGCAATTACAGATCGTACATCAAGTTGCGCGGCAGTTTTTCTCCAGCAGTGCATGTCAATAGCACGAATAGACACAGTTCAAAAAATTCCTGAGCAATGACGATCAAAAATAGATGCTGTGGTATGCCAGTGATATTGGCCTACATGTTAAACTCCCTATAATTTCGGACATGACTGAAATAACTGTTTTTTAGCTTGTTTAATTATGACAATGTAAAATAATATGCCTAAGGAACTACATTTGTAGCTGTATTTAGTTACAGCCAACTGTTAATGATGAGACTCTTGAGTCATCTTCAAGATAAAACATGTTTTTTTAATAAGACGCTCTTTAGCTTACATCAACACGCTTAAAATTTATCTGCCTTTACATAACGATGTTTTTAGTTTTGAAGTAGACTACTTTTTAAACCTTGTATAATGATACAGATTAATATGAGTTTCATGAATTTTTTGTTTGGCTTCTTTTGTTTCCAAAATAACAGTGCACTATGAGACGCTACACTTATTTAAGCTTTTCTTCACTCGACAAATACGATCTTAAAGCGTCTGTGAATACGATAGCCAATTTCAAAGTACCATGTTGCAGTAGCCCTTCCGTTCATAACGCGTTCGTTAGTGAATGTAGCATCCGGCTTATTATACTGAGGTCAGACTCGCGCAAACCCGGAAAATCACCACTTAAACCAACCACTAAGCCCGTTGTAAAAAGTGGAGTAGCACAAAAACAATAACTTCCAATACAGTTGAAGCAAAAAGTGAAGTGCATACAAGTTATATATTGCATGAAACCGCCCGGTTAGCGTAGATGTTAAGACATCGCTATTGGCGCGAGGGCGTCGAGCCGGTCAAATCGGACACTGTCGTTAACTAGTGGCCAACGCTGCGACGTGTCTGTGTTGCCCAGGCCTGGCAAAGCCGCGGAGATGGGACCCGCCACTCGTTACACACTTCAGCGTAATACGGCATGTATAATGAAGAGTTTATGTTTGATTTTTTAAGGGTTTACAAAAGCATCCTCAATTTTTTTTTTTTTTTTGCAGAAAAACAGCATGAATGGGTCTTGTCATATAGGCAGCCAAAGTAATGTTCCCACGCTTTCGGGATAGCCTAAAATTGCAAATTTTTCCAGACCTTTTTATTTCTGCTCCACCGCCCATTGTATTTGAAATAAAAACAATTTTTTTTGTCAGGCCTGGACTGTGTATCGAGGGTTGCAATTTTCTATTGCAGAACAGCGTAAAGTTGCGCAATTTAATTTATCAAAGTTTTTGTAATAAAAGCAAAGGTGGTGTAATAATTTTACCAAAGTGTTTATTTCCCTTAATTTACCGTTTTGACCGAAAAATTTGATTCAGGTTTCTACACGTTGCACTGATGCTCTTGTAGGGCTGTTAAGGTTTATGCTGCTCAACGTAACAATAGATCTTCTTTATTGCATGCTTGAGTGGACTGTGCGTCATTCACAACAATTTGAAACGAAAATAGTATCCACAGTTTTTGCAAAAAAAAAAGACAAAAAACATATGACGTAGTTTTTACACGGAATGCTGTTGCTTCTCTCGATTTCAAAAATGTCAAAGACTCATAAAATGATGCATGACGCAGTGACACACCCAAGCTGTTTTGAAAAGACTAAACCTTGTGACCTGGTCGAGACTAAATATAAGTGAGCCAGCGTTGGGTTACTTAAAATTTTCAGTTGGTTATAACAAGACTGCTGGCTTCGTGGCATTTGTTTAAAATTTTGCCCAAAAACAATCGTCCAGACTGCGGGGTAATAGTATCAGTAAAACGTTGATTAATTGATTTTACCATTTACGTAATCATTTAATTGCATAATCCATTTGCCAAAACTTTACATGCGATTATCCGACATATGCGTTTAAGCAATAAGATTTGCTCTGGGACTTCATATTGTTTTGCACCAGTGGCGTAGCAAGAAATTTTAAAAAGGAGGGAAGGTATGGACTGCTAAAGCCATCAAAAGCCTGGTATGTTTCAGTCATTCAGCAACATTTGATTTTTTTTACTAAAATGCAAAGTCACAAGGGGGCATGACACAATTCCCCCTTAAATACGCTCCTGCTTTGCACTAAAACCATTTATGCGTTTAAGCAGTGAGCAATTAACAAAGTCGTTTGTATTATTCTAGCTTTCAGTAGAAGACAGCGAGTTGCTGCGTAATGCCACCAGACTTGGAGGTAAACATAGAGGTTGGAAACATCGCTGTTGGGAGGTCATGGGATCTATTCATTCCCGGGTCGGTCAAATCGAACACAGTATGGCCAACAACTCGCCATCGTTGCGACGGTTCTCTGGAGCTGTGTTGCTCGTGCGCAAAGCAGGGATGTGGAAGCGGTATATTTGCAAACAGCTTCCGCTTCCGCACCTATCGCTTCCGTTTCCAGCGCTTCCGCTTCCAGCGCTTCCGGTTCCAAACAGAATCACCAAAATTTCACTAAAATACGACCAGTGCGTTGGTAGCCGATAACGTAAACCGCAACTTTTTTTCCTACACGCTGAAAGCTCTTGGTCAAACTTTAGCAAGCGTTTTTTCAAAGATAATTAACTTGCAAAAAGCAAACAAAATTAGTGTTTAAAGGAATGACTGAGTCACAATCCTGGGAGTCTTTTACTGCATCTTTGCTGCAAAACTTACTCCCTTCATTAAAAAAATGTTGATACACAGCACTCAGTGACGTAGCGAAGAATTTTAAAAGGGAGGGGGGCACAATTTCCACATTTTTTCCAAATGTATTTTTTTCGGCAGAACCAATATTTTGAAGCTGATTTAGAAACAAAAAACGCTCTAGGGGGGTTCGGGGGCATGCTCCCCGAAAATTTTTGAAATTTTGCATGCTATAATGGCTATTTTAGTGCTTTTTGAATAATTTTCAGCTCAATTTTATTTAAATTTTTTGACCCATATTCTGAGTGCTTCGCCAAATATGATGCATTTTGTTCGCACATTTTCGATTATGCGTGCATATGGCGTAAGACTTATTGCTACCAAAAAGACTCGAAATTATGGAAAAATTGTATACATCACAAACATTTTCGAAAATAAGTGGGGGGAGGATGCATACCCCTCATCCTACTCCCCTGGATCCGCCTCTGGCCAGAAGCTACAAAAACCATTAAAAGAGCTTTGGCATATTTCAGTCACTTGGCACCATTAGTTTTGTTCTTTTTTACTAAAATGCAGAGTCAAAAAAAGGAGGGGGGAAGCCATGGCACAATGCTCCCCCTGAATACCCTCCCGACAGCACTACATCTATTTCGTGACATGATTGTAATTGGGAAAAAATCAACTATTATTTTTAGCGCTATAGATAAATTAGTTGCTTTATTTTAAAATTTAGAGAAAGCTGAAAAAAGCGATTCTACGTTAGTACTATCGGAAAATCAAACGAAGAATAATGGCCCATGACGAGACCTAGCGTCCATGCGAATCCAGCGTTAAAAAATAATATTTAATAAATTAAATAATATAAATCTAATAAGTTATTTACAGTATGCTTTTTTGAATGATGTGGAAGCGGAAACGGCATACTTTTCGCGCTTCCGCTTCCACATCCCTGGCGCAAAGCCGCTGAAATGGGCCCCGCCACTCATTACACGCTTCGATGCATTACCGCTAGTTACTGGTATAACGAAGGATTGATTTGGTATGCAAGTGTTTAATATTTTTGTACTTGATTTCTTGTCTGCGAACAAAGACGTCAACAAAGAGGCAAATCGCGATCTTTTCAAGGAGGTAAGACCAATACCACTTAACGTGCATCATCCAAGTTTTCCGTCAAGGCCTCAAGAAGGAAAAGATTATTGACTGAACAAAGCACTTATTTTTATTCCAGTGTTTGGTCTATAAGCTATTATTGATAAAGATAAATCGAACTGTTGTAATTCCTTTGTTTTGAACTTTCTGAACAGTAAGCAGAGATATTAAATGACTTGGATTGCTCAATGTATCAAGCGCCTTGTTTGTTAGTTGTGTTTCACCCTTCTATTTTTTACACAATAACAACGACTCGCGCTTGTTCCTTTATTGTTGACTGAGTTTATTAGAAAAAGAATGTTTCACTGATATTCTCAAAACATCTCCATTGTTTCAAATGCTATTAAACGATAAAATTGATATACACTTAAAACAAAGTCGAAATTTTATGCTTCTGTTTATAAAGCTTGTCCAAAGTGGTAAAGCCTCGTTCTCCTGAGAAAAAAGATATTTACTAGGATATAAAAAATGCGAAATCGGTTAATTGCATAGCCAATAAGTTATGTGTGTTTATCTGATGTAAGCATTTAAAGTTCTATAGTATGGAACTTGGTTTGATTTTTTTGACTGCTTTGCAATAAAACGAATTCAGCGTAAGGGTATGCAGTTAACTGGTTTGATTGTATTTGCAATGTTGATCGCTTTGCGCAACTTGTCTTTTTATAGTAAGGAGGGTAAAGTGAAAACTTAATTATTACTAAAATACAAATGCTAAAAAATGAAACAAACTGGACACTTTTTACAAAAATTTTAAATTCGACATATAATTGACGAGAAAGCTGCGCCTGACGTCTTATGTCCATTTATCAACCCATGTCAATTGCCATGTTTGAAAGAAGTGCTAAAAATGGTTGTATCGAGAGGCTGCTATTTGGAGAGCGCAAGCTCACTATGCAGTCTCGTTCAATCGCTGTTGAATTTTTAGTCCTACAAACTAACTTAAAGTATATACTTCTTCTTGTTAATAAAGTCATGCATGGGCTACTTTGAAAAAACTGAAATGTTAAATAAAAATACGAAAAGTTTTAAAACATTTACATTTATTGAAGAGGTTTGGTGAAATGTAGCCGGCTCTAGTGAGCGAATGCTTTGAAATAAAGTCATAAAAAGTTCACAAGTTTTTCAACTTCGTTTTGAATACGACTAAAAAAAAAGTACAGCGAAACGCCAACTCAGTCCAGACTATTTTTAAGATATAATGACACAATTTCAAATCGTACTTAACGCATGATAGCCCAATGTTTAAAGGAGTACAATTCTCCCGAGTTGAAAACCTGCTATTTTTAGTTAGTCCTATATGCCAAACTGGAAAGCAGTATGAAACGAAATAGATAATTAATGTATATAATGTGCTAGTGCTAAGCAAAAGCTCTTACGTAAGCTAACTGGCACTGACGCTCTTAATAATCATAATATGCCATGTACTACGCATTACGCAGCCTGCAAGAAAGTTCTTTTTTTGGATTTAAAAAAACAGAGTGATGATAAATCAAGGCATCTGAATAGAGAGGACTGACAGGTAGTATAGACAAAGCTAATCTGGGATACACCCTCACGCTTTTACAAAAAAAAAAATGGGCGCCAGAAACGTAGATATAGCTGAATCCCCTGTCACTACTGTTCGCGCTGTACAGAATAATGCCAAGAATATGAATCGCTTTATTTAATATAAATAGCATGCTTTCGACGCCAGTCTTTTTGTAAGCTATAAACCAAGATGAAGGTGGTTTTTATGACGCTTATTCTCATGTTTTTCATATTCTCCTGTGTTAATATTGTTTTTGTTTCACCATGACAATTTAAAAACAATTTGAACAATAAAACAAACCTAATAAGCGGTAGTTCAACCCAGGGCCGAAACTAGGCAATGCGCCCCCCCGGAAATCATCTTTCGGGGCCCCCTAAAATATTTTTTCTTGGATGGTGATGCAAAAGAGCGAGCCCCGAAAGGGCGATGCCAAGCTAGGGGGGTATGGGGAGATGCCCCCCCAGAAAATTTTGCGGAATTTGACCTTATTTTGGAGACTTTTTGTGCGTTTTGAGCCTTTAAAATTCCTCAGTTTTAACAAGGTTTAATAGTCTGTTTAACTAGGTCCCTTCCAAACCCACTAAAATAATGCTGCAAGCAAACCCTACTCTAACATTTTGCTACCTATGCCAAGAAAAAACGTTTTTAAGGCTTATTTTTGCGCCTTCCACTTGAGGATGAGGGGCCCTTGGTATGCTACTAAACGTTTGTTTGCTAGTTTTGCGACAGCTATTTTTTTGAAAAATTTGCAGGGGCCCCCTATGGTCAAAAGTATAAATACGGTATGGGGGCCCCACATCGCGTGAGTTAAGACAAAAAATATATTGAATCTTAGAATAGGTCTATTTAAGGCATCTTTATCATACGTTGAGTAAATAGTACTACGTACTGACTATTTACGGGGCCCCCTTTTTGTGCAAGGCCCCCCCGGTTGGGGGGTTCGGGGGGCGCTAGTTTCGGCACTGGTTCAACCGCATTTTTCTCAATTTCCTTCCCCCACCTGTGTGTTTAATTGAGAGCACGCGCGTCCAGGTATATTCCGAAAATAGTCACAAAAAGAAAACCCTTATAAGCATCGTCAGCTTTTGAATTCCGCCAAATGAACGTGTTTGAATAAGCAATGTGCTCGTTGCATATGTTCATTTAAATTTTACCCGCATCCTCGTACTGATTCACACACACGAAAATACGAACACCTAGTAACGCGGAATTCCTTCAGTGTAGACTAGAGAACGCAAAATCGACCGGAGGTAAAGCGATAACGACATCCTCATGCGGAGCGGGGAGCCTTGAGTTCGTTTCCAGGAATAGTCAAATCGGACATAGCTTTGCCAATGGCTCATCCCGCGACGACTTTCGGAGTTTGGGTTGTGTTTCCGGGTATAATACCGCAAGTACAAAATGAAAGCTTAATTTTGATTTGAAAATTAAAGTGAAGAAGCATAAAGCAATCATAAATTATCGCACGATTGTCAAATTTCTGTCATTGCGTTTTTTCATCGTCATCACATTTAGCTTCTAACTGATTTTTCGGTTGTGTCGCTTTATATCTTTTAGCAGCCTAATTCATGGGTTATAATTTATACGCCAGGCCTGCGAACCAAGCAATTTTCGTCAAGCCCAAGTTCGAGTTTTTCACTTTCAATTTTTCCAGTTGAAGACAAGTTCGACTTCAGTAATTTTTAACGAGCTTACGTCAAGTTCTAGAAGTCTTCATCGTGTTTGAAGATCGTATTTAAACTAGGGATTTTTATTCTTCTAATTCAAGTTCGTGTTCGCAACTCCGTAGCCTTGTTAGCGTGTGAACATTTCGCTCGCGAATTCACAATTGACGGCATGCGACAGTATTAAGAAGTAACATCAAAACAAAATAATGAGGTTAGTTGAAAAAAGTTTAGATAAATAAAAATGAGTAATACTTTTATAAAAATTAGGATGTTAAACTACTCTTAAACTCGAGAAATAAAAACGATAACATAAAAACTTTTTGCACGGCTGCGTATCTTTACCGCTCATCAAGGTACGGAAAACGAATTCATAGTCCAGAGATGAAGACATAAAAATAGCTCAAACCGAAGTTCAACAAAGAAGATAATCGAAGAAAATCGTTCCGTTTATTGCGTAATATGATAGAAACATTTGAGAGCTCTAATTATAGTAACCTAAAGGCCCTTTTGTACTTATTTCACGTCATTTCCATTAAACCTGTGTTTAAAAAGACACAAAAGAAGAAGTTACTTTAGGTAAAATGCTTAGACTGTGACGATGAACACTTTATCCAAAAGGGCGTAGCCGCTAATTTAGCGCTAAGCTATTTTTCTCTAGAAAGAATTGCTGTTTGTCTTCAACAGTCTTTGCAGTCTTGTCAAGCACAATTTTATACATTTCAGATAAGTGGTTTTACAACGCTCTTATACTTGAGTTGCACCACAGCCTCATTTGCCTCACATTTTCTCAATTTACGCTTGAGCTACATTGTATTGCACAAATGCGTCCTTGGATAAGATGCTTTACGATGATTATCTCTGCTTGGTGGAATCTGGAAGCAGCAAATTAAAGAAGCCAGAAGAAAATTCTACAGGAAAACTTGGAAGCAAAGGCAACTCCTTAGCGAGTCTGGATTCATCCTACGCATAGCGCCTCCGCAGCTTTCTCGTGATAGGAAGATAAAGATGAAGAAATCAAATTAAATGCAGAATTGCAGTCTCTACGCGCATGAGCAAGGAATAGCGAAAAACGGCCAATTGGCGTCGTGGTTTAAAACTCCCTACTGGTGCTGGAGGTCTGGGGTTTTAATACCGGCCCGATCAAATCGGACACAGTGTCGTCAACGGCTCGTCGTTGCAGCGACGTTTCTTTGAAGGCGAGTTGACCTGGCGCTAAGCCGCGAAGATCGAACCCGCCTCTCGTTACGCATTTCAGTGTAATACCGCTGGTAAAGAACAGTAAAAAATGTAGACTTTGCCCCAACGATGACACTTTACTTCTAACCAAAGGTGGGCACAATTTCGTTAATCGTCAATAACGAAGCTAACTTTTTCATTTACTAGTTAACTCGTTAAATTTCTTCTTGAAATTAACGGACTAAATTAACTTCCGTTAGTGCTTGATAACTTCGGTTACATTTTTGTGAACTCTTATTCCTCTCATTGTTGGTTAAGTTTGACATCGATAAACTTGCACAATACGACCAATGAGGTCAAAAAGAGAGATATATACAACAAAACATATTGCTTGTGAGCAGAAAAATTGCTGAAATGCTTACGCAAACATTGATATTACAAAATTTTTGAGCTTTTTTTAAAAAGAAATGCCGTTTTAAGTCAACATTAACGATTTAACGAATTTACTTAATTTCCATTGATTGGAGCTGAATTTAACGAATTAACGTTAACGGAGGTACATAACTGTGTTAACGAAGCTAACGTTTTGCATTAACTTGCCCATCTATACTTCTAACATAAGCAATAGCTGCCTCACTAAAGACCAGAAGTACACGAATAGTGAAGTCCACCTCTCCTAGGTCTCTAACCAAAAAAAGTCCTGGCCACCGACTCAGATGGTAAATGGTTGCGTATAGCATCAATAAGCAGGCCTACCACTAGTCAATTTTTGCAACGTCATTAACACTGTAGATGTCGTAAAAATTGACTAATGATACTCAATAATGGATACTTCATGGGCCTAGTTGTGTGTGAAAGCTTTACCCAAGAATTACGGTCATCAATCTTTAAAAACTTCAGCAAGCACAAGTTTGGCAAATTGCTTCAAAAAATCAAGGTAATTAACAATCCAGCAAAGAATAAGGGAAAGAGGAATGCAAGGAAGCAGGTCAAGAGCATAAACTATACGTTATATTTTTGTTTTGCTTGCTTGAACAAAATATTTCGCGTAGATTTGTTAACTTTGTGTTTTTTGTATTTAGCTGCATTTTTATCCTCCCATTACGAGAAAGCGATCAATGCGCTATACGAGCTCGTTTTGGAGTTGCCAGCCATCTGTCCACCACACCAAGATGGGGGAATCCGGCCAAGTGCTGTAGGTATTGGCACGTCGATGCTCAATACTTGCGTTAGTTCAAACTCCTGATAACAGTGTTTTTCCCAACGGCACAACAACTAAACTTGCCGGCTTGTTCTTCACACTAACCCTTTAATACTGAGCGTCATGCAGGGAAGCTGTGAATACCAATTTTAAAGTCATTGGTTTGACCCGACTCGGAATCAAATCCAAGAGTCTACAGCTCCAGAGGCGGACGCTCTATCCTCTCGGCCATCTGAGCTGTTAACGAGCTTATGTCAAGTTTGGAGCAACTTTGAAAAGCGACAAAGAAAAAGCAAAAAAAATCGAGAACAGCGGTACCTCGCATAGGTGAGTTTGAATTTTTTGGCCTATTGCAATGAGAATTGAGGAAACGATCGATGGTTAGTTTGTAACCTAAAAGTTTATGAAAGCGCTCCGATTTGCAATAAATTGCCGTTTAATAACTTATTTCACCGAATTGTGTTCAGCTGTGGCGTTACATCTAGTTTCTTATATGAAGAAAATTATCATGCTTGCATGCTGAAGAATAGCAACCTCAGCTGTTAAGCTTAAAAATCAATAAACATTTCGGAGTTGTGAAAATATTTAATCTCTCCGGAAACAAAACTCTTCGGCTACATAAGCTTTTATTTACAGGAAAAATATAGCTAGCTTAATTGAATTTGGTAGAAAAAAGTGCTGTTAAAGGTAGGCCAGAAGCGAAAGACAGACCAACTGGTAAAATAACAATATTAATAATGCATTTTGATTGAGATTTTTGCATTTCCCTCTATTAAAAAGCTGTTGATGAAGACTTTGCTCAATAGGTAGCTTACAATTTTATTATTAAACATCTTATTCAAAACCCAAAAAATCCGAGTGGAAATAGAACTTTAAACCTTGCGATTATCAACGGATATTCTACAGTACTTTTTGTTCACATTTAAGTTTGGTATTTTATGTGATACAGCCAGCATTGCAACAAAAAGCATAGACAATATAGACTGAGTCTATTTCGATGTTGGCCAACCATGCATAAGTTGTATTTATCGTTGATCTGCTTTGGTAGTAGTGCAGAAAGTAGAGCGATCATATTATCCCATTTTTTTGATCAGTCAAGGGAAACCAACTGAAAACCTTTTGTTCACCAAAACGTTGCAGTCAAGGTTTCGAACATCTGATCAAAACTGTTTTGGGAAAATGAATCTTTTGCTTCATACCATTTTCAAATTCTGTACCATCAAACGCCTGTAAAACTGGTTTCTACCCAGTAGCAATATCAATATTGCTTAAAAATGTCTGCGTTTGACCTCAATCAAAATTTTCATTGAAGGTGCTATTACTGATACGCGACAGGACACAATGTGACACGCGATAATTTCGCACCATTTTTTTACTGTTTAGCAATCACACGAAAACCTTCTACATTCACTTAGCCTGCATTATAATTTTTATCGCGTTGTCGCATGTCGCGTATCATTAAATGCACCATAGCGCATCGCATTATGAGGTTAAAGTTAGAGCTGAAAACACAATTCAAGGTAATAAACTTGAAGAATTTTAATTTGCTTTAATTCGGAGTTCAATGATATCAAGCTGGACTTGGTGATGGAAAACGTTTTATAAAAACAAGAAAAAACTGCAATAACCCTAAGGATTTTGTGAGGTAACCCAACACAAACTCCACCTTTCGCCTGCACCCTTTTTTTCTGCTGAACAAGAGATTTAACAGCTTTATGAAAGATTTAGCGATCTCATACGATACTTATTACTTACAAGTAGTCGTTGTTACCGAATCGTCAGTGGATGTTTCGTTAGTGGTATCGTCTCCGGAAAACAAGTCCATAAGATCGGTGGTCGCGTTATCACTGAAACTTGTACCAGTGGTAGCTTCAGAAGTCGACGTGATAACAGTTGTGGTATCGGTTTCATTTCCCGATGCTTCAAACATCGATACATCGGTAGTAACCGCTTCTGTACCCGATGCTTCCATCATAGACACCGTAGTGCCAACACTGGGTGCAGCACTCCCATCTATAATGCAGAAGTTAAATTTCTATTCAAAGAGTTTGCTTATTCAAACATTTGTAGTCATTGTGTGTAAGTAGCTGTTGCAGTACCATCTAGGCTGGAGCAAGACAGAAAATCACGAAATAGAATCAGTGTAGTTTTTTTTTTGCAATTAGCAAACCTTTCCGTGGTGCCTCTGTTAATCCATAGTAATATGGAGACCAATTGCTTAATTACGCACCTTGCTTCAACCTGTCCAAGAGTGATAAAAGGATAAACCTTCGACTCCTGCGATGATATTGCCCCTTACGACTATCATGCTCAACTAATGACCTCAGAGAAGCCAACCACCAGGCTAAATTATGGACGAAGCCCTGGAGCGATACGATATGATCTTGATGAGTATAGTTCAATGGCGTAGCAAGATATTTTAAAAGGGGCGGAGGAATATAAAGTATAAACTAAAAAAGCCATCAAAAGAGGCTGATATATCTCAGTCTCTTAGTGTTTTAACCATTATGTCAAAAACAAAATATTACGTTGCTCACATCATAGCCAAATACGTGGTAAGTGATAACGATTTCAAGCAAGGTGTTAAGTTAAAAAATACTAGTATGCTTGATGTTTTTAGTTACTGTACTCTGTGAACTTTGGTCTGTTTACATTGAAAAAACACTAACTTTAGACAGCAACATCAACAAAGAGCAAAAGTTTTGATTAGCCTACCGTAAACATAATTAAAACAATGAATTAATCGCCGATAAAAAGAATATTCCGACGCTGTGTAATTTGACAGATATCGTTACGCAAAATATTCTGACGCCCTCGATTTATCAGGCCATAAAACTCTCGCAAACTAAGTAACGCATGTTCAATTTTCACTTTTGAATATTTTCGCTATTAAATATTTGCACTATTTCATGGTTCAATTACTGTATTTGCATCGCAATGAGACGAGGAGCAACGGTCGGCTGTGATCTTCTTCAAAAGTATCACAAGCTAGTAAGACACTGTTTGTATTACGCTACACAAGGTTTTTGCCAGTTTTGCGGTCAAAGTAAATCAAAGGAGATTGTAAGCAAACTCGCAACTTCAGAAACTCAATTTTAACGCGAACACGCGCTAAATATGCACAAAACGCTTATTTTTCCGGCATTTCACTTTCTTTACATTATATGCGAATGATTACCATCCCTTGCAATTGTTTAAGCCATGTTAGGTGTTTGTTACGATAGTTTTTAGTCTTTTAATGGCAAAGTTAGGATTGTTGTAGACACACTTGTCCCCTCACCCGAGCCAAATTCGTAATATCAAACCACAACCCAAAGTAAAAATCAAAGCAGCTAGACCTAGAGTTGAAAAGCATAGCCAGGTTTTCTATCACCGATCAGAAGTACAAGTGTATAAAGCGTCTACCACTAGAGCTTATTCTTTTCGATCGGTCAAACTCAATTCGATATCGACAGCTTCTCTGCTTGAAGCTCAGTATCAAAGGGCCAGTGCGTCGAACAAGCCGGCAAGTTTACGCTATTGTAGTGGGCAAGACACTTAACAGAAACTCCTCCATCTTTGGGTGGTAGCCATGCAAAAAGGATAGGAAAACTACTACAAGAAATCGTCATAGCGCTTTCATTGTTTTCTCGTAAAGACATGAAAATATGAAAATAATTAAAGAAAGCGATCGTGAAGCACGAAACCAGATTTAACTCCTTGGTCGAGATAATACCGACAGTAGCTCGCCATCTTTTTAACTATTGACAAGATAGCTGAAAATATCATAACGAAATAGGCGAAAATTACGAAAATGCAGCACATGCAATAGTTCCTCAGCATTTGCCTGATGAGTTTCATAAGGACGAAACGCGCCGCAAATTGAGAATGTTTTTGCAGTGTTATAATTGCTGATTTACATTAAGTATGTATACGTTTACTTGTGCTGGATTTTCGTAATTTTCGCCTGTTTCGTTTTTACTATTTCGACGATTGTTGCTGTTTCGCTCAAAGGCGGTGACACCACAAACTAGCGACTCTCGTCAGCATAAGATCAATGTTAAAATCTAAATTTTGTTTCGAATAAAAATAATTTATAAAAAATAGTAGCCTAAATTGGACATATATTCAAAAATTTATGAAAAATCGCAAACCGCATATAAATTCATGACAAATCGTAACAGCATTAAAGACTAAGTTTAAATGAACTAGACGTACTTTTTATCACTTAGAAAAGTGCCTTCAATAAAGTTCCAAGAAAATAAAAACTTAAATGCAAAGTTCTAAAAAGGTTAAGTTTTGTTTTTATTTAATTAGCGCTTCAAAGTTTTGTTTATTTTGACAACTATTCTTCCGACCAATGCGCTATAAAAGTTATTTTGATAAAAACCAAATTAACATTCTTGTCCTTTTACCAAACTTAAACTAATGTTGAAAATCGTACATACAATATTAAACTGTTCGGTCAGAAAAATATTTTTTCCGGCTTTTAGATCTTATCCACTGTAGTCGAAAACAGGGAAAAAATTTTCGATGAGAAGCCATGAACTTGGGTAAAGTATAACAATAACAGGACAGTGCAAAAATCTAGTGGAAGGACATCTAACGGGATTACTTTTACCCTAAAGTGGTACAAACAGTTGGGTATCTGATTTTAAGGAAAATAAAAATGAGGCGCAGTACTGGCTAACCATCACTGCAACATTTCGAACGTTTGTAAACAGTGCTGAATTACCCAAATGCTAAAATGCGCAGAGGGGAGCCGCTTACTCGTGATACCCATCAGCGGATCACACAAAAATAAAGCAAAAGAAAAAATTATAAAATTATTGCACCAATAAGAACAATAAACTTACCAGAACTTGATACTAACGCAATGAAAAAGCAAAAAAATACAACTTTCTTCCTTGTCATTTTTAAACTATCTATTCACTTTTATCTATTTAACATAATTATTCTATATTTCAACCTGTAGCAGACCTGATAGATACATGTGCTTACTAGCAATTTAAAGCCAGAGAAAACGTTAAAAGAACAAAGAATTAAATTTCTAAACGGCTGCCGTTAGTAGTCACTTTACACTTATTTCTTTCGAATACAGTGTTGCGATGCTTTGTGCGTACGAAACTTTATCTCCCTCATTTATTCTGCTTCTATTGTTAGTCCCCACGCATTCTTTCTGTTATACAGACCATTTTACGTAAAAATTATTCAGCCGTAAAACTTTAATGCGCTCAAATATTCTTTACTAGTTTTAGTTGTCTAAGTCATAATATATTGTATTATGCAGATAAAAAGTGCATTGCATACAAAGTTGTGATACCGATTCCCTGCAAAGGCGCACGTTTCGTACCATAGCAAAGTTACGGCTGCAAAATCCCATTCGGGTTAAAATTGAAGGGAAAGTTTATGCTGATGCGGAAGCCAGTAAAGTTGGGTTTGCACGTGAGAACTGCTGAGCACGAAAACTTTGTTTTATTATGTTCTAATCGCTATGTTGAAATGAAATGAAATGTTGTGTGGTTTTATGGCGCTTTACAACTATTAAGGTTCTTTAGCGCCAGGACTAAGTTTTGTCAAGAATTCACTGACGTATTTTTATTCTCTGTTTATTTCATTCTCCGCGCTACACTTAATTGCTGAGCGTTTAGCAAGTGTAACAGCAGATACCAGTTTTTTTTGAGTCTTTGGTTTGACCCGACTGAGAATAGAACCCAGTCTACCAGCTTCCAAGGCGAACGCTCTTAACCACTAGGCCATGGCGCTGGTCTTCTAATCGCTATGGGCAATTCCTATTTCGTGCACAGTTTCATCGCCAGCGATTTAATCTACGCTGCGCATAAATTGTTCTCAGAGCAACTTGAAATTTTAGCATTGACTAGTCCAGCCATTGGATAGCCAAATCGATTGCGCTTGCGCTGCGTGTAAACCGCCGATGTGGCGATTAGAGTTGCGACGATTTCCGTTGCGTTGCTACTAACAACTTGCCCTCTGTGTGCAAACGCAGGTTAGTACAAAAAAGTCCTATCTTGAATCTTTTCGAATAATTTTACGTTTTATTTTATCCCATTTTTCTGCCGGTTGCTGCTTATCCTTAGGGATTCGCGAGAGCAGCAGCTCAAGAAGGAGTTACCAAGCATCTCGATCTTCTTCAAAAAGTGGTGAATGCTTTTGGTGGAACTCCAACACAAGGCCATCCAAGATCTTCAAGGTAATCTTGTCAACGAGTTTCGAGACAGCCTCTAACCCTTGAACCACTGGTTGTTGAATTCTGCTGCTGCTGCTGTTATTCCTAATGGCAGCCGATATGAAGAAAGTGCACTAAGGTTTTAGATTAAGACGGATTTTTCCAGTTTGTAAAAAAATTCCTTTTTAAACATGTAGCAAATTGGTTTGTGTATTTCGGGTGCATTCAACTCACTGAAGTGCAAAACGGGAAGTTTGTTTCTCAATTTGATTAAAAAAATTTCAAAAAGGTAGAAAGAAAATTTGGTCGATTGTATTTTGAGAGAAGGCGTGAAAGCTCGTAGCGGAGATCAATTTACTCGCACCTGCATTAGATATAAATATATGAGTTTATTTTTATAAGATCAATTTGTTTGAGCTTTTTTTTCATAAAAAGTGTGACGTCAGAAATATGATGAAAGTTGTTTTTGGAATCAAATATTCTTTAGGAGATTATAACTGATTACGTAAAAATTTATATTTTTCATCAATTTGATCAAATTAATCTTATTTAAAAGCTCAACAGCGTGTTTCTCGCTAAGCGCGGTCTTCAGGAAGTATCTCATTCGAATAGATTTTATTCTTCAGGAGGTATCTTATTCAAATGTAATCTATTTGAATAAGATACCTGCTGAAGACCGCGCTAGGCGAGAAACAGGATGTTGTAGTTTTAAATAAAATTGATCTGAGAAAATTGATTATTGGTTCTGTCTAGGACTAGATCATCTAGCTCTCTACTGTTCTTACTACACACCGCCGGTGCAGTGTATTTTTATCATCATACATAATTTATTTCATTACAAGTATTTCAGTCGTTTATTCACTAAATACAAATTAAATTCTCGCAGTTTACGTTGATTTTAGAAGTTTTGAATAATTATTTAGTTCTGGTTTACTCAACATTGATTTTTCCTTTTCAAATGCAGGATATAGCGCGTGTACATTGCATGTATACTAATTTGAAACTCTACGATTGCTCTGAAAGTGGTAAATACTGTACCTATTTCACCAATTTTATCTTTATTTCAATGTCTAGAACCCCGGAAGAGCGCAACCGTGCGAAACAGTCTGTGGAGATATTTTTTCTTAAACCATTCTTATTTATTTATTATGTGCTGGTTTATGTTTTCATGTGTTCATTGTTTACGCCGGTGTGTGTTTATATGCTCCATTAAAACACATGATTTATGTAAAAAAATCAAAATAAGCGCTGCACTTAGTCTGTTCTGTAGTCTTCTAGTGAACAACGATTGTAATAAATTGCTTGTACGCAGTGCTAGCCAGGGTGGGCACTTTTTGACGAGGTCTGATGCGAAGTACGCTTAAAAAATTCTTTTCTTTCATATTTTTTTATTTTTTGTTATTTTAACCTATTATAATTTCCATAATATTCCCCCTTTAAATATTTCACTGGCTCCGGCCCTGCCTATGCACCACTAAAATTTAGCCACTTTTCCTCACCCCAGCTTGTTGGTTTCACCCCACCTTGTAACCACTAAAATTTAGCCACTTTTTCTCGCCTCAGCTTGTTGGCTTCACTCCAGCTTGTACACTTTAAAATTTAGCCACTTTTCTCAAGTGAGATCATCGCAAAGGAACAAACAATGTTCCTTGGGTTTCGTGAGTGCAATGCTATCCGGTGTTTACTCTTTCAAAATAAGGTTTCCCCTCGGTCCAATGGTATACGCAAGGTTCAAAGTTGTGACTGAATCAAGTGGTATTTGGTAACTATTTCAAGTGTTAATTGTGACTGGAAAAGCTTTTGCAATGTTCCTCAATTTTCAGTTCAAGTTTAAGGTTGTTGCTTTGTCAATGCTTTAAGTCTATCACGAATAATGCTTTTTTTCTTGAAGTGATTTAAGCCAGCAACCTATCAGAATGGCGATAATTGTGAGATTATTTTGTTTCAGTACTGCAACAACAAGCACCAATAACATGTTGAATAAGCTCTTCCTTAAATAGAAAATTTAACTTCTACTTACCGTTGTTGAATTACAAAGCGTAAAGAAGGGTTTTGCTCATTGCAAACCAGTACAATATTTGACTTTTCGTCATCGAATCAGCAACCATGAGGTACGTCGCATCCGTTATTAAAGGCACCAACCATTCCAACAAGAAGTTGTATGAAAGCTTGTAACTAATTTTATAAAAGCGAATATTGCAATGTTCAGTATTTCGAGAGTCAACATTTACATTAAATCAGCCAATTTTCATAACTGTTGCGGTAAGACCTACTGTACAGTAGAATCACTTTTATTGGAGCACGATAAAGTTTACGTGCGAGGAAATTGAGCAGTTTGCAATGTGGTGCATTTTTGAAATGTGGTGAAAAATATCCGATTTTAACTATATGCCATTTTTAAACATAATATGTTGGTTCAATATTCAAAAAATAGTGCATAGAGAATAATAACATTTGTTTGTTTATTTAAGTAGAAACCAAAATTAGTAGCTGTACTTCTAGCAACGTGAGTAAACTATAGGTGCTGAAAATTTTTTTAAATTTTAAAACTACAGTTTGCACAAACACTGTGAATCTTTCCCATATAGCCCGTATGAAATTCTACAACAACAAATATCCATTTTTTTACAGCTTTATGGCAACTACTCAAAGAGCTCAGCTTCTTCAAAAGCAACAGAATTAACTTACCAAGAAATGAAAAACCTAAGCTTGAATAAAAAACTGTGAATCTTTCCCATATAGCCCGTATGAAATTCTACAACAACAAATATCCATTTTTTTACAGCTTTATGGCAACTACTCAGAGTAGCTCAGCTTCTTCAAAAGCAAGAGAAATAACTTACCAAGAAATGAAAAACCTAAGCTTTCCGTAATGGTTTATCAAAACTGATGCATATTTGAGGTGAATTGAAAAGGGTTTTTCATTCCTTGTGTTTTTGTATTAGTTGAAGTATCAAGGAAGTAATTATAAACTGAAACGCTTGCTACAAACAGTGGCATGAGCATGATAATTAAAAACAACATTCAATTTTGAAGAGGTTCATGAATGTTTCAAAACATGGCTATAAGCAGGGTTACCATCGGTTTACCAAAAAATAAGCACGATGTTGTGGCGGTTGACGTGTAGGTTGTTACCACTTTTCAAAAACTCTTTATTGCGAAATCACACTTTAATCACAAAAATAAGAGCTAATAATATTGAAAACATTTTAATATTTCGAGACGTCTCGATTTATACTCAAATCATTGTCAATCTTGTTCAAATGGAAATCTTATTCAATCTTATTTAAATCGATTCTATCAGAATAAGGGTAGCAATGATTTAAGTATAAATCGAAACGTCTTGAAAAGTTCAAAGATTTTCAATCTTATTGGCTCTTATTTTTATAATAAATGTATTCAAAAATTCTATAAATTGGGTTCCAAATTATATTGGTAGCGCTTTGTATCAAGTTGAAGTGATTAACAAATTTAAAACAAAATTTCAGTTGCTAAAATTAATTAATTAAACAAAAAAGAACATTTTTCGTTGTGAATTTTTTGCGAATATTTTAACGAAAAATAAAAATGAATATTTTTTGTTCAGTTATATAAAAAAGCATTTCAACTAAGATATATTGAGCAGCAAATTCAAAAATAAGCATGTTTCTCAGAAATAAGCACATTTACATTTTGTAAGACGTTGCTCTTGAAAATTTGCACAAATCTTAGAAATCAGCACGAAATGGCAACCCTTGCTATAAGCTAACAACGAAAAACTGTTAATTCATTAATTGTATTGTTTGCATTTGACTTATTGAAGTTCGGCTATTTGAAACTAAAATAACTAAATCAATAAATCTCCGTTGTAGCTGCGGTATTACGCCGAAGCGAGTAACGAGTGGTGGTGCCTGACCACGCAGCTTAGCGTCCGGGCAACAAAGCTTCGAACTCTAAAATAATGCCGCAACGGTGACGAGCCGCTGGCGATGTGCCCGATTCAACCGGCCCGGGAATCTAACTCGTGTTCCGATAGCGAAAGCAAAATCTTTGACACTACGTCAAGCTGGTGGTAGAAATAAAATACTCTAACGCATATCTTACGTTTTTCTTTGATGCGGATTACTCATGGAATTCAAAAGTCAGGAAATAAGTTTTTTATTTTGAATAAGCCATAGTAGACTACAGTGTATTTTTACGATATGAAAATAATTCCACATTACTTCAGAATAAAATTTTATTTTACTAGACACTGGAAAAACTTTTTGCTTTTGCGTGAAACTTCACTTTTTAACATCATTACCCTACTGGCTACCACAAAAAACTCATAATCTTATCAGAGTCTGTTAAGTGTATTATTTCTTGCGTTACAGAATGGAGTATGTGTTTTACATGCAACGTGGAAAATTGGCAATGAATTTGAATTTGTATAAGGTAATTCCGAGAGAGACGGCCATCGAGGGGAGATGTCCATCAGCCGCTATTTTCTCACTAAAAAACTAGCAAATTTTGACAGAAATTTCAGACATGTTGCTACACCATGTGCTAATTTGAAACCGACAATGTCAATCTTGCGTCGCATGTAAAACTAAAAAAACAGCAGCTAATGGCCATCTCCCTTCGATGGCCATTTTTACCGGAATTACCCTAATCCAAGAATGGCACACATTAAGGGGTACGACTGTGCTTTCTACACGGCTATGTTCTTGTAAGGTCTGCACTCGCCAAGCATGCTGAATCACATCGTACAATGTTATTTAAAGTGGTGTGGTGACGCTAGTGGTAAAGAACATGATCAAGTTAGCATAAATCAGTCATAAGTTCGGGTGAAGACTTGATTTAAAGAATCCGAAACGTGGCGTGTATAAAAGTAGTTAGTAGTTGTGAATAAGCGTTAGTAGTGAAAAAAATTCAGAATTTGGCAATAATTTTTATGTGATATAGATTTTACAATAAGTGCATATCTAGGTTATGTACAAACGACCTTGCTTATTTCAAAAAAAAAATTGCAAAAAAAACAAAACCGTAAAAAATCTAAAACTTTAATGCTTTATCGCCTCCTAGCGGCTTAAAAATAACTGAACTCAATTGCAAACATTCGTAAGCTTTAACCCAACCGTTGAAATAGCGCACACATAGCATCTACTACGTTACTGCAAAACGTAAATCCACTTTAAGCAGTTACTATAATGTTAAATAAAAGATCAAGAAAACGGGGTACACCTATATTCACATCACACAATCGCTTTCAACTCAACCGCGATAAAAAACAGCCGGACCTATAAACTAGCACAGACTGAAAAGCCCCCAAAAAATGGATACCTGAGACGATAGTTGCTTCAAGCACCCAATATGTGGCTAGTACAATTTTAAGCTAGTATGACCAATGTGACCATGCACAGTTGCAGTTGAGATAAACCATATTGCAAAAAATGAGCTGAAAAGTTCTTACCATCGGTGGTTGTTTTGGCTGTGGTCGGTGATGGAAATGAAGTGATAGTTGATGATGAAATTGTGCTTTGATCGGTTGCTGAAAAATCAGGAAATGTTACCAAAGGTATGCGGAAAATAATAAAGTACGTTCATTGGAATACCAGTAAACCAAAAATGTATCTGCATCACAATCACAATCAAAACAAATAAGAAATTCAAACTTGATACAATACTATCATCGCTTTTCCCGCACTCGCAACAAGCCTCACACATCAATTTGCAGTCATAACTAAGAAAAAAGTCACAGATATTGACTGTACCAGATACTGTGTTTATCATCGTGTCCGCATATTCACTGGTTGTTTCCGACTCTGTTGTTGAGACAGAACTGATTATTGCAGGAGATGTTGAAGTTGTGTTTATTTCGAAATCTGCAAGTGAAACACATACTGTTGAAAGGGAAGAACGTAAAGTATTGGCAATAACACAACAAATGATAACAAAAACATTCAAGAAAATCGATTAAACGTTCTTACCATCGGTGGTTGTCTCGGTTATGGTCGGTAATACAGATGAAGCGAATGATGCTGTTGATATTGTGCTTTGATCGGCAGCTGAATAAATACACAAGATTACAACAAAATTCAAACAATGAATTGCAATTACACAACCTTGCCAATACCACAAACACCATAAATCAGAATTACAAATTCGTTATCAGCATACTTTCCGCAGTTGCATCAACTCTTGCAGTTGCCGAAGTTGTAGTTGCTTGAGATGTGGAAGAAGTTGCTGAAGCAGCAGAAGTTGCTGCAAATAAACAAATTGTATCCAGTCAACATTAGTACATCTTAATTTAGTGCGCTTACAATCAACTATCGATCACGTTACCTGAATTTAACTGAAGTTATTTCAATGGTGCTCATGCGTAGGATATAACAATACGTATGTAAAATTCATATGCTATGGTATTTCCTAAACTTAATATACAGTAGTTTGAAAATACTTAATATACGGAAAATGCCACCGAAATTTAACTGACCAGATACTGTGTTTACCAACGTGTCTGCAGATTCGCTGGTTATTTCCGTCTCGGTTGTTGAAGCAGAGCTCGTTACAGCAAAAACCGTTGCTAAAGCACGTGTAGATGCAGAACTTGTGTTCACATTGATATCTATTAAGAAAACACAAAACGTTGTCAGTACAATAAGATTAATTGCCGTGAACCAAATAATATCAAACTAAAACTCAAGTACCAGTTTTCCATTTCAAAATGAAAAACGTCAGTAAAAAAAGCAAATCCATCGCAATTTTCTTACCTTCGGTGTTTGTTTCGTTTGTGGTCGATAAAGGAGATGAAGTGAAAGTTGAAGCTGAAATAGTGCTCTGATCGGTAACTGAATAAAAACACAATGTTACAAAAATAAAAGTCAATCACTAACTCCAATGGAGTTTCAAAAGCATAAATCTTTAACATGAATTACATTCCACCTTTGTATACATTTGGTATAAACATACTTTCCGTGGTTGCACCAACCCTTGTAGTAGCCGAAGTTGTAGTCGCTTGAGATGTGGTGGAAATCGGCGAAGTTGCAGACGTTGCTGCAACGCAACAAATTGTATACAATCAAGATCGGTTTATGATCATTTTCTTAGCTTGTTAACAGAAAACTATCGATCACGTAACTCAATTTCAAAACTATGTAAGGTCGGCTTTGTTCATGCTTATTGCTTAGGCTAAAACAATTTCTAGTAAGGGAAAAATAAGCAATTCTGCTCACTAAATTGTTACCAAACAATTTCTTTACCAAGATGTCCCTGAAGGTGTGTAATGTTATACATTAAAAAGCTGAAGCTCAACTCCTGTGGAAAAGTTCGAAAAAATCACCTCGAATTTGGACAACACCGTTGTCGGGGGGTCAGAGGGTCACATTTTTGGGGTGTTCACTGTTCAAGCGAAAGTATTGTGTCAAAAAATTGTTCGGAGTGTTATGTAGGTCTGATTAGGTTCCCATTTCACCATGTACAGAAGCCATTCACCATCAAAAACCAGGTAGAGCATAACTGGTAAGACAAATCAAGTATATTGGTTAACGACATCACACTTGCTTTTGAAAATGCTGGCTTGTCTTGCTGGCTTGTATCCCTGAGCGAAAATGAGCGAAAATGATCAGTCGATTGAATAACTTTACTGAATCAAGGTGGATTTTCTTCTCATTTACAATAAGAATCTTCCTGAGGAAAGATATGGCTTTTACTTTTGACTTGACTTCCGTGGTTGATGTCACTGAAAGTCCTTCAAGCGTAATCTGCATCTCCATTCCTACTTCTGCTGCTTTTTCAGCATTGACTGAGTCATCTCTTGTGCTTATGAATCCAGTTGAGAGAGAGACAAGCGAGTCCTTGTCTCGGTCGTAGTCGAATGGCTTGTTTTCTTCAAACCATATAAAAACTGCAAAAATTTCCGCACCTTCATAAGCTAAATTTTTCCAACGTCCTTCCCTTGGTTTACTTTCCTTCATGCCGCGACGTAAATGTGCTTCTAAGTTCATGGTTGTTTTTTGTTTTTCACCTTTTTTGTTTTTCACTTCGTATCCGGTTCCAACTTATTTCCTATCCCAGCTGATTTGTGTTTTTTTATTGGCAACCCTATTCACGTTGCTTAATCAGTATATAAAAACCAGCGAGCCAAACGTGACTTCGTGACTTCTTTTACGTTTAAATCAGCGCCATGGCCTAGTCTAGTGTTTAGAGCGTTCGCCATGGAAGCTGGTAGAATGGGTTCTATTCTCAGTCGGGTCAAACCAAAGACTTTAAAAATGGTATCTGCTGTTACACTTGCTAAACGCTCAGCAATTAAGTGTAGCGCGGAGAATGAATTGAACAGAGAATATAATACGTTAGTGAATTCTTGACAAAACTTAGTCCTGGCGCTAAAGGACCTCAGTAGTTATAAAGCGCCATAAAACCACACATTTCATTTTATTTTTACGCTTAAGTTTTATTGCAAGCGGATGTATAAACAATCTTTTGTGTTCTTCGTCGTGCCACTGTGCGAATTTGCCAACGAACGTAGAGTGATACTAAATGTGCTTCTTCGAGATAGTAATATATTGGCCTGATGTTTAAATTTCTGTTAAGCCGCGGTCACACGACGCGAGTTACTCGCGCGAGCGACCAGCGCGAGTAATCGCTCGCAAAAGTGGTCACACAGGGCGAGTTACTCGCGCGAGTTTTAAGCTGCGAGTAACGTTAGCTTGGGTGGGTAGACTTCATTTGCGGCTGCGCTCACGCCGCTTTTCATAGATTTTCTAATATTATTGACTTCCCCCCAGGGCCGGCACCAAGGGGGGGGCCTAGCCCTTCCAATCGACATGCTTTGTTCCCCCAATCAACGAGCTTACTCCTTTGAAAACAGTGGTTTTTGTGTTTAATTTCAAACTTTGGCCCCCCTGATAAACGCTTGGCCCCCCCTAAGTCGACTACTCTGGCACCGGTTCTGCGCTTCCCCCTATAACTAACTTTCTTTCGTACTTTTAACTTTTTTTTTTAAGCACGTCATCTAACACGAGACCAGCATCATTTCGCTTCCTTGGCATTTTTATTGCATTGATTCTGTGACGGCTCGCGTTTCGCAAGCAAAGCCGGCGCCAGAGCAGTCGACTTAGGGGGGCCAAGCGTTTGTCAAGGGGGGCAAGAGTTTGAAATGAAGCACAAAAGCCGCTGTCTTCAAAAGAGTAAGCTTGTTAATTGGGGGAGCTGAGCATGTCGATTGGGGGAGGCAGGCCCCCCTGGCCCCCTACCTTGGCGCCGGCCTTGTCCACAAGCTCTCAAAATTACGAAAAATATCTAAGAAAATTACAATTTCAGAATCAGCTGCAAGCTTCTACAGTAATTTAGTTTTCTATGCTAGGCTTTCTCTTTTTCGAACAATTGGAACTATTACGTCATAATGAGTATTGGTAGCAAACGGGGATTTTTCTTGCTACTCGCGCGAGTAAATTTCCACTCGCGCGAGTGATTTTTTGTTGCGAGTAGGTGGTCACACGGAGAAATTCTCTCGCGAGAGCGAGAACTCGCCTCGTGTGACCACGGCTTTATCGTACACAGAAAAACTGCATTCTTCAAGTGCGTCCCTGCGCTTTATACATTTGTTGGAGGGCATTTTGGATCTGCGCTTTCTTCGAAGTTTGGAATTGCGTTACCTGTGTTAAAGCTGCTAATATTACTTGCAATCAAAAGCAGTTCTGCGTGTTTCCTGTTGCGAGAGAACGCAAGTCAGTTAAAATCATTGTCCGTTAGCATCGGTAAAGCAAATAATTCGGAACAGGGTGCAATCGGTCGAACTTTACTCAGAAAATTGGCCATTCGAACATTACTTTACAGATAAGACTTAATATAATTTCACATTAGTTTTTCGTTCGGTAGATTGCGTACTACCGGTGATCGTGTTGTGCTAATTCAGTTTGACTGCATTGTTTCATAAGCGAAAAAATTGTAGAGAAAAGCACGCGAGTTTTGAGAATCTCAAGGAAATTTTCTTGTTCATCGCATTTAAATGATAGTGCTTTTTGAACCGATTGTCTAACTGTGCTTGGCACCTTGGAGTGCTGCAAATTGCAACGAGATTTTGCATTTCAACACTCTGATTTTAAACCTGATTATTACTTGATATTCCTTGACCGCGTTGTTACGGCGGTATTGATTTCGAGTACCCTGTCGGGTTGCGGGATATTTTGCTATATTTGTTTACTGTGTTTCCTTTTGTAGGATTAATATTTGTGTGACTTACTTGACTTGTCTATGAAACTTAAAAGCGGCTTAACCCTAGGCATGAACTCTGACACGAAAGCTATTGTGGAGACTGTAGTGTCTCACGGGGAGTTGTACAAACGGGGTGAAATTTTGTAGGCTTCTAATAACTGCGATAGTGTTTCTAATCTAATGTGCCAAGTTAATTCCGTCTATGATAATTTTGTTACTTTATGCCCTAATCTAAGCGTTTGTGACGTGTTTCCTAGCACCTTTATTACTAAGTTGCAGTAGATGTAGACGAAGGTTACTTGGATTTCAAATTAAAGGTTAAGAATTGGTTCGAGAGCTTTAACGCATCTTTTCAAAATCCGGGTGCTGCTCACGGTAATTCTTTACCTCAAGTAAGTTCTGAAATTCCTGAGTGGAGTAAGATGCCTGACGCATCTGAGCCAAAATGTCCAAATGCTCCGACCGGTCAGAAATACACAACTTCCGAGTTGAGTAAGATACCAAGTGCATCTGAGCCGAGGTCGAATGGTCAACCAAATACTTCAGTAAAAAGTGATGGACTTGGTGACCGACATGCATCACAGAACAGCGATCCTCCTAAATTTTTCACATCTTCGTCTAAGAAGTCACAGCGGTCTAGATCCAGCAAATCTTCTACTTCAAGTGAGAAAAGGGAAGCAGCACCCATTAAATTAGAACTTGCCCGCCTTAAAAAGCTTCAGAATGAAGAAAGAATTCGGGAAGAAGAGGAAATGGAGCGCTTGCGTCATCAGAAAATTATGGCTGAGGACAATAGGCGAATCAGGGAGGCAGAATTGGAAGAGTCTCTTTATCGATTTCAAATTGACACTGATGACGACTTCTTAACGCAAAGTGACGATGTCACTGCTCCATCAAAGAAGAAAAGAGACTTCTCTGGACCCGCTACGTTTGTTTGGCTTCCAAACCAAATCCTTTTCCGCAAGCGGCTTTAACTGATTTTCGTGACTCTACTTGTCCAACTCAGCGAGCACATACCCGCCACGTGGATTTTGCGGATGCTGCGCAGACAAGATTCAAACTCCCACATTCCCAAGTCTATGTCCATTTTAGCCCCAGAGAAGTGGGTCAGTCGACTAGATCCGATTTAGCTAACCAAGATCTTATGAGTCAGCTTACACTTTTTCCACGAAAGTAGGCACTTCTGTGGGTTACGGTGCTATAGGTGCCGGACAACCAACTAGTTGCGAAGATACAACTGCTGATAGGTCTTACTATGACACGACTGCTACCACAAGTAAACCCAAAGACCAGTCGACTTTTGAAAGACGTAATTAGCAAAGTCTTAACAATCTGCAATCTTTTGTTGGTCGACAAGGGGATGACCCGTGGCGAAGTTATTCCAACCCGCTAATTCCTAAGCCTGAAGTCAAAAAATTCGATGGATATCCGTTGGACTATTGGGCATTATCAAATCGATTTCGATGCCATGTCGCTGACTGGCTTCCATCGACAGCGAAAATGTCCTATTTGCTCCAGCATTGCTCCCCTGAAGTATGTGATAATATACAGCATTTTGCTGATATTAACGATGGCCAGTATGCTTATGACCTGGCATGGGATGAGCTTAAGCGTAGATATGGACAACCGTATATCATCGCGCATGCCTGTAAGGAGAAGCTGCTAGCCTTTCCGAAGCTGGAACGGGACGTGGCAGACCGACTAAACAGACTCTCTGAGCTTATGAAAAAGTGTTGCTATGCTTTGGCTGATGATAACGTGGCCTCAAATTTGGATTCTGTGGGGTTTCTTACTTCTATCGCCAGCAAATTCCCTCTAGATTTAAAATGAAAATGGGTAGACGCTACTGTAGAAATTAGTTTGGCGTCTGGTCGACTCGCGACTTTTAAAGATTTGGCACTTCTTGCTGAAGAACAAACGAGAATTCCTCACTTCGTGTTTGGGTTGAAATTGTTTGCTCAAAGCTCAACCAAGGTTGACCAACCAAAAATTGTGACTAAATGCGGTCATCTTAAGGGAACAAAGTCTTCGATGTTTAATGTATTGACTACAGAGAAGAAAACTGCGCCCAAGAAATGTTTACATTGTGCTTAACCGCACTATCTTTACCAATGCAAACGGTTTCGTTTGTTGTCCTACTCTGAGAAGTGCGAAGTGGAAAAAAGACACGGTCTATGCAGAATTTGTTTGAACACTGGTCACTTTGCTGCGGAGTGTACGTCTGGCCTCCGGTGTAGGAAAGGAAGTTGTGGTACTAGCTTATTGCATGATACCACTCTACACCCCCCAGACAACGTTGGAAGGAAGGACCACGATGTTTCGAGCAATGATGTTGATGCAAGCATGATCGAACCTAATACTTTATCAGATAACACTGCGGCTAGTTTGCAAAGCCTCAAGCGGAAAAGTTGAATTATTTCAACTCTGCCGCTTGAGGCTTCAGACGTAGAAAATTACCGCTATTCAGCAAAGGCCTGGAGCTTTCTGTGTGCCATACCTGGATCTTGCCGCTTTGCGCTAACACTTACGGTTTATCTCTAACACCGTCTGTGTGAACCGGGCTTTAGTTCTGTGTGTTTATTTTTCACCCCTTCATTAATTAGCTTCTCAATAAAGATTCTCATGTCATCAAGCTCCTCGTCAGTAAAGGAAAATCTCATATGCTGATAA
The DNA here is from genome assembly GCA_964006365.1 of Trididemnum miniatum. Taxonomy (NCBI): domain Eukaryota; kingdom Metazoa; phylum Chordata; class Ascidiacea; order Aplousobranchia; family Didemnidae; genus Trididemnum; species Trididemnum miniatum. Next base: position 8,541,260 of record OZ023250.1, read on the forward strand.
ATGGCTGCATTGATCAGAAGATGAGCACGCATTGCCTTATCGAAACTCCCTCCATCCATGATGTGGTTAGCCGTCGTATTTCGTTGAATAACTGAATCACGTCTGACAGTCCAGAATCTTGCATGATGTTACCTATTGACCCAAGGTACGACTTTAGCAGATGAAACCCATCCATTCTTGCAATAATAGGTAGGAGGAGAAAAGTTCAGCCATTGGAAGGAAAGTAAGAGAGGTTATTTCCATTTGTTTTCTGGAAAGAATATTTACTTCAGTTTCTTTCAAGATCTTGACTTTCTCAGTTGCCTTCAACTTCGATTCGCAAACAGCTACTGTTATAGGCGGATCTTGCAAAGAAGGTGCTGCAGAAGTAACTTGGATCCAACCCATTGAATAAAAAGGAGTGTTTTGATGAATAGAAACGATATTTAGATCTATGTTGTCTCCAACAAACTGAGTAACTGCATCGTTTGTCTCTTCAACCTCAGTAATTGTTAGCTGACATTCCACTTTCGTTGATTTCCGCCAATAATTGATCCTCCAAAGCAGCATCAACCTCTGTCTCATCGTCATCTTCATCAAAAGTTCCTTCCACAGTGGTTTCCAGAACGTCATTAGCAGTACCAGAGACACCATTTTCACCTCTGTTATTACGACTATTACGATAACAGCATTTGTAGTTTTGGATCTCTGAGTAAGACTCCGAATAATCCAATTGATGTAACTTGTTAAGCATCCTGATTTTGACCCAAACCGATGACCAAATTGTACAGCAAGCTCCATTTGATATGGAAACACTCATGACCTGAGCTTCATGGCCTTAATGAAGTTTTGTCCTTAAACAGCAACTCTTTCGTCTGTCTTTAAAATCGGTCTTAGAAACATTTGAAGACTTGCAGAAATAATTTCCAGCTGGTTATCGATGTCAGTCATGCTTTTTGGGGTGGAATATGATTTCGGATAAACTTAAGTGCTGTCTTATTGATTTGAGCTTTCTCTTCACCATGTTGAAGATTAGCGTGGTATTCTCTCAGAATTTTGTCGGTGCCATTTTTGAGACAGATCACATCTTTCCTTCTTTCCTGCGTTGTGAAATATAGGGTATTTCGCTTGGAGTTTCAACTTTCGACAGTGCTTTGAATAAAAATAACTCTTATCCGAAGACTGATCAAACTCTTGCATTTTTTTATGGACTTGACTAAGCGTCATTACTCCATGCTCTAATTCTGCTTCCAGCCATTCGCACAATTCAATAAAAACTGCTTCTCGCTCATAATCTGTTTTTCTCTGTCCTCTTTTCCTTCTTTTCTTTTTTTGTTCCTCTACATTACAGAATTGCAATTAAGGTCACCTCTCTCAAAAAGAAGTTTACAGCGCAAATGGTACAGCGCTTCTTCCGCTACCAAATCGTTCATTCCTTCAAGGCAGCCAATCACTTCAGTTCCCCAGTTGTCTCCGCAATTCTGAGCTGTTCTAAGCAAACTGGCTTTTAGCCTATCTGCCGTCAAATCATCTGGCACTCTGCATTTTTTTCTAGCTTTTGCTGGGTTATTTTTATATGAACTGGTTCATTGCAAAAAACATACCAATTCTTATACCGGAGATGAACTGGCAGTGGACTTCTAGAACTGCAGCTAGAAGAGGAACTTATCTCAGAACAATGACGTTTTTTCTTCAACTTCGATGATTCTCTATGTGCTTTGCAAGCATGAGCTGACTTCTTTGTTATGGTAACGAAGCTCTTGTGTAAGTCATGTTTCCACTGCATGTGGTAACTCGGTTCCCCTATCATATAATTCTCTTTTACTCGCAAAGGTTTGTGATAGCTTCTGTTTGTTTCAAATAGATCGAGTACCCCTTCCAGGTTGTTCGTCGGAGCCTCTGGGCAAGTGTGTCCGGGCCAGCACAAATGAAGCAATTCAATGCTGGCGGAGAATTGTCCTGATCCATATCGTTAGAGGCCTACTTTTTACTGCGAATAAATAGAGTGTATATCGACTATTGAATTTCTTGCATTTTTGGTTATATCAGATTTAATCAACCTACACACATTGTCCTGTATATCAAAAAATATGAAATAAGATGTAGAATAACTCGAATATAATGCACTTGTTGATATTCTTTTTCACTGAGTTCAGGCATTTTTGCATGGCTAGTAGGCCTTCAATATCATTCATTTATTCATTCTTGTTTATTCACGCTTCAAAGTAGAACAGTGTCGCAATTGCAAAAAAAATACTAAAAATTTCAATCAGGAAAAAAGGAGACACCTTCCCACGACTACGCCACTGAATAATGGTCAAAAAACTGCGAAAAAATACACAGTAGGTGAAGCAGAACTAGTGTAGAAAATACAAGAATAACCCTTCTTAAGTCGCTTCGCCGAAACGCTGTACTAATACTTTTAAAGGGCTGCCACTTACTGGTATCAATTGCTAAAATCTCAAAAAATCATCATAACATACAGAAGTGATTCAATGGCCATCTAAACCTTTCATACTTAATTTGATTAAATTTGAAACCGAAGGGGTCATTTTTTTTTGAGAACGCCATTGACAAACTTTTTATCACTGTTCGGGGGGCCCCCTATCTCAGGGTGCCCCGGGGCTATAGCACCCATAGCCCCCCCCCCCCCTAATCCTGCTCTGGTTTCAACTAACGATGTGATAGAGAGGATACGTCACGTTTGCAATGGTGCATTGTAGTAGGTTACAGTGAATGAGACTATACTGTTTAGAACACTGATTAGATTACTGTTACTGTTTCGAACGAATTGTAGACTAGTGCTGCTTACAAGAAAATCTGCTGCAAAACAGTTGGTAGGTGTAAATTTGTTATTTGTGATTGTGACCGAATGCCGGCAATGATCGATTTGCAAAACGTACTTTCTCTTATTCTCTTAGTAAAGCGTAAAATGTAGTTTGATCCGGTTCCGTAGTTTATGATCTTGCTCAATATGATTCTTTGCGCGTTACGATATGGCTGATTGGAGGTTCACGGAAATTGTCATAAATTATTTGCGTTATTGATATTTCATTACTTTAATTTAATAATTAATTATATATTGCTTCGTAGTTAATTTGCGTATCATTTTGTGTGCATGTTACTTATCCGTGCTTACAATTGCTAAAAGAAAACCGCTTCAACGCTACTACGCCTCTATGCCTCACTTCAGCTAGACTGTCTACGGAAACAACCAGCAAGCATTAGTTATAAGAGCGCGTTTTCAAAACGGCGCACCTGCGGTTAACGGCAAAGCTTTTTTTGCAGTGTCGGAATTTATTGAGTTGATGTAAAAATTGTTTCTACTTGCATTTTTAGTGTTATCCATATCATGCCTGAATAATGGAAATTCTTCTGAGACCATCTTGTGATTATGTCATAAGTTTTTATGACGTCATCCTTATTTTATTATTGACACAACTCACAACTCAACTCTGCAAATCCATATTAAATATAAAAATGATAGTTCAAATTTGCAAATGCAAATTATGTTCAAATAACTATTCAAGGTGACGTCATCGCTGTCATGTGGCGTCATCAAACCGATTTTTTGATTTTCAAAAAATTACAAGAAAGGCTACATGCATGCAAAAATTCAGACCTCCATAACACTACGAACAAGTTTTACGACACAATACTTTCGCTTGAACAATAAACACCCCAAAAATGTGACCCCCTGATTTTGAGCCGACAACAATGTTCTCCGAATTCGAGGTGATATTTTCAAACATTACCACAGAAGTTGAGCTTCAACAAATGTGTGTTATTACCCTTGGCAAAGTGTGTGTTATTACCAAAAAACATCTTGGCAAAGAAATCGTATAAAAACAATTCAGTGAGCAGATTTTCAAAAACACTCATAAAATGCCCTTACTACTTCACCTAACTCACGAACAACGTTTGATCGCGTTGCTCAATTTCAAAATGTATAAACTCGAAATTGTTCTGGCTTAGGTCATTACTTCTTCAAAACAAACATCGATGCAAGCTGTAAATTGCATTCAAAAAATAGCACTTTATTGATAATAGCTTAGTCGTCGTCGAACAACAAATAGCTAACTAAATTCGAAGTGCCAGTTTTGCTAACTCTGAACAAAAAATCACGTCAAAATGAAATCAAACAACTATGAAATATTTTACCATCGGTGCTTGTTTCGGTTGTGGTCGATGATGGAGATGACGCAAACGTTGAAGTCGAAATTGAGCTCGGATCGGTTGCTGAATAAAAACACATTCTCAGTTACACATATGCCAGACCATTACAGATACATTCTCCGTTTGAAGTTCAAATACACAAAATCTCATCATTATCAAAAACCAGATGAAATACACACCACACTTGCATATTTGCTCTCAACATACTTTCCGCAGTTGTATTCACTCTAGTAGTTGCCGATGTTGTAGTTGCTTGAGATGTGGAGGATATCGCTGAGACTGCAAAAGTTAATGCAATTCCACAAATCGCTATCCACACTTCTTATAACTAACTCACAAACAACTTTCCATCACGTTGGATGATTAATTTCAATTTGTGTACACTCAAACTTGTTCCAGCTTAGGCTAAAACACAACTTTTCAAATGGCACAACCATTTCCGCATACAATGTGAAATCAATATAGTTCCAGTGAAAATTCAATTTGGTATTCTTTTTCCTCAACATAACGAAGTTGGCAATAATATATAATGAAAATAAAGTCACGATCAATTCACCCTACCAGATACTGTGTTTATCAACGTGTCTACAGATTCGCTGGTTGCTTCCAACTCTGTTCTTGATACAGAACTTGATATTACAGCAGGTGTTGATGCCGTAGTTGTGTTTAGATCGAAACCTATTAACAAAAAAGTCACTGTTGTAAATAGCCGAATGAAATCACAGAATGATCGAAGCTACACCTAAAGTCACGCACAAATCCATTACCAACTCAATTCATTAAATTAATATGTTCTCACCATCGGTGGTTGTTTCGGTTGTGGTCGGTGATGGAGATGAAGTGGAAGTTGATGTCGAAGTGGTGCTTTCTTCGGGTGCTGTATAGAAACACGTGGTTACCAAAATACACGAGAATCTGCGAAGACTGCTTTATTGTTATCCAAAACAACACAAAACTTTATCAATGCCACAAACACCACGAAGTTTAATTCACACTTGCATAACTCCTATCAACATACTTTCAGCAGTTGCATCAGCTCTTGTAGTCGCCGAAGTTGTTGTTGCTTGAGATGTGGAGGAAGTTACTGAAGTTGCAGAAGTTGCTGTGCATAAACAAATTGTATACAATCAACATCGTTTCATCACAATTACTTCACCTCACTCATGAACAACGTTTGATCGCGCTGCTCAATTTCAAAATGTCTACACTCGAAATTGTTCTGGCTTAGGTCATGGCCTTCACAAAACAAAACATCGATGCAAGCTGTAAATTGCATTCAAAAAATAGCACTATATTGATAATAGCTTAGTCGTCGTCGAACAACAAATAGCTAACTAAATTCGAAGTGCCAGTTTTGCTAACTCTGAACAAAAAATCACGTCAAAATGAAATCAAAAACCATTGAAATATTTTACCATTGGTGCTTGTTTCGGTTGTGGTCGATGATGGAGGTGAAACAAAAGTCGATGTCGAAAATGTGCTCTGGTCGGTTGCTGAATAAAAACACATTCTCAGTTACAAATATACCAGACCACTGCAATTACAATATTCATTTGATTTTTAATTAAACAAAACCTCATCATCATCAAAAACCACACGAAATGCATACCACACTTGCATATTTGCTTTCAACATACTTTCCGCAGTTGTATCTACTCTTGTAGTCGCCGATGTTGTAGTTGCTTGAGTTGTGGAGGATATCGTTGAGGCTGAAAATATCAATGCACTTCAACAAATTGTTCTCAGTCAGCATTGGTTCATCACATTTCTTTTAACTAACTCACAAACAACTTTCGATCACGTTGGTTGATTAATTTGTGTACACTCAAACTTGTTCCAGCTTAGGCTAAAACACAACTTCTCAAATGGCACAACCATTTCCGTATACAACATAAATCGATGTAGCTTCACTCAAAACTCATTTTGTCATTCTTTTTTTTAAACTGAAAGTAGATTTTGACAACAATAATTAATGAAAATAAAGTCACGATCAATTCACCCTACCAGATACTGTGTTGATCAACGTGTCTACAGATTCGCTGGTTGCTTCCAACTCTGTTCTTGAGACAGAACTCGATATCGCAGCAGGTGTTGATGCGGTACTTGTGTTTAGATCGAAACCTATTAACAAAAAAGTCACCGTTGTAAATAGCCGAATGAAATCACAGAATGATCGAAGCATCACCTAAAGCAGTGGCGTACGCAGGATTTTGCAATGGGGGGTTCAGTGACGTCACATCATGATGACGCAAAAATATCACAATTAACCTATAGTAGTTCAGAGGTATTAAAATGCATCGGATTGTAGTGTTTCTAGTCTAAGTTATTGCGCGATTGCAGCTACCATGATTAAGCTATATAATGCCATAACGAAGGAAACAATCCAGATATTTCATTCACACTTTTGCTTGATTCTTTGCGCTTCGTTTAAGGAGCGAAAAGGTTTCACAGAAACTCAAGCTGTTATTCCGTGGTTAAAAATTTACTGAAAAAATTTTAGTTGACCTCATTTTTGGGTCATAGGAAGGTTAACTGACTAAAGTAGGCTAGCTTTCGCTTCGCAACGTCACAAACAGGGTGTAGCCGGGAGGGAAAAACAAGTTATTTCTTCCCTCCAAAAAACTCTTGTTTCAAGAACCAACATTGATATAAAAAACGCATATAAACCTTGATACAAACATTTAATATGCACTCATTATGAAAGAGGCCGTATCCAGTATCCCCTGTCTGAAAAAGTGAAGACAGTGAAGCATGAGAACAAACTGCCCTCCCTACCGAAACATTTTTAAACTACAATAAATTACGCGCTAAAAGTATCCCTGATCATGCGATTAAAATCAAAAACAGCGTCGATATTATCTAAGTATTTTTCACCCAAATCACAGCGTCAATATCATCAGATACTCTCAAGCTCATAATCAGGGTGTCTGATAAACGGAGCACTCCAGCTACTGAGACAGTTACGGTGCGTAAAAGCAATTTTGCCACCCCCCCCCCCCCCTTCCCGTGTTCAGCCCCTGCATGGGCTTCTTTAAATCTTTCGTTGGTCTCGTCTTCCTTAGCAGTATCTAAATTTTAATTTTAGCACCTAGGGCAGTGTTAATTTGGATTTTTATGTTTTAATAATTTTTTGATGTCGCTATCGATGCGGAAGGTCTGAGGTTCAATTTCCAGGCCGGTCAAATCGGACACAGAGTAGCCAACGGCTCGCCACCGCTGCGACGTTTCTTTAAAGCTGCGTTATCCAGACGTTAAGCCGCGGGGTCGGGCCCCGCCACTCGTTACCGCGCTGCAGCACCACAGCGAGTTTAATGAAACGAGTACAGTTAAGATTTGGTTTTTTTAAATAATTTTGTGTGCAGCCAAAGTTACTGCAGAGCAGATACACCGTACTTAAAGAAACTCCTGCTTACTAATTGCTTTACAGCAGCATCAATGACAAAATTACAGTTCAAGCAAAACACAACGGAAAAGTTGGAATACCAGTAATGTTGCATCGCATCATAATAAAAGTTTCTCGAAATTTAATTAGGAAGTTGGGCAGCATAGAAAAAAAAAACATGACAGCAATTTCGGCAAGCTCCGCACGAAGAAAAGCCAGTTCGTCTCAAAAAAAAAAAGGATTCAATTTTTCAGCAATCGTCAACGTCAAGCGCAACACATCAGAAAACTTTGACTACCGGTATTATTGTATCACAATGAAAGTTTTTCAAGATTATACCAAGAAGTTGGATAGCACCCAAAAACATGATAATTGATAGCAATTTCGGCAATCTTTGTATGAAAAAAGGCGGATCGTTTCGAAGAGAAAAGTTTTCATTTTTTTTTAGTCGTCAATAGGAAGGTTTTGACCCCTGAAATCCCCCCGTGCGTACGCCACTGAGCTAAAGTCACACACAAATCCATTACCAATTCAATTAAATATATTAATATCATCTCACCATCGGTGGTTCTTTCGGTTGTGGTCGGTGATGGAGATGAAGTGGAAGTTGATGTCGAAGTGGTGCTTTCTTCGGGTGCTGTATAGAAACACGTGGTTACCAAAATACACGAGAATCTGCGAAGACTGCTTTATTGTTATCCAAAACAACACAAAACTTTATCAATGCCACAAACATCACAAAGTTCAATTCACACTTGCGTAACTCCTATCAACATACTTTCAGCAGTTGCATCAGCTCTTGTAGTCGCCGAAGTTGTTGTTGCTTGAGATGTGGAGGAAAATGCTGAAGCTGCAGAAGTTGCTGTGCATAAACAAATTGGATATGATCAACATCGTTTCATCACACTTACTTCACCTAACTCATGAACAACGTTTGATCGCGTTGATCAGTTTCAAAATGTATAAACTCAAAATTGTTCTGGCTTAGATCATTGCTTCTTCAAAACAAACATCGATGCAAGCTGTAAATTGCATTCAAAAAATAGCACTATATTGATAATAGCTTAGTCGTCGTCGAACAACAAATAGCTAACTGAAATCGAAGTGCTAATTTTGCTAACTCTGAACAAAAAATCACGTCAAAATGAAATCAAAAACCATTCAAATATCTTACCATCGGTGTTTGCTTCGGTTGTGGTCGATGATGGAGATGACCCAAACGTTGATGTCGAAATTGTGCTCGGATCGGTTGCTGAATAAAAACACATTCTCAGTTACACATATGCCAGACCATTACAGATACATTCTCCGTTTGAAGTTCAAATACACAAAACCTCACCATTATCAAAAACCACACGAAATACACACCACACTTGCATATTTGCTTTCAACATACTTTCCACAGTTGTATCCACTCTAGTAATTGCCGATGTTGTAGTTGCTTGGGATGTGGAGGATATCGCTGAGACTGCAAAAGTTAATACAATTCCACAAATCGCTATCCACACTTCTTATAACTAACTCACAAACAACTTTCGATCACGTTGGATGATTAATTTCATTTTGTGTACACTCAAACTTGTTCCAGCTTAGGCTAAAACACAACTTCTCAAATGGCACAACCATTACCGGATATAATGTGAAATCAATATAGTTCCAGTGAAATAACAATTTGGTATTCTTTTTCCTCAACATAATGTAAATGGCAAAAATATATAACGAAAATAAAGTCACAAATAATTCACCCTACCAGATACTGTGTTGATCAACGTGTCTACAGATTCGCTGGTTGCTTCCAACTCTGTTCTTGAGACAGAACTCGATATTGCAGCAGGTGTTGATGCGGTACTTGTGTTTACTTCGAAATCTATTAACAAAAAAGTCACTGTTGTAAATAGCCGAATGAAATCACAGAATGATCAAAGTACCACCTAAAGTCACACACAAATGCATTACCACATCAATTAAATAATTTGATATGATCTCACCATCGGTGGTTGTTTCGGTTGTGGTCGGTGATGGAGATGAAGTGGAAGTTGATGTCGAAGTGGTGCTTTCTTCGGGTGCTGTATAGAAACACGTGGTTACCAAAATACACGAGAATCTGCGAAGACTGCTTTATTGTTATCCAAAACAACACAAAACTTTATCAATGCCACAAACACCACGAAGTTTAATTCACACTTGCATAACTCCTATCAACATACTTTCAGCAGTTGCATCAGCTCTTGTAGTCGCCGAAGTTGTTGTTACTCGAGATGAGGAGGAAAATCCTGAAGTTGCAGAAGTTGCTGCGCAAAAACAAATTTTGTATGATCAACATCGTTTCATCACAATTACTTCACCTCAGTCATGGACAACGTTTGATCGCGCTGCTCAATTTCAAAATGTCTACATTCGAAAATGTTCTGGCTTAGGTCATGGCCTGCACAAAACAAAACATCGATGCAAGCTGTAAATTGCGTTCGAAGAATAACACTACATTAATAATAGCTTAGTCGTCGTCGAACAACAAATAGCTAACTAAATTCGAAGTGCCAGTTTTGCTAACTCTGAACAAAAAATCACGTCAAAATGAAATCAAAAACCATTGAAATATTTTACCATCGGTGCTTGCTTCGGTTGTGGTCGATGATGAAGGTGAAACAAAAGCCGATGTCGAAAATGTGCTCTGATCGGTTGCTAAATAAAAACATATTCTTAGTTACAAATATACCAGACCACTGCAATTACAATATTCATTTGATTTTTAAATAAACAAAACCTCATCATCATCAAAAACCACACGAAATACACACCACACTTGCATATTTGCTCTCAACATACTTTCCGCAGTTGTATCTACTCTTGTAGTTGCCGATGTTGTAGTTGCTTGAGTTGTGGAGGATATCGTTGAGGCTGCAAATATCAATGCACTTCAACAAATTGTTCTCAGTCAGCATTGGTTTATCACATTTCTTTTAACTAACTCACAAACAACTTTCGATCACGTTGGTTGATTAATTTGTGTACACTCAAACTTGTTCCAGCTTAAGCTAAAACGCAACTTCTCAAATGGCACAACCATTTCCGGATACATTACAAATCAATTAACCGGTGGCTTCACCCAAAACTCATTCTGTCATTCCATTTCATAAACTCAAAGTGGATTTTGACAATAATAATTAATGAAAATAAAGTCACGAAATATTGACCCTACTAGATGCTGTGTTGATCAACGTGTCTACAGATTCGCTGGTTGCTTCCAACTCTGTTCTTGAGACAGAACTCGATATTGCAGCAGGTGTTGATGCGGTACTTGTGTTTAGATCGAAACCTATTAACAAAAAAGTCACCGTTGTAAATAGCCGAATAAAATCACAGAATGATCGAAGCATCACCTAAAGTCACACACAAATGCATTACCAATTCCTATGATTCATTTATTATGATCTCACCATCGGTGGTTGTTTCGGTTGTGGTCGGTGATGGAGATGAAGTGGAAGTTGATATCGAAGTGGTGCTTTCTTCTGGTGCTGTATAGAAACACGTGGTTACCAAAATACACGAGAATCTGCGAAGACTGCTTTATTGTTATCCAAAACAACACAAAACTTTATCAATGCCACAAACATCACAAAGTTCAATTCACACTTGCATAACTCCTATCAACATACTTTCAGCAGTTGCATCAGCTCTTGTAGTCGCCGAAGTTGTTGTTGCTTGAGATGTGGAGGAAAATGCTGAAGCTGCAGAAGTTGCTGTGCACAAACAAATTGCATATAATCAACATCGGTTCATGACTTTTGGCTTAGGTTGTTTACACTTAATTATGAATATTGCTGCTCATTTTCAAGTTGCGTAAACTCAAAATTGTTCATGTTTAGGGCTGAAAAATTCTTCAAGAAGGAAAGTTTGCGCTGCATGCTGGTAGATGAGTTTAAAGAAAAAAACGATCTTAATTTTCCTTTTTAGTCAAGGACATGGTATGGTGGTAGCACGAGCATTTTGCAGACACTATGTGACGGGCTCGATTTCCGGCTGGAGCCGATCGTATTTGGCAAGTACACCAGGACGCTGCTGACTCATTTTGTAGTTTCTTTCAAATACTGTTGAATTTTCCGTTTATCAATTTGAAATGTGAACATTTCCCAAGTTTAACCGCCAGGCCTACTCCTAATCTTGTGCCGGTAGCTAAATGTTGATAATATGAAATATCAAGCTGAACTTCTCAAATGGCACAACCATTTCCGGATGCAACATAAATCGATGTAGCTCCTTTCAAAACTCATTTTGGCATTGTTTTTCTTAATCTCAAAGTGGATTTTGTCAATAATAATTAATGAAAATAAAGTCACGATCAATTCACCCTACCAGATACTGTGTTGATCAACGTGTCTACAGATTCGCTGGTTGCTTCCAACTCTGTTCTTGAGACAGAACTCGATATTGCAGCAGGTGTTGATGCGGTACTAGTGTTTAGATCGAAACCTATTAACAAAAAGGTCACGGTTGCAAATAGCCGAATGAAATGACACAATGATTCAAGCATCATCTAAAGTCACACACAAATCCATTACCACATCAAATGATTAATTTAATATGTTCTCACCATCGGTGGTTGTTTCGGTTGTGGTCGGTGATGGAGATGAAGTGGAAGTTGATGTCGAAGTGGTGCTTTCTTCGGGTGCTGTATAGAAACACGTGGTTACCAAAATACACGAGAATCTGCGAAGACTGCTTTATTGTTATCCAAAACAACACAAAACTTTATCAATGCCACAAACATCACGAAGTTCAATTCACACTTGCATAATTCCCATCGACATACTTTCAGCAGTTGCACCAGCTCTTGTAGTCGCCGAAGTTGTTGTTGCTTGAGATGTGGAGGAAAATCCTGAAGCTGCAGAAGTTGTTGTGCGTAAACAAATTGTATACAATCAACATCGTTTCATCACACTTACTTCACCTAACTCACGAACAACGTTTGATCGCGTTGATCAATTTCAAAATGTCTACACTCGAAATTGTTCTGGCTTAGGTCATTGCTTTTTCAAAACAAACCATCAATGCAAGCTGTAAATTGCATTCAAAAAATAGCACTATATTGATAATAGCTTAGTCGTCGTCGAACAACAAATAGCTAACTAAATTCGAAGTGCCAGTTTTGCTAACTCTGAACAAAAAATCACGTCAAAATGAAATCAAAAACCATTGAGTATTTTTACCATCGGTGTTTGATTCGGTTGTGGTCGATGATGGAGGTGAAACAAAAGCCGATGTCGAAATTGTGCTCTGATCGGTTGCTAAATAAAAACACGTTCTCAGTTACAAATATACCAGACCACTGCAATCACAATATTCATTTGATTTTTAAATAAACAAAACCTGATCATCATCAAAAACCACACGAAATACACACCACACTTGCATATTTGCTCTCAACATACTTTCAGCAGTTGCATCTGCTCTTGCAGTTGCCAATGTTGTAGTTGCTTGATATGTGGAGGATATCGTTGAGGCTGCAAATAACAATGCACTTCAACAAATTGTTCTCAGTCAGCATTGGTTCATCACATTTCTTTTAACTAACTCACAAACAACTTTCGATCACGTTGGTTGATTAATTTCATTTTGTGTACACTCAAACTTGTTCCAGCTTAGGCTAAAACACAACTTCTCAAATGGCACAACCATTTCCGGATACAACATAAATCGATGTAGCTTCACTCAAAACTCATTTTGTCATTCTTTTTCTTAAACTCAAAGTGGATTTTGACAATAATAATTAATGAAAATAAAGTCACGATCAATTCACCCTACCAGATACTGTGTTGATCAACGTGTCTACAGATTCGCTGGTTGCTTCCAACTCTGTTCTTGAGACAGAACTCGATATTGCAGCAGGTGTTGATGCGGTACTTGTGTTTAGATCGAAACCTATTAACAAAAAAGTCACCGCTGTAAATAGCCGAATGAAATCACAGAATGATCGAAGCATCACTTAAAGTCACACACAAATCCATTACCAATTCCTATGATTCATTTATTATGATCTCACCATCGGTGGTTGTTTCGGTTGTGGTCGGTGATGGAGATGAAGTGGAAGTTGATATCGAAGTGGTGCTTTCTTCTGGTGCTGTATAGAAACACGTGGTTACCAAAATACACGAGAATCTGCGAAGACTGCTTTATTGTTATCCAAAACAACACAAAACTTTATCAATGCCACAAACATCACGAAGTTCAATTCACACTTGCATAACTCCTATCAACATACTTTCAGCAGTTGCATCAGCTCTTGTAGTCGCCGAAGTTGTTGTTGCTTGAGATGTGGAGGAAAATCCTGAAGCTGCAGAAGTTGCTGTGCACAAACAAATTGCATATAATCAACATCGGTTCATGACTTTTGGCTTAGGTTGTTTACACTTAATTATGAATATTGTTGCTCATTTTCAAGTTGCGTAAACTCAAAATTGTTCATGTTTAGGGCTGAAAAATTCTTCAAGAAGGAAAGTTTGCGCTGCATGCTGGTAGATGAGTTTAAAGAAAAAAACGATCTTAATTTTCCTTTTTAGTCAAGGACATGGTATGGTGGTAGCGCGAGCATTTTGCAGACACTATGTGACGGGCTCGATTTCCGGCTGGAGCCGATCGTATTTGGCAAGTACACCAGGACGCTGCTGACTCACTTTGTAGTTTCTTTCAAATACTGTTGAATTTTCCGTTTATCAATTTGAAATGTGAACATTTCCCAAGTTTAACCGCCAGGCCTACTCCTAATCTTGTGCCGGTAGCTAAATGTTGATAATATGAAATATCAAGCTGAACTTCTCAAATGGCACAACCATTTCCGGATGCAACATAAATCGATGTAGCTCCTTTCAAAACTCATTTTGGCATTGTTTTTCTTAATCTCAAAGTGGATTTTGTCAATAATAATTAATGAAAATAAAGTCACGATCAATTCACCCTACCAGATACTGTGTTGATCAACGTGTCTACAGATTCGCTGGTTGCTTCCAACTCTGTTCTTGAGACAGAACTCGATATTGCAGCAGGTGTTGATGCGGTACTTGTGTTTAGATCGAAACCTATTAACAAAAAGGTCACGGTTGCAAATAGCCGAATGAAATGACACAATGATTCAATCATCATGTAAAGTCACACACAAATCCATTACCACATCAAATGATTAATTTAATATGTTCTCACCATCGGTAGTTGTTTCGGTTGTGGTCGGTGATGGAGATGAAGTGGAAGTTGATGTCGAAGTGGTGCTTTCTTCGGGTGCTGTATAGAAACACGTGGTTACCAAAATACACGAGAATCTGCGAAGACTGCTTTATTGTTATCCAAAACAACACAAAACTTTATCAATGCCACAAACATCACGAAGTTCAATTCACACTTGCATAATTCCCATCGACATACTTTCAGCAGTTGCATCAGCTCTTGTAGTCGCCGAAGTTGTTGTTGCTTGAGATGTGGAGGAAAATCCTGAAGCTGCAAAAGTTGTTGTGCGTAAACAAATTGTGTACAATCAACATCGTTTCATCACACTTACTTCACCTAACTCACGAACAACGTTTGATCGCGTTGATCAATTTCAAAATGTCTACACTCGAAATTGTTCTGGCTTAGGTCATTGCTTTTTCAAAACAAAACATCAATGCAAGCTGTAAATTGCATTCAAAAAATAGCACTATATTGATAATAGCTTAGTCGTCGTCGAACAACAAATAGCTAACTAAATTCGAAGTGCCAGTTTTGCTAACTCTGAACAAAAAATCACGTCAAAATGAAATCAAAAACCATTGAGTATTTTTACCATCGGTGTTTGATTCGGTTGTGGTCGATGATGGAGGTGAAACAAAAGTCGATGTCGAAATTGTGCTCTGATCGGTTGCTAAATAAAAACACATTCTCAGTTACAAATATACCAGACCACTGCAATTACAATATTCATTTGATTTTTAAATAAACAAAACCTGATCATTATCAATAACCACACGAATTATGCACCACACTTGCATATTTGCTCTCAACATACTTTCCGCAGTTGTATCTGCTCTTGCAGTTGCCGATGTTGTAGTTGCTTGAGATGTGGAGGATATCGTTGAGGCTGCAAATAACAATGCACTTCAACAAATTGTTCTCAGTCAGCATTGGTTCATCACATTTCTTTTAACTAACTCACAAACAACTTTCGATCACGTTGGTTGATTAATTTCATTTTGTGTACTTTAGTAAATTAGTTCTAGCTTAGGCTAAAACACAACTTCTCAAATGGCACAACCATTTCCGGATACAACATAAATCGATGTAGCTTCACTCAAAACTCATTTTGTCATTCTTTTTCTTAAACTCAAAGTGGATTTTGACAATAATAATTAATGAAAATAAAGTCACGATCAATTCACCCTACCAGATACTGTGTTGATCAACGTGTCTACAGAATCGCTGGTTGCTTCCAACTCTGTTCTTGAGACAGAACTCGATATTGCAGCAGGTGTTGATGCGGTACTTGTGTTTAGATCGAAACCTATTAACAAAAAAGTCACCGTTGTAAATAGCCGAATAAAATCACAGAATGATCGAAGCATCACCTAAAGTCACACACAAATGCATTACCAATTCCTATGATTCATTTATTATGATCTCACCATCGGTGGTTGTTTCGGTTGTGGTCGGTGATGGAGATGAAGTGGAAGTTGATATCGAAGTGGTGCTTTCTTCTGGTGCTGTATAGAAACACGTGGTTACCAAAATACACGAGAATCTGCGAAGACTGCTTTATTGTTATCCAAAACAACACAAAACTTTATCAATGCCACAAACATCACAAAGTTCAATTCACACTTGCATAACTCCTATCAACATACTTTCAGCAGTTGCATCAGCTCTTGTAGTCGCCGAAGTTGTTGTTGCTTGAGATGTGGAGGAAAATCCTGAAGCTGCAGAAGTTGCTGTGCATAAACAAATTGAATATAATCAACATTGGTTCATGACTTTTGGCTTAGGTTGTTTACACTTAATTATGAATATTGTTGCTCATTTTCAAGTTGCGTAAACTCAAAATTGTTCATGTTTAGGGCTGAAAAATTCTTCAAGAAGGAAAGTTTGCGCTGCATGCTGGTAGATGAGTTTAAAGAAAAAAACGATCTTAATTTTCCTTTTTAGTCAAGGACATGGTATGGTGGTAGCGCGAGCATTTTGCAGACACTATGTGACGGGCTCGATTTCCGGCTGGAGCCGATCGTATTTGGCAAGTACACCAGGACGCTGCTGACTCACTTTGTAGTTTCTTTCAAATACTGTTGAATTTTCCGTTTATCAATTTGAAATGTGAACATTTCCCAAGTTTAACCGCCAGGCCTACTCCTAATCTTGTGCCGGTAGCTAAATGTTGATAATATGAAATATCAAGCTGAACTTCTCAAATGGCACAACCATTTCCGGATGCAACATAAATCGATGTAGCTCCTTTCAAAACTCATTTTGGCATTGTTTTTCTTAATCTCAAAGTGGATTTTGTCAATAATAATTAATGAAAATAAAGTCACGATCAATTCACCCTACCAGATACTGTGTTGATCAACGTGTCTACAGATTCGCTGGTTGCTTCCAACTCTGTTCTTGAGACAGAACTCGATATTGCAGCAGGTGTTGATGCGGTACTTGTGTTTAGATCGAAACCTATTAACAAAAAGGTCACGGTTGCAAATAGCCGAATGAAATGACACAATGATTCAATCATCATGTAAAGTCACACACAAATCCATTACCACATCAAATGATTAATTTAATATGTTCTCACCATCGGTAGTTGTTTCGGTTGTGGTCGGTGATGGAGATGAAGTGGAAGTTGATGTCGAAGTGGTGCTTTCTTCGGGTGCTGTATAGAAACACGTGGTTACCAAAATACACGAGAATCTGCGAAGACTGCTTTATTGTTATCCAAAACAACACAAAACTTTATCAATGCCACAAACATCACGAAGTTCAATTCACACTTGCATAATTCCCATCGACATACTTTCAGCAGTTGCATCAGCTCTTGTAGTCGCCGAAGTTGTTGTTGCTTGAGATGTGGAGGAAAATCCTGAAGCTGCAGAAGTTGTTGTGCGTAAACAAATTGTATACAATCAACATCGTTTCATCACACTTACTTCACCTAACTCACGAACAACGTTTGATCGCGTTGATCAATTTCAAAATGTCTACACTCGAAATTGTTCTGGCTTAGGTCATTGCTTTTTCAAAACAAACCATCAATGCAAGCTGTAAATTGCATTCAAAAAATAGCACTATATTGATAATAGCTTAGTCGTCGTCGAACAACAAATAGCTAACTAAATTCGAAGTGCCAGTTTTGCTAACTCTGAACAAAAAATCACGTCAAAATGAAATCAAAAACCATTGAGTATTTTTACCATCGGTGTTTGATTCGGTTGTGGTCGATGATGGAGGTGAAACAAAAGCCGATGTCGAAATTGTGCTCTGATCGGTTGCTAAATAAAAACACGTTCTCAGTTACAAATATACCAGACCACTGCAATTACAATATTCATTTGATTTTTAAATAAACAAAACCTGATCATCATCAAAAACCACACGAAATACACACCACACTTGCATATTTGCTCTCAACATACTTTCAGCAGTTGCATCTGCTCTTGCAGTTGCCAATGTTGTAGTTGCTTGATATGTGGAGGATATCGTTGAGGCTGCAAATAACAATGCACTTCAACAAATTGTTCTCAGTCAGCATTGGTTCATCACATTTCTTTTAACTAACTCACAAACAACTTTCGATCACGTTGGTTGATTAATTTCATTTTGTGTACTTTAGTAAATTAGTTCTAGCTTAGGCTAAAACACAACTTCTCAAATGGCACAACCATTTCCGGATACAACATAAATCGATGTAGCTTCACTCAAAACTCATTTTGTCATTCTTTTTCTTAAACTCAAAGTGGATTTTGACAATAATAATTAATGAAAATAAAGTCACGATCAATTCACCCTACCAGATACTGTGTTGATCAACGTGTCTACAGATTCGCTGGTTGCTTCCAACTCTGTTCTTGAGACAGAACTCGATATTGCAGCAGGTGTTGATGCGGTACTTGTGTTTAGATCGAAACCTATTAACAAAAAAGTCACCGTTGTAAATAGCCGAATGAAATCACAGAATGATCGAAGCATCACCTAAAGTCACACACAAATGCATTACCAATTCCTATGATTCATTTATTATGATCTCACCATCGGTGGTTGTTTCGGTTGTGGTCGGTGATGGAGATGAAGTGGAAGTTGATATCGAAGTGGTGCTTTCTTCTGGTGCTGTATAGAAACACGTGGTTACCAAAATACACGAGAATCTGCGAAGACTGCTTTATTGTTATCCAAAACAACACAAAACTTTATCAATGCCACAAACATCACGAAGTTCAATTCACACTTGCATAACTCCTATCAACATACTTTCAGCAGTTGCATCAGCTCTTGTAGTCGCCGAAGTTGTTGTTGCTTGAGATGTGGAGGAAAATCCTGAAGCTGCAGAAGTTGCTGTGCACAAACAAATTGCATATAATCAACATCGGTTCATGACTTTTGGCTTAGGTTGTTTACACTTAATTATGAATATTGTTGCTCATTTTCAAGTTGCGTAAACTCAAAATTGTTCATGTTTAGGGCTGAAAAATTCTTCAAGAAGGAAAGTTTGCGCTGCATGCTGGTAGATGAGTTTAAAGAAAAAAACGATCTTAATTTTCCTTTTTAGTCAAGGACATGGTATGGTGGTAGCGCGAGCATTTTGCAGACACTATGTGACGGGCTCGATTTCCGGCTGGAGCCGATCGTATTTGGCAAGTACACCAGGACGCTGCTGACTCACTTTGTAGTTTCTTTCAAATACTGTTGAATTTTCCGTTTATCAATTTGAAATGTGAACATTTCCCAAGTTTAACCGCCAGGCCTACTCCTAATCTTGTGCCGGTAGCTAAATGTTGATAATATGAAATATCAAGCTGAACTTCTCAAATGGCACAACCATTTCCGGATGCAACATAAATCGATGTAGCTCCTTTCAAAACTCATTTTGGCATTGTTTTTCTTAATCTCAAAGTGGATTTTGTCAATAATAATTAATGAAAATAAAGTCACGATCAATTCACCCTACCAGATACTGTGTTGATCAACGTGTCTACAGATTCGCTGGTTGCTTCCAACTCTGTTCTTGAGACAGAACTCGATATTGCAGCAGGTGTTGATGCGGTACTTGTGTTTAGATCGAAACCTATTAACAAAAAGGTCACGGTTGCAAATAGCCGAATGAAATGACACAATGATTCAATCATCATGTAAAGTCACACACAAATCCATTACCACATCAAATGATTAATTTAATATGTTCTCACCATCGGTAGTTGTTTTGGTTGTGGTCGGTGATGGAGATGAAGTGGAAGTTGATGTCGAAGTGGTGCTTTCTTCGGGTGCTGTATAGAAACACGTGGTTACCAAAATACACGAGAATCTGCGAATACTGCTTTATTGTTATCCAAAACAACACAAAACTTTATCAATGCCACAAACATCACGAAGTTCAATTCACACTTGCATAATTCCCATCGACATACTTTCAGCAGTTGCATCAGCTCTTGTAGTCGCCGAAGTTGTTGTTGCTTGAGATGTGGAGGAAAATCCTGAAGCTGCAGAAGTTGTTGTGCGTAAGCAATCTGCATACAATCAACATCGTTTCATCACAATTACTTCACCTAACTCACGAACAACGTTTGATCGCGTTGATCAATTTCAAAATGTCTACACTCGAAATTGTTCTGGCTTAGGTCATTGCTTTTTCAAAACAAACCATCAATGCAAGCTGTAAATTGCATTCAAAAAAATAGCACTATATTGATAATAGCTTAGTCGTCGTCGAACAACAAATAGCTAACTAAATTCGAAGTGCCAGTTTTGCTAACTCTGAACAAAAAATCACGTCAAAATGAAATCAAAAACCATTGAGTATTTTTACCATCGGTGTTTGATTCGGTTGTGGTCGATGATGGAGGTGAAACAAAAGTCGATGTCGAAATTGTGCTCTGATCGGTTGCTAAATAAAAACACGTTCTCAGTTACAAATATACCAGACCACTGCAATCACAATCTTCATTTGATTTTTAAATAAACAAAACCTGATCATCATCAAAAACCACACGAAATACACACCACACTTGCATATTTGCTCTCAACATACTTTCAGCAGTTGCATCTGTTCTTGCAGTTGCCAATGTTGTAGTTGCTTGATATGTGGAGGATATCGTTGAGGCTGCAAATAACAATGCACTTCAACAAATTGTTCTCAGTCAGCATTGGTTCATCACATTTCTTTTAACTAACTCACAAACAACTTTCGATCACGTTGGTTGATTAATTTCATTTTGTGTACTTTAGTAAATTAGTTCTAGCTTAGGCTAAAACACAACTTCTCAAATGGCACAACCATTTCCGGATACAACATAAATCGATGTAGCTTCACTCAAAACTCATTTTGTCATTCTTTTTCTTAAACTCAAAGTGGATTTTGACAATAATAATTAATGAAAATAAAGTCACGATCAATTCACCCTACCAGATACTGTGTTGATCAACGTGTCTACAGATTCGCTGGTTGCTTCCAACTCTGTTCTTGAGACAGAACTCGATATTGCAGCAGGTGTTGATGCGGTACTTGTGTTTAGATCGAAACCTATTAACAAAAAAGTCACCGTTGTAAATAGCCGAATGAAATCACAGAATGATCGAAGCATCACCTAAAGTCACACACAAATGCATTACCAATTCCTATGATTCATTTATTATGATCTCACCATCGGTGGTTGTTTCGGTTGTGGTCGGTGATGGAGATGAAGTGGAAGTTGATATCGAAGTGGTGCTTTCTTCTGGTGCTGTATAGAAACACGTGGTTACCAAAATACACGAGAATCTGCGAAGACTGCTTTATTGTTATCCAAAACAACACAAAACTTTATCAATGCCACAAACATCACGAAGTTCAATTCACACTTGCATAACTCCTATCAACATACTTTCAGCAGTTGCATCAGCTCTTGTAGTCGCCGAAGTTGTTGTTGCTTGAGATGTGGAGGAAAATCCTGAAGCTGCAGAAGTTGCTGTGCATAAACAAATTGCATATAATCAACATCGGTTCATGACTTTTGGCTTAGGTTGTTTACACTTAATTATGAATATTGTTGCTCATTTTCAAGTTGCGTAAACTCAAAATTGTTCATGTTTAGGGCTGAAAAATTCTTCAAGAAGGAAAGTTTGCGCTGCATGCTGGTAGATGAGTTTAAAGAAAAAAACGATCTTAATTTTCCTTTTTAGTCAAGGACATGGTATGGTGGTAGCGCGAGCATTTTGCAGACACTATGTGACGGGCTCGATTTCCGGCTGGAGCCGATCGTATTTGGCAAGTACACCAGGACGCTGCTGACTCACTTTGTAGTTTCTTTCAAATACTGTTGAATTTTCCGTTTATCAATTTGAAATGTGAACATTTCCCAAGTTTAACCGCCAGGCCTACTCCTAATCTTGTGCCGGTAGCTAAATGTTGATAATATGAAATATCAAGCTGAACTTCTCAAATGGCACAACCATTTCCGGATGCAACATAAATCGATGTAGCTCCTTTCAAAACTCATTTTGGCATTGTTTTTCTTAATCTCAAAGTGGATTTTGTCAATAATAATTAATGAAAATAAAGTCACGATCAATTCACCCTACCAGATACTGTGTTGATCAACGTGTCTACAGATTCGCTGGTTGCTTCCAACTCTGTTCTTGAGACAGAACTCGATATTGCAGCAGGTGTTGATGCGGTACTAGTGTTTAGATCGAAACTTATTAACAAAAAGGTCACGGTTGCAAATAGCCGAATGAAATGACACAATGATTCAATCATCATGTAAAGTCACACACAAATCCATTACCACATCAAATGATTAATTTAATATGTTCTCACCATCGGTAGTTGTTTCGGTTGTGGTCGGTGATGGAGATGAAGTGGAAGTTGATGTCGAAGTGGTGCTTTCTTCGGGTGCTGTATAGAAACACGTGGTTACCAAAATACACGAGAATCTGCGAATACTGCTTTATTGTTATCCAAAACAACACAAAACTTTATCAATGCCACAAACATCACGAAGTTCAATTCACACTTGCATAATTCCCATCGACATACTTTCAGCAGTTGCATCAGCTCTTGTAGTCGCCGAAGTTGTTGTTGCTTGAGATGTGGAGGAAAATCCTGAAGCTGCAGAAGTTGTTGTGCGTAAACAAATTGTGTACAATCAACATCGTTTCATCACACTTACTTCACCTAACTCACGAACAACGTTTGATCGCGTTGATCAATTTCAAAATGTCTACACTCGAAATTGTTCTGGCTTAGGTCATTGCTTTTTCAAAACAAACCATCAATGCAAGCTGTAAATTGCATTCAAAAAATAGCACTATATTGATAATAGCTTAGTCGTCGTCGAACAACAAATAGCTAACTAAATTCGAAGTGCCAGTTTTGCTAACTCTGAACAAAAAATCACGTCAAAATGAAATCAAAAACCATTGAGTATTTTTACCATCGGTGTTTGATTCGGTTGTGGTCGATGATGGAGGTGAAACAAAAGTCGATGTCGAAATTGTGCTCTGATCGGTTGCTAAATAAAAACACATTCTCAGTTACAAATATACCAGACCACTGCAATTACAATATTCATTTGATTTTTAATTAAACAAAACCTGATCATTATCAATAACCACACGAATTATGCACCACACTTGCATATTTGCTCTCAACATACTTTCCGCAGTTGTATCTGCTCTTGCAGTTGCCGATGTTGTAGTTGCTTGAGATGTGGAGGATATCGTTGAGGCTGCAAATATCAATGCACTTCAACAAATTGTTCTCAGTCAGCATTGGTTCATCACATTTCTTTTAACTAACTCACAAACAACTTTCGATCACGTTGGTTGATTAATTTCAATTTGTGTACACTCAAACTTGTTCCAGCTTAGGCTAAAACACAACTTCTCAAATGGCACAACCATTTCCGGATACAACATAAATCGATGTAGCTTCACTCAAAACTCATTTTGTCATTCTTTTTCTTAAACTCAAAGTGGATTTTGACAATAATAATTAATGAAAATAAAGTCACGATCAATTCACCCTACCAGATACTGTGTTGATCAACGTGTCTACAGAATCGCTGGTTGCTTCCAACTCTGTTCTTGAGACAGAACTCGATATCGCAGCAGGTGTTGATGCGGTACTTGTGTTTAGATCGAAACCTATTAACAAAAAGGTCACCGTTGTAAATAGCCGAATGAAATCACAGAATGATCGAAGCATCATCTAAAGTCACACACAAATCCATTGCCAATTTAATTAATATATTTGTATTGATCTCACCATCGGTGGTTGTTTCGGTTGTGATCGGTGATGGAGATGAAGTGGAAGTTGATGTCGAAGTGGTGCTTTCTTCTGGTGCTGTATAGAAACACGTGGTTACCAAAATACACGAGAATCTGCGAAGACTGCTTTATTGTTATCCAAAACAACACAAAACTTTATCAATGCCACAAACATCACGAAGTTCAATTCACACTTGCATAACTCCTATCAACATACTTTCAGCAGTTGCATCAGCTCTTGTAGTCGCCGAAGTTGTTGTTGCTTGAGATGTGGAGGAAAATGCTGAAGCTGCAGAAGTTGCTGTGCATAAACAAATTGAATATAATCAACATCGGTTCATGACTTTTGCCTTAGGATGTTTACATTTAATTATGAATATTGTTGCTCATTTTCAAGTTGCGTAAACTCAAAATTGTTCATGTTTAGGGCTGATAAATTCTTCAAGAAGGAAAGTTTGCGCTGCATGTTGGTAGATGAGTTTAAAGAAAAAAACGATCTTAATTTTCCTTTTTAGTCAAGGACATGGTATGGTGGTAGCGCGAGCATTTTGCAGACACTATGTGACGGGCTCGATTTCCGGCTGGAGCCGATCGTATTTGGCACGTACACCAGGACGCTGCTGACTCATTTTGTAGTTTCTTTCAAATTCTGTTGAATTTTCCGTTTATCAATTTGAAATGTGAACATTTCCCAAGTTTAACCGCCAGGCCTACTCCTAATCTTGTGCCGGTAGCTAAATGTTGATAATATGAAATATCAAGCTGAACTTCTCAAATGGCACAACCATTTCCGGATACATTATAAGCCGATGTAGCTCCACTCAAAACTCATTTTGTCATTCTTTTTCTTAAACTCAAAGTGGATTTTGTCAATAATAATTAATGAAAATAAAGTCACGATCAATTCACCCTACCAAATACTGTGTTGATCAACGTGTCTACAGATTCGCTGGTTGCTTCCAACTCTGTTCTTGAGACAGAACTCGATATCGCAGCAGGTGTTGATGCGGTACTTGTGTTTAGATCGAAACCTATTAACAAAAAAGTCACCGTTGTAAATAGCCGAATGAAATGACACAATGATTCAATCATCATGTAAAGTCACACACAAATCCATTACCAATTCAATTATTATATTTAATATGTTCTCACCATCGGTGGTTGTTTCGGTTGTGGTCGGTGATGGAGATGAAGTGGAAGTTGATGTCGAAGTGGTGCTTTCTTCGGGTGCTGTATAGAAACACGTGGTTACCAAAATACACGAGAATCTGCGAAGACTGCTTTATTGTTATCCAAAACAACACAAAACTTTATCAATGCCACAAACATCACGAAGTTCAATTCACACTTGCATAACTCCTATCAACATACTTTCAGCAGTTGCATCAGCTCTTGTAGTCGCCGAAGTTGTTGTTGCTTGAGATGTGGAGGAAAATCCTGAAGCTGCAGAAGTTGTTGTGCATAAGCAATCTGCATACAATCAACATCGTTTCATCACACTTACTTCACCTAACTCACGAACAACGTTTGATCGCGTTGATCAATTTCAAAATGTCTACACTCGAAATTGTTCTGGCTTAGGTCATTGCTTTTTCAAAACAAAACATCAATGCAAGCTGTAAATTGCATTCAAAAAATAGCACTATATTGATAATAGCTTAGTCGTCGTCGAACAACAAATAGCTAACTAAATTCGAAGTGCCAGTTTTGCTAACTCTGAACAAAAAATCACGTCAAAATGAAATCAAAAACCATTGAGTATTTTTACCATCGGTGTTTGATTCGGTTGTGGTCGATGATGGAGGTGAAACAAAAGTCGATGTCGAAATTGTGCTCTGATCGGTTGCTAAATAAAAACACATTCTCAGTTACAAATATACCAGACCACTGCAATTACAATATTCATTTGATTTTTAATTAAACAAAACCTGATCATCATCAATAACCACACGAATTATGCACCACACTTGCATATTTGCTCTCAACATACTTTCAGCAGTTGTATCTGCTCTTGCAGTTGCCAATGTTGTAGTTGCTTGATATGTGGAGGATATCGTTGAGGCTGCAAATATCAATGCACTTCAACAAATTGTTCTCAGTCAGCATTGGTTCATCACATTTCTTTTAACTAACTCACAAACAACTTTCGATCACGTTGGTTGATTAATTTCATTTTGTGTACTTTAGTAAATTAGTTCTAGCTTAGGCTAAAACACAACTTCTCACATGGCACAACCATTTCCGGATACAACATAAATCGATGTAGCTTCACTCAAAACTCATTTTGTCATTCTTTTTCTTAAACTCAAAGTGGATTTTGACAATAATAATTAATGAAAATAAAGTCACGATCAATTCACCCTACCAGATACTGTGTTGATCAACGTGTCTACAGATTCGCTGGTTGCTTCCAACTCTGTTCTTGAGACAGAACTCGATATTGCAGCAGGTGTTGATGCGGTACTTGTGTTTAGATCGAAACCTATTAACAAAAAGGTCACGGTTGTAAATAGCCGAATGAAATCACAGAATGATCGAAGCATCATCTAAAGTCACACACAAATCCATTACCAATTCCATTGATTTATTTATTATGATCTCACCATCGGTGGTTGTTTCGGTTGTGGTCGGTGATGGAGATGAAGTGGAAGTTGATGTCGAAGTGGTGCTTTCTTCGGGTGCTGTATAGAAACACGTGGTTACCAAAATACACGAGAATCTGCGAAGACTGCTTTATTGTTATCCAAAACTACACAAAACTTTATCAATGCCACAAAGAACACGAAGTTCAATTCACACTTGCATAACTCCTATCAACATACTTTCAGCAGTTGCATCAGCTCTTGTAGTCGCCGAAGTTGTTGTTGCTTGAGATGTGGAGGAAAATCCTGAAGCTGCAGAAGTTGCTGTGCATAAACAAATTGCATATAATCAACATCGGTTCATGACTTTTGCCTTAGGATGTTTACATTTAATTATGAATATTGTTGTTCATTTTCAAGTTGCGTAAACTCAAAATTGTTCATGTTTAGGGCTGAAAAATTCTTCAAGAAGGAAAGTTTGCGCTGCATGTTGGTAGATGAGTTTAAAGAAAAAAACGATCTTAATTTTCCTTTTTAGTCAAGGACATGGTATGGTGGTAGCGCGAGCATTTTGCAGACACTATGTGACGGGTTCGATTTCCGGCTGGAGCCGATCGTATTTGGCAAGTACACCAGGACGCTGCTGACTCACTTTGTAGTTTCTTTCAAATATTGTTCAATTTTCCGTTTATCAATTTGAAAAGTGAACATTTCCCAAGTTTAACCGCCAGGCCTACTCCTAATTATGTGCGGGTAGCTAAATTTTGGTGATATGAAATATCAAGTTGAGTTGAAAGATTTGCAGTGTTTTACAATTTTGAAAGTTGTTTTGCATTTTGACAACGTCAGTTGTGTTTTGAATGATACGATTTCGAACATACCCAATTCTTGATACAAATATTAATTTTAGATTGGTTCCTTTTTTGGAGCGTTTCAGCAAAATGGGTTTAGCAATTCAGCAGTGCGTGGAATTGTTTTTGTTTCTGGTCGTTTGAATTGTTTAGACTTTAAAATGCCATTGGTTTAGAAAATACAACTGTGACTCCGAACCGCTTACAATGTATTAAGTAAAGACGATCTATCTTCTGATTTTGTTATTCAATAGCATGCAACTGAACCGTAAAACTTCACTAAACAAACAGAATTGCTTTCATTAACCACTTAACGTGCATAAACGAAATATATCGTTCAGGTATGTTTGCGTAAAACGCATTTGCCCGAGATATATGGTTTTGTAGTCAAGCACTTTCACGTTTGCCCGGACATCTTTCGTTCACGCATGACGCGTAAAACGCCTTAGTCCGAATTATCTCGTTCTGCAGTTAAACATTTTCACGTTTGGTTTTCAGCGGAAAGGTAGATATTGACACAATCCTTGTAGCAAACAGAAATCAAATATAGGCTAAAATAAAAAAGTGATGCTATTTTACCCAAAACCTCAAAAAAAAAGTAAAACGTTAAGTGGTTAAACCGCTTTAGAAATTATTACTGCATAACAGCAACTGCTGCAAGTTCGCATCGCCGAAAACAAGGAAAACCCGAGTGCAGGCAGTATGTTTCAAACACTAAGTAGTCCTACTGCTTCAACTTCAGAAGCCTTATCATTTTGCGTCATACATCACCAATTCACCATTGAGCAAAATATTGAAAGAAACTACTTAAAATTTCAATTTTTGCTCTTTTCCAGAAAACTAATATCAAAAAGTACTTGTAAAGTTGGAGACGAATGCGGGTTTGGCTCTAGTACAAATGTTTGTGTGTTACCCATGGTCCAAACCGTGGAGATCGCTTGAAACATTAATGTACTTTAGCTTTGGCATCTCACTTGCATCTATTGCAGTATCTGTTATAATTGTAGCTGTCGCGGAGGTAACAGTTGTGACGTTGGTAGCATCAGTATCTTCTTGAAGTGTTGATAATATTACAACAGCGTCCGTTTGCAAGTTTGACATAGCAGTGTTACCGAATACTTCAACAACATGTGAAAATATACGGTACAAAGAGAATAAAATTACATAACATTAGGAAAACCGGCCGGTGAGCTCAGTTTTTAAGCACATCGCTGTTGGTGCGGTAGGTCTGGAGTTGGATTCCCGGGCCGGTGAAATCGGACACAGTGCCGCCAACGGCTCCCTCCCGCTACGATGTTTCTTCGCAGCTGTGTTGCCAAGACGCTAAGTCGGGTAGATGGACGCCGCCACTCGTTACACACTTTGCGGTAATATCGCTAGCATAAGGAAGAGTTGATTTGAACGTTGGAAAACAAACGATTTTACTGGCAGTGATTGAGTATCGGTAATCTGTTCTAGAAATTCATTTTGCAGGCTATATACTATCCTATACTTGAAAACTGGGACTAAGATAAGTAATTTGCAACGAACAGATTTAGTCATAGTTTCGCTGATATATAAATTGATAAAATTAAAAAATCGAAGCGTTGTTGTTCTCTGTAATGAACTACATGCAATATATTTGGCAGGTTTGCATTGGCAATAATATTAGCGTTATTGGCGTTAGAAAACCATGCACAGGGCGATCCGAAATTAATTCCCTATTCGAAAACAATAATGGATATTTTTGAAGCGTAATTTCGCCATTTGATGTACCGTAGAGCGGGACAGCACTGTTTCGGGTTATTAGCCCTCATCAGCCGCCCTCAGGTAAGATACAATCATCTTACAGAACGAATGAGTCCAGTAGGCCAGGAAGAACATTGCTTTTTTAGTTATTCTTCATTTAATTATAATGAGAAAAATATACAGTGCATGGACTTTAATTCAAAATTCAATATCTATACATTTGTTTATTTAAATGTTTTAAAGTATTTGTTGATGCAATTAATACATTAATTCACAAAATATCATTGAATCTATTTCAAATATAGATTAAAATAATAAAATAAAAAAAACAGCATAGATTTAATTATTACACAGTAAGTAGCTCCATTCACATAAAAATCTGAGAAACAAAATACGACAGTATTTGAATAAAATGTAAGCGTTTAAAAATAAAGAGTTACTTCCGAACCACCAAGTGACCAGGTAGAAAAGCGTAGCATGATTAGGAATGACTGATTTGACATGCAGGATAATACCAGTGTGTCGTAATCCACAGCTCAGATCATTCAGATGGCTAAGTGGGTTAAGCGTCTATCTATGAAGCAGAAACTCGACTCTAATTTCGAATCGGGTCAAACCAATAACTTCAAAAATTGGGATTCACAGCTTCCCACTTGATGCTCAGCGTTAAAGAGAAACTGGGACAGTGTGCGAATCAAGCTGGCAAGTTTACTTGCTGTGCAATTGGGAAAGGGCTGAACGGCATTGTCCCGTTTTTAAGTGGTAGACAAGAGGCTGACAACTCCTGAGCGAGCTCGATAAGCAATTTGATTGCTTAAGTAAGTAAAAAGTTACACAATTTTCAAGCGCAACATTGATTAAAAAATTAGGGTTGTTTTGGAATTAGGGAAATTACAAACTGCCTCAAATACTTTATAGAAATAACTTACTTGCATTCAGTAATATGCACCAAATAATAAAAACAACGTTCATTGCAATCACCAGCTGAGTATAGTTTGCTAAATGATCACAAATTTAATCAACATGAATGCGTTCCTGTACTTTTATTCTAAATAAATAAATACGCATCAACAAAAATTCTATCTTCTAAAAATTAATTTTTCATGGTGAAGCTTGTCAAAAATTATTGAACTAATCAAAATATCGCTCCTATTGATGGACCATTCAAAGTGGATGCAGGGGTTAGGGCTAAAGGCGGCCAACCTCTGATTTAAAAGAAAATAAATCCCCTGAATAAAAGGCTTAAGGGTAGGCTACAGCAGAATAAATTCACCTGGCAACGGAACCTATACATAATAATGTATTTTATACTTCGAGCACAACAAAACCGCTGGATAAGCATTTTTTATTTTAAGCCCACACCTCAAAATTTCTGGTTACGTCCTTATAGCCATCGATATGACAAATCGTTTTTTACAGCTTTGAACTTTGTCAAGTTGATGAATGAATTCACTACTAATAAATAAATAATAAATAACTAAGGTTATTTTCAAAGTATATTGAACTGAAAATTCAACAGTAATTGAGGGAGACTGCGAAGTGAGCTTGCGCTCTTCGAGTCAGCAGCCACCCGGTATATGTCAAATACGATCGGCTCCAGCCGTGAATCGAACCCGTCACGTAGGATCTGTCACCTGCGCGCGGTACCGCTAGGCCATGTCGCTGACTACTATCAGCATAAACAGGGTTAGTTCATTTCCAAATTGCATAAAAGTTGACAAAAAGGGTTGGGCCCTGACGGGATAGAGTGTTAGGCTCTCTTGAAACATTCTCAGCCTGAGTCTAATCTAAAGCTATATTGTAGAACTGGGCGTTATTATTATTATATATGCTTCATTAGAAATTGAACAATCCCATATATTTTTAAAAACCACAATCGTATTCTTAGTTTAGCAAAACGGCCGCTTGATCTACAATACTTTCCTTACCTTTTCTCCCAACATTCCCGCTTATTACCCTTACTCCCGCCTACCCAAGCGCGCTCAAAAAGTTTGAACCTGGCGTTTATCTTTTCAAATTAAAGCACATTTTTTTGAACAAAATAATGAAAGAAGTTGTTTCGATTATTTTTGAATTTTTTTACACAAAATTCTGTTTCACCATTCTCGAGTTATTTTTCAATATCAAACTTTAAGCTTGGGTATAAAAATCACATTCCATTAAACCATAAGTTAAAGCTGCATAAATTCCAGTAAGCAATATTCTGCATTTTGAAGTAGGCTACAGTATATTCAGCAAAGAAATCAGGTAATCATGTGAAAAAAAGCTGACTTTTTGTTGACAAAATACTTTTGACCCTCATAGTAAACACTTAACAAAGAGTTTTAAAACTACAACATCAACACTTTGTTTACTATTTACCATAAAAAGCATTTAAGAGTCACTTATTCAAAGAACAATATCGTCAAGTTCCAATTTACTTGATATCGAGTTACATGCTCTTTTTCCGATTTGCGATGTTAGTTTTCAACGTAAGCGTTACAGGTTTTTTAAAGCGTTTAGAAAATTCAAAAACTACTATTCATAGTAAATCTAGTTTTAATCAAACCGGCCCTATAACTCAGTGGCTAAGACATTACTATCGATGCAGGAGGTTTGGTGTTCGATTACCGGCTTTGACAAATCGGACATTGTGGTGCCAACGGCTCGCCACTGCTGCGACGTTTCTCGGAGCTGTGTTGCCAAGGCGTTAAGCCGCGGAGATGGAACCTGCAACTCGTTACACGGTTTGGCGTAGTTCCACAAGTGCACTCAAGATCTGATTTTTCTTTTGATTGTCACATCGATTTGCAGTTGTATCTGGCAATATTTTACCTACATCGCTGAAATTTTTTGGTTACCTCCATACAGATGTAAAAAATATATGCAAGTAGGACGAAAATTGCCACAACCTAGTCTTAGGAATATTGAAATCGGTGACAGCTTAGCTCACAGCTCATTAGTTTAAGTTCAACAAAATTACGTTCCGCAAAAAGCAAGCATGAAAACCACTGTTCTCTCTAAGGTGCAAAATTTGAGAGAAGTGAGAAATTTTGGGAAATTTTTCTGGAGATTGCTAACTGGATGAAAGATTTTTAGCCGAATTTGAAGTAAAATATTCAATGTTTTGGTGTAAAATGAAAGTATCTTACCCTGCAAACTCAAATTCAAGGCAAAAACTGAAATCAAACCTCCTTTTAGCCTCAAAAACTTTGGGCAAATTTCTATTAATATTTAAATTTGGGCAAATTCGCACTTGCCAAATTCTTAGGGGGAACAGTAATGACAACGCAGTAAATAAGTAAAGGAACTTTCATAGTAATTTTGTATAGGCCTACAGGAGGCTGCGAAGGGATTGGAAGTTTTCGAGTCTACAGCCTCCTATTAAAAAGAAAAGAAGAACACGCAAAACAAAAAAACGTTATTTACGCACATACGCACACAAAACAAAAACAGCAGAGGGCTATCAGCTAAACAGAAATAAAACAACACCACCTACTCTACATCAAGAAAGGTGAATGAAGATTCGCGAGAGACAGAGTTTTGAAAGGACCGACTACTCCAGGCCTGAATCCGCATTTATTTTTAAACCCTAAACAAACCCAAAAATAAGTCTCATCAAATTCTTGTTTCCTGAAATCAACTTTGACGTTTGGGCAACGACGTAGATCACTGCACTGATGAAAAAGAGCAAAATAAATTCGCACACACGCAAAGATTTTGTTTGCATTAACTATCTAGCTGCAGTGGGCTATATTTGGCGCTAAAAATAGATGGTTATTTATTTCTAAACTCCAAACTGGGTCCAAATTAAGCCAGAAACTGTTCTCAAGCTTAAATCCGAACTCAACGCAAAAACTAGGCATGATTTACAACTCAACGTGAGTTATTTTCGTTTCATTAGTGTCGTACACTCCTCACTGTGTTTGCTTTGACAACTGGAATCTCATGGAATTGACTAACAACCACGAGAAGATGATTATGATCAAACGCAGGAGTTAAGCCAATGCAAATGACTGGGTTTCCCTTGCAAAACTTTTTCGAGTTTATGGCTGAGTGGTCCGCTAGTGATTGGTGTAAATCCATGGTTTTAGAGAAAAACAGGTCCATAATTTTTCTTTATCGTGTTCTGTAATAAAATGCAGGCAAAACTGCAGCAGGATAGCCTATCAAAAATTGTATTGAAATATACACTGGTTGAACAGAAATTTACCGAAATAACTCGCCACCGCTGCGACGTTCCTTCGGAGTTGTGTAACTCAGGATCTAAGCCGCGGAGATGACCCCGCAACCGCAAACATGGGGGCACTTGCATCATTCTCTGTATCCATCATTTTCATAACGAATCTCACTCATGTTTTGAAATTACAGTATAAGTTTGTGAAACAGTAACTTACTACCAAGATTACGTCTATTTTTGTTGGCAAAAGGCCAAAAGCTTAAGGGTTCTTTCGTCGTAATTGATTTTTTGATTTCGTCATAATTAATTCTCTTTCGTCATAATTAATTGTTCCATGCTACAATCTACCCATTTTCCCAGTTGCGATGTTTAGTAAAAACTGGTATTGCAGAAATAGACAAGCAGAACAAGATTTAGAAACGACAAAATTTGAATGAATGAAAAAGTTTTTAAAAATACAATTCTCTTTTAAACTAAATACCAATGTCATTTTCTTTCAAATGGTATCCTATAAATAGATGCTACTGTTTTAACTTGCTTCATATTGATAATCCTATCATTAACCAACTGCAAAAATATCCCTAATGTATTGCTTTGTCGCCATCTGCAAAAACAATCGTTACCATAGTAAAATATTAAAACCGTTATCTGCTTTAGTGGTGACTGCTTTTTTCACCTGGAACGGAACCTGATTTTTTTGTTTAGCACTAGAGCATGAACTTCATTATATTCACTATTACATTGAGACATAAATCTCTATTTTCACCACGAGTTAATCTAAAGAGCGCCAAATACTATTATTGACAGTTTTGACACGTTGGCTATGGCACAAGTCCTGTAAAGCCACTTCATAAAGGAAACAGAACAACATCCTAAACGAATCTGATTACGAAAGGTGAAAACTATTTGCGACAAATGTAGACTTGTGTTTAAGGGAATTCCCGATTTATTTTCGTTCGTTAAAGTTTGCTATAAGAAATGTATTCATGTATTTCATGCTTTATATTTCAAAATTGCTTTTTGTACTCCAAATCTTGCTTAAAGATTTACATTTAACGGAAGTTTAGGTTTACAATCCTAGCCTCAACTCCTAACTGTTATCTATACCCCTATTTTTACGTTTTAGCTTACTGTTGATGACGTCATAACGGTGTGGCATGTAAAGCAACAAAAAAGCAATCTAGAAGAGCAGCAATTTGATAATGGAAAATGGAAATCGCCTCGGTTCACCAAAAAAAGCTCTCTTGGGCGCCAAAAAATTTGCTTCTTGTGCAACAGGGTGTAGGAAAAGGTACGCAGCAGTTCTGTAACAAGCATGGTGCACAGTGGAGTAGCCAGAAAGGTGGGGCATCGTCCAATCAGAAAAAACGAATTACAAGCATGCCCAAAACATTCGTATAGAATACGTAAACTTTGGCCTATTACAGGGATGGCGAACTTTTTTAAGAGGTGGGTCAAATTTAAGGTCGCAGACCGAAAAAAAAAAAAACGTGGGTCACGGATGTAATAATATTAACGAGGGACTTGAACGCAAATTTTGCCGAAATCTGTGCAGAGCAAAAAAAAAGATCTTCACTTCAGAAATACCCAGCTTCCCGTCTTCAATGCCCCAGCACGGAAAAATAAGCTTTTTTTACTACGTTATTTTCGTTACCGTTTTTTCGTAAAATTTTCCAAACTACAAGTGGGTCACTGAAATAAGCAAGTGGGTCACTTAGTGAAAAATAGGTCTAAAATAGCTGATTTTACGGAGTTGAGGAACGAAGAAGGCATAACTGGTTGCTCTAACTGAAACATGAGGTCTGTAGAAACCATATTATGCTGAAGTAGTTGTTGACAGAGAACTAAGAGCTTGGCAAGAAGTCACCAATCATAATAACAGTCCAATAGCTTTGTCAAATCAAATTCAAAGTGAAAAAAGACTTCATTGCAGCTGGTTAATTTCGTATTTTAGAATATATTTCATATAAAACATGGGTGGGGACCCAGCAAAACACGGCGGGCCACATTATTTGAATAATATTTTCAGCGGGCCTTATTTACTTTTAATTTGTAAATTTTGTCTTAAAAATACACAATAATACGTCGCAAATTTATTAAACATTCATGCTGAGTTGTTTTTTATCTAGAAATCAGAGACTTTTTCGCGTTTTTTAGACCACAAATGTACCATGTAGTTGAATGTGAAACAGTTTTTTTAGAAATCGTAACGTTTTCAATTCTACCAGTTTGTTGTACGCTTAACAAAGTTCTGACACGGGCCACATTCAAAACTTATGCGGGCCGCAAGTTCCCCACCCTTGATATAAAATCATATCAAAACGTATCTCAAAATCCATTTAATATTTTAATTACAAAAATAAGAGCCAGTAATGTTTGACACATTTGGACGTTTTGATTTGTACGTAAATCATTGTCAATCTTATTTAAACAGAATCAAATAGATTCATAACAAAACGTCTCGAAAATTTCAAAAGTTTCAAGTACTACTGGCTCTGATTTTTATAATTACAGTAAAGTATTCAAAAATTTCATAAATTGTGTTCCATTTAATATTGATTAATGCATTTTAAATGCATTAATTAAATTAAATTAATTAATTAATTTTAAATTAATTTACTTTAATTAATTTTAATTAATTAATTAATTTAATTTTTGTTAATTTAATTTTAAATTAAATTAACAAGGAAGTCAGAAAAATTGTTATTTTTTGTAAAGTTAGATAAAAAAAGTGTAAAAAACAAGTTAAAAATGGTAGGATATGCTGGCTCATTACGCTGTGTAACAAAAAAAATTTTTTGTTTGTTCCCAGGTTCTAACCAAGATTTCCCGATCACTTACGACCAAAAGGGTTGGAAAATCGCATTTTTTCTTTTTAAACTTTGCTTCTGTGGTTTTGGGAGTGATTTTTGAAATTCAGATTTTTGGCTAAAATCGTGTGATATAGCGTTTGTATTGTAGTTGCATATTTATCCTCCTATCACTAGAAAGCGATCAAAGCGCTATAACGAGCTCGTTTAGAAGTGGCCAACCATCTGTCTACCACACCAAAATGGGGGAATCCCGCTAAGTGCCTTTTCCAACGGCACCACAAGTAAACTTGCCGGCTTGTTCTTCACGCTGTCCCTTCAATGCAGCGGCATCAAGCAGGGAAGCTGTGAATACCAATTTAAAGTGATTGGTTTGACCCGACTTGAAATCAAACCCAAGTCTACTGTTCTCGAGGCGAACGCTCTTACCACTCGGCCATCTGAGCGGTTAAATTTCACAAACATATACCTCAGTAATTGTTTTGCACTGAAGATGGGCACTGGCCACACTTAATACTCTGATTTATAGCCCTTATTATTTGTGACTAAATGCAAACTTTAAAAAAAGCGCATGGCAGGTATTGCGATCACGATGTCAAAAATTGTGGAAATTGTTAAATAAACGACTTATTGTTTTCAGCTGATTGCAATTAATAAGCAACCTCGCAGGAAATCGAAGCTCAATAAAACTGCCTTGCATAACCTCTGCATAAGGTTGAAAAGAAACTGCTTCAAAATTCGTTGCTGTGTTCTTTGAAAGAAATTATAAAACAGGTAATATAGCTTATTTGGGCTTTTAAGATTGATAATATTTTTCCATGACAACTGAATGGCCAAAAATTATTGCTTCCGGTTTGTTGTCACTAATTTTTATTCTGATTTTGGTGACTATGAACAGCTGTCCCTTATTAAGAATCGGCTGAGCAAAGGATTACTGCAATCAAACTTCTCTCTCAGTACTGCTGCAAAACAAGAACATTTTCATATTAGTGATGGTGGAGCCCAGTGGCCCAACCAGCCAAAAATTTGAGTGGGACAAAACAGTATTTTCAGCCAGTCAATCACTAAAAAGGTACTTGGTAACAACAAACTGCCCCTTGCCTTCCTCGGTCAAGATAGACGTAAATCTCTATATTGACGCTGGTACTTGAAGTAATTTGTGGGTGGAGAAATTGCTCCTTTCGACCCTCTTTGGGTAACCCCGGTGAAACCTTAACCTGGCAATCATACTTGTCGTAAAATTATTGCTCCAAAGCCAAACCATGAGCCAAGTGGCTGATACAGACTTATCAATTAATAAGGGAC
The DNA here is from genome assembly GCA_964006365.1 of Trididemnum miniatum. NCBI lineage: Eukaryota > Metazoa > Chordata > Ascidiacea > Aplousobranchia > Didemnidae > Trididemnum > Trididemnum miniatum. The sequence goes on from OZ023250.1 coordinate 8,578,693, forward strand.
GCAAACCTCGCTGGCGATCAAGTATAAGAAATCAGGGGCAATGTCTAGAGCAGGGTTTCCAAATCTTGATTCATAATGCCCTGAGGCAGGGTTTTCCAGCAAGAGTTTTCTCACCTTCTTTGGTGGTGTGATGTAGTGTTTCAAAAGGTACGAATGAATTTTTAGTTTTTTGTTTCGTACATAGAGTGATTTTATTTTTAATTGAATTATTAGCAATTGTTTCAGCGCGGTCTTATTGCATGTATGGTGCGAGAGTATCTTACAATGCTTTGACGAAGCGGTTTATTAAAAAGGTTGGGAACCACTGCCCTACAGGTTGTTAAACCCAAATGCAAGAAATCTGAACATCACTCGTTCCATAGTTTAACATCGGCCAATAAAAAGTATTTTTCAAAGTGGAACCACAGTTTTTTTAGAGGTCCGTTCGCAGCTTCAAATCAAAAAATCAAATCTTCATTATACTCGCCGTATTACGCCGAAGCGTGTAACGAGTGGCGGGACCCATCTCCGCGGCGGAGCGCCTGGGCTACACAGCTCCGAAGAAACGTCGCAACAGTGGCGAGCTGTTGGCAACACTATGCCGATTGACCGGCCCGGGAATCGAACCCCTCACCTTCCGCACCTATAGCGTGCGCTTAACAACTGAGCTAACCGGCCGGTCCGGTCACAGCTTAAAACATGTAAAGAAGGACGAACCTAAAACTTTGATTAGAGTTGTCCTGTTTATAAGAAAGACCCAAAACAAGCAAGAAAACCACCAGAAATGATGACAAGCTGTGCTGTATGATGAAAAACGGCAGGAGCATATTTAGGGAGGGAGGCATTGTGCCATGGGCCCTTTTTTGACTTTGCTTTTCAATAAAAAAACAAATGTTGCTGAGTGACTGTAATACCTAGACTCTTTTGCTGGCTCTTGTAGTTCATGCCCACCCCCCTTTAAAATTTCTCGCTACGCCACTTTTAAAGCTACGCCCCCCCCCCCCCTTAAAATTTCTAGAGAACGGATACCTGGCGCTTTCAAAGCTTTTGCACTACAACATGAACAGCCCCTTCAAGGTATTTTCTAAAAGAGCCGGAAGGGGTTTCTATTGCAGCGCTGATTAAAGTTAGGATACCGTACATGGATTTTTTGAAAACTTGCTTTCACATTTGCTTCAAATCTTTAAAAATTGCAGTAAAATTACCTTCTTCAAAAAACTTCTTATTTAATTGTTTTTTTACTTAAAAACTTCTTACTTAATTATAATTAACTTACTTAATTATTTCACTAAAACAAACTAACCCTGCCTTTCAAGATTCTCTTCTCTGCAGTCTACATGCTCAAACGTGCTTCTCCACGCTCGTATCTTCGACTTTTGCTTTGAACAAAACCTTTGTATTGTGACGATTTAAAGACTTTTATGTGTTTTGATTTGCATTCAAACGAGAATATTTTGATTAAAACTTACTTTGCACTCCCTTCATGCTTTTATAAAATTTAATGCTAAGCTTATAAAAACGAAAAAACTAAATTTCTAAACAATTCACAAAACCTCTTGATGTGAGCATTACTGCAAATTAGAGTTTCCTTTTTTCCCGACTTTTAAACTTTTCGGAAAACGGGAAATTTTTTTAAAATTTCCCGGGGAATCTCGGGATGTGGGAAAATTTTCCGGAATTTTTCCCCGGAAAAATTTACCGTGATTAACATTTCTTCAATATTCCCAAATTTTATGGATTTTTTGATGAATTTGATACTGATTTGTTATTGCTTTTCACATGATTGCGAGAAGTGGATAAAAACCGGAAATGGAAAGGTTAAAACGAGCAGTGTTAGGTCATGTCGACGAGGCTCAATAAAGAGGAAATGCTGTATGATGCACTCGAAATGCGTATGCCTTGGACTGAATGTGCGCGTTTTATGGATATTCCCATTGTTCTGTTTATTAATGTTCTTATTGTATTGATTCAACACTTCTCGAACTGCCAGCTGAAAAAGAAAAACGATTTTTACTGCAATTAATATCGCAATTGCTTTCTAGTAATGAACTGTATTCTTTTGGTTGGTGCGAAACTAAGCCGGGCTAAGAATGCGGAATCGAAACTTTCGAATTACAATAAAATTGTGCGGGATATTCTTGGAAGTTGGAACCATTCGAAGGGTAGGCCTAATTCAAAGGCCGGCGCGGAATGCGGTCGTTGCTATTTTTGTAACTTAATTACAGTATATTGTATCGCATTTAGAGTTGGGTAGTCACTATAGTACTACTGATCTCGGCACGTATGACTAAGGTTCGATACGCATCCAGGTCGGCCATAACTGTTCGATACGCATGTTCTAAGGTTCGATACGCATAACTGTTATACCAACGTCTGTGCGGGCGAACCGCATCAACGATTGGCTTTTTGACCGCTAAGCTATCAGTCGGTCCATAATAGCCTGCCAATATTCCATCAATATATAATAAAATAATAAACTCTGTTTTCTCAGACCGAACAGTTATGGCCGACCCTTTCCTGATTTTTTATCCTTTCTCGCAACAATATAATAGGGCCATCTTTTTTTTACCTAAAAAAATATATTTTAGACTTCATTTTAGTAAAATTTTGAATTTATTTTGACTTAACCGCTTCCGCGTATTATTTATGTCTTGTTGCACTTTATTAATTAAATATGTTTTATAATCTGCAATTTACGTAAGTTTCTAAAGAAAAAGGTAGCCTACTTCGAACGTTTTCGCAATTACTCAGTGTTGAAGCTAATGCAACAAAGCGACGCATGACGTTAAAACCTGGGATAACGAGCCATTGTGTGTACCGGTATCAATTAGTGAGTAATACAAAAATTGCGTTGCTATCGCAACTGTACTGTACACTAACCAGGGCTGGGGAGCCATTGCAGAAAATGTCCGGCTCCGGCTCCAGCTCCGGAGCTCTCAAGCGTTACATCTGTGGCTCCAGCTCCGGCTCCGGAGCTGAATATTTTTTAAGTGCGGCTCCGGCTCCGGCTCCACAAATTATGGTCGGCAAAGATTTGCTTATACCATCTCAAACGTGCCAAAATTTGCAAATGATGCGAACTTGTTTGTCTAAACACTACGCTACAAGACAAAAAACAATTGGTTGTAGAATCAACAAACTAAGTGGTCTTTTTGTGCCAAAAATTGAAGGCTCGGTTTGGTCAAGATTTTCAACCATTCGGAGCCGGAGCTAATTGTTTCATTTATGGCTCCAGCTCCGGCTCCGGCTCCACAACAAATCCAAATTACGGCTCCGGCTCCGACTCCGGCTCCGAGAAAAATGCTTGGCTCCGGGGCTCCGAGCTCCGGCTCCGGCTCCGGCTCCCCAGCCCTGACACTAACAGTATGTCTATGATTTTTTTAACGAAAGCCACGCAGTATAATTACAAGGACGTTTTATTGTAATACAGCATCATATATTTTTTTACGTTCTTAACATCAAAATTCCTGTCTTTTCTCAGTAATTTATTGAGCATAGAAAACGACCTCTCAACAGCAGAAGAGGTTGGCTGGGCTTTTTGCAATAGTGCGTAGCTTGTTGGGTCAATTGTCTAGTTGGTACAGTTTATTATTGTTTCTAAATCAGAGTTGGATACTCGTTTGTTAAAGTAGTCTTTAATTGCGCAAGGATCATCATCGCATTGCATATTCTTCAGCAGTCCGTATGCTTTGGTTATTGTGCAGGCACTTCCTTCTAAGAACTTTACGTTGGCTGCTAGAGTCCGGTATTGATTTATTTTAACCAAGTCCGACACCAAACCTTCCACATTGATAGCGTCTTTTGCTCTGCTGACTAAGAGGCCTGCACTTGTCCAATTGTTGACAATGGTACGAACAGCTGGAAGGTTCTCACTATAATATAAGGCAGCTCTAAGCCAAGTTGCCCATCTTGTAATTACAGATTCAGGAGGAGATGGCAGACCAGCATCATGAAAATCTTTCTTGCGATCTTAGTTTTTGATTGTTGCTGCCATGATCGTTGCTATTACTTCATCAATATTTTTAAAATGAGCACGCACACGCATAGCGCAGTTATGTAGTAAGTGCGCAACGCAGGTGACATGCATCAAAGAAGGGTATAATTCCTTTAATGTCTTTCCAGCCGAAGACATGTACCGAGCAGCATCAGTCAAGAACAATGAAAAATTCTCACGTTTTATTTCAAGTTGTCGCAATATGTCATCCACAGTGTGCAGAATAATACTGCTATTAACATTGCGACCGCTGTCGAGTGGATGGCAATTAACGAGGAATGTCTGATTTGGAGCATCTAAGTTGCCCACAAGCACACCAAATATACTTTTGTTTAGCAACCTCTGCTTGATCCACAATCAAAAAATTTTTTTTGTCACCAAGTAATTCTTGAATTTGTTTCTTTTTTTGGGATGCCAATTTAGCAACACATGCCCGGGCTGCAGTCTCCGAAGGCAATACTTTTGCCATTCTAGCAAACAGAGACTTTGAAGAAGGATGGTTCAGTTTATGAAGTGGGATATCTGCAGCTAAGAATGAAGAAACAACCTGTTCCTTGAAGTTTACTTGATCGAAATGTAAAAAGGTTTGGCTTACTTTGAGATTTGCTCTTCGTCTCCAATTTTCCTTGGTGTTGCTTACTTTTTCGGTGGCTTTCCACAAAAAATTTTTTGTCGCATTTGACTAACACGTCGCAAAGGATGCATCGCAAGTCGGCGGCAGGAGCTGCCGAAAACTCATCCGGATATTCCTGGCAAGTTTGCCTAACTTTCGCTATAGAAGATTTGGCTTGTTTTGGCATTCTTTGCTTTGCAAACTACAACTTAACACACCACGTGTAAAGAGCGCAAGGCTTTTATACTATAGGATTAGATTAATTGTCTAACAATTATGTATTTATGCATCAACAATGACGTTTCATGCATAATAAGTGCTATTTCCTTCTCAATTACCGCACGCATTATTGTGACGATAGTGCAAATATTGCAACTATTTCAAAAGTTTAAAATCAAATAAAACTGCGCATAAAATTTTAATAGCAGCTCAAAAATTTAAAAAAATATTTAAAAAATATAAATTTGTTCGTTTTTGTGAGGAAATTTTTGATAAAGACAATTTTGACAAATTTTGACTTTATTGACTTTAGCGGGCCCTATTATAACTAATCAAAAGTTATCATTTTCTAGGAAACCTCAACTTCTATCTGACTTCAAAAAGCATCACAATCACTGAACAAAAGTTAGCAGTGTAACTTTCCGGAAAATCACCAACGAGATGAAAGCGATATTGCGACGAATCAGCTGTTAATTTGTTATACCGCTAAAGCGATCCATCACGAAGGAGTGAAAATTTTTGCGGTCAGATTTATAGCCTCCACCTCGGTTGCCGGATCATTTTAACACTAGAAGGGCCATGATTTTAGACTATCTAAAAGGACCAAGATCCCCCAATTGACGTCCGCATGTTTAAAACCGGCAGTTTACGTCTGTTTCTGCCTAGGATTATATACATACTTGATAAACACCGAGCATGTTGTTTTATTAAAAGAAATCTGCGAACTGCGAACATTTTTGCCTTAAAAGCCCGTGATCATTGCGTCATGCAAGTTGCACAGAACATTTTTCCACACTTCCCACAAATCGGCTGTTTACATAGAAAACACAGATCTGTTGTTTTTGTTGTTACAACATCTGGTAGAACATGTGCGATGCACTTAAGGCACAATGCAGTGGTGGTCCAAGGTGGTTAACTTCACTGGATTCATCTGTTTTTGCCGCTCCATGACTACTGCCAGGGTTGCTACCAGTGAGTTCTTTGCAGACGTTTTGTATAAAAGCTCTGCGACTAATTTTGGTTTTGCACATGATTTTGTACAATATCCAGCCATTTATCCAGGCCAAGTAAATTACGTTATAAAATGCGTGTATTGGCCATCGATGTTGCCTTGTATCAATGTTGCCTTGTTAACATAGCGTAGTTTGTGAAATTAAGTAGGCAGTTTTAATCGGTCGTCCCTCTTTTTGATTCCTGTCATGCTGCACTGATGAGATTTTTCGAAACAGTTGTAGTCTTCGCAATTGCAGAGGCTGCAGTTGTCTGTATCATCAGTTATCACTATGTATTGGCCATCGTGTGTTTCCAGCTTTGACGGAATATTGATGGGACATTTGATCTAATACAAATACCCCAACTTTAGTCTGATTACAAAACAAATAGTTTTAGGCTTTCGTTTGGTGTTTTTCTGCTCTGGAATTGTTACATCTTTGTTCAAATAGCTCAAGATGCTTTTAGATTTGGATTTTTTGCATTAGTATGATGTAATGGTTACCGCACTAGCTTCCACATATTGCAGAATTGTGGATTCATGCAAAGGTTAAATTTCTTTCAAAACTAGAGAAACTTCTCTTCGATTTTGGCGAATTGTTCCAACTAGGCTGCAATGTTGCTTTGCAAGTTGACAGGTAAGATCGAGGGACGTGAAATAGTTTTCACAGGTGACATTGTACCCTTTTTTGAAAAGAGGTGACATCAGTTTCATCACTACATCCGTAGGCGCACTCACATCCCCACTTCTAGTAGAACTTTTTCCAAGACATGAAAACCCGTTGCAGAGATATTTGCTTTCGACCTCAGCAGCCACCCAAAACTTCGGTCCGAAATTATGTGGTTTATTCGCCATGTATATATTGTATAAATTTACATCTTGCTTTGCAAGGCAACAACTGTTTATCGATAGTACCGTAGTATTTGAATTTGAGTTGTATGATTTTTGACAGTTTTCGATAAATGGTGCTCAGAGTGACGATGATGCCAAGCAGGATTTGTCAGTCTCCATAGAGCGGGCGCCCAGAGGGTTTATTCAAGTGAACGACGGCAAAAGGTTTTACCACATCAAAACTTGCACACTTACGGGTAATTTCAAAATATTTATTGCTGCCGGGGTGGTTCCGGGGATTTCACCCCTAAATTACTCATTTTAGGGGGGTCAAAAATGACATTTATTCAAGTGAACGATGGCAAGGCTAAAAGTTGTGCCAAATCACGCGTATTAATGCACTGAACATCAAAATACCGATGACAGCATTTTTATCCGGGATAACCACCCGACAGCAACGGTTTTGCGCTCCCATGACGTCACGACGTAGTCACGTGATATTCTTCAAGTGAGCGATGGCCAGGCTAAAAGTTGTGCCAAATCACGCGTATTAATGTACTGAACGTCAAAATACCGATGACAGCAGTTTTATTCGGGGTTATCTCCTTCAACTAAGGAATTTGCAGACAGTAGGGAAGCAAAAATAGGCTGATGCGTTTTTATGAACAATGATGGCAAGCTTACATAAGTTGTAAAAATCACGCATTCAAATATACGGCACTGAATATTTAAAGTAGCAATTTCGCTTCCTTAGTTATTCTCTCGGCAGCAAAAAAAAAATGTCAATCGTCCTTGCGAAGCAATGTCTTTACATCTCTCTAGATTAAGAGTCAAGGAATTGGTAAGACCAAATTAAAGCAGGACGAATAGGTTACTATTTTAAATCAGAGTGGAATAAGAACATGGAACAGTTAGAATAAGCTATAAAATTGTTTTTTACGTGCTTTGATTGATATACTCTTTTTCAGTAAACAATTATTGCTAGCAGCGGGAGCATTGATGAAGCTAAGTTATTATTCTTTTACCGAAACGTTGCCGGAACCAATTAGATGGCCGAGTAGATAAAGTGTCTGTCTCTGGTGTGGTCGACTCGGGCTTGTTTCCGAGTCAAGTCAAACCGATGATCCTATAATTGGTATTGACATCTTACCGGTCTGAGGAACAGTGTGAAAAACAAGTCGCCAATTTCGCTTTTTGTGACGTCGGAAAAAGCACTTATAACGGCAACTCCTACGCAAGTTAGTTACTCAGCGCCATGCACTTATCCACAGAACTGGAGTCTCGGCCAAAATTTTCGAGATCAAGACAAGACTGGAACGAAACGAGGGCTCTCAAAAGGTCGTGAATTTTTTTTACCGTAAATGTATGACATTCCGATAAATTTCTTTATCCAGCAGGACGTGGAAAGTCATGACAGTTGTCTTAATCCGCGGTTGAGCGCCTCGGCTACACAGCCTCGCAGTGGTGGGGAGTATCGCAGCGGTGGAAAGTTGACCGACCCGGGAATCGAATCCCACACCTACCGCACCGATAGCAATGTCTTAACCACTGAGCTAACCGGCCGTTTTTTTCGCAGGCCTCCATCGAAAGCTCTCAAGACCCTAGATAAAAAGGCAAAAGACTCAAAGTTGAAAGTCTATTCTTCTACTTCTATAGATAGACAATTTTTTTTTGCCTTAAGACGAACAATGTCATGAGTAAATATGAATATCGCGTTTTTCGTTCTCCATCTTGTGGTACAATAGCAGCTTTTCCTGCGTTTCTATAAGACACCTGTCATGACTTTCCATATCCTGCCGGATAAAGAAATTCGTCGGAATGTCATCCATTTACGGTAAAAAAAATTCACGACCTTTTGAGAACCCTCGTTTCGTTCCAGTCTCGTCTTGACTTTTTGCTCCAAGTCTCAGGCTCGTGGTGTCAAAGTCTCGTCTAGCACGTAAAAAATCAAAGCACGTAAAAAACAATTAAAGATAAATATTTTAAAGATATAGCTTATTCTAACTGTTCCGTGTTCTTATTCCACTCTGATTTAAAATAGTAACCTATTCGTCCTGCTTTAATTTGGTCTTACCAATTCCTTGGCTCTTAATCTAGAGAGATGTAAAGACATTGCTTCGCAAGGACGATTGACATTTTTTTTGCTGCCGAGAGAATAACTAAGGAAGCAAAATTGCTACTTTAAATATTCAGTGCCGTATATTTGAATGCGTGATTTTTACAACTTATGTAAGCTTGCCATCATTGTTCATAAAAACGCATCAGCCTATTTTTGCTTCCCTACTGTCTGCAAATTCCTTAGTTGAAGGAGATAACCCCGAATAAAACTGCTGTCATCGGTATTTTGACGTTCAGTACATTAATACGCGTGATTTGGCACAACTTTTAGCCTGGCCATCGCTCACTTGAAGAATATCACGTGACTACGTCGTGACGTAATAAGAGCGCAAAATCGTTGCTGTCGGGTGGTTATCCCGGATAAAAATGCTGTCATCGATATTTTGATGTTCAGTGCATTAATACGCGTGATTTGGCACAACTTTTAGCCTTGCCATCGTTCACTTGAATAAATGTCATTTTTGACCCCCCTAGAATGGGTAGTTTAGGGGTGAAATCCCCGGATCCACCCCGGCAGCAATAAATATTTTGAAATTACCCGTAAGTGTGCAAGTTTTGATGTGGTAAAACCTTTTGCCGTCGTTCACTTGAATAAACCCTCTGGGCGCCCGCTCTATCCAGCTGTCATTTTCTTTTACTTTTCATATCAAATCGGAGGTACAGGTACTTCATTATATCAAGAAATCTCCGGCGTGACATGGTTGCATTGAAAAAGGGCAACTTCACAATTGATCCCACAAAAATTTTAGAAGCAAGTTTCTATCTGAAATTACACCTCAAGCTATGACAAGTCCGATAAACTTGCCTAATTCATCAAGGGTGATTGTCCATTTAGTATCATTTGTCACGTATTGCGCCTCAGCAATGGTAGGCCTACACTTCTGGATATGTCTAAACATCGGTTCGTTGAAAAGCAATCGAAATGACGATAGTGGACTCCCCCGTCTATGACACGACATGCAACGTAAGACATAGACCCTGCACGAACATTGAATACATTTTGCTGTTGTCTACGTCCAACAGCTCCTTCAGAAGGAGTTAAGGTTTGCCATATGATCCATCTCTACTTTGCATGACTGGCATATTGTTGCCACATCTGCATGTAAAACAAGATCAGCCTGTTGATTGTCATCTACTGTGCTATCTTGGATATCCTCAAATGTGCTATCTAGGATACATTGGATATCTTTTTCATTATTTGTCGATTCTTCTGAATCAGATATCTATACTTGCCGATGCAAAAGCTTTATATATTTTTTTATTGTCGCAATCCGAAACCTCTCCATCGGATTCATCTGCAGCAATATTTTGTGAAAATTCTGAAGATAGTTTAGCAGCACGCCTACGATGCATTTTATCCTAAATCTAAAAGATATAATATCTTGCAATAAAGTGTTTTGAAAACCAAGGCCCTTGAATGCTTCCACAATTTTTGTAGCAACCACATAACGTTTTTCTTCTGAGCAGTTAGTTCTTTCAATCAAACCTAAACATTAGGACTACCACTGATTCCACAAGGCTAAACTCCTGCACTGCAGCAGTATATAGTGTATTGTTTCCTTTACTTGGCGTACACTGATAATCGCTCTGACTGTCATAAGGAGGTCAATCAATTCACACGGCGAGAAATACTCTGCTGGAGACAAAAAAAAGGATTTATTATGTGACAAGACTTATATTGTGACAAAAATAAGTGTTATTGTAGAGATTTCCCTACATCAACTCTCCACCTGTCGATGGACGGGCTTGGTCCTTCTAGCTAGTTACATATTTTTGTCTGTAATCGCTGGCTGAAAAATTCTAAAATTTTGAAAGAAAGCATGTAATGATAAAAAATTAAAAGTGAAAAAATATCGTGTCATAAAATTTAACAGAAGCCATTCTACAGGCGTTTCAAAATGAAAATACGTCAATTGACGTGCTTGGTCCTTGCAGTGTTAAAAGTGCGTGCTGGTTGACTATCATTATTGTAATAAGCTCTTTAAAAAGATATCGACAACATGAGTCTACTTTAAGCAAAGCTTCCAATTAGCGTTTCGCATAAATGATGCTTGTCCATAGCTTACCCCTACCCCTTAAAAATTTTCTCACCGGTTTTAGGCGAGTTAACCAATTTGACTAAAAAATCGGCGAAGTTCGCCGAAACGCGGCGGATTTGCATCAGTGGCAAATAATGGGCTTCTCGTCGCCAAAGCCTCCCGAGAAAACTATTTTATGCTACTCCATGATACAATTTGCTATATAGGTTACCGGTACTAAATAAGTTGAAATAAACTTATAAATTTTGCTTTTATACAGCAAGTCTCAGTGCCAAGTGCCTATAGGGAGCCTTTGAGGCCTTAAAATACACATTTTGAAACAAATAATCGCAAATTTTCTCAGCAGCGAGATACTTCGCCCATAGACCAGCAATTTTAAATATTTTCGATCAAATTCACCTAAAAAAACGTCATTGAATGTACATTTGAGTAAAAATGCTAAAGTTACACGAAGAGGTATAGTAGTAAAATTAAACTCAAAACAATGACGAAAAAGCTGTTTTCGTCCATACTCCACCAAAATTTTGGCGGCTTCTTTTCTGCTGAAGTTTTCTCACTACTCACTAACCTCTTCGGGAATTTCTGGACATGCGCCGGCTCACTACTCAATCCTTGACTATTCTTTTGCTTTTTTATTTTTATTCTGGTAGCTTTTTTGTACTTCCATTACATTGTACTGGATCGGTAGGCTACAGCACTAGTGTAACCAGGATTTTGCAATGGAAGGGGTATTGAGAACCACGTCACATTTGGTCATACGTTGTACACAGGAGAGGATCCAGAAAATTTTGGTGAGGGGGGAAGGTGTAGTTTTGAATTAGGTTGAATGTTAACTAAATACAAAAATGTTTAAACCTGGAAACTGGCGTAAATAAGCCCTTTGAAAATGTCGCATTTTTAGCCCCTAACTTTGAGTGCTTCACCAATGACGCATTTTGTTCGCATAGTTTCGATTATGCGTGCTTAAGGCGACTACGGCATTGGTATGAAGAGGTTCGAAATTATGGAAAAATTTTATTCATCCAAAACATTGTTGAAAATGGCTGGTGAGGGGATGCATACGCAGCATACCCCACATCCCCCCTGGTTGCATAATAACAAAAGGTGGCCTCAAATTTAAGAGATATGTTTTAAACTACAGTAAAAATACCGAAGGCAGTTAAGGCACGATTGTTGTAAGGATGTCAAAGAAATGCTTTGTGGTGGAACTGGTAAAACGATATTGCAATGTTAGCGATTTAATTCTTTTTTGAGCTACAGTACGTAGATCATTTTTGCTTGAAATCGAGTAGCTTTTTTTCTACGGAAGGTCTGAGGGGCCGGGGGCAGTTGCGTGTACAGAAGCGGCACCGCCCTGCTAATAAAATTGCGTCATTGCTTCATTAGCATAACGGCAAAGAACAAGATTCAGGAAACAACGCTACGTAATTCTTGTTTCTATGACAATTACAAAACCAAATTTTTATCAATGACAAAGTATCTGGCACTTCAAAATAAATATCAGAGAAAGAAGTATGTATGACGTCATTTGAGGCTCAATGGGGGGGTTGTAACCCTGTGGCTACGCCACTGGACTACAATAAGTTTGGTCCTTCCACTGTGGATTAGCAACGCTTTCCATTTTATTAGGAAAAAAGAGCCTTTTCTCGCGTGTTTTTTATCATACAACAACGTTCATTAAAAGTTTTCACATCACAAAAGTTTGCAACTTTTATCGCATTCTTTGAAGATTAAAAAGTGAAAAGTTGCAATCAACGAAAATGTTTATCAACACCATAATAAATAAACTTGATCAGCATACAAGTAACTGTTTGAATTTAGGTCATTCGTTCCTAAAAACGTTGCTAAAGGAGTACTAAACCCTAGCTCTTACTCTATCAGTTAAAAACAGTGCTTTCAAGCATGCTAATCACTTTGGAATATCGCCACTGGGAAGTACTATTGTTGTAGATTTTTTTGACTAAAAAAATTGGCCTCAGGGCTCCTTTAAACTTCCCGGGATCCCGACAAAAATTTTACGGGATTTGAAAAATGGAAATCGCCGGGAAATTTCTCGGGATAACTTCCCGGGAGGAAACACTACTGCAAATGGAAAAAATATTCAACTTTTAACTGTTTTACTTTTAATTTTAACTTTTAACTGTTTTTGACAATTTCAAAGCCAAAAAAATCAAATCTTCAGTATACACGCAGTATTACGCCGATGCGTGTTATGAGTGGCGGAGCTCATCTCCGAGGCTTATCGCCGGGTCAACACAGAAACGTCGCAGCGGTGGCGAGCCGTTTGCGACAATTGTCCGATTTAACCGGTCCGGGAATCGAACCGTAAGACCTCTCGCGCCAATTGCGATGTTTTTTAACCACTACACCAACAAAGACTTCAAACCAGCTACTCCACAAGCCTGACGCCGGAGTATATCATCAGAACAGATATGCTTCGCTTTTTGAATTAAAAAGCGTGTCAAACAAAAGTAAAATCGCTCACAAAAGTTTTGATCACTTTCACGAGACGAGGGAATAACAAATTATGCGACTAAGCAACAAAAATATAAAAAATGATTTTTTTTATTTATCAAGTGAATATAGGCTACAATAATAGCATCACTTGCAAAAACTTCAAAAATCTTTCAAAACAAACCAAAAACTTCCAAATTCGGGATTCTTACTTCCTCAGCGCTCTTCTTGAAAAACATTTTTCACTTCCTGCGTAAAATCCATCTTTATCGGAATATAAGCTTAACATTTTTTAGCAGTTCCAAAACAGAAAAATTTTGTGCAGCTTTATTCATGATACCAGGGGCGGATCCTAAATGTTTTTAAGGGGTAGGAGGGCTTTAAGCCAAAAAATGCTTATTGTGAAGTTTTGTGCTCTTAGAACAAATCAAAATCAAATGACCCTATGTATTACACCGAAGCGTGTAACGAGCGGCGGAACCCATCTCCGCAGCTAAGCGCCTGAGCAATACAGAAAAGTCGCAGCGTAGGCGAGCTGTTTGCGAGAGTGTCCGATTTGACCGGCGCGGGAATCTAACCCAAGACCTCCTGCACCGATAGCGATGTCTTTAAGCAATACGCCAATTAACTGTCGAAGTACTAATGTATTGAAAGAGTATAACCAAAAACTTAAGATAAGAGGGCAGCCCCTTGATTTTCCACCCCCAAGTTTCACCAACGAATAATTTATGCTAATTTTTAAAACATTGATATAAGCTCTAAATGCAAGCAAAAAACCTGTTTAAAAAAGTTTGAAAATCAATAAGGTATCCTTATCACAAAAAATTGCAAGCCTATTTAGTTTTTTTAATCATTTTGATTTGCTAGCTTTTTAATAATTTGGACTGGATCTCTTTTAACCATTTTGTCGTGATATACGTCGAAATGGCAGATGATCTTCACTACAAAAAACGTGAACTTCGACACATTTTGGAAAATTGTTTTCTTTACACTTTCAAACATTATTGCTTGACAAAAATTTTGCTTGATCTTCATCTGCTTTTACGCAGCTCGAAGACAAAAAGATTAGCATTCACAAGAATCGGAACGTATGCACTTACCGCTAGAAGACGACACAGAGAAATTGCCATGGACCCGAAAACGTTGGGCAATGGGCAATCTGTGAGATGTGCCGAGAGTTCTGCAACTACTATGTGAAAAAATTAAACTATAGGTTTTGTGGAATTCACTACATTTAGACCATCTTGCGTATTTCGCAGCAAAGTTCATATTTGTTAAGTAGGCTGCCGATTGCTATAAAGTTTTGAAAGTATTATGTACAAAGCAGTTGAAGAGTTATGGAGACTCTAAAAACCAGTTAAATTACAAAAAATGTTTCAATTTTAGAAAAAGTGTGGCTATTATGTGATAACTTTGTGTTCTTTTCCGTTCACTTTGCAGCTAAATTTTTAAGTCGAGCAATATTGCAGAACGCCTTGCAGGGTTGCAGCTTTCAATTGTGTCTAGCCAAATTATTGCAAACAATCTTAATTTCTGAATTTTCATAATATGTCGTGTTCCCTACATCGCAATTCTATGTTTGCTTATTTTACCTACGTACTTGTGCTTTTTGGAAACGCAATGTTCCTTCGTTTGCTAGAAATCTCACAGTTATTGAATTATGTGTTATGCTTTGCATGAGAACCAAATTGTGCTATAAATTCAGCTTTGGTTTCCATGCATTGGTGTCGCCAAAACCTAATCTGTGCCTTTTTTGTGTAATTGTTTAAATATGCATCTCGCTGAAATATAGCTCTTCTGCTTCTGGTTTCGAGATGTCCTGATCTTGAGATTGAGACTAGCAGTGTCCAGCGCTTTCACGACCTGAAACAATGAATTCACAACATTGGTGCTCCGAGTGATTCCAATATTTGAAATTGGGGCCCCGAGTGAACTTCGCTGAATGGGGTTTCCTTTCGCTTAATTTAACATTCAAATGCTTAACGCAATCTGCTTTGTTTGCTTTTTCAATCAATATGCTATCCCTCCACTAATTTCTGTTTTAATCTAAGCAAAATTTTTTTCTCCTGTTCTGTCAAACGTTTTCACGGTTTTTGCAAGTCTATCTGAGCGCTGATAAGTCTCACTTGATTAGAAACAAGAGAACAAAATTTATTCATTCGCATGTGATCAGCTACGCACGTGAGCCTAGTCAGGCTACATTCGTTTCTTAATCGCATTTTGCATTTTTATATTCTTTTTCATCCGGCACTAATAGCCGTCATTCATCCGGCACTAATAGCCGTCATTCATGCGGCACTAATAGCCGTCATTCATGCGGCACTGATGGCCGTCAAGCATCGGGCACCTTGCCCTCATTCAGGAGCAGCGCACTTCTCACCCATAAGAGACAGCAAACCCCATATGGCGGCTCTTGCGACCTCATTACGCAGTCTTCTGCAACTTTTTTTCGGGCAACTTGCGCTACACTCAACGTCTACCGGCCCGGCAGACGAGAGGCTTTTTATCCCCAAAATCATACCGACGTGAATGATCTGGACAGCCTCGCACATGACTTCACAGTCATACTCATTTTTTGTTTTTCACTCACTTCCAACACGGAGTCAGAGGCACTCCATGCACCGCGAATCATACCTCTCTGGATTTCATGCATCGCAGCTACAGTACAACGGATGATCCGGGTAGCCTCTTTTGCGTGGTGCCTACCTTACAGTAGCGTCATGCGCATTTTTTTGTTATATTATACATTTCGTGTGCAGCTGATCTATGTTAATGCCGTCACTTAATTTGGAACTTTTGCGCTCACGATTTAGTAATTTAGAGAAACTGATACGAAGGTAGACAAGCAATTCCACACTCTTTTATAGGACTTTCCATGCTTCGCATTAGTTGCGCAAACCTAAACTGTTTTAGTTGTTTTCGCAACATGTTTATTGCGTTTCTAACATTATTTAAAAATCTGATTTGAACTTCGACTCCATCATTTCACTTGTCAATTTTCCTTTCGCGATCATACATTGCGCTATTAACCTGTCATTGTTGCGCTTTTGCACACTAATCAATTTATCGCTACAATTTTTATCGACTCCTACCTATGCTGGTCTTTCATCATATTCTGTCCATCATACGTGTAAATCTGGGGGAAGCTCTTTGGCGATTACGTGATAAATTTCTGTTCTTTTCCGTTTGCTTTGCAGCTAAATTTTTAAGTCGAGCAATATTGCAAAACGCCTTGCAGCTTTCAATTGTGTCGAGCCAAATTATTGCTAATAAATTTTTATCGAAGACAAGACATCGCTATCGGCACGGTACGTAATGAGTTTGATTCCCGGGCAAGTCAAATCGGACGCCGTGTCGCCAACGGCTCGTCACGGCAGCGACTTTTCTTCCGAGCTTTGTTGCCCAGGCGCTAAACCGCGAAGATGGGCACCGTCACTAGTGTCACGCTTCGGGGTAATAAAAACAAGTATAATGAAGATTTTAATTTTGTTTAGAAAGCAATGCTGCATACATCAGAAAACATACAATAACTTTTTAGCAAAAATAACTGAATTAAACTTATAAATTGGAATAAAAAAACAAGATCTAAAGTAAAGCCTCATAGTTACAGTAAGGTTGAATTTCAGAGAAAGAAATCAATCTTTTTCATTTACTTACAAGATAACAAGCCTATGGTAACAATTCTAAAACAGCCTGCGCAGTGCGCAAGTATCATACTATTATTACTATACAACCATAGGCGTAGCCAGGGGGGCCATAAGGTCCATGCCCCCCCCTAAAATTTAAATCAAAAATTATCATTAACAAAATAAAAGCTTGAACTTTTTGCGCCTCTGGTGTATTCAGCCTAATCGTTGTTGACTTCGAGAAGTTGTGGGTTTATGTTGATGAGGGAAGGGGGAATCGGGCGTGGCTTTACAAATTCTTTTGCTTCTAAATTTGCTTCTTAGTACTCAGCGCTTATGTAGCCACCGGCGCGAAAGCCTCAGGCTGTTGGAGTCAGTGTACTTTCTGAGAAAAGTATGATTGCTTCTCTTCATGATCAAGAGTGGATAGACTTCACCAAAGTCGCATCCAACATTTATGAATCATGATGAGGCTTCCGCGATGGTTGGCACGGAAAAGTTTTCAATGCCCCGGGTCAAGGCCGCCGAGAGCCAACGAGGGCCCCAGGGCAGGACACCGTTGCGGGCCCTTGACCAGGGCCGATGAGAGACAAGCCGGTCCGCGATACTAAAATTAAATCTGGTCTCCATTACTTCATGTGTTTCCAAGAAAAAAGGTTTTGATGTACGCAAATGTCCTATTTTTTACTCAAAGACTAGTGAAGAGCAAAAAAGAAAAGGCTTTCGTCTTGCAATAGCGCTTTGTCTGGTCAATTGGCCGGGCCCTCAAAACATGACGGGCCCGGGTACTTTGTATTTCCCTGCCCCGAGTTGCTGGAAGAAGTTCAATGTGATAACGTTGCAGCAAAATCGGCTTCACAATGTTATCAACGCTCGATATTCCTTTCATATATTGATGGTCTACGTAGCTCCCTTCGCGAACGTTTTAATGAAAACCCTTCTTTTTTGCGTTGCTTTCTATCTTGCCTCCTAACGACCCATCCAAAATCGATCAGATTGAGAGCTTTCAGTATATTCATTAGGCCTACACAATCTCGCCTATGCAGTTAGGTTGTGGAAAAATTCTCTCACCGCTCGAGTAAACCAGGAAAGTTTGTCCGAGCTTCTTCTGAGCGCCCAAGCTTAACCAAATGTGCACAACGTCATCCAGATTATTGTGACACTGCCAGTGGCGTATTTAGAATTTACAAAAGGGGGGGCCAACTTTTGACAAGTTAAAAAGTTGCAATAAAGCTGAATCACTAACTGAGATTTTAGTTGGAGTACGGATGATTTTTTAACGTGAAAGTCTGAATCTGGTAATTAATTATTGTCTGTCGATTGTCGTAAGTAACTTCATATAATTTATTTGAACATAAGTGTTCACATTTAAGCATTTTAGGAACTCTCTTTTTCTTTTGTTTTGTATTATCTGATAATAATAGAGCAGTTCCCAACCATTTTTATAATAGAGCGGTTCCCAACCATTTTCATACTCCCAATTATTTTCATATAAAATTTTTGATATGTTCTTGCACCCCTCACAAAATATGCGACTGCAATCAGCCAGTCAGCCACGCTAACCAAATGTTCGTAATGGTAGGGGCTGAAATGAATTCATGTGTGTTATTAATATCTTAAACATTTTCCTGTAATGACTTTGCGTCAAAAACCCAGCAGATATTCAGCTGGGGGGTCTGGGGCAACGCTGTAAGCTACCCCAGCGGAGCAATAAATTTTAAAGTTTTTAGCCTTTTTGAAAGTGTCGCTAATGCAAGGTATAGGATAGTTAAACCAGTCACTACTCTGTTGTTGAATTAGACGCATTTTGTTTTCAGAGCTTGATTTTAACCAACCACAAAGAGGCTAAGGGTTTTACGCCACTTAGACGTTTGCGAATTACATATTACTAGAGCGTAACAGCGCTGAAAAATTGACACTGAGCAACCGAAAATAAAAACACTCTTATTACAAGATAAAAATCTATAAGCCGTTTTGAACCCCCTGGAATGCTTCCTCGCATCCCCAGTTGGGAAACCCTGTTCTTTATGGTGTGTTGAGATTTTGTGGACGTGCTGAAGCCTTTCATTAAAAATATTTTTCTGTTGCACAATTCTTGCATGTTTTAAGATTGCAAGCTTTGCAATATCGCCCGTAAGCGTACACATTAAAGCAGTGGTTTTCAAACTTTGTGTTACTACGCCTCCCTCACAAAATATTAATCATGACGCTTTCCTTCACAAAATAATACACCAGACATATTTTTAAATAATCATGACTAACATTTGTGCCTCTTTTTAGACTAGTCCACGCCTCCCAGTTTGGAAAACGCTCACATGTGTGATGCTTTGCACCGTTGAACGTTTAGTCAAAAATAAGAAAAAAATGAATGAATAATTTCACAGAAACGTGAAAAAAAGAAGAAAGCTTCGTAACAATATTTTTGCGCAAACGCTGAATTTTGGCTTCTTTTGACTTATAAAACTACGATTTGAAACAATGCATTGAAAGCTTTCTGAAAAATCACTCTGAAATTTGGTTTGCGTACAATCCGTAAGCGACTTTTGGTTGCCCAAGTCCAGGGGTCGGCAACCTGCGCTCTTTGAATCCTCAGTTGTGGCTCCTTTTGGAGGTAAATAAAGACCTTTTTTTTTTAGGAATCATTTTCGGAATAACTGAAGTTTTTGGACCTGACGATAGTTTTGCGGCTCCCGCTGGGTTTCGTATTGTAACAAACGGACTATTTGGCTCTTTAAGTGCAAAAGGTTGCCGACCCCTGCCCTAGTCATAACGATGCAACACCCGAATAAAGTGAACGTGACGCAGTGGGTGGAGCGTTGTTTCCACGTCGACCATCGTTAAAGGTGGTGACTGATTCAACTCTCACAATACGCTTTGTTGTTGAGTCCTTGGATAAGATGCTTCACGATGATTATCTCTGCTTAATGGTTTCTTTACAAGCAACAAATTAAAGCATCAAGAAGCAAAATTCAACCAAAAAACTTGGAAACGAATGGCAACACCTTAAACCTAAAATCGGGATTCGTATTGCGCGTAGCGTCTTCCTCGCTTTCTCGTCGATAAGTTTTTTTTCTACGAAGATAAAAAAAATATAATAAATTATGTGTAAACTGACAATCAATCTCACAATGAATAACTAAAAAATTGAACAGCTTGCAGAACAATGCATCCGTGATCCTCGTTATCTAAAGTAAACCTGTAGGCTCTCAGCTGCTTCGCTTAGAGCAGATTTGATTTGATTTAAAGCTGCCAGACCGAACTACATGCTAGAGCACGTCTTGTCTCTCAGCCAGGCCACCACGTTATCATAAACAGACGCAAGAGCAAGATCACGTGCCCGTTCTGAACATTGGCAGTACCCCCTAGTTTTAGACTCACGAAATTGTGACACAATAAATAGCATTCCGATATTGAGCAACGCTTGTGGTTCTTGAGGGCTCACGCTGCGTAGTTACTACAGCGGCACAGCCGCAGATCAAGGACCAAGGTTAATCTATAAACCTGAAAAGTTGACGAACCAATAAGGAAGGGGGCTTTGAACTGACGAACCACCCTTGCTTACGCACTCAGTTATCGTATTATTTCTATAGCTAGAACCACCCGTCAAAATTTTACTAAAACGGTCGTATATTCCTTGCATTGGAAAACTAGTTAACTCCAATTTTTTTCTTGTTTTACCCAGTAGGCTACTGGGTCTGGCTACTATACATTTTTTCTTGGCCTATTATAATCAATCAATCATTTTATTTCTAAACGCCAATACGCTGAAAAGTAAGGATAGCACAAGCACACAAATTTCACACTAAAATTGATGAAGGCTTAGAAAAGGGTGCGGGCAACAAAACAGGGAGGCGCTGAAAAATGCAAGTCAAGACTGACTTATAAGCATAGTTGCATAGAGTCGTAATAAAATCCATATTTAGATCTAAATTTTGTCACTTTAAGTCAGAGCAACAACAACTTGATTTGCGTTTGGATCTTATCGTCTTTATCCAAAGCTAGCTGAGTTAGCAAGCCTGTCATGCAATAAAAATCCATTGACAAGAGGCCGGCCTTGAAATTGAAAAAAGCAATAACTTCTACTTTAGGCAAAATAGCCTTTTTTAAAGGCGAATTAGCAGCAGTGGGCTTCGCCATGACAAGCAACAAAATCAAATAAATGAAATAACTTTATCAAAATAATCATTTTCATTTTAGAAATAAACAAAACTCAAAACCAATGACAAATTTTTGCTTTGAAATTCGTGCCAGTTCGAATTTGGATGAGGTAAGGTGCAAAAAAAGCACCCTAAACCGATTTGAATAAAATTTCGGCTCATGTCACGAAGGCGTTATCTGTTTACATCCTCGCCCTATTTTATTTTGCTCATCTGAGGTAGGACATACAAATCGGTATCAAACACTTTTAAATTGCAATAAGTAACGAACAAGGCATAGCAAGCACATTATAGGCGCTTTATTAATTCTCGTTATTTCACGATACCCAACGCCGACCGCTTACGTCTCTATAGCCTTTTAAAGTTAGTTTACACCATAAATGTCTGCATTTTATTGTTATTTTCAACCGAACCCCCGTTATTTTTGCTAGTTTTTTATTTTTTTTGTAAGGTTGTTTGGGGGGGGGGCCATCGCCCTTTATCCCCCCCCCCCCCTAAATACGCTAGTGGACACTGCCCGCAACAACCGTTCAGGCTGAACGATAATTTGCGAGTATGAGACGAGAAAAAACTTGGTCACGTTCAGCTATGGCCTGTGATCGCCAGTCAGATTTGTGCGTACTTCTTTGCCATCAAAAAAGGGTAGATGAGGAAAAGGCCAATCGAATATTAGCAACCATGGCTGGCGAAAAGCGACGACGAATAAACTTTTGAGCGTAATTGCGTTAATTGATATAAGCATTGAACTTTAAATCAAAACTTAATGAACTTTGATTTTGACTTTATCTTATGAGCTAACCCCTTTATACTAACTTGGTAACCTTATTTATATTATACGCACTGTATCTCGTCGCTTTCTAATTTTTAGCAAGTAAGATTATATAAGTCTGGATCAACAGCGTAGTGTGTGACGATTGCCTGGTTAAAATTTACCGCCAGCAACTGGCCATTTTAAAGAAAAAGTTAAAAGTTTTAGCACAATTTAGCGATCAGTTTACGACTTAGACAGAAATTCCACAAAATGTATGTTTTCATCGATATGAGGGGAATATGCTGCATTGCTGCTATAAGTAATTGACGTCAGATTTGAAAGTTGCAAAATTTGGCCCCCCCCTCAATTTTTTTCTGGCTATGCCTTTGTATACAACTGTAACCAAGACCTTAATTCGGTGAGATAATATGCTGTTCAACAAAAACGCAAGACAGTGCCCGATCTCCAGATGTAGTGCGAAGGCAATTTGTCGTCTTGACGGCTTTTTGCCGCGGTCTGTCAATCTCTTTAAATTGGATGACGTAATTAGGCCTGTGGGCACACCTGGCGATGACGCACAAGTTCGGATTTGATACTTTAAAGACAAAAAGCCCGTTTATCACTGTTTAAAGGCGTTGAACAAATTCTAAGCTGTTAAGACAATATTGTACCTTTGACTACTTTTTTACCAAAAGGGTATATTTAACTAAGTCAACTACTATAGCATAGAACTTAAAATTATATCTAGTGGGACTCACAAAAAATTTTCTTAAATTTTTCTGGTTCACTTTATTCAGTAAAGATCTGCTACTGCAGAGTTTTGATGTATTTGATCAGTGCTTACTTTTAGAATTTCTTTCAAATAATGAAACTACTCAGAGCAGGGACTCTCCACCAAAGGCCCAGGACATCAACCAGGGGCCACCAGCGCATAAATTATTAATGGTTATTAAAACCACTTAAGACTAGCCGCGGATGGCTGTACAACTATGAATGAAACACCGAGAGAAAATTGTATTGCTGAGCAGGGGGCCACTGACGGGTGTTGAGAATCTCTAGAAGGTGGCCACAAACCACAAGAGGTTGAGAACCGCTAGCTCAGTGCTACATGACACTTTGTTACTGGTCAGGATTTGCAGCAGCTGGCTAAACAATGCCACTGCTAGCTTCCATTCCGAACTGAGCAACAACTTTAAATAGTAAACGGATAGATTAATTGCGAATAAAGTCCTGCTCCCTATAGAGTTAGTACTTGTTCGGGAATGGATGCTGGGCCAATCGCCGATACTTAATTGTTGGTTTTTAAGATTAAAAACTACGATAACTTTCTTTTGAAAGCAATTTTGAACCTTGTGACCAAAAACTTGATCTAGAATGAAAAATGATCACCGTATTTTACACACCATTACAAAATATATTTTCAGTGCTAAAGTTTACCGTACAAACTCTTCCCGAAATTGATTGTGCAATCTGTATTTGGTGAGTCTTTTAAGTCAGGTATAAAAACGTTACTGCGCTTGGTATTTTTTGGCAGCTTTCGCTTTAGAAGTGTTCGTAATTAAATTGAATTTCTAAGATAGCCATAAAACCATTTTCGTTGGACGCTGAATGATATTTTCTGATGTGGTCAACTGATCGACAAATGCAAAAAGTTTATTTCTTTCACATGACGAAAGCAGATCGAGTTTCCATAGAGATTTATCGGATAAAAAACTCAATAGCTTTGACATGTGCATCAATTTTCAAAAAAGTTAATTGAAAACTTCGTTATTCTTATCGCAATTTTGGCTGATAAGCGTTCACTTACTAACTTCGAAGCTTTACACAGAGTAGAACTCAGAACTCAAGAAACTCTGGGTACAGTGGTTGAAGTGTTTGGATTACTTCGAGTTTGAGCAGCTCAGCGAAACTTCGACTGCCTTCTCAAACCAGCAGTAAAACACGACTCAAATGTCAAAAGTCAAAACTGTTCAATAATTACGCCATGGTTACATCATGGCGCTGATGCGGATCCGTTCCGGTTGTTAACGTGTAACCATGGCAATGACCGGATATTGAAAAATTGTCCAACCGATTAACAGTGAAAGAAAAACCAAAAAAATCTTCAATATATTTTGCGGCATTACGTCGAAGCTTGTAAGGAGTGGCGGAGCTCATCTCCGCGGCTGAGCGCCTGGTCTACACACCTCTTAAGAAACGTCGCAGCGGTGGCGAGCCGTTGGCGACATTGTGCCGATTTGACTGACCCGGTATTTGAAACCCAAACCTCGAGCACCGATAGCGTGTGCGCTAAGCCGCTGAGCCTACAGCTGGTTAACATCTAACAGTGAAACGGCCGATTAACAGTGAAAGAAAAAGTTACAATTTTAAGTTCTTTGATCTTTTTACTGTTGTAATATACGTTTTATTAGAAACGTTCATTTTTTGAGTTTCTACATGGCAGCATAATGGAAAATGAGCCTGTGTTACGCTTGGTGACTGAAAAAAATTTTTTGATGATATTTTATCTACCAGACACAGCCACGATTTTCGCAAAACAAAGCGGTATAAAAGCAATTCTTATAAGTAAATTTGGTGAGGACATTTCTGTTTGAGACCAAAGACCAGTCGGTTAGCTCAGTTGTTATGACATAGCTATCGGTGCGGGAGGTCTGGGATTCAACTCCCGAGCCGATCAAATCGGACACTGCGTCGCCAATTGCTCGCCACTCCTGCGACGTTTTTTCGGAGCTGTGCTGCCCACATGCTAAAAGCTGTGGAGTTGGGTCCGAACTAGTTAGACGCTTCAGCGTAATACCGGGAGTGTAATGAAGATTTGATTTTGTTTTTCCAAAACACTTTGCCTGCCTTTTAAATGCGGCCACTGCTTATATGTAGAGGTAGACTTGTCACAAAACCCGATAAGGAAACGGTAATATAGGTTTTTGAAAATGTAGGCTACTTCAATTACGAATTTTTATTGGGCAAACTAGCATAAAACTTCGCCCTACAACTTACATAACGTATCACTGAAAAAACCGAAGCGTTTTTTTTTTTTTGAAGAGCTAAGCATTATTCTAACACAATTAAAACGCTGATTTAATTTGATAAGCCATTACCTAATTCTTTACTACTGAAAGTAAAAGAAGTAGTAAATTGTACAGAAGATTTACCGCGAAATTTTAACTGCTTGTGATCAATTTGCGGTTTTAAATTTCGTTTAAAATAATCCCAAAAAAAGGAAATTGTTAGCGACACAATTTTACGTCGCGTTTTCTAAATAAAGCAAGATGTTGAACAATTAACACAACAAAACAGCGTCTAACATTGATTACGTCATTGAAAGAGTACTTCTCAATTAATTAAGGCGAAAAAATAACTGACAACACACTTTGTTGACAAAACCAGAAAAGTTGACAGAATTGGCGTCTGTATTTTTGTCGAACTTCCATGCTCAGTTTTTCAACAGTTATATTGCTTTTAGTTGGTTGTAGTATCTGTAGCAAAATGGCATGAAATTTAAAGAAAATTAACTCCTAATTTTTAGCAAAAACTACTTGTAAACTTTTTAAACATTGAAAATACAGGAAATTACCGCATAGGTTTTGTGCTTTGATAGAAAAAGCGCTACCGCGAAACAAAAAAAGCGATTGTTGATGAAATAAATTTTATTCAATTTTCCGTAGCGTAAAACAAAGCAAAAAAAGCAATTAGGCTACAGTCCTTTCGGTTCAGGTCGAATTAACATCGCAGATAGTCATAGAATGTTTGAGCTTTGTCTCAACGCCAATCTACAGCAGAGAAAGTAAAACACTACGTAAAAATAGGTTTAAAAAAAGCAAACAGCTTATAATGAATCTGTGTTAGTTGACAGAAACTTTTAAGTAATGTTTAGTACTTTCTTGACAAAATAAAAGAACACTAAAACCGTTAAACAGCTGCAATCGTCCATCAGAGAAAGAGCAAGTTTCTTCATAAGGTTGTCACTTTATAGTTTGTATTACCTTTGCATGAGATGATATTCACAAGACTTGAAAGTTTGCAATGAAGTTATTTTGGGTGTTTGAAGTACTGTAGAGTATATTTGTAGAGCTGCTTTTGATCTTGCATCAATACCTTACTGTAGTTTTTGCACACTGAAATTTTTAAATAAAAATTAGGTTTTTCTATAAAAAAGTCGATGCTTTAAGCAAAGTTACGTAAATTGTTTTAGGGAATGATTTTGATAAAAGTAAATTGCGTTTAGACACTTAAGACTGATTCAAATTCTTCAGGAAATTAAACTCAGTTGGTAGTTCTTATCACATCTCTATCACAGATTTTTAAATGTTCTGATTAGCAAAAAAATCTGTTCTCAGGAAAAGCCGTAGTCTAATTCTTTTCAAGTGGAATTGCGGAGAGCTTAGTACAAATATTTAACACCTTTTTAAAAATCCGGAAATCATTACAGATGTGTGAGAAAAAAGAAATCAAATTTAGGCCAAAGACAAAAGCAAACAAAAAAACAACACAAAAACAAATACAACCAGTTTAGAACAACAGTAAAGGAGGACGGCACTTTGATTGCAAACTGTAAAACAGGAAATGAATTTTCAAAAGAATGAAGATCAAAAGTAGTTGAAGAACGACTGAATGTAAGCTCAAATCATTTTTGTTTATACTCGGACTTATCCTACAGCAATGCAAATTTTATTTTATTATTTTGATTGGGTGGTGAGGTCAGTTCTTTATTTGTAATGGAATTTTCAATTAACTTTATTCACGACTAATCGAATTAGACTAACTCCACAGAGGAGATGAGCAACCAACCCTGCTTGCTGGTCCAGATAGATGTAGTAAAAACTACCGTCGGTTCGTTCAAATGGCCTCTTGTGCCGGTTTATCCAGTTCAGCCATTGCATCACTACACTAGACGATACTCATGTGCTAGCAGTAGAGTAGGGTCACGCAGCTCGTCTTCCCGCCGTGTTTTACCCGCGTAGCAAAAGACGTAGTAGTGGAGCGTGTGTCTCATACAAAAGGCAGATAGATAAGCACGAAGTTTTCGTGAGAAACATGAGTTGAAATTATGATCTAGTAAACTAAAATCTACCAGTGAGGCCTGGTTGTATAGAGAAGAATTTGTTTGATAATTTTGGTAGTTAATGCGCCCGCCCCTACAGTTACATTCGAAGAAATTTTGATAAACTTTTACGAAAGTTTGAGCTTATATTTAATGCAAAATAGCAAAGCCAAGAGCAAGCAAGCTTTCGGATTAAACTTGGCTTAAGATAAAGTTTATTTTGACTAATCGCTTTTTCATGGCTTTCAAGTACCTTACTGCAAAACATATGAGGGTTTATTTTTAAAATGGAATAATATTTTAAGTTCTAAAAATTTGGCTTTTGATTAAAAGTCGTCAATCAGTAAATTTCCTACAGAAAATTAGTGCTATTTTTACTTAAACTATGCATTTCCGATATCTCTTTTTGTACAAGTGATTTATGAATAAAACATAGGAATTTGCAAAAACTAATTGAAAGTGCTGTTCAAGTACATGGTAGTATGATAGGTTGATAATATCTTAAGCCTACTACATTTATGTGTTGTTTTTACCTTTTCGAAAAACTACTCATTACTCAGAGAAAGGAAAACAGTTAAAAACAGATTAGTCCAATGATAATATTACTGCATTTCCGAATTTAAAAGACCAAGTCAGTTTTAGTACAATGGAATAGAGCTTAATTGATATGCTAAAACGGATTATGGTATTACATTGCCGGAATTGTATGAATTTTGCTTATGCATGATTTTAAACCACGTCAAAAATTATTATGTTGGCGCTGCAATGAAGTTTTTGCTTTCAATACCAAGGATTTAATTTCAAATTTAATGGTTGTGCGCTTCGCTGCCACAGGCGGTCTATCTAAATTGAATAGAGAGAAAAATATTGATACAACCGACAGAACATCCGTGTTCGGGTTAGTAGTGAGATTTGTGCAGTGTGGAACATGAAGTCGGTTCCAACTCAGATTCGGGCTGAATTCGATAAAGTTATTGGGCCACTTTTGGGCGTTGTGCTACCGATAAGTGTTTGGAGTTAGTCTACCAGTTTCGGGCTTCTAATCTAATCGCCATGGGGCTTATGGCTCCTACAGTACGTCGGGCCAGAACTAGTAGCCTCGTTTGCAGATCTGTTGGAACAGCAGTGTTTTTAAAAATTTGATTAGACGTGCTGAATATTGTCTATTAGGAAGTTATACGGAAAACCAGTGCTAATTTTACTGATTTTCTACAGCCGAGAATACTTATCGGAAAATTGTACTCAATGCACGAGTGATTTTATCTTCTTGATAAAGTAGGTTTTGCTAAAGTGACGGTTCAATTCGAATTCTCTATTTTATTTTGTCAATAAGCTTAGTGTTACGACATTTTAATCATTTTTTATCTCACAAAACAACACAATATAGATTGGTATTTTTTGGATCGTATATAGTAATGTTTACGAAGCTTAACTCGTTTAGCAATTGAAGTGATACCAACCCGTTCTTGAATATACAGTATGGCAGCTCTTAGGTTTTGTGATAAGAGGTATGTATATGTATTCCGATTACTGCATGAAACTCTATTAGCCTAATTGAGCAATCTTTTTTGAAAATTTGGTACTGAAACTTTGCCGCAGTCCTGAGCTATCGTCCTACGAGCAAACTTTCCTCAGCCACCTCTATATGTGGGTTTGTTGGTCTAACCCAGCGGTTATCAACCTTTTACGGCTTGTGGGCCCTTCTAGGGATTCTCAACACCAGTGACCCCTTGTTCAGTTTGAAAAATTTTCAAACTGAACATAATAAAATTTTCTCTCGGTATTTCATTAGTAGTGGCTACAACTGTCCGTTGGTCATAAATGGTTAAATATCGTTATAAAGTTAATAAATCTTGCGCTTGAGGCCGCCTAGTTAATGTCTCGTGACCCCCTGGGTGGGGGGGAGCAATGGGCCTTGGTTGAGAACCCCTGATCATAACCACTGATTGTGGACGTGAGTGTTTTGCATCAACTAACTTGGATTTGTTAGTACATCAGGCGATAGTTGTCACGATTGAAAGCAAAAACAATTTGAACGAATTAATACACTTTCTTGTGCATAAAAAATATCAACCACAACCTTATAATTACGTATTCGTGGTTATTAGTGCAATCAGATCTAGATAAACGTTGTACAGTAACACACTGTTGCATTGTAGGCAAGTGAGCATGCATTTTCGCAGTTCCGTTTTTTGTAAATTTCAAAATATTTGTGTTTATTTTGGTGTTATCACGCTGCATTTGCCTTAATCCCGCAAGTATGAACGATAACATCTGTGCTAGCTTAACTATAGCGCAAAGTCGTTAATCTTAATGAAGGCGTTTGCTGTAAGTTTAATTTAATTTGCCTTTCCGACTTTACTAAGGATGGCAAAAAAACAGCAAATCATAAAATACACATAAGTTGTCTTCCATTAACTAGACTTATGTGATGAGAGGCAAGTGAACTAATTGTAACTTCCCTTAACCAAAGGTCAATTTGGTTATTACCAGAGCTGCGAACTTGAACTCGAACTCGCTTGAACTCGATCATTTTTGCTGAACTCGAACTTGAACTCGAAAAATAAAATTTTTTGAACTCGAAAAAAAGCAATCGAGTTCGAGTACACCAATTGAGTGCTTTAATTTTATTGATTCAAATCTCTCAAAACTAAGTTTAACCTACTTCTAATTTTTTGTTATATTGTAGATAGAATGATAGCATATTTTCAATTTTGGTACCGATACTGCTCTGGCATTTCATTTTGCGTTGCCTCATTGAAACTTATTTATTGCATCATAAACGGTGTTCCGAGAGATTTTAATGAAAACGCAGCTGCACTGCAGCAACAGTCACAGTACCTGTTGTTTGTGCGGTGCTGCAATCTCTGATCCAACTGTTACTTAGTGGGTCAGGGACGGATCCAGGGGTGGGAGACCTTTTTCAACAATGCTTTTGATGAATGCAATTTTTCCATAATTTCGAACCTCTTCGACAACAATAATTCCTACGCTTTATACCGGTTCACAGAAATCGAAAACGTGCGAAAAAATTGCATCATACCGATATTTGGTGATGACTACAAAATTAAAGGCAAAAAATTCAAATACAATTGCCTTAAATCTTGTTCAAGAAGCACTAAAATGGCCATCATAAAATGCAAATTTTCAAAAATTTTCCGGGAGAGCATGCCCCTGGACCCCCTTTAAACCACTACTCTCCTCATTTTGCTTCAAACTAACTCAGCCGGAAAATCTACGCTTAAAAATGTCAAACTTTGGTGCCCTCCCCCTAAAAAAATTCTGGTTACGTTTCTGGCATGAAAACATTAATTTTAAATAGCTTAAACGCCTTTTTTCGGATCCAAACGTCTTTGTAATTAGCTAACATTAAAACTAAATCAAATTTGCATCCCCTTACCAAAACTTTCTGGATCCGCTCCTTGGTGGGGTTTGTTTAAAGAATATTTTGAACAGGGCTGTGAACTCGAACTTGATCTCGAAAAATAAAAATTTTTGAACTCGAACTTGCAAATGTCTCTTGAACTCGAACTTGAACTTGATTAAAAATCGATCGAGTTCGCAGCCCTGGTTATTACCCATCGCATCTCCCCTTTCAAACAATATTTTCCCTTGGTAGTATGTAGTGTGCATCGTAACTCTCAACTAAGGCTGTTACGTCTCCGAAATGCTTCAAGGAGCAGTGTTAATATAGGCATTTTCATCGATTTTCCACGGGGGGAAGCAGTTGTTTACGCAACGTCCACTGAAGATTTTTTTGTGGACCGCTCAGGCGGAGGTCTTTGAACACCTGTTTTTAAGAGATCGCCCCATAGAAGAATTCATTTACTTACAGCAATTTTGCTCTCCCCAAAAAATTTCTGGCTGGTTACGCCACTGTAACACTGCTGAATATTTAAGTGGAGTCAGCCTAAAAATTGTCTACCATTGTAATGCTTTTATAATGAAATACTTTGATTATTCAACTACAAATATTGAACATTGTTTCGATTTTTTAAGACCAGTCATAGCATTGGAACAACCGCTATTTACTCGAAGTCATTTTATCACCAATTTGGGTTTCTACTAGTTAACTACAGTAGTAGTTTTAAGCATATGTACCGTAGATCAGGCCAACTACACTGACAAGATCATATTGGTTGCAACAGTGTTCCTGATTACAGTTTACTCACCTGCATATTCGTGTGTTTTGCATTGTTGGTACGATTGAATCAATCGGATTGATTCTAGTCTAGATTTATGTATATCTCGAAAATAAGTTTACAATTTTTCGACAGGCAATCAACCCAAATCTGTCTCAATGTTTAATGTCAGGGCAAGGTGAACTAAACGATTGAACTGTTGCAAGTTCAACTGGAAAGAAATTGGAAGGAAAAATTATCGATTTTAATGCTCAACAAGCGACAACCTTTTCGATGAATTTATAAGGACGGTGATTACGAAATCTTCTAATTGCTTGGGCCAATTAAGATTTTGACCGCTGGGGCAAGTCGTTTAGAGATTTACTAGTTTTTAGCAATCCACATACTTTTAATGCTGATAACTTGAGCTTGTGGCGAAAGCATTTAAGGATTTGGAAAGTTTTATCCGCAGAGGTTACGGATTTTAAACTACCTATGAGATGAATGCTTTGAAAGATTGGAAAGAAAAAAGTGTATTGGAAAACTCTTTTTAATCATGATGCAGGTTAAATTCAGATTCAGTGTCCTCAACATTGGTGCTTGAAACCACAAGTTTTCTTGTTTTTGTCATTTTTTTAAGGCTAAGGATGGATTGAAAAAGTTCGAATTAGGAACAGTTGGGGTCGAAAGTGGTAATAACCATTGCAGCACTTCAAAAGCATTTTTGTCATATTCAGTAGAATTTTTGAACAACTTAGTTCTTTTTTTCTGCAGGAATATAATTATAGAGTATTCAGTGAAAATCGATTAATTAGCCTATTTATTGCTTCTCACTTTGGATACAGGTAAGTGTGAATTCAACTAGTTGTAATTTTGGATCGCAAAAGTGATTAAGAAGTTTTTAGGTAATCCTGGTTTAGTTGCACTGGAAGATACATGCAATGGGGTCACTTACTGATGTGTTTTTCAAACCGGGGTCAAGCAAAAAGCTTGAGAAGGTTGCTTCTTGCTTGATCAAATGTAAAAAAATATCAAATCAAATCTTCGTTGTACTCGTGGTATTACGACGAAGCTTGTAACGAGCGGTGGGACCCATCTCCGCTCAGAGCCTGGGCAACACAGCTCCGGAGAAGCGGCACAACGGTGCGAGTCGTTTAAAACAACACTGTATCCGATTTGACCGGCCCAGGAATCAAACCACAGACCTTCCTCACCGATAGCGTCAAGCTTAACAACTGAGCTACCTTGCCGGTTATTCATATGTCGTCTTGCATTTTATCATGAATGATTATTTTCAGATTTTAATTTTACTGAATTTTCACTTAAGTTTTTCTTTTATTTATGCTTCTGACGTCATTATTGCGCTAATTAAAAGAATGTTTCCAATTAATAATTTATGAACTGTTTTTTCAAACTTTGAAAAGTTTAAATAAGAATTGGCACTCGTATAAAGAACGTTTGTTTTTCTTGTTTGTTGTGAGAAAATTAATTTTTTAAGGCATTTGCCAAAGAGATTAGATAAAAGATGACCTCAGGTCTAACATGGCGATTTCGTAAAAACTGTTGAAAGCTATAGATAGTGAAGTTTTAAAAAATTGCACAAATCATATCATTATTTCGTAACTGATTGTAACCATTAGGTTTACTCACTAAAAATTTTGTTATAAGGCTACTAATGGGTTTGTCTTGACATAAAATTGTTTTCGAAAAATTGGCCTAGAGAGAAATTTGAGTTTTTTCATAATTTGTTTCTTAAAAATATTTATAATCTCGTAAAAGTGAAAATTTACCTCGTAAAAATGAAAAGCAAATTTCGGTAGCAAGATTGAAATCGTTGGTGTGCATTGAAACTTGCCGGTCGGTTAGCTCAGTTGTTAAGGCATTGTTATCGGTGCAGGAGGTCTGGGGTTCAAATCCTGATCGGTCAAATCGGAAGCAGTGTCGCCAACGGCTCACCACGGCTGCGACGTTTCTTCGGAGCTGTGTTGCCCAGGCGCTAAGCTGCGTGATGAGCCCCGCCACTCGTTACACGCATCGGTGTAAGAACTCATGCATAATGAAGATTTGATTTTGATTTGATTTGCATCGAAGCGTTTGACGAAAATGACTGTATAGGCCTATTTAGCGTTGCCTTCAAACGTTTAGCTGGTATCTACGACGCATTAATGTTCTAAATGCACTGTAAATTTTAGGTCATCTTTGAAATAAAGTGACTTGAAAAGTAGGTATTCGATCATCATATAGGTGATGTCACCTGCAGCACTTAGTCTCTATATCTTTATTGTCAATAGCCTTTTTTGAAGGAGAAAGTGTCTGGTCATCAGCTAAAGTTGCATAAAAAGTGCTTTTAGTGTGCTATGCGTGTGGCGTGGCGTTTAACTACCAATCATTTGTACATATGATTGACATAAATAAACTAATGCTGATAAAGGGTTGGCCCTGATATGCTCTCTTGCTTGTCTCGAAAATGTTGAAGCTATGACAAATGACAATGACACTAAATCGTACTCAAAATGAGTTTATCTCCATAAAAAGACAGTCTTTCATGCGCTGAATATGTGATCCTTTATAATTAAAATGTGGTAATATCTGTTCAAGAACTTTCGTGTCAACAAACCTAGCCCAAAAGTCGCCGAAATTGAAAACAAAGTTGCTTCTTCCGTTTGATTTTTAAGCTTTTCGACTTTAACGTATTAAAAGCCACAATACTGGCAACATAAGCTTTACGCTTTTGTTTTGGAAATAAACCAAACAGATTTGTAGAAGTTCACGGCAGATAGATCAACCTTGCCGCGACTTAGAGCCATGAGGATTAATTTCAACGCATCTCTGTATGAAATGATGCATCACATGCTGCTACTTTTGCTGCAGACTTTGGTTAAATTGAGAGTGGACGAAAATAATAAAAACACAAATAAAAGAGAAAAAAGTACGCTTTTACCTGTAATGAAGATTCATTTCATTCTCGACTTTTTTCTATTTTTTATCTCTGCTTTTCAGAAGGTCATGGGTCAATGCAAATACATTGAACGCCGCATAAAAAATGGACTGAAAACGCACCTTAGTCGTGATTTCCTAGCTTCTTCTTGGTGTGGTGCTATTATTAGTTCGATTGTTTACAGTTCTATTTGAGATTTGCTTACCTATTAAAATGTTGTTGAGGAAACCGTAAAGAAGTAATTTGTGAGGCGGCGAAAAACAAAACGTTTAAGCTGTCAAATTAAAAGTTGATGGTTGAATAGAAATATTTTATAACTTAAGTTAATACAAATAAGAGATTATTCAATTAAGTGAACTATCATGCAAAGGCCTCGCAAAAAACGACGTAGTTGTTGGATTTGTAGGCAAGACGTAGTATTGAGCTTGGTTTTGTTTAAAACCTAAATTTCGCGAAGAGAAAGTGTGCGATCGTTTCTAAAGAGCTGTATAGCGATGCGCGGCACTGCCGGCATCTTCCTTGTCATTTACAGAGATGGGCACGGATCCGGAGCGGAGCCGAAGTCCGGCTGCATTTTTTGGATTCGGAGCCGGATTTGGGTTTTTGAATTAAAGCCGGATTCGGAGCGTATCCGGATTTTAGCCTGAACCAAGGTAAGGTACTGTAGCATGGTAAGGTACCCGTCAGAGATGGGCACGGAGCCCGGTTCCGAGCGGAGCCAGAGTCCTGCTGCATTTTTTGGATTCGGAGCGGATCCGGATTCTATAATTTATCGACAAACAGGATTCCGGAGCAGATGCGCAGTCAGTTTTTTGTGATTCCGCCCATCTCTGGTCAGTTAGCGCTGCCGCTTTTGGAGAAAAAGGTAGACTTAATGACAGGAGCGTAATTTAGGGGAGGGGGCGTTGTGCCATTCCCCTTCCCTTTTGACTTTGCCTACTTGTAAAAAAATATCAAATGCAGCCAAGTGACTGAAATATACCAAACTCTTTAGATGGCTGTTGCAGTTTATTTCCCCCTTTTAAATTTTTTCGCTGCGCCACCGGTCAATATATACCAATTCAGTCATATGGACAATGTATGCGTGAGAAAAGTTAAAAAACGAAACTGAAGTAAAACTAGTTGCAATTACTGCACAAAAGAAAGAAGTTTGGGACTCATTGCGCAGTTGCGTGCCTCTGCTCAAGCGCAGACGTTTAAAATAACGTAATATGGGGGCGTCATTACAGCTTATTTGCATGAGTTTTAAGGTGTAAATTCTGCACCAAACCGGAAAAACTTTTGATTTAAACTGTTGATGTGTTTACTATATACAACGGTTGTGGTAAAATTTCTCGCTTGTTCGATTTTTGTTGTTGTATGAAAGCTTAAGGTCATATGGTTTGTTATGAAACAAATATAGCACGCCTCATCATTGTACTTGGACAGAGAGGCATTGTCACACATTGTATTGGTTTGATTTTAAGCAGATAAATTTATACCGAAGGTGATGTAATGCGTATATTTTTATAAAGAATGAATTTCACACTGATCGGTTAGTTCAGTCGTTACGACATTGATATCGGTGCGAGAGGTGTGGGATTCGATTCCCGGGTCGGTCAAATCGGACACGCTGTTGCCAATGACTCGCCACCGCTGCGGCTTTTCTTTGGAACTGCGTTGCCCTGGCGCTAAGCCGCGGAGATAGGCCCTGCCACTCGTTACACACTTCGGCGTAATAACCCGAGTATAAAGAGGATTTGGTTTAATTTGATGAATTTTAGGTTGTTCTAAACTGTAGGCTGTATGGTTAGTGAATGCTCTAGGCTACTGCAGCAGTTAAAAACCAAACTGGCGAATGTTTTTCATACTTAATGCACTACGGTAACCTACTTAATGCACTACGGTAATGCAAACGGTACTTAATGCACTACGGTAACTCACTTCGTAACCGCATACACTTTTTTTACGCGAGCATTTAAGCTTTACCGTGGTTTCTAACGCGATTTTTTTGAAGTGCTTTTGAACTTGGATTGTGGGCCGTGGGGTATCAATTTCTTGCTATCACCAGTTTTAAGTGAAGGTAACGCCGATACAGCAGTTAATTTCAGATAGAAACCGCAAAATAACGTGCTGCATTTTCATATCAGCAAGTTTGTGCTAAGTGAGTAGTCAAAGCGCTTAACCCACATCAAAAACATCTGGAGTCGAAAGCTGTACAGTAATTAAGCTGCTTTTTTGCAAGCTGATATTTTGACACGATAACCCAACTTTTGTAGTTGGAATAATGAGGAGATTGGCATTGACCTGTGACAAGCCTTCAATGGTGTTGCTTTTGTCTTGAGTTTCAGTTCTTTTTTTGCGTCTTTCGTCTCACCAACTTTTATGACCGATTTTGTACTCCCGCATTGACCAAGTTAATTTGAAATTTATGAAGCTGGCTCCGTTGTTTAACTTTAAAACCTTTGATTTAGAAGCCAAAACACGTAGGAGATACGAATGCTTAACAGCAGTACTGTGCCAATTTCTGGTCAAAGCTTGAATTGTCAAGTCAAATGCTACTTAATTACGATTCGAAGTGTAGCAGTATTGCCAAATTTTTTTAAAATTCTTTTTCAGATTTTTCACTGTGGAAAAAATGCGTAATAAATCTTTCCTTATGCAATGGCCACATTTTTACGTCGCCGGAATGATGATGATCACACTGTCTGTATGTTCCTCAACTGGCAAGTTGCGAACGGCGTTTGTTCCTG
This sequence comes from Trididemnum miniatum, assembly GCA_964006365.1. Taxonomy (NCBI): domain Eukaryota; kingdom Metazoa; phylum Chordata; class Ascidiacea; order Aplousobranchia; family Didemnidae; genus Trididemnum; species Trididemnum miniatum. Next base: position 8,615,297 of record OZ023250.1, read on the forward strand.
AAAACTCTGTAGCAGGTAAGCTTGTCGCGATGTTTTTATGTCTGCTCTTCTCTCGTTTCAAACGACTGCATGCTTGTTTGTTTTATAATTACCCTACGGAGGTTAATAATCTTAGCAGAAATATGCAGTAGTATTAAAGCATTTTCGAAGAAAAGCTTTAAATCTCGCCGAAGTTCTTAAAGAATTACTTGAAAATCGATTAGATTTCTTGATGTTAAACTTTTGTTAAAAAAGAGAAATGCAGTCACTTTACGTGAGCATAAAACGAATCCAGACTGGTTCAGTAGATATTTTCAGTTTTAGGTTTGGTAAATTTGTCGCTAGTTATAAGCTATGAAACTACCAAGCAGTGACAGCTTTTAGACTTCTCAATCACCCACTGAAACCCTTATTTCTTTGAAAAGTTAGTCTTACTAAAACACGGTTTCTACCCATCAAAATGGGCACTTTAGGCCACAATGCCTCGCTGCTCATAAACTGAAGTGCGCGACTTTCATTTGCTTTGCCAGAGCCAGAGGTCATTGAAATTTTGGTGATAAACCTTCCAGCCAGGGTAGCTATCTTTTTTCCTCTACAGTTTCAGTTTATATCCACCACACAAACAAAATATTTCAAAGTTTAACTCAGTTTACAGGCGTCTTCTCGAAAAAGCTCTTCAAGAGACGTCGTCTTTCGATAAACAAAAAAATCACTGGCTCACAGCGTAAAACCTCTATTTGAGTGCCACGACGTTTTATTTTTCAACTGTTCCCCTATAATGGCGTTCTATCAGAGATGTTGCTCAGTATAGCTGGCGCTCAAATAGAGATTTTACGGTAGATACTAACTTTCTATATCTTCAAATCGTGCAATTCTCTATTGTCGGCGAACCCGCCGCGGGGTAACTACCTTTGCCCTACAGTGATATGAGGCATACCTTCTAGCAAAAACAGTAGAAAAAACGCAAAAAGTAGTCTTCACAAACGACAAAAAAAAAAATACATTATTGAGTAATTAGCTTTTTGTTTAGGCACAATAGTAGCTGATGTTTCTGGATACATACCGGAAGATGCTTTGTCAAGGTCAAGTAAAAACTTCAAACTACTTAACCAAAAGCTGATTAGTCAGAGAAACAAGCACTCCAGTAAACGCCTGCACCACTGGTTTCAACTGGATGAGACCACAGGGATTATTGTTACACGCAAGAAACTGGACAGAGAAGAATTGTGCCCTAAATCGAAACACTGTGTTATTCGTTTACAAGTAGGTCAAGTAAATATCGTTTTTGATGATTTTGATGGCATGAGGTGATACGTGTTGCCACTAGTTAGTGAATGGTTTCTTAAAGGTACAGCTAGTAGTGTAACCGGCCAGAAATTTTGGAAGAGGCAAAACAGTTACTTCCAGCCGGTCTATCTTTTAAAAAAAGATTTTCAATAGTCGATATCTACAGCTGTAAAAGAAAGGTTGTTAATGGCAATAAATAGCTCCCTGTTTCTACCCTCTGGCTTAAGATAGACGTAAATCTCTACATTAACACTGGTACTTGAAATAATTGGGAGGGGGGAAATTGCCCCCTGGCTGCGCCCTTGATTATCTGTTTTACTTTGCTCCTTCAGTTTACTTGAGTTTATAATCACTTTTTTGTTGAAATGGAATAAACCCTGCAGCAACGCAAAAGTCACGAATGGATTAATCTTCAACATAAACTTTGTGACTACAACGATGGAAATCAAACATGATTTTAGATTTACGCAAAAAGCTCAAATCAAATGATTGAGATTAACGCTGAAATCTCCGATGAAAATGAGTTTCCGCCTACCTTTTCTGCTTCTTATGCTGTGGTGAACGTTAGTGAAAATGCAAAGATTGGTGATTTGTTTGATCTTGACCACTGCCGTGCCACAGACAAAGATTCCAGTAAGATCTTTAACGATTGTTTTCCTATTGAATTAAAGTTTACTTGTAAGCACTGTTGATGTGCTTTGTCGATTGCAATGTTGCCTACTGCTGTACTACCACTGCAGTACTTTTTTTCAAGAAAAATAGCGCACAGTAAACGAAATGGAGGGTAGGGGGCTAGGGACGTAACCAGAGAATTGCAGATGGTTACCAGCGGAATATTTGGGCAGCAGAAATAAATTTTGGGAGACGTAACCAAGGAAATTACCGCAGGTAAAGATTACAGTATTTTATGCAATGTTTACGCATACTTCAAATTAGGTCTCATCAAATTATGTGAGGGGGGCAGCCTAGGCACCCCCCCCCGACTATGGCACTCATGGAGGAGTACCTGTAGCGATAATTTCATTCAATTTAAGAATTGTAAATTTACGTTGCTAGCAGAGCAAGTTGCATGAATTTTTTCGAATGATGATTTTTTTCAGGTTACAATTCTTCGATTGTGTATTCTTTGGAACCAAACTTGTATTTCAGCTTGCAGCAGTTTAAAGATGAAACAGGGACTACGCGACTGCAGCTCAAGCTTCTACAGACCTTGGGTAAGTTTGTGACGTATTAGGGGCTAACCTTTGACTCCACATGTCATACAACACTTGGTGTCAAGAGAGGTTAACTATAGGTTGTAGTTATGGCTATTTCACAGCGTGAGAATTTACTGCAATGGAGTTTGTCAGTGTCGATAAACTTAAACGTGCAATTCCTTCTTAAAAGATTAATATTACCTTTAATTTACATTAAAAACGTGACGTTAAAAAGCGACTTGTTTTGATTAAGATATTTACGTTTAAAATCGTGATTCAATAATAGTATTTATTGACTTGATTGTAAACACTATTCCTATGCTTTGATCTCAATTATCATAAAGCGATTTAAGGCATTCAATCAACCAGCATATATGCATTGCAGTAGAGCTAATCCATGTTTGCTTTATCTAATTTTCCGCGTTTAAAAAGCATTTTCAAATTTTTAAGTTCTTAAGTAATGAAAAATCTATGAAGTAGAACTGAAGAGACAAATCAACAGGCTAATTAACTGATGGTTGCAAAAAATGCTCTTTTACCTATGTTTTGAAAGCAGAGAACTTAGCATTTTTTCAAATGTTGCCTTGATATGAGTAACGTTGTTGAAATTGTGACCAAGATATGTTTTCAATTTGTGATATAAGCTCAGTAGTTAAGCTCAACGCTATCCGTGCGGAAGGTCTGGGATTTGATTCCCAAGCCGGTCAAATCGGATACAGTGTCGCCTATGACTCGCCACCGCTGCGACGTTTTTTCCGAGCTGTGTTACGCAGGCGCTAAGCTGCAGAAATGGGCCCCGCCACTCGTTACACGCTTCGGCGTAATACTGCGAGTATAATGAAGATTTGATTTGATATTTTAAGAAAGTATGATTCTTTTTCCTTCAACAATGCTGATGTTCCTTCCTTCTATAGCGATAAGATTTCTCGGCAAACAGACATTTTTTCCCAAATTTCAAGACATTTCTTTAAAAATTTGGAACATCTTTTGGCGAAAATCAATTTGTTTAAGCGTCCTATTCTACTAGATTACGAACTGAAACACTTCCATCAATTTACGCTGCGTGCCAGCGACTCTGGGTCGCCTCCTCTCTGGACAGAACTTTCTTTGCAAGTTGGAGTCATAGATGAAAACGACAATCCCCCTAAGTTTGCAAAACAAGTAAAATTGTTTGCGTTTGTGTTGAATTGTTAGTTTGATTGTATATTCTTTTTCTTTTTTGCTCCGACAAAATGACACTTTATGGCGTTAATGACAACACCCATCTAATGAATGCACTGATTCTCTCAACGATAAACGTTTAAAGTCTAGGTAGACCGCGACAATGGAAAAGCGATTTACAGTAACACAATTTTCCTCTTAAAAGCTATTCTATGTAACTGCTTATTCAGATGTCGACAAACAACTCATAGATTCTCCAAGTACAGTATAAAATTTAAGGTAATTGTGGTAAAAACATTGTACTTGAAAACTATGTTGAGAACGTTTAAAAATTCCTGAGTTTAGATTTAAATTTTTCGTATGGTATTGTGCCATTTGCATATATGCCTACGTTTCAAAACCTCCGTTATTTTCTAAACAGGAATATTCCGTTGCCTTCCAAGAAAATCTTGGATCAGATCAAATAATCTCACAATTACAAGCGGAAGATGCGGATTCGGGACCCGCAGGAACTGTTCATTACTTCATTTCCGGTCCTAATAGTGACGAAACATCCGCTATGTTTAACATTAATCAAGACACTGGAGAAGTCACGTTGAAACAAAATCTAGACCGGGAAACTGTAGACGAGTGCGTATAACTAAGTAAACATGTTTTTGTTAACATTAGTCTGGCAATTATGATTGAATAAACGGGCTATTAGGACTAACGCGTCATGATAAGATATTGTATGAAATGAAAAAAAAGTTGTTTTTATAAGTTTCTTTCAGTTTTCAAGATTTTTTAAGGTTTTTTTCAGTTTTTAGGTTTTTTTCAGTTTTGTGCTGCCTTACTTATACAGCTGATAATAACAGCTGAATCTTCGTAGTCGAAACGTCCAGGTTTAAAAATTACTAAAATTACTAAAATAAAATTACTACAACTGTATTTTTTTCCTTAAACTATATTCGTGCCATAATTATTGTATTCCTTGTCTAAACCCGCATTTATACAGTAGAATAAGACAGTTATATGACGCAACAAATAGTGGCGTAGCGAGAAACTTTGAAAGAGGGATGGGGTAAAAACCACTAAAACCATCAAAAAAGTCTGGCATATTGCAGTCACTTGGCACCATTTGGTTTTTTTACTAAAAAGCAAAGTCAAGGGGAGGGGAGTACGGCACAATGCCCCCCTTCTAAATACGCTCCTGATAACAAATCTTGTTATTTCACTATATTCTGTGCTTACATTCTAAAGAAGATTATTTTGCTTCTTTTTTTTTCAATCACAAATTTTTGCGCGTTTTCGAAGAGTTTTTTCAATTTTTAAATAACAATTAATATCTTTCAGGATCGTAATTTTCATTGAAGCTCGAGATCTCGGGACACCACCATTAGTTGGTCGAACGCGATTGGTTGTTTACGTTAGTGACGTAAATGATAACCCTCCGATCATAACAGTCAGTTTCATTTACACATCAAAAGACAACACAGGTAATCTTGTAAAGTAAGCAATGCCAAATCAATAAGTTTAAAGAGTATTTGGTTAAGTCATAACAGTCTGTTTCCCGCTAAGGTGGCTCATCAGTGAATTGTCTTGTTGCTAGGCTGAAATGCTTCCAGTAAATCAAATTCTCATCTATGACTCCTTTTAAAAGGGTAAGGAGCGTGAGTTTCTCTTTTTCATCTAAAATTTTGGTACTTCGTCAAATTAAAACTTTAACCAACCACACAGGTTAAGTGTGTAGATTACTCATGAATTGTGACATACTGTAGTAATACTTTGTCTAACAAAACGTGTTCTGGGTGCAAAGTGTTGAAGATTGTGTGCGGTTTTTGCCCCTATGGCATTTCGGTTATTGTTTTATATTGGTAAACTTTCAATATTTTACCATAAAGAAAGAGTTGCTTAGTCTACAGGTCCAAGCCGCATGTATGATGATGTGAAGTTTTAAAAACAAAGACCTTGTTTTCTCTTCTTTCAGTTTATCTTTCCGAGTCGATGAAAAAGCACAGTTACTTTGCTCATGTCCTTGTAAAAGATTATGATCTGGATACTAACGGGCAGGTTCATGTCAATATCAAATCTACTGCTGTGGGTCTACCTGGAAGTAGAAGAGACGCAGATGCGTCAAGCATGTTCCGGCTGGCTAATGACGGATTTTTAGTTTTAAATAAAGAATTGGATCGAGAGAAACAAAACAGATACCATATTTTACTCAATGCAACTGATAGAGGAGCAAAGCCAAGGTACGTAAGAACTTGGGTGAACTTAGGCTGTTGTTGATCTCTGTATTCTTAATTGCAGAAACAACATTGCAGTTTTCGATTTACTAAGCTTTTCCTCAACATAAAGCTAATATATTAGTTTTCAAAATATATCTAGCCTCGGGATGCGGCACCATCTGTGCCTGCATGTCTATAGTCTAATCTAACCCTTGTCAGAAAATTTGAGAACTGCATTTACAACATAACGCAGCTCGTTACAGTAAAAAAAAGTAAAACGAATGACATTAACGGAGCATCTTGCTTTAATGCCTTTAAGTTTTAGTGATATTGTTTGGTTTTTATCGGTGTTAAGCAGTGGCGTAGTGAGAAATTTTAAAAAGAGAATATAACTACACAAGCAATGAAAAGTGTCTGGCATGTTTCAGTCACGTATAAGATTTGTTTTTTATTACTGAAAAGCAAAGTCAAAAAGCATTGGCTCCTGTTGTTAAGCATATAGGCTCAACGTTATTCACTAAAAGTCATTCGTTGATAAATGATGTGTCGTTGTACTGGAATTGCGAACACAAAAAAATGGACCTAAAATTCTTTTCTAGTTAATCAGGAAAATATATTTCTTCGGTAATTTACTTCAGTGTAACTAGAGTTTCGACGATACAACTTTCGCTTGATTATTGAAATCTAGTTTCTTGCTGACAGCTGAATTTTGTCGAAGCGTTCTGCTACGATTGAAGAAAATCGCTTTGGTGTTAATTTTCTTTTCTTGGTTTAATCTAATTAGCCCTAAGTTTCTAAATGAAATCTAAACTGATTTAATTATGTTTTTTTCAGATGGAGTGTGAAAGAAATCCATGTTGTAGTGTTGGATGAAAACGACAATTCTCCCGTGTTTCCGCACGAAAATTTAAATGTATCCATATCCGAGAGTGCGAATGTTGGCACAGAATTGATACGAATGCAAGCGTCCGATTCGGACTCTTCCAATCCCTCTGCTCTTTCTCAAAAAGGGGTAAAAATTTGCTAATGCTCAATGTCCATTAGTATTAACAAGTTGAGGAATGTCAAGTTATCTTAGTTTATTCCAAATTTTTCAACCAGTGGAAATAGTCCTCTGTGTTTGGTACCTATTTTTTAAAACTAGTGTGGTCCCTTGCAAAAAAATTAAAAGATAATTGTTGGCAAGCTCAATCCAAACTTTAATGTACTTTTGCGAAATCGCCTTTGTTAACAAAGCAATAACTGTGCAAAAATAAAATTACGTCGTCCCACTGACTCCAATGATTAGTTCTTCCTACTTGGTAGCATAGAGCGGGACCGAATTTACATTATTTCAACTTCAACATAAAGTTGACGCTAAATTTGTGATTTTTTTGCAAAAGTGGATTTACTTTATTGGTAAGGTTATGAGAGCTTAGACCTATCCCCAAAATTTTCATGAGCTTATTTGTTCTTTAGCTTTGCTATTCTATTATTTTGGTACTTACCTAAGCCTTTGTTTTGCTTTAGAATGACGTGGTGGTGGCATCCACGAATGGAGACATTACTTATTCATTGGACGCCCGTGCCAGTGGAACGTTTTCTATCGAGCCTAGAACAGGGGTCATCACCCTGGTGAGTCCCCTGGATAGAGAACAAATTTCAACTTGGGTTGTAAGTAGAGTTATTACATTTTTGGTTTTTGTGTGGATACTAATGTGAAGTGGGTATGTTTAATTGAAGCAGAGTTAGTAAAAATTAAATTTCAGCTGCTTTCCCTGCCTGCTGCAGTAGTGAACGCCAACATGCGTAAAGGTAAAGTGTAAATAGGATAGCAATTATAATAAATGAAAAATATTAACAACCAATGGCTATTTTACAGGTAACAGTAACAGCCACTGACAATGGTTATCCCAATAATTTGCGGAGTACATGCCGACTTTTAGTAACAGTAAATGATACCAACGACAATCCACCACTATTTACAAATCCATCTCGTAATGATGCTACTGTTTACGCAACCATTCTAAGAGATGACGTCATCACACGAATTCAGGTATTGTGTCGTTTTTTTACCCATTTTTGGTCCACGTCTAGTGATATTCAAACAACCGATCTGCCTAGCATTGACATAATATATTCTGTAGCTAATTATAAGAATCAGTGCTTCCAACTCGTGGACTCGGCTTTTTTGCCGAACTCCAACTCGTACTCGAAATAGAAAAATTTCTGAACTTAAACTTGAACTTAATCTTGAAAAAAGTTGATCGAGTTTTGAACTGATTCCAAACTTGACAAAATCGCTTGAACTAAGCCTAAACCCGATAAAAATTACTTGAACTCAGAATAGACTCGGTAAAAGTCCCTGAACTCAAACTTGAACTCGCAAAATTAAAAATGAAGAACTCTAACTCGGCTAGCAAGTTTTCAGTGAAATCGAACTTGAACTCGATTAAAAACGTTTGCGAGTTAGCTGCTCTGATAAGAATTGCCTACCGAACGCAGAGTCGAGTGGATACAACGTCTACCTAAGACGTTAGAGGTTGTGTTCACAGCTTCCCTGTGCTCGAGTTGTAAAACCATTTATGGGGGATCAGAGCCGGCGGCAGAGCAGTCGACTTAGGGGGACCAAGTGTTTATCAGGGGGAGCCACAGTTTAAAATTAAGCACAAAAGCCGCTCCCTTCAAAAGTGTAAGCTTGTTAAATGGGGGGTCAAGCATGTCGTTTTGGCGGGCCAGGCCCCCCTGGCCCCCCTTGGCGCCGACCCTGGGGGAGATGGTGCAAGCTTTTCACACAGACGTAAAGGAGGAATGGTCATTATTTATAGGGAATGATTTACGCTAAAGTGTTGGGCTGGTGCTATTTTCCGGGGGAATGCCATCCTCCCGCAACCTCCCTTAGTTTTAGTGCTGCAGCTTCCCTGCTTCATGTTCGGCCATGGAAGGGTCATTGTGGAAAGCAAGCTGTATAGTTTATTTGTGGGGTTGAAAAGATTTTCAACAGGATCTTCGTATTTTTGAGCAATAGCAGAAGGCTGGCAACCCTTATGTGAGGTTGATTTACACTATACATTGCTTTATTGTGATAGGAAGGTAAACTCTCACTACACAAATCAATAAATCGTAGTCGCATATCATTACAATCACATACATAAAATTACATCCTATTAAATCGAATCTTCATTATATTCGCGGTAATACACCGAAGCGTGTAGTGAGTGGCGGGACCCATCATCTCCGCGGCTTATCGCTAGAGCAGCTCAGCTTCAAAGAAACATCGCAGCGGTGACAAGCCTTTGACGACACTGTGCTCGATTTGACCGACCCGGAACTCGAACCCCACACTTCCCGTACTAACAGCAATGTCTTAAAACTGAGCTTACCGGCCGGTTTAAGAGCTTTAACGCAGTAATGCTAACCATTGCTACAGGCTGCCAATGACTTTTTTGTGTTTGTTATTTTAATTACTTAATGCTAATCTCGAAGCAAGTTCATTGTGTGAGCGATTAATCGCTTGTTTTCCCACGGATCATTAGCTGTAGTTCAAATTCTATAAATATTAATCAGCCAGTAATCCAAATTTGTTGCAGGCTTTTGACTACGATGATGGAGATAACGGTTTTGTAAGATATATTTTGAGATCAGTTGACGATATAACTCAAACCCGCCGTGTGAATTCATCGTTATTTTTATTGGACGCCATAACTGGTGATTTGAGACTAAACATGAGTCATCTGAATTTGTCATCAACACTCGGCCGCCACACGGCTGTAATTCAGGTAGAATGTCTTATATTACAGTACATTTGCTGTTTTGGTATGTATGAGTGTGGCAGTAACAGTAGCGTAGGGATAAGTGACAAGAGGGACATGTACCCCCAAAATGTTTTTGGTCAAGCAAAGTGCTAATGCAAATAGTTAAAGATAATAAGTTCTCAGCAGAAAACAACACTTTCCAACAAACTCTGAATAAAATGAAGAACGCTGTATTGGAAGAGGAGGGAAGACAAGGAAAAACTGCCCTCCAAAAAATTATGAAATTGTTCCCCCCTCCCCCCGAACAAATTTTCTGGTTACGCCCCTGGGCAGTAAATATTAAATGCAGCCTTTCGTTGTAGTAAGACAAATAGAAAAAGTGCAGTGCAAGTTTATGCGATTAAGTTAACAATTTGAAATGCTTTTTTAGGAGCGAGGCATCATCAATGATTTAGCTTTTTATGCTTTCTGTAATGTGGTTAAATACTACTTGCTACTCCTAGTTCTTGCAGAAGCAGCTGGTTTACGGCGGCAACGAGTTTTAAAATTATGCGGCTTCACTCGTGATCTGTTATATCACATGAAAATTAAACCGATAATTGATTTTACGTTTCAATATTGTTGATTAAAGAATGGCAACACTGTAATCCTGGAGCTAAGCTGACTCTTACCGCTCATTTGCGAATAAAACTTTTATAACTAACGATTAGCAATTGAAGGGTAAAAAATTATGTACTGTATTTGTGTAACCAGTATTCTTGTTAAGGCGTTTGAGGAACCAACATGGTCTCTTAAAATTGTCCAACGGTCTCTCAAAATCTGCTTCTACATTAGTGTAAAAAGCAATGTTTTACTCTTAAATTGCTTAATGGTTCCTCAAGCCAAATCTTAAAAAAAACACTGTATATTAACAGCCATTGAGAATCATTTTAGCCAAGCCAATGATAGACCCTTTGTCTACTGAGGGTTGGACGGGTCCATCAGATCCCGTGACAAAATGACACCGAAAAATTTTTGAAATTTAGCAAAGCACTACAAATTGAATAGTGAAAACTAAAAAGAGCTATTTGTGTTATTAAAATAAACGTATGAGTGTAATTTTGATATTTTTATCATCATGCTCTGTTTTTTATGAGCTCTGTTGACTTAAAAATTTTACTGAAAACAATGGTACTGGCAATATTTAGTTTTGATAATATCGATTAAGGCTGGTTGTGCCTTTCAAAGATCAATTTATTTGTTTATTGACTCAATTTGTTCATAATAACGACAGTATTAAAACAAAGTTACGATGTTTTTCGTACTATATCTCCAGCAAATATCAAATAAAAAATTATCAAACATTTTCTTAATTATACTAACTTATCACGCTCCTAAAACTTACCCGTCAAAAGAAATTAAAATTATCGATTGTATTGTTACTCTACTCAGGGAAGAAAAAACGCTGCCAAAGCAAATAGAAATATCACTTTATTATCAAGTGCAGCAGTACACAACAAACTCTTTTGCTATAATGTAGAAAGCCAAGTGATATTTGAAGTGGCGCTGTGACAGCAAATGGTATGCGTTAAACATGGAAAGAGAGAAAATATGGCAAACGTTCTTGTAGCTCTGTGACGAACAAATACAGTACTCATCTTTGTGAGAAAATAAATGCCTCTTTCCCATATTGTAATATACTTTACGCCATAATGACTTCATAACTGACGTTATTTGTAGGCACGAGATCTTGGATTTCCACCAATGAAAACAGATCGAAGAATAAACATTATCATTACGGATGACGTTGTCTTACCTAGCAACGTAAACGACTTACGTAGCACCAATATTGCTGCTTCCAATAATCTGATTGTCATAATAGCAGCATCTTCATCCGCACTGGTTTTGATTTTGATTACAATTGCAATCGTGGCAATCTATTGCAAAAGGAAACGACAGGTACGATAATATGCCTGGAAGATAATACGCACCTCATTTTTTCTCTTAACAAAAAAATTGATCAAAGCGCTGTTACGAGCTCACTGGGCTACAACGGGGAATGCGAATTTGAGTACATTTATTGCGTATGTGCTCTGAATAAGAGCATTTGCATACGCTTGCATTTAATGCAGAATACACAACAGTGGCGTTGGCAGGAGAGTTCCTATGCGTCTGGCCTCATCCACCTCTGGACTTACTCGATTCGCGTTAAAAACCATAATCGCATAGATTCACCTAGAAAAACCGTGCCTTTCTGCGGTAAATCTCATTTGCGTGGCACTCGTGGAAAATCTCACCGTACGCCCCTAAATCACGTCAATGCTAAGTTGAATAGTTTTGTTTAGAAATCCAACAGGAAAACAGCAACTCCAAGAGATGCTAATCGAGTACTCTGTAGCTCCACCAAGGAACTCAATTACTCTGCCGCTCACTCCAAATGCGGCAGCATGGATAGCTTGAGTCAGCAAAAATTTATTGAACGTCATGTTGAACTGATGGCGTATAATACCTCGAGTACTGACGTCACACAGTTGTCTAGAAATGACCATATCTTGCAACGTCATTTTCAAGATGATCTGAATAAGCCTCTTTCATCAGAAGAAACGTTAAAAAAATCACTGGTAAGTAAAATAAATACTGTAGCTCTACTCGTTAACAACGTAGCTTACTGCTAATGTATGAATTTTAATGCAATAGCTAAGTGCATATGGATTTAAATTTTTGGTATGTCGCACGTCAGTTAAAGTGCATAGTGTTTTCTGCATATAGGCCTTTTGGGGGGAAATCAAAAATTTTCTCTTGACTCTTATGGCTTGAGGCTTGTGTAAACTAGAGTTAGATTGTAATAGACCCAGGCTATTTCACGTTGTAGCATCTATCTCACTGACAATTAGTGTTGTGAATAGGCCTATGTGATCTTTCATGAAAAAACAATTTTTGATAAAACCTAATATTCATGCAATTTAGATCTGCAGCTCAATAATTATTAGAGGGATCAAGTTGTTGCACCGATGAAAAATCTCTAGACACTCATTTTCACAAGTTAAACTGACCAACTCAGTTTCGAACACAAGTGTTCTGCTCCGAAAACTGGAGTGATAATATAGGAAAAAAATTAATGAACTGCTTTAACAATAACACAGGTTTAGTGTCCAAAGCTAACCTAATGCTTGCGCAGATGAAAGAGGCAAGCAACATTTCGCCACTACGAGATGGAGCAGGTGGAGACTTGGACAGTGGTAGAGGAGATAGCGATCCAGGAGTAAGCAGTCCATACGAACAAGGTATGGTGTCGTTATTTAAAGACGAGCAAATTCAGCTAGTTGAGTTGGCTCATTTTACCTGACACACTTTACTTGATAAAATCCGCAGAATTAGTCAGCAATCGGCTGCAGCTTTGAATGAAATCCGTCGCTTATCGCAGTAGACTGACAAAGAAACCAAGCAGTCTACTCGCCGCTAATGGCTCAGTCCGACCAAAGACAAATGACGAGCATATACGTGCATAAAAGTAAAAGCCAGCTTATATGCCAAATATGAGCGATATGTACAGTCGATAACCCTACTTCCAGTGACTCTGTATGCTTGTTCTTGCGCATTCAAAAAAAGAAAAGAAACTAGATTTTTTACAGAATTTTTTTCTTACATCACGATCATCATACCTACAACTGCCACAACTTGTGCGGTAAAAAGGCTAATTAAAGCGAATAATTTCTTTTTGTTATTGATTGCTAAAGGCAGTTTGACCCGAGAATCGGTCCTGAATTTCCCAATGTAAGAACAAAAAAACTTTTTTCCGTAGCTTTAATATTTTATTTTGTATTATGAGTTATTGCTTTGGTTAGTCGTTGAATGCTGTTGTGTATTCTAGTATTCTAGTATTTATTTGTTTTACCATAACGCACAAGAAAGCACAGGTAGGAAACAGCAAAAAGACCATCATTCAGTCATCTAGGTCAACTGCACCTTTTTGCCATATCTTACTCTGACGTTAATTGGTAAAAAGTAAACGCAAATACACACACATACGTAATAATAATAAGGGGTTGAGCAGGTTGTCAGTGAAGGCATAACTTTACGACAATCAGAAAGGGGGGTTTAGTTTGAGATTCAAAGCTAATATACAGTAGTGTTTAAAAAATAGGGTAAAAAAATAATAGCTAAAATAGCAACATCCTACAATACTTCAGAAAACACAAATTACAACTTCAGAAAACACAAATTACAATTTCAGAAAACATAAATTACAACTTCAGAAAACAATATGTACACAAAGCACAAAAAACAAAAACTTTGGTTTTGGAGAAGGTAAAAATACATTTAAAGGGATACAGATATCAACTGTTTAGTTACAATATCAATTTAGATGGTGACATTTGTATGAAATTGATAATCTGCTGAAGGCAAGATGAAATATTGTGGAGAAGGTAATTTCATACATATTTGGAGACGGCAGAAGATTCAACGTATTTTTTAAAAGAAGAAAAGGAGCAGTGCTTAAATTCTTCGGGAATGTTTTTCCATATTTTCAGGCCAATGTATTGAAGAGATTTTTTGCCAGTTTCCGAAGCAATAAAAGGTTGAAAAAATTCAGACGTTCCTTTTTGTCTAGTGTTATAATGATGTATTACATCAAGTTTTGTGAAATAATTGTTGAAAGAGGGTGGTAACAGACGGTTATTGTATTTAAACATAAATTTAGCGAACTCTATATTAATCATGTCAGTCAGCATAAGTGTATTAAATTTAGAGTAAAGAAAGTTAATCGGTTTTTCTTTCGCACAAAAAAGACTTGCTCTTATGAATTTGTTTTGGAGAATTATCAATTTTTGTAAGTGAGAAGAGGCGGCTCTACCCCAGTTTAATAAGGAATATTGAAGATGAGAGTGAAAAAGACCGTAATAGACTAACTTGAGTGAGGATAGGGGAACGTAGTGTCTTAGTTTGTAAACCATACCACAAGCTCTGGAAAGTTTTTTTGATAGATTATTAATATGTATTTTCCATGACAGACGATCGTCTAAAAATACTCCAAGATACTTGACATAGTCGGATTTTACAATGACATTGCCACTAATACTAACGTTAAATTCGTTTGTGTCAATTTTCTTTTTGTTACCCGAGATAATCATGTAGCAGCTTTTATTGTAATTGATAGTTAATTTGTTGCTGGTAACCCAATTTTCAATTTTATCAATTTCCTCCTTCACTTGTTGCTGAAGTATGTTGAAATCATGATGTGCTAAATGCAAAGTTGTATCATCGGCAAAAAGCGTCTTTTCGAATTTGGACACGTTGGGAAGGTCATTTACGTATAAAAGAAAGAGTAAAGGCCCCAAAACTGAACCCTGAGGAACCCCATATTTAACTGGACGTAGTGAAGATAATTTGTCATTAATTTTTGTACAAATTTGGCGCCCAGAAAGATATGATGATAATAGATTGAATATTTTACCACGAAAACCGTAATGATAAAGTTTTTTAAGCAAAATTTCATGACTTACAGAATCAAACGCTTTTCTCAAGTCGAGAAAAATGGAACATGTTATTAATTTTCCGTTTAAGTTGTTTAATAATTTGTCATAGAAAGTGGTAATAGCTGATTCGGTGGAGTTGTTTTCTGTAAAGCCAAATTGCGAAGGAGTGAGGATGCAGTTTTTAGTAATAAATTTAGTCATTTTGCTTTCAAGAATTTTTTCAAATAATTTAGAAAATACTGATAGCAGAGAGATTGGTCGAAATTCATCTAGTGAAGTTGGAGATATTTTTTTCGGAATAGGAATGACACTAGCTACTTTGAAATCATTTGGAAAGGTTTCTAATTCAATGCATCTATTGAATAATCTAGCAAGAAATGGAGCTAAAACACACTTGGAAAGCTTTACAAATTTAGGAGAAATTTGGTCAAGGCCAGGAGCAGTGTAGGGTTTTAGTTTGTCTATACAATCATTCACGTCTTCTGATAATATTTCTTCAAGCATAAAAGATTGGACACAGGACGAGTGGTGGATTTTAAAAGAAGCCCCTTTGGAATACACTATTATTATTTTTGTTGTTTAGGATACCGTCATCGAAGTAGTTTTGGACCGAATTGTTCCGAACAATGCCTTGAATACGGACACAGCGATCGTTGTTGGATGCCCAGAAATGCAGGTAGGCGAAGAGACTGTGATTGCATTACTCGTTACGATTTTTTTAAACTAAGCAATTACTTTCCTAAAGGCCGGTTTAAATCAAGTTGATTTCATTAATCAGCTTAAAACATTTTGGTTCAATTCCACTGTGGAAGATTCACCTCGGGAGTAAAGCAATGGTTATCAGAAGGATAGTGATTGACTCTTGACTTGGGAATTGCCTTAATTACCCTGTCCACACGTCCGATTTGAGTAGGCTTCAGTCTCGCCGTTCTGGGTTTTAGTTTCTGCATCACAATTATTTTTTTAAGTCATAATCACTTTTTTAATTATGATGCAGAAACCAGAACCAAAAAACGCAAGACTAAAGCTCACTAAAATTGGACATGTGAACAGGGTAATTAATTATATCCTTAGATCAAAAATTCGTCAGAGTTTTGGCTGTTTCAAACTTGCATCACTGGTAGTGAGTTATTCACATTTCAAGATTCAACTGCATTTCTGTTTTTAGAGTTACGCTCTCCGTCTCCTAGCAACGCCCTCAATTTGAAGCTGCAGAAAACAACGCCCAAGTTAGTTTTTCCAACTCGACAACATTCAGAATTTCGGGAACAACCAGGATCGACTTATGAAATTGTTGCAGATCCGCAAATCCATCCCGTATTCCACCCTGTCTCTGCTGCAAATACTATGGACTTAACGTCCATATATTCAAAAACTCTTCCCCATGTGCTCGTGACTCCGGCAACCTGGGCGGAAAATCTTAATCTTGAAGTGGCAAATGACTCTGTGTCTTCATTGGACTGTAAAAGAACCGGGTCTTCGTTAGCCAGCACAGCTACCACTTACGTAACCGAATCGGAGGTTATATAAAAATTCGCAAATCGTTGTAGGCCTATACGTTTTTACCTGACGAAATGTTAAAAGAAATTGCTATTGAAATAGTTCTTGAATGTTACTGAAGCATATTCTGCTCTTTTTTCCTAGAGTCCGATTCCTTGTAATAGTATTAACTTTAACGGCACGCTCTGGAGTCTGTTGGTAGAATCGTAAGAAATAGGATGGTTTTCGTACAAGCTAGCCTGGTTTAATTTTAATTTTTTTCATATCGGTAATTTTACAAAAAAAGCAAATATAGGCCAATTTTCTGGACAATTCGACAAATTCGCCAAACTTGTTTGCAGCTGCGTCTCCGCCTTTGACGTTTAAGTTGAAACTAATTCTCGTCCCATATGAGAAGCAAACCACACGATATGGTATTGCGAAAAACTGCCTTGAGAATAAACCAGAGAGTTTGAACTGTAAACTACAGTATATTCATTGTTTTTCATGTGAAACGGAAACTGCCGTTATGTTTGTTGCTTGTCATGTGGAACAGCTGGTACTGATCCTTTATGTGTGTTATTTACTGTTTGTTACTGCTTTGATTGGTATCATTTGCCGTCACACTGTGACAATTTTGTAATAAACTGTTGACTTGAGAAGTTAGTATATATTTTTTGCTTTGCAAATCTACTGAACAAACTTAGGAAAAGTTTCAGTAGCGTATAGATCAGAAAAAGCTAAAATTGCTGACTTTTCTCAAAAACTAAAAGAACATTTTGGGGCCACTTGGCCGCGTAAAATCGAACTGTAAGTATATGGAACGCTTTTTCGCTCCGCGCTATCTTACTGAATGCAAACAAGCCGATTTGCGAAAGATTTTTCGGCTGAAACAGCTGTATTTGTCATTAAAAGCTGACCACCAATCGCCTGAAGATACATCTCATATATCTGTACTTCGTAATACAATGCAATATTTTTGCGGTAATCCTACCATGAAACGGTGATAGAATTTCAAACTCATGCACAGTGCGAAGTTTATGCATTGCATAATTTTGATTTCTTCATCTTTATCCTCCTGTCACGAGAAAGCGACGGAGGCGCTATGCGTAGGACGAATCCAGACTCGCTTAGGAGTTGTCTTTGTTTCCAAGTTTTCCGCTTGAATTTTATTTATCCTCCTTTAATTATCCTCCTTTATTATTTATCCTCCTTTCACGAAAAAGGCAATCAACAAATCGCTGCTGAGTGCTGACCTAACGAGCTCGCTTGGAAGTTGCCGGCCATCTGTATACCACGCCATGATGGGGGAATCCCATTAAGTGCTTTTTCCAACAGCACGAGTAAACTTGCCGGCTTGTTTTCTACACTGCCCCTTTAATGCTGAGCGCCAAGCATAGAAGCTTCCAATTTTAAAGTCATTGGTTTGACTCAACTCGGAATCAAACCTAAGTCTGCAGCTCCAGAGGTGGACGCTCTTACCATTCGGCCATTGGAATAGTTAAAGTACAAGTTGTTGATAAAAGGCTTTTGGATGTCAATAAATTGCTCTTAAAATCACACTTGGCGTGCAATATATTTGGACGTCATCAACAAACTTGTGGACATTGGTGTGATCTTTAAGCAATTTTACAGGAACAAACAGCAAAAAGCTGTTTGATCAGAGTTCTCTGGTTTGATAATAATAATCAATTTTCAAACTGTGCAAACTTGATCATGAATAACTTAATGCTTTTTTGATTACTGCTGTAAATGCGGTACGGTACCTTGAATGCAAGCACATGCAGTGCTGCCAGTTGACTTTATAAGACTCTTTGTTGCGTAGTTCATTCTGCCAGTAACTCAACATCGCTGCAATATTCTCTATATTCGGAGATTTGTTGCCTTGATATTAAGTCTAAATCACGCATATGTACACCACATATGGACATCGTTTATTTGCAGGAGCTGGGCAAACGCTACTTAAAACGACGCTGCCGCTTACCGCTGCTTGTTTATGACAGTAGCACCGCTGCCGCTGGTGAATGCAAAACAGCGGGCGCTGCCGCTAGGCGCTGTCGCTATTTTGAAGAAAAAAAAAAAGCTGAAAGCACTTAAGATATTTTAATATTGTAGGCCTACTGATGAAATTACAGCTTTATTGACGAAAGCAGCATAGCAATGCGAGTAATGAAAATTAAAACGAAGTGACAAAAAAGCCGACAATCGGCTTTCATTTTATCCCATAAGATATTGGGCTCTTCGTCTTCGGGGTGAAGTTAATTTAGAAATCTGATTGGATGTAAATAAAAACCGATGGTCAGCTTTTTAGTGAATAACAAAAAACAGGTTGAAAAGAAATAACAAGAACACGTTGAATTAAAATAAAACACTAACTGAAAATATAATAGAAAATAAAAGCTGGCCGCAACAGGCGTTGAAAAATTACAGCTCCACTGATTGGTTGCATGCTCCTTTTAAATAAACAAGCAATTTGAAATGCTGGTCCGTTAAACCATTGCGCTTAGGCTTTAGCACGTCTTTTTCCACGGAAAAAAGTCGTTCAACTGCCGCGCTTCAAGAAATCGCGATATTTGATAGAATAAACAAGTCCCTCAATGTTTTGTTTTTAAAATGTTCCGGTAAATGTTGTTTACGAGGGAATGCAGCTTCATTTAAAAACTTTTCCACCACATGCCTCTCTGAAGCCTGATTTTAGGGTTCAAAATTACATGTAAGCGCTTGAAAAAAGTCGTCTCCGACATGCTTAGCTGGACTGCTATTGTTAGTGTTGTCAGACCATGGACTTCATTCATCCGCGATTGTACCAAATGCACCGATTTTTTTTTTGTTTTTGTTTCGCACCAACTCAATGCCCTGGTTGCCAATTCCAGCATGAACCAGGAAGGGGAGCCAAATAAGTTTAAATAAAGAACGCAAAGCGGAAGCTACTTGATTTTCGGAGTCGTGCAGCGAAGGTTTAAACCTCCGTTTAATTCCTGCAATCGCGGAAAGCAAGGACTGAAAACAATCACCCTGAGTGTGGCTTGATTGACTTCCCATGACAAATGCTTGTCGTACTGCCATATGCTACACCTCAAGCTCAATCCACACGTAAAGGCCCCAAACGAAAATTTCAGAGCATCGCCTAACATCAAAGCAAAAAAGTAGACAGCTGATAAATATCGAATAACATCGCGAGCGTGGCATTCTCATCTCCAGACTGCTTTACAATTACATCACACCATATAACTAAACAACAAAGTACAGTAAATAAATAACACATACTTGAAACATTGAAGAAAATTGTCAACCAGCTCTCTCCCCGATCATTCCGCTGGAATTTTCTTGCTACCTCACGTACGCCTATCTCCCGCTGAGAAGCCAATTACCGGTATCAGAGATTGAAATTTTTGCTAAAAAGTTTGTTTTCACAATCTCAATTTAAAAAATTTTACAGTAAGATTGAGAAACAAAACTTTTAGTTGCTGTCTTCAAAAGAGTTTAAGTAGCGCCAGCGGGAGACTATTTGCATTAAATTGGGCGCGGTAGCGCTGCCGCTACGGGGCTAAAATAACAGCGGTGCTGCGGCTTGTCGCTAGTGATCGAAAAAACAGCGACGCTGTCGCTACCGCTAGCGAAAAAGTAGCGGCGCTGTGCCCAGCTCTGCTTATTTATACTCGCTTCAGTTTTTCCAAGGAATAACGAAAAAACAAATTAACGTAATGTAGCATCTTTAGTCTGCTCCTATCTTAATCCAACACTTACAGAAAGTCCATCCCAGCTCTGATCCAAAGGTACAGTCAGCTCCAACCCAATTCCAGATTCGATTTTCACTATCTTATGTCTACAATTTCATGTCTTGGGTATAATATTGACGTAAAACTGCATACGCGGCGGCAGAGATTTACCTATTCCTTGCGATGTCATAGAGCTAGCACTTAATTTAACTGCCCTGCTCCCTGATCACCCTTGGGCAACGTATACCATCTGTTAGTGTTAGCCTCTCTATATTTGGAGCTACAGGTTAATCTTAAGATAAAATTGAAGAAATTGTTGGCAGGGCATCGAACCGCTTGAAATGTCACTCCGGTTTAGATTGAGGTTATGCAAAATTAATTTTTAGCGGTGTGCCTCCTGGCTACGGAGGCTCCGGTTCAGTTTTTTTGTCATTTGATTTTACAGGTTTAGTTCCGGTTAAACTAAAAATACTTTGAATTGTCGGGTTCAGGGTCGGTTCAGGTTTGCAGAAGCAAAAATTTGAAAGTTCAAATTCGACTTGGGTTCAAGGATTGGAAACCGTCAATTCGACTTATGTTCTGGTTTTGGCGTACGCACGGGGGGGGGGGGGGAGGTTTGGGAGTCAAAAAAAAACCATTGAAGATTTTAAAAGAAATGATAACCACTCTTTTTGGAACGAATCGCCTTTTTTCATACAGAGATAGCCGAAATTGCTCTCATGTTTTTCTGTGCTATCCAACTTGCTTATAAAATTCTGAAAAACTTTCATGGTGATGCAATCATAGGCCTACCGGTGGTCAAACTTTTCTGGTGCGCTGCGCTTGATGTTGACAATTGCAGAAAAAGTAAAATTTTTCTTTTTTGAAACGAACCGACTTTTCTTCGTGCGGAGCTTGCCGAAACTGCTGTCATGTTTTTCCGTTCGGTCCAACTTCAAAAAAAATTGGAGAAAATTTTATTACCATGCAATGCAACAATACCGGTAGGCCTATTCCAACTTTTCTGATGTGTAGTGCTTGAACTGCATTTTTTTCTTTGATGCTGCTGTGGGCAGGAGCTTCCTTAAATACGGCGTATCTGTAGTAACCATGGCCGCACACACAATTTTTTTACAAAAATCAAATCTTCACTGTAGGCCTACTCGTTTCATTAACTCGCTGTAGTACCGAAGCGTGGTAGCGGGTGGCGGGGCCCGACCTCGTGGTTTAGCGCCTGGGCAACACAGCTCCGAAGAATCGTCGCAACGGCGGCGAATCGTTGATTACACTGCGTCCGGTTTGATCTGCCTGGGAATTGAACCTCAGACCTTTCGCATCGATAGCGACATCTTTAACATTGCGCTGTAACCGGTCGGTTTGTAGAAAAATTATCAAAATATAAAAACCTAAACTGACTCGACCCTATCTACTGTAAGTGCTAAAAGCAAAATAAAAATACTGCCATGGCAGATCAGACCAACCAAGGATTAAAAGAGGCCCAGGGGCGGAACGGGGAGTGGGAGGCAAAATCACTCTTACGTACCGTAACTGTCTCGGGAGGTGGAGTGCTCTGTTTCCCAGACATCCCGATTATGTGCTTGAGAGTATCTCATGATTATGACGCTGTGATTTGGGTAAAAAATACTTAGGTAATATCGACGCTGTTTTTGACCTTAATCACATGATTGGAGATTCTTCTCGCGCGTAATTTATTGTAATATAAAAATATTTCGGTAGGGAGGGCTGTTTTAGCTCACGCTTCACTGTTTTCAGTTTTCAAGGCAGGGTAAACTGCCCCTTTTAAAATAAGTGCATATTAAATGTTTTTTATCAAGGTTTATACGCGTTGTATATATCAATGTTGGTTCTTAAATTACCTGTTTTACCCCCTGGCTACACCCTGTTTGTGACGTTGCGAAAGCTAGCCTACTTTAATCAGTTAACCTTCCTATGGCCCAAAAATGAAGTCAACTAAGATTGTTTTTAGTAAATTTTTAACCGTGGATTGACAGCTTCAGTTTTTGCGAAACCTTTTCGCTCCTAAATGAAGCGCAAAGAATCAAGCAAAAGTGTGAATAAAATATGTGGATTGCTTTCTTCATTATGGCATTATAATAGCTGTGACGTCACTGAAATTACGTCATCGCGATGTGACGTCACTGAACCCCCCCATTGAAAAGTCTTGCAAACACCAATGTGTTCTGGTACACATCTATCAGACGCATTTGTTTAAATAATACTTATTGTAGGCCTATTTAGGCTGATTGTAGGCTTCCTTTTTAAAATGCTACTGCACCTCATAAAGCAGGGCCGGCGCCAAGGAGGGGCCAGGGAAGCCTGGCCCCCGCAATTGACATGCTTGGCCCCTCCAATTAACAAGCTTGCTCTTTTGAAGATAGGGGCTTTTGTGCTTAACCTCAAACTTTGGCCCCCCCTGATAAACGCTTGGCCTTCTGTAACGATATAACTGTTAATTATGTTTTTGTTTTAAATGCTTTGTCTACTGTAGAAGGTTTTGGACCGATGCGTTGTTTTTCGAAGTTTTATTCGTGAGATTGTTTCGTAAGGTTGGATTATGAAGTCATAATTTCTACTGACGTAATTTCTCTCGTGAATATTCTAGACAGGTCTCTTTGTTACGTAATTTCACTGAGTTAAAATTTGTGCTTGTGACGTCACAATTGTGTTTACTGTGGTTTGGTGTGAGTTTTGCATGTCATATGATTTCTCTTCTTGTTTTTTTTCAGAATGCCGTAGAACGTTCTCGAAACTGATTTTAGAGTATAAATAGGCGTGAATTTTCGAGCGTAATTGTTCGAGTGTAGATTTAGTGTGCGTAGAGTTAGCAATATTGTTGTATGCTGAAGGGTATAGCCCTTGTTGTATAGTGTTACTGAAGTGAGCAGTGGTGCTTGTGCTTATTGAAAAGTAGTACGGTGACAAGGTTGGAAATCGATACCTAAAAAAGTAAAGAAATAATCGATATTCGATAGTTCACAAAAAGTAAAGAAACAATCGATTTCGATGGTAGTTTAAAAAAGTAAAGAATAAAGAGTATTGTAATCGATATTCGATATGACACTGAGCGTTTAGCGGAGTACGCCAAGCATTTTTTGTGATGTCCTCACATTCATGCGGTAACTTACAGAAAAATGACGGACATATAGTATATGCGAAGCAACTTTGCTATTAACAATCTTTTTCTTTTGTTTTTTTTGGCACAAAAAAAATTATCAGCGAAAGCAAGGTAATGATGTACCGACGATTATTATAAATTTACTAAAGTAAAATAAAGTAACCTGGACAAAAAGAATCCAATATGGAATATCGAATTGCGCCTGAAAAAAAGTAAAGACAAGGCCATATTCGATACTTTTCAAAAAAGTAAAGGCTCCAGTGCATTCGATGAACCAAAAGTAAAGAATATCGCAATCGAATAACGATTACAATCGATTTTTCCCAACCCTGTGCGAGTGTACGGTGAGTACCGTAGCTAAGTGAGTTAAGTTGGTACGATCATTATATTTGTTTGGTGAAGAAGGTCTTGGTTTTTTTGTGAGGTCAGATCTAAGAACGAATCAATTCCTACGGTTTGTCATACGATTCTTATCAATCGTCCTGTCAGGGAAGTAATCCCATTTCCTATTTCGCGACTCCCCCCTAAGTCGACTGCTCCACCGCCGGCTCTGTCATAAAGGATGTCTTCAGCGGCAGAAATATCTTCGGTTTGGGAATAGGTTAGACAAAAATAGTTTAAAGTTCAAATGTGGTTAAAGTTCATGAATTTTGATGACATTGGAATCAGGTTAGATTTACGCCCATTAAATTATAAATTAAGGCACGTCACTTAAATAGGCTAAACGGTTCGAGTTCAAGGTTCAATGAAAGGAAGTAGTTAATACGGGTTTTCGGTTTATGTTCCGGTTCAGTCGGTCGCCCTGGTTGTTGGATAAAATGTTTTGTTAGTAGCTGGTATGTGAAAGCGGAAGCTGGAAGCGGTCATATTTTAATGGAAGCGGAAGCGCAAAAAATATATGCCGCTTCCGCTTCCACATCATTCAAAAATGCATACTGTAAATAACTTATTGGATATTATATTTCATTCAGTTTATTAGACATTACTTTACAATGCTAGATTCGCATGGATGCCAGATCTCACCATAGGCCATTCTTCGCTTGACTTTCAGATAGTACTAACGTAGAATCGCTTTTTCTTTCAGTTTTCTCTAAGTTTTAAAACAAAGCAACTAATTTATCAATAGCACTAAAAGCAATAGTTGATTCTTTTCCAATTATAATCATATCACGAAATAGATAGAGTGCTGTCAGGAGCGTATTTAGGAGGGGGGGAGGCGTTGTGCCAGACCCCCCCCCCCCTTTCCCCGGTCCTCTCCTTTTGACTATGTCTTTTAGTAAAATATAACAAAATAAATGGTGCCAAGTGACTGAAATAGATGCCAGACTCTTTTGATGGTTTTTGTAGCTTCTGGCCAGAAGCGGATCCAGGGGGTAGGATGAGGGATATGCCTCCTCCCACAAGCCATTTTGGAAAAAATTTTTGATGAATACCATTTTTCCGTAATTTTGAGCCTCTTCGATAGCAATAAGCCTTACGCCATAAGCAAGCATAATCGAAAATGTGCGAACACAATGCATCATGTTTGGCGAAGCTCTCAGAATTAGGGTCAAAAAATTTAAACAAAATTTGTCTGAAAATTATTCAAAAAGCATTAAATAGCCATTAGAGCATGTACATTTTCAGAAAATTTCCGGGGGAGTGTGCCCCTGGACGCCCCTAGAGCCTTTTTTGTTTCTCAATCAGCTTCAAATTAGTTCTGCTGAAGAAAAATACTCTTGAAAATAATGTAGAAATTATGCTCCCCCCTCTTTAAAAATTTGTGCCACTCCACTGAGTGCTGTGTGTCAACATTTTCCTAATGAAGGGAGTAAGTTTCGTTGCAAAGTTGCAGTAAAAGACTCTCAGGATTGTAACTCAATCATTCCTTTACACTTTTGTTTGGTTTTTGCAAATTATTATCTATAAAAAAGTGCTTGCTAAAGTTTGATCAAGAACTTTCAGCGTGTTGGAAAAAAAGTTACGGTTTACGCAATCGGCTACCAACGCACTGGTCGTATTTTACTAGCAAAATTTCGTGAATTTTTTTTGAAGCGGAAGCGATAGGTGTAGAAGCGGAAGCTGTTTGCAAATATACCGCTTCCACATCCCTAATTAGTTGACCCTATGTGACTATGTGTGCTTTTCTCCATTTTTGTTTGTTACGTAATGCTTTTTGTTACCTAAAGCGTGTTTCAAAATAGCCTATATATGGTTTTTGTCGCGGCCTGCTACCTATTTTTCGACCATTTTGCTTTTGTGTCATGTCTTCGTTTGCGTTGGTTTGGTCTTTAATTGAAACAACATAGGCTACTACTACTAGAACCATGGCCAGAGCCGGATTAAGGCGGGGGCTGATGGGGCTGCAGCCCCAGGGCCACTGAAAAAATAGGCCCTTTGATTACAACGTATTATAAACAACTAAATCATTTTTTTCATCAGTCAACTATTTTACGTTGAAGTTGAATACGCATTATTAACCTTTATTAAATAAGCCTATTATATCCGGTTTAGGTTAGGGCTAAGAGAGTGATCCAGGATGTATAATGTCAAAAAGTTCAACGAATTTTTGTCTTGAATTTATAAGATCTGCGGCAATTGAACTAAATTAAAAAAGACTGATTACAAGTTAGTGAGATTCGGAGCTACTTCGAGTTGCGAGATTCGATCGGACCAGTACTACGTCACCAGCCTAATGGCTGAGGAATTCATAAGCGCAGGGGACACTAGACAGGGTCCAGACGCTACTTTTGAAATTATTCGAGCCTTTCTTAACCAATCAAATCTCCCTGTGTATTGGGTCAAAATTGCAGAAAGTGAAAAAACACCAAAAAATGTACATGAAAACATTCTAACGCCATTATGATTGTTCTACAGTACATCGTGCAACAATTTTGACGGTTTTCGAAGCAGAATTATTCAAACTGGATAAATAAAATGATTATTGATATAAATGTTCATTGCTGTGTAAATTTTGCAATATATCACAATCAAATATTATCAATAGCCTATCATCGGTTACAATGTGTTATCTAACGTCTATCCTTTTACTAAAAGGAAATGAAACCCATCTTCATTAACCCGAAATTACGCCGAAGGTGATACGTGTGGCGAGTCCATTTCCGTAGCATAACGCATTCTGGGCAACACAACTCTGAAGAAATGTCACCGTTTTGGCAAGTCATTAAAATTTATAATTATTTTCTTGCAATGATTCATAAACAGCAGCGCAAATTGAAGATAGTTCCACACAAAATGCAGTACGATTTTTGGTACAGGTACGCAAATGGACGTTAGGATACGAAATAGAGGCTGTGAAAGAGGGCAATGTAAACTTTGCGTGGCTTGGGGGTAACTAATCGTAGAATCATTTACAAAACAAAAAATAGAAAGAATATTTGCAAAAAATGGGGCTCTGTGGTATGACATCTTGTAAAATTTTGTACGTGCGAAATAGGACGTTCTGTCAAATTCTGATAATATGTTTTTTGAATGTGTTTAATACCGGTGTGCAGACTATTCACAGGGATGGGCATTTATCGCGATAATTCATCGGCGATAATTATCGGCGATAACTGTTTACCGATTATCGTTATTGCTCAAAATAGTTTTGATTTATCGATTACCGATACCGCTTTTGTAATATATTTTGTTATCGCCGATAAATTATCGCGATAAACGATTTTTATGTACACAGTGATCAAATTTAGTGAGTTGGCGCTATAGAAAAAATACACTGCGCTCTTAAAGTGTTGTTGCAGTTTAAAAACATCTTTGTTTAATTTAATTCCACGTCAGAGTCTGTGAACTGCTCTGTTTTCTTGAAAAATTTAGAAAGACGTTTTTGCAATGTGACTTGCAAAAAAAACTTGGTCAAACGCATTGAAAATTTACCGCATCATTTATCGGAAAAATTTATCGGCGATAATTTATCGATTGCCGATATCGCTTCAAAAAATTAAGATTTATCGATTATCGGTATCGCCCAGGGCTTTTTTGAAGTTATCGATTATCGTTATCGCTTTAGTACAAAAAGGTTTATCGTGCCTGTCACAGACTATTCAGCAGGTCTTCAACTGACGGGTACAACACAAAAAAGGCGCCCGACTACCAGATAGCCCCAGGCCTCAGGAACCATTAATCCGGCCCTGATCATAGCCATGCGTTTATTCCGCTGGCCCCAAGAGGTTACCCGATGATGCTTGATTGGTTACTGTGGATAGGTTGCGCATCGCGTGATCATGGAAGTTGATCATGGAGGTTGATATCTTCATTCTCTAAAATTCTAGAAAAGTTTATCTTAAAACGAATGATGAATTTCTTTGATAAACACAAGGTCCTCCGCTCACATCAATGCGGTTTTAGACATCAACATTCAACTGAACATGCAATTTTAGATATACTGTCCACTTGCTATAATGCATTGGAGAGTAAAACCTTTACAGGTCTTCTAATGTTAGATCTTAAAAAGGCTTTTGATACGGTTGATCACAAAATTCTTCTCCGAAAATTGCAATGGTATGGCATCAGAGGAGTTGCATCTGACCTCATAAAAATTTTTTTTTGTAATAGAAATCAATATGTGTCAGTTAATAATGTCACGTCTTCCCTTGAAAAAGTCACCTGCGGAGTTCCACAAGGTTCAGTCCCAGGCCCTTTTTTGTTCTTAATTTATATCAATCACCTTCCTAATTGTTCCATTGATCCACCACGATTATATGCCGATGATACCTTTTTAATCGTGCATGGAGGTAGTTGGCAGAATCTAGAACTAAACTGTAACGAGGCACTAAAACATGTACCAGTCTGGATGAAAGTTAACAAACTAACTGTGAATACTTCAAAATCCCAAGTAATTGTTTTGTCTCCCTAGTCCTCAAACAGTACTCCTCACTTTAATGTCATGATGAATCAAGAAAAAACTAGCTGTTGTTCAAACCTCAAATACCTAGCATTATTTATTGATGAACATCTTGATTTTAGAAAATACTTAACCTACATTGAAGCTAAATTGGCAAGGGCAGTCGGAATATTATTTAAATGTAAAGCATATTTCTCCACAAAAATACTAAGAATGCTGTATTTTTCCCTAATGTACCCACATCTCACTCACGGCATAATTGCATGGGGATCCTCATTTGAATGTGATGTTAAAAAAAATCGAGGTTTTACAAATTAAAGCAATTTGAGCAATTGCGAATGCAAAATTCAAACAAAGACTTCTACCGCTATACCACCAACTCGATATTTTACCTCTAAAACAAATATATGCTTTGCAACTTGGAAAAGTCATGCACAAATCCTCCACCTCTTCTCTACTCCTCCCTATATCTCTTCTTTTCTCACAAATACAACTACTCCACTCTTACTCAACTAGAAACTCCTGCTACTTGTCCCTAGTTTGCTATTCTTCCTCCAAATTACAATCATCATTTGTTTATAAAGGTACAAAATTATGAAATGCCATACCTCCCTTAATTCGCAAGTACAATTTTAAAAAGTTCAATGGAGGATTGAGGAAACTACTTGCATCTAAGCAATTATCTTTGTAAAGTTTCTTTATTACAAACTGAATGTCCTTCTGTATTATTTGTGACTTTGTCTATAACCTGTGACTTCGTCGTGTTTTTTTTATCTTTTGTTTTTTTATTTTGTTCTAGTTGCTTGATAATTTTTGCCGCTCAAGGAGTGATTGCGACTTGACGACCTTGCGGTCTCTCTGCGATCACTCCGGGACCCGTATGCATAGGAACGTCCTTTCGTTTTACTGTGTATATTGTGGTGCCATAAAAATAAACTTGAAACTTGCGTTCTTTCCCAATTTTGGGTTTAAAGAACCATGGCAGTGGTTATTTGTACAGGCCCATACAAATAAGCGCTTGGTTTCTTTTATTATCCCCTCGCGTTATCCCGGTTCTACGAGAGCGTGACGAAGTAATAAAATAAATCAAAGAGACAAATGTTGCGGCTACTGACCCGTGAAATTAAATTCATTGTAGGTTTGTATATTGCATGCTTTAACGGTTAACGTTTTGTCGCTGTTACCTTTTTTTTGGGCCGTATGTCGTGCAAGGGCGTAGCCAGAAAAAAATTGAGGGGGGGGCCAAATTTTGCTACTTTCAAATCTGACGTCATTTACTTATAGCAGCAGTGCAGCGTATCCCCCTCATATCGATAAAAACATAAATTGCGTGGAATTTCTATCTAAGTCGTAAACTGATCGCTAAATTATGCCAAAATCTTACTTTTTTCTCAAACGGCCAGTTGGTGGTAAATTTTTACTAAGCAATAGTCACACACTACGCTGTTGACTCAGACACATTAATCATCATTTATAAACGCATACATCATTTTACTTGTTAAAAATTAAAAAGCGATGGGCAGTGGCGCACCCAAGATTTAGCAAAAAGGGGGGGGGGCACAACCGGGGGTCTGAATGTGAAACCTCTACCCACCGGAGGCCAAGGCCAAGCCGTCAACGAAGAATTTTACGGTTTTCACATTAAAAATACTCATTTTAGCACACTATTTTATCGAAAAAGGGCATGCAGTGAGTGCAGTCACTATGTACAATGCAAAAATATTTTCGCAGCTTATGTCTAAAAGCAGAAGCTTGGCTAAAATAAGTGAAAGGAGGCTGCAGCCATTTATAGTATAAAAATTTATACCCAGTTGCCGTAGGCTACGGCCCAGCTGCCAACGAATTTTTACGGTTTTCACGTAAAAAACACTCATTTTGGCACACTTTTTTATCAAAAAAGGGTATGCAGTGAGTGCAGTCACTGTAGACAATGCAAATATATTTTCGCAGTTTATGTCTAAAAGCAGAAACTTGGCTAAAATATGTGAAAGGAGGCTGCAACCATTGTTAGTTTGAGAAATTATAGACTGAAAGTAAGGTTTTAGCACCTTATTGCAGGGCCAAAGGGGGGACATGGCATCGTGCCCCCTTCCTACGTGCGCCTATGGCGACGAGATACAGTTCGTATAATATAGATAGGGTTACTAAGTTAGTAAAGGATCAGCAGTTCAGCACATAAGATAAAGTCGAAATCAAAGTTCATTAAGTTTTGATACCAGTTCAATGCTGATATCAATTGACGAAACTACGCTAAGAAATCCATTCGTCGTCGCCTTTTGCCAGCCATGGTGGTAGCTAATATTCAATTGGCCTTTTCCTCATCTACCCTTTTTGACGGCAGTGAAGCGCGCACAATTCTGACTGGCGATCGGAGACCATAACTGAACGGTACATGACATTTGGGCGCGAGAGCATTTGGGCGCAATGCCATAAGGGCGTGAGGACATTAGGGCGTTGTGTCATTAGGGCGCAAGGGCATTTGGGCGTGAAATACGTGCAAACACACTTTTGATCAACTTTTCGTTAGTTTTTTTAAATCAATAAAAACTATTTTTTGTTTGCAACGATCTTATCCAATACTTAATTTTCTGTTTGCAATGATCTCATAGAAAAAATTAAGATGTGTTAATAAACGGTAACGTATATCAAAAAAGATGGAGCAAAGTAAAGATCAAGTTTACTTTTTTTAGAATGTGTAATCGTCACTTCTGATGATGGGAATCGCATGCCCACCTTGATGAGTCTAAAAGTTGTAGCGCAATCGCTTCCGCAGAGTTAGAGAACCATTGTTTTCGAGAAGTCACCCGTCGAGATTAAAGATTAAAATCGGGCGCTCGCGAGGTGTTAAATTCTAAGCTCTAAAATTAACAAAAAAAGCAAAAGTTCTCGAAGTTAGAACATTTTTGTTGCGATCAAGGGTGGAAACTCAAACCTAAACCGAAACCTGAAAACCCGGTTTAAAAGGAAATTTTGGAAACCCAAACTGAAACTGACACCCACTTAACCAAAATTTTGAAAACCTAAACTTGAACCGAAACCGTTTTTTCTCGAAACGTCAAAACCGAAACTGAAACTAAAACCTGTTCAAAATTTTCTAAGGTTTTGGGTTTTAAAAATCGTCATCACCATCTTTACCAGCACAATTCCTTCAACGCTGAGCATCGAATAGAGAAGCTATGAATACTAATTTTTGAGTCTTTGGTTTCACCGGACTCGGAATCATACCCAAGTCGACAACTTCTGAAGCAATTGCTCTCCTCACTCGGCCACCTGAACTGCTACTTATCGTAATAAAACAAAAACGCCAAGAAGTAGAGGATTTAAATAATCCGGATTCACAGTAAAATAACTTTCTTGGATGAAACTTAAACTGAAACCCAGAAACCGAAGCTGCGCGTAAGCAAAACTGAAACCGAAACTGGAACCGATTTTTCAACAGCCGTGAAACCAAACCAAAACTGAAACCTCACATCTGGGTTTCAACACACCGAAACTGAAACCGACACCCTAACGCCAAGTAGCCAGGTTTCCACCCTTGGTTGCGATGTTCTCGAACGACGGAAACGCGTGAGAATCAGACAATAGCAACGACACGGTAGTGCGTGATTAATACGTAGCAAATTTTTGATGTAAACGTAAGAAAAATAAGTTCTCGTTAAAAAAAATAACATGATTTTGAAAAGGTACTTGATCAATCTAATATACGAATGAAATGGATCGTAATTTTTGTGTGTAAATGTCAGCTGACTCATAATCTATTTTATCAAACATGATTCCATTTCAAAGTATTTACAAATCACAACTGCGTTAAGCATCTTATTAATTTTTTTTATTTCGTTGTCTTATATTGCGTGGACATTTTCCTTGATGTAAAACTTTTAATTACTGGTACTCTCTTAGTTTGCTAGACAATTGATCGAAAAAATGAGTCTTTATCTGACGCTAACTTGATCTTTACTTTGCTCCATCTTTTTTGATATACGTTACCGTTAATTAACACATCTTAATTTCTTCTATGAGATCATAGCAAACAGAAAATTAAGTATTGGATAAGATCGTTGCAAACAAAAAATAGTTTTTATTAATTCAAAAAAACTAACGAAAAGTTGATCAAAAGTGCGTTTGCACGTATTTCACGCCCAAATGTCCTCGCGCCCATATGACACAACGCCCAAATGCTTTCGCGCCCAAATGTCTGCGCCCAGATGTCTCGCGCCCAAACGTCTCGCGCCCAAATGTCTCGCGCCCAAATATCTCGGGCCCAAATGTCTCGCGCCCACATGTCTGCGCCCAAATCTCGTGTTTCGATAACTAAACGTAACCAAGTTTTCACTCGTCTCTTACACGAAAGTGACCGTTCAGCCTCAACAATCGCTTCGGGAAGTGTCATGATAATGCGATTTTACTGATCTGATACAGTTTTGTGGAGAAAGGCTTGACTTCAACTTTAATTGTGACGCATAGAGCAGTTAAGGAATTTTAAGGAAAATACTAGCCTACCATCTTAGGTTGAACTTCTTTATCAAAGAAGTGATGTTTTCGCGGCAGTGTGCAACTGTGCATAGTGCTATAACCATGAATTTCTTCAGAAGTCCATGCTATGACAACAGAGCGCTTGACAGGACGTTTGTTTCTTCCAAGTACATAACGCGTTGTCTGTACATCACTCGCCTGCGACGTAGCAGAAAAACTTTGGCGTTCGGCGATGTTTATGAATTTTAGAAGTACTATATGAGAATTTGTAAAGCCACATTCGACCTACCTTCCTCCACCAACACAACTGCTCAAAGTCAACAACGATACACCAGAGGTGAATAAAGTTTCAAGCTTTTATTTTGTTAATGATAATTTGTGATTTGATTTAAATTTCAGGGGGGGCCATGGCCCTTTTGGCCCCCTCCCCTGGCTACGCCTATGATGTCGTGATATGCGTTGTTTCTATGTACTTTGATGGTCGTTGAATAAAACATACTACTATTTAAAAAAAATAGCCACTTAGTGTTCAAAGGGCTACAACGCCGGTCTCTGCATTTTAACCGTCTTCTTGCGACGTGGTCAGCACTCAGCAGTCAGTCAGCAGCAGTGAGCTGAACTCCCGGTAGACTAGGCCTACCAGTAGTCTAGTAGATAGCCAGAAGGAAAAAAAATTTGCTAACAAGCTCAGAGCTGTAAGCTCATAGTCTAGAGACTTTAGACTAGATCGTGCGAAACTGCAGCTGGTGTTTTTGCTGGGCTAGTGCTGTTGTTAAGCAGGACAATTTGTAAGTGTTGCTTTAGCAGTTAAGTTGGCGTATGCATCGCTGTATTTATTTTTTAGACTATTATCTTTGTCACTTTGTTCGTCAGAAAACTTTACTGGTTTTATATTATAGTTATATTCACCCTCATTTCCTTATTTTTAACGAAGTGGCTAAAGTTACGTGACCGTAACATTTGCCCCTTTGGTTTATTTTATTACTTCGTTACGCTCTGGTGCAACCGGGGAAGCGTGAAGGGATAATAAAATAAACCAAAGATACAAATGTTACGGTCACGTAACCTTAGCCTCTGCCTATTTTTAAACTAGGCCTATTATCTTCGTCACTTTGTCCGTCAGAAAACTTTACTGATTTAATATTATGGTTTTATTTACCCCATTTGCTCGGCTGCCAGAGGATTCGCCACACAATGGGTGAGACATACGAATGTGATCGAGAATTTAAGCGTAAGCATCGGACAAACGTTTGCAACAGTGTAGATGTGGAAGATTCGCCACACAACAGTGATACCAGTAGGTTGGGGTTGGGAGGGTTGGGGTTAGGGGGGCTAAGACGGGGGGTTAGGTTGGAGGGTTGGGCCGGGGGTTGGGGTTGGGGTTGTGGGGGGTGAGGTTGGGGTTGGGTCGGAGAGGGTTGGGGTCAAGGGGGTTGGCTCGTATGTCTCATCTGCTGTGTGGCAAATCTTCTGTGGCGAATCCTCTGGCAACCATTTGCTTTATGAAATCATAAATTGGGGGTCTGCTAAGGTTGCCAGTAACTTCGCCACATGGTAACTTCGCCACAGTAACTTCGCCACACAAACTTCGTCACATGGTAACTTCGCCACACTTTGAGAAGGTGAAGGGAGATGTGGGGATAGTAGGAAAATGTGTTGGGGTGTGGGGGGAGGAAGAAGGGATGTGGGAAGAGGTATGAAAGGTGTAGAAAAGTGTGATGGGGTGTGGGGGAGGTAAGGGGAGATGTAGGGAAAGGTGAGGGTAGGGAGGAGATGTGGGGAATTAAAAGTGTGTTGAGGCCCCACACCTCAACACATTTCCCTACATCTTCCCCATTACCCTCCCCACATCCTTTCCCACACGCCAACACACTTCCCCACTCACCCCTTTTACTTTCCTACACTTCTCCACTCCCCACACATCTTTCCTTACCTCCCCCACACCCCATCACATTTCCCTACATCTCCCCCACACCCCCATATCTCTTCCCACAGCTCCCCTGACCTCCCCCTACACCCCAACACACTTCCTTATTCACCCCATGCACTCTCCCACACCTCTCTCCCCACATCTTACCCCACTGTTTCGATTATGTGGCGAAGTTACCAAGTAACTCGAAAAGCCCGATAAAATTTTTTACGGCAACCAGGAATTTAAAGTCTTGTTTCGGTATAGGCAATGTAAATTTTCGATGTATGAAAGTGTGGCGAAGTTACCATGTGGCGAAGTTACTGTGGCGAAGTTACCATGTGGCAAAGTTACTGGCAACCTCTGCTAATACCAGCACGTTAGTACACAGTTACATTCTCTCCAACCATTACAAAACAAAATTATTGGAATAATCTGCATTGTAAAAAAAAAAAACATATCACCAATAAGTCCTTGTATGAAGAGTTCGAAATTTTAAAAATTAGGCAGTGTCCATTTTTCCCTTGACGGTATAGTACGGTAGCTTTTAGGTCTATTTTGCTGCAGCTACATAACCCATGTCATACAAATATTACATCTTATTACATCGTATTGTATGCTACTGTCTTCACGAACTCAATTGTTAACCCCAGGTCACACAAACTCAATTGTTAACCCCAGGTCACACGAATCGGAATCAAACCGAAGCGATCCAAATCGAAGCCATGGAAGCAAAACAAACCAAAGCTGCGACGAGAATCAAACCCAAAACTAGTGCAGTGCTTCCCTTCACATGCTGCGCTCTATTCACTGAGCGGCAAAATAGACCTAAAAGCTGTTTTGCCGCTAATGGCAAAATAGACAAATTAGACACTACCTAAAAATTAATGAAGTGTCTATTTCACCGAAAATTCCGGTTACCGAAGTTTGAAAAATCGTAATCGCGTAACCGTTTTTGGTTCCTGTAGTGCGACTCTCACAGTAGGGGAACTGTTAGGGGATGTTTCCGGTTCCGCAAACCACGATTTTCGAACTTCAGTAACCAGAATTTCCGGTGAAATAGATGCTTCCAAAAATTAAAGATATTTATCCACTTGAAATGGCTAAATTCATGTTTCTTTACAAAAGTCAAAAGCTTCATGCTGTAATTAATAGGCCTACTTACCGGTACTTCACTTTTGTTGATGCTGCACATACACATAACACTAGAAATGCAAGTTGAAACAATTTTTACATGAACTCAATAAATTCCAGTAGGGATGTGCTGATTAGTTCGAATCGGCGTTGGTGAGTACTGAGTATAGGCAATTTTTTGAGAATCAGCATCAGTAAAAAATGGCGGATATATACCTGATTGATTCTTCAGAAAAAAACTTTTGTGGATTTTGATTGCTTTTTTAAAAATTGTTTCATTTTCCTTTTCCTTAGCCATCTAATTTCATTTCCTCTAATTAGTGTTCCCTCTGGAGTGAGGAATTTGAGAAAAAAGCAAAATTTTTGGGCAAATTTTACTGATTTCAAACCAGAAATTATTATTATAAAATGCAATTCTAAAACACTTAAACAAAAAACTTGAATATTTTAAAGCAAGACTGTAGCTTGTATCTTAAAAAAGCAAATTTGATGCAGAAAAATTGTAAAAGGGGTCCTCAAAGTAGTGAGATCTTTGGGTAAAAATATCAATGAATTTATCATTTGGGCAAATTCGCACTGGTCAAAATCCTAGAAGGTACTCTGTGTAGCGCGTATGATACCTTCATGCAACCAGGGGCGCACCCAGCAAATTTCAAAGGAGGGGTTGAAAAAAAACTCGATCTCACACTCAGAAGCATATTGGTATCCAGAAAAGTTGGGTAGGCAGGATGAAATTTTGAATGAAGTTGAATGTTAACCTGTTAACTCAATGCAAAGACGTTAGACTTCAAAAAGACGTAAAAGGCCCTTTGAAAAATGTTTCCATGTCTGCGGCATAGAATATTCAAAATTTTTTTCAGTGAACAGGTGAGGAGCACCAAATTTTCTCTGGAAATTTTTAAAAATTGACCTACTGTAGTGGCCATTTTAGTAGTTTTTGAACAATTTTTACGCAAATCATGTTTAAATTTTGGCAGTGTCCAGAGCACCACCCCGGTTTCCTAACCAAATGCTGAATGGCTACTGCACCGGCAGCTTGGTTTCTTTCTCTAGTGATGTTGCTGTCATGCCACAAATAGTTGTGGGTTGTGGCACATGCCACAAAAGGTTGTGGCACATGCCCAAAAAGTTATGGCACATGCCCAATAAATATTAAGCGCATGGCAGAAATAGTTGTGGCACATGTCACAAAAATATCGGGCACGTGCCACAAACAGTTGTGACACATTTCTCGTTTTTTGTGGCATGTGTCACAACTTTTGAGGGCACGTGCCATACTTTTTTGTGGCATGTGCCACAACTTTTCGTGGCATATGCCCCACTTTTTGAGGCACGTGCCCCATATTTTGTAGCATTTGGTCACTACCCCTCTTTGGTTGGACTATGCAAATATTGTGTAGATTGTTTGTTGTGTCTTTTTTGCTAATTTATTTTTTACTTATTTGTGTATTTTCTTTTCTTCTTTTTGTTTTGCTGGGTAGAAAAAATTCCAAAAAGGTACCGGTATGTCTATGGTTTCAATGCTAGGTCATGTGGCAAATTTTTATGTTCTTTTATGGTATCCCAATGTGCCAAAAAATTTTGTCAAAGACTTGGTGTTTTTATTATTTTTTTTTAACAGTTGCAATACTGTTCTACTTTGGTGCATGAATAAACAAGAATAATTGAATGTATCGGTACTGGTAGTCTATTGAATTTTACAATGGTGTAAGGTGCCAGACTGCTGTTGTGCAGTGACTATGCAGTATATATGGTATTTCTGCAAAAATCAAGAACATAGTGGGTTTCACTTAGAATAAGCCCCCACGCTTTTTCTGTCTGCCAACCTTAATCTAACCTATGACTTAAACCTAATCTATAACCTGACCCTAATCAAATCTAGCCCTACCAAACCTAACCCTAACTAAATTGAACCCTGACCAAACCTAACTCTAATCAAACCTTGGGGCTGATACTGGATCTAATCCTTAGCCTACTTCCTGTTTGTAGTTTGGGGGTTATTTCATTTTGCATGAATGCTTGATCACTGATTAGTCTATGCAAGTTTTTCTGTTTTTGGCAATTTTCAGTTGCTGCGGACCTGGAGTGCAGAGTGTGAGTTTTGCGCTTCACATGCACTGATAACATGTAACACTGTAGCAGGTATAATATAGCAGAAGTTGGTGCCGTGAATTAATGAATGTTTGTTTGCATTTTGTGTACTGGTATACTCTACTTTTACATTTTTTTGCAGAATCATAAGTTACCGGTACATACCGGTCTATATTTGTAAATCGTGATAATCCGTACCGGTGCCGGTAATTATTGAATTCATCATGGGTTACGCTGCAGAACTGGCAGCTTCAGTTGGAGTTGCTGAACTTGCATTAAAGCTTATGCTTACTGTATATGCAGGTACGTTTTATACCAGTATGTACGGTAAAGTGATAATATACGGTGTGATGGATTCTATTATACTCACTGTATGCATACCAAAGATCTACCTATGCGTATTGATAATTACTGGTAACTCGGCAACTTTAAACTGTACGGTAGTCTATATTAACTTTGAGCTTGAAAATTTGGTTTATTGAGCTATTTTCAGTCTCTGGTTTTAATTTATTTCCAAAATTTTGGGAGAATAATGCTCAACACAATTCCCTCTAATGCTAAGGTGTAAAATTTGAGAAAATGAGAAATTTTTTGCAAAATTTTATAACTCTTCTTAAGCTTGCTGACTGGAATGGTGATTCTTGACCGAATTTCCATCAAAGTATTCAATATTATGGTGCAAAACAAAACTTTTGTAGTCTGAAAACTTAACTTAAGGCAAAAATTGGATCAAACTTTCTTACAACTTTTTAAATATTTGGGCAAATTTTTTGTTAAAATTTATGTTTGAGCAAATTCTCACTTGCTAAAAATTAGTGGGAACTGTGGTTAAAAGGGACATTACTAAATACCGCTATAGGACTAATAGCACTAATAGGACTAATAGCACTAATAGGACTAATAGCACTAATAGGACTAATAGCACTAATAGGACTAATAGCGCTCATTGGACTAATAGCACTAAAGACTAATAGCACTAATAGCCGCATTATGGGACTAATTGCACTAATAGGACTAATAGCAGCATTATGGGACTAATTGCACTAATAGCACTAATAGGACTAATAGCACTAATAGCACTATTAGCACTAATAGCACTAATAGGACTAATAGCACTAATAGGACTAATAGCACTCATTGGACTAATAGCACTAAAGACTAATAGCACTAATAGCCGCATTATGGGACTAATAGCACTAACAGGACTAATAGCACTAATAGGACTAATAGCACTAATAGGACTAATAGCACTAATAGCACTAAAGACTAATAGCACTAATAGCCGCATTCTGGGACTAATAGCAGCAATATGCATTGGACTAATAGCACTAATAGCAGCATTCTCGGACTAATAGGACTGATAGCAGTGCTATTGGACTAATAGCACTAATAGCAGCATTATGGGACTAATAGCACTGATAGGACTGATAGCAGCATTATGGGACTAATAGCACTAATAGGACTGATAGCAGTGCTATTGGACTAATAGCACTAATAGGACTAATAGCAGCATTATGGGACTAATAGCACTGATAGGACTGATAGCAGCATTATGGGACTAATAGGACTGATAGCAGTGCTATTGGACCAATAGGACTGATAGCAGTGCTATTGGACTAATATCACTAATAGGACTAATAGCAGCATTATGGGACTAATGGCACTAATAGGACTGATAGCAGTGCTATTGGACTGATAGCACTAATGGGACTAATAGCAGCATTATGGGACTATTAGCACTAATAGCAGCATTATGGGACTAATAGCACTAATAGCAGCGTTATGGGACTAATAGCACTAATGGGACTAATAGCAGCATTATGGGACTAATAGGACTAATAGCACTAATAGCACATTATGGGACTAATAGGACTGATAGCAGTGCTATTGGACTAATAGCACTAATAGCAGCGTTATGGGACTAATAGCACTAATAAGACTGATAGCAGTGATATCGGACTAATAGGACTGATAGCACTAA
Source organism: Trididemnum miniatum (assembly GCA_964006365.1). Taxonomy (NCBI): domain Eukaryota; kingdom Metazoa; phylum Chordata; class Ascidiacea; order Aplousobranchia; family Didemnidae; genus Trididemnum; species Trididemnum miniatum. The sequence goes on from OZ023250.1 coordinate 8,655,058, forward strand.
TAGGACTAACAGCAGCATTATGGGACTAATAGGACTGATAGCAGTGCTATTAGACTAATAGCACTAATAGCGGCGTTATGGGACTAATAGGACTGATAGCAGTGCTGTTAGACCACAGTCCGATTAGACTAATAGGACTGATAGCAATGCTATTGGACTAATAGCAGTGTTATGGGACAAATAGGACTGATAGCAGTGCTATTGGACTAATAGGACTGATAGCACTAATAGGACTAATAGCAGCATTATGGGATTAATAGCAGCATTATGTTACTAATAGCACTAATAGCAACCAACATGGGACTAATAGCAGCAATATGCATTCGACTAATAGGACCGTTATGTGTTTGGTTTTAAGCTGGCAACACTGCCAAAGGAATAATAGGACTGATAGCAGTGCCATTGAAATAATAGCAGCAATATTGGACTAATAGCAGCAGTACTGGACTAATAGCAGTGCTATTGCACAGTTGGACTAATGGCACTAACAGCAGTGCAATTTCAGAATGCTGCTATTAGTGCTATTAGTTCAATAGCACTGCTATCAGTCCTAGTAGTCCCAGAATGCTGCTATTAGTGCTATTAGTCCAATGCATATTGCTGCTATTAGTCCCATGATGCGGCTATTAGTGCTATTAGTCTTTAGTGCTATTAGTCCTATCAGTGCTATTAGTCCTATTAGTGCTATTAGTGCTATTAGTCCTATTAGTGCTATTAGTGCTATTAGTCCTATTAGTGCTATTAGTCCAATGCATATTGCTGCTATTAGTCCCATAATGCGGCTATTAGTGCTATTAGTCCTATTAGTCCTATTAGTGCTATTAGTCCAATGCATATTGCTGCTATTAGTCCCATAATGCGGCTATTAGTGCTATTAGTCCTATTAGTGCTATTAGTCCTATTAGTGCTATTAGTGCTATTAGTCCTATTAGTGCTATTAGTGCTATTAGTCCTATTAGTGCTATTAGTCCTATTAGTGCTATTAGTCCTATTAGTGCTATTAGTCCTATTAGTGCTATAGCGGTATTTAGTAATGTCCGTTAAAAGTAGGCTAATAAATTTTTAACCATTGTTACCGGTATACTTGTCCAGCCGAATCCAGTTAATTGCATGTTGGATAAGTGCATAATCCATTTTATTGCATGAAGGTCATAGATCCCAAACCCTGTCTATCGTTAGTTAAAAAATAATTTGGTTAATTGCATGACAATTTATCGCATAATCCGCTTATTTGAATAGACTTGAATGGCATTTTTATTTATTTATTTGAAATGCAACACTATGGTGACAGGGTCCACACCCAGTCACACTAATATGTGAGGGAAAAAATTTTTGTGCAATTAAGCGAATTATGCTTACAAACTTTGTTGGCAAAAACACGACTTTCTGAGCAAAAACGAATTGCTTCAATGCGAACTCGCCGATTGCCAACCTCATAAAAATCAAAATCACCACCGATCGGAGATCAAAAGTGACGTTTTTGAATATGGTTAAGATAATAGCATATTGATAGGGCTTGGTTTGAAATCTGATGTCTGGACGTTTTTTAGCGTGACGCTCATTGCGAGTCACTTGTAATTTGTGCTTCTGCATAATCTGCTTAATTGCATAAAGATGTTTGTCGAATTGACTATGCAATTAACTGGATTCAACTGTACGTGTTTAACAACATTGTTCAAAGCACTGAGCATTCTGTATTTTTTTTGTTCAGGCTACGTATTTGCAATGATCCATCGATTTATTCCTTTCAATTCATACAAGAATTTCAAGTTGTTTTATTTCGTTGGAACAGGAGCTGCAATGATATATTGGAATTATGGTAGGTTTGCAAATAAAGTTTATACCAGTATCATGCTATTTCATTGTGTTATTACAATTTCGTGGATTAAAATGGATATATATATATTTGATTGATGCTCTTTTGTTTATATGCAGTGCTAAAAAACATACATTTTTGTGCTAATTGGATGCAGTTAATGTGCTAGCGCAAAGCAAATGGATGTAGAGCTTTATAGATAGATATTTTCAGTTTTATTACTGCAAGCTGATATTAGATAATGGCACTTTGGCTGCAAGTTTGCTCTATCTGGATTATGCCATTGTGTTAGGGAATTGAAATATGATTATGATTGTATGTTTTGTGCTTTTACTTTGGCCTAAAAGAGATTTTCTTGCTCCTTTATACTTCATAGAATTGCTGGGTATTTGCATTGCATTGCTTTCTTTTGGGGGGTAAGCGGTAACTTTATTCAAGAGGTAATTAAGCTGACATCCATGTTATGTTAATCACCTTTGAAACAAAGGCAGCCCGGCCAGTTGGTTTCATCATTAAGCACATTGCTGTTGGTGCGGGAGGTCTGGGCGATTCCTAAGCCTTTCAAATCAGACACAGTGTTGACAACGGCTCGCCACTGCTGTGACGTTTCTTCGGAGCTGGGTTGCCGAGGCACTCCCCGCAAAGGTGTGCCCCACCACTCGTTACACGCTTCGGCGCAATACCACAAGTATAACGAAAATGTGATTTGATCTTTTCCAGGTTTTGATCTTTATCATTCTGTGTTGACCATCTCAGTCCAATATCTTATATTTCAAGTGTTTGGTGGTACCTTGACTACTGTTTTAATAACTTTTCTCTTTCAAATGGTGAGGAATGCGCTTTATTGCATAACATACTATTTTATAGTACATACTGGTGCTTTATTTTTATCACCTAAACAGAATGCATAATAAGTCAGTGTGTGGAATTTGTTATAATGTGCTTTATAATTCATTATTTTATTTAGTACAAATTCTAGAGTATCGTAGTGCCTAGTGCTTTCGAGTTTTTGGTGAATTTGCTGTTTGCGTAGAGGCAATTTGAAGCATCTAAAGGTTATATATTTTCGTCAACCAAAGTTGCTTTGGCTGATCAGAAGTCAAACGTCTTTGCTCAAGCTTTACTGCATTATCATTAAGAAGAAAAGCCAAGACTTTTGATCTGCCAAGACGAATTTGGTTGAAGAGCATTGCAGCTCTAACTCTTGCGCGCTTCAATGCGTAAATAAAACTTTAGTACGGGTTCGAGATTGCCTTAAGAATTCATTGTATTTTTTAGTAATTTCAGTAAGAAAATAATTGTACATTTCATTTCCCCTTGAAAGTGATGCATGCCAGGCTGCTGATAAAATTTGTGTAGTAGCTTTGTCAGTGTGAAGTGAGCAATTATTTTGGGTGACCGACGCGGCGTTGAGCTTCCTGATGCAAATTCTAGCCCTAGCCTTAAAACCCTGTCTTCATGACTAAGCCTTATGTTTCCTACTACTGTATAAGCACAGTACTCAGTCATTCCATGCGCAACTGCACTTACCATGACTACGTTAAATCATTTTATTGTGCAGGGTTATTTATTGTATGGATATGTCTTTTATTCGACAACAGGATACGATATCAATTGGTGTATGCCGCAGTGCATTCTAACTCTTCGTCTTATAGGTAAGCTTCTATTTACAGTACCGGTACCAGTCTTTGTTAAACTGCTGTTACCGAATGGCTGTTTGACTGAAAGACCGTAGTGTTACTTCTTTCAAGAAAATGCTTCCTGATTTTACTGCTATTTTTGCTCTTATTTGTTTATCATGTAATTTACCAAATACATACTGCGTGACTTGACTGATTATTCCAAGTTTTTTCTTGAGTAACTGCTATGAAACTGCATAAGCATAACTTAACTTCTTAAGTATGTAAGTTCTAGCATGGTGACCGTGTAAGGGCGATATAAGTTTACTTCTCAGTCAGCATTTTTGCAGCCGCAAATTTTATTTCTTTGTGAGAAGTTTGGTAGGATTTTTCACCAAGATTGTGCTGCAATGTTGCTGTTTCTTTACAAATTTACTTCCGAAAAACAAATTTTTAATGTCCTGCCGTTTATTTGAACATGCATTCTTTTAACTTCATTTGTTTGTTTTTATAACTTGGTATTGTTACTAGACTTTTAAGAAGAAATTTAGTATTTTTTGTGGCAGTGTATGAATATTATTGGTATATGATGTGCTGTTCAAATGAATCTATCGGAAATTTGCCGGTTGTTGCTTTTAGGTTTGGCGTTTGATGTTTATGATGGCCACAAAAACGAAGTAAGATTTTGTTTAGACTTTATATTGTAAAAATTCTGTGGAAATGTTATAATATGCAAAGTTTCACAACAATAGCAATTATTTGCTTTGAAATTGCTCGTGATTTTATTTTTTTGCGTTAGGGCTTCGATTCCTGGCTGCAGCAGATTGCATTTAACGCTACAGCTGCTTCAGAGGCCGCAAACTTAATTTATCCTTTCGTATCGTTGTTTAGTTTCGTTTGTGGTTTGTGATGGACACTTATTTGTTTGTATTTGATTTATATACACCTTGTTTTCGTTTTTGTTTAATCGAAATATTTTCTCTTAGAAAGATATTACTACGGAGCAAAAAGAAAGAGCGTTAAAAGACCTCCCTGGCATACTAGAAATCTTTGGGTTTTGTTATCTGTATTGTGGTTTCATAGTTGGACCCCAGGTAATTTATTGCTGTGTAAACCTTGCGTTGACTTTGCTGCAAGAAATTGTTATGGAGTTGTTTGCACGAAATTGTTACAAAACTGCACGAAATTGTTAGTGTGCTCCCAAAAGGTTTGCTTTTCCATGGCTCTATTATCGTTTTGTTTATGTATTTGCCAACATCTTATAATTTCAACTGCGAGACCGGTGATAGAAACCTTAAAATTTTGCACGAGGATTCAAGATCAAGAGATAGTTGGGTGGTGCAAATCTTTTTTTAGACTGCTTGTTATGTCACGTTCTAATAGTTGCGCATTCCTGTACACTTTGCTCCGAGCATTAAATTCCTCAGTTATCGAAAAAACTTGGCTTTCTATTCAACTAGTTTGAACCCTGACAATGGTATTAAAATGGTGAAGCTTGATTTTAATCTTTATTGATTGTACTGCCGGTCGGTTTGCGCATTTGTTAAGCACATCAGTATCAGTGCGGTAGGTTTTGGGTTCAATCCCCGGGTTGTCGCCACCGCTGCTATGATTCTTCGGAGCCTGTGTCCCAGGCGCTAAGCTGCCGGGATGGGCCCCACCGCTCGTTACACGTTTTGGCGAAGCGCTGGGAGTAAAATGAAAATTTGTTTTTTTGACGATTTTAATACTAAGCTCTGGTTGCAGTCGTTTCAGTAAAAAGAACAACGAAATATGTTGTCATCCTAGTAGTTTCAGTTGTGCTGCTGGTTTTGCACTAATCGCAACTTTACATTTAATTTTCAAATAAAACTAGCTCATTTTTTAGTTTCCTTTGCAAAGATTTCGAGACCTTCTTGACGGAAAATTTACGGACAATCCAGGTCATTATCCAAACAGGTTAGTAGCGGCTTTTTTACCGTATGGCTTAACCTTGCAACACAATGTTATTGCATCCAAATTCTCTTTACGATTTGATTTTGACTGAAATATCGAGAAGGGTTTGAAATCGCGCTAACCTCCTGCATGTAAGATTGCGCACCTCTTATTTGTAACGCGATGTTACAGACCCTTGTAGTACCAAACTGTGGACTAGCGCAGCGTCGTGGTTGCTAGCCGAGCGCTTTAGCAACTCGGCTATCTATCTGCTGCAGTGCATTTCGTTTCAAAAGCATGTATTTCCGAATACTACAATAAAGGCTACAAAATTTCATCTTTTTTGATTTATAAAACGTGTTATGCTGACATAGCTCCAGCAGTATATGAGAACTACAGTAGATTGTTAATTGCTATCAGCTTTCACGTGTTTGTTCTTGCCACCCTTGCCTTTTCAAAATCATATATATAATTATTTTTAGTCCGTCCCTTTATGTGGTGGCATGTAATTTTTTCTTTTGTACTGTTCATCTTCGATTTTTAAACCAAAATAAATCTTCATTGTACGCGCGGTTTTACGCGGAAGAAGCGTGTAACGAGTGGCGGGCCCATCTCTTGGGCTATGCAAAACTTTACAGCTGTAGCGAGCCGTTGGGCACAGTGTCCGATTTGACAGGCCCGGGAATCGAACGGCAGACCTTCGCACCGATAGCGATGTGTGAAACAACTGAGCTAAGTGGCCGGCTTTAATTCCAAAAAAAGATAGATTTTTTACCAAAAACTTCTGGCGAAGTTGTGGATTACGATACGTGTTTGCAGATTTATCGCAGAAAACTTTTCTCTTTAGTATTGTTCCTGGATTTCGCCGATGTTTCACAGGCACTGCAGTGCTGCTAGTACATGTGTATCTCTCGTCCACGTTCTACGCGAAATATTTAACTACACTGGAATATCAGGTAAGGTCAATAAACAAACGTCTAACAAAAAACTTTTCAGTAGCTGTAAACGGTCAAGTTTTCAAGAAATTGAAGAAACTTTGTGAAGTTTAGTAATTTTTTATTTATTTTTATTTAGTTGCATATTTATCCTCCTATCACGAGAAAGCGATCATTGCGTTATGCGAGCTCGCTTAGGAGTTGCCGACCATCTGTCTACCACACCAAGATGGGGGAATCCCGCTAAGAGCCTTTCCCAACGGCACAACAAGTAAACTTGCCGGCTTGTTCTCCACTTTGTCCCTTAAATGCTGAACGTCAAGCAGGGAAGCTGTGAATACCAATTTTAAAGTCATTGATTTGACCCGACTCGGAATCAAACCCGAGTCTACAGCTCAAGAGACAGACGCTCCATACTACTCGGCCATCTGAGCTGTAATTGTTTTTGAATAAAAGATGTATCGGAAAAATATGTGGAGAATAATCAAAACTATATATAAGCCCTGATCTTAAGCTTGCATTGTTTGCGAGAAATGCGTAAAACAGGTATTTATATTTGTATTTTTGTATTAAGCATGCAGTTTTTATTATTAATTGTCAATGTCTGGTATCGTGTGGAAAAGACCACGTTTTTGAAGCACACGTTAGACTTGTTTTTCGTAAGTTAAGGTTTCCGTTACTTATTACGTTATTGCTTGCGTTACTATATATCGACATAAAAATAACTGGAAGACTAAATTATACTTGACAATTTTGCGACGTGCATTGCACATCGTGTTTCTAAGCGCAAGTCAGCCTACAGAGCAGGATTAAAGGTCATTGCAGTAGCTTATGTGGTGCTTATTCGACAGCTTTTATGAGCATGATTTATTTAGCAGGCAAACGCAGATCTGTTGTATGATTAGGCAACTCTCTCATCGTTGCGCCTAACACCAAAGTAACTAAATTAGAAAGCTTCCCTAAAATAACTTTGTTTTACTATTCCGCGAAAAGGGGTGAAATAGCAATCAACGTTTTTAGCAATGCTTACTAATATTGTATTGTGCTTAAAAACTCTTCTTTCTAGTGCGAGCAGTTGGGTGGCTTGGTATTTTTAAGTGATTTAGAATTGGCTTTTTCATTTCAATGTAAACTTCATATCAATCAATGTAGGGGTGTTAAACCTGGGTTTTGTAAATCACAACTGAGGGGCTCGTCAGCAAATGTACGTATATTACAGTACTTGTGCGTCTATTGTTCTGCTTGTTGGACATTACATGATTCTTGAGGTTTTAGTAATGTGTTAGTGGTCCACAGCCCCATAAGACTGCATTAAATTAACAGTAAATCTAAATTTCATGAAATGTTAAAATTGTGTTCAAAGGATTCGACAAAAATTGACGATGTTTTGGACGTAAAATTTTGTTTACTATTGTTCTTTTATCTACAAATAGAATTCTCCTTTTATCTACAAGGCCTCGTACTTATTTATGGTAACCCACTTGGGATTCTTGCAATACATTGCCGTCTGGATTGTGAACGTAAGTGAGTGTATAAGCCAGAAAATTAGTACTTCGTATTGTGGATACTGTTTAGTTTATTTATAACTGCGCAAAAATGCGTTTTAGACGCGTTTAGTAAAAACGCGATAACAAATAAAGGTATAGTGATGGCATAATCGTAAGCGATATAGGCTAATCTATACAGATCTTATTTGATTAGTTTGATTCTTGTTTGGAGCTGATCGCATTCGTTTTATTGGTGGCTGCTGATTCGAAGAGCGCAAGCTCATTTCACAGTCCCCTTCAATCTGCTGAATTTTCAGTTTAATAAAATTTGAAAATAGCCTCAGTTATTTGTTTTTTAGCGATGTTTTGAAACTAGTGTAAAGCAAATCTTTTTGTGATCGCATGATACGCTAGATTTTGCCACGAGCTTGCGGTACCGGTTTTTGCAATTATACCGGTTTACTGGAATAATCAGTTAATCACAATGGAGTTGAGCTCTCATTATTTTTTTCTTAGGTCGTGCAGCGTGGCTCCATGTCGTCATGAAACAACAAAGAAAACTCAGCTTCATTTCAGTTCTTTGCGTAAAATCGCCGTAAGGCTCGTGTCATGTTCTTCCAGAATGAATTTTCAGTTATAAAACTTTCTGGATGAAATTTACAAAATCATTAACAACTAAGAATAGTACGGCTAGAAATCGACTCATTGTATTTAAACGATCCTGCCAAACCGGTACGGACCACTGACATTGAAGGTGGTTTACTTGTGTAGGAAGGAGTGTGCATTGTTTGTGGACTGGGATTCAGGAGAGAAGAAAAAACAGGGAAAGTCCGCTGGGATGCTGTCCGAAACGTTATTCTCCATAAATTCCTTCTTGCTCGAAGCTTTCAAGATGTGATTAATTCTTTTAATCTTAATACAAATTCTTGGGTGATGAGGTGAGGTTTTGTAAGTAGGTCATGCATATTTCTTATTGTTTGATTTATCCACTAAGTCAAATTAATTGAACTCTTACTATCACAGCATGTATTTTTTCACAATATTTTTTGTTTTTCAAGATTTGATTTGAAAAGTCGGGATAGAAAAATTAAACTTTAAATTATATTAACTTTTTAAGCTATTCCAAATTTTCAAGAATTTTTTGCGTAACCGTTTTCCGGTGATGTAATATGTAATGCAAAAGTTGAAAAAAAAATTTTTAAAAACATTTGTTTTTACAGGTACATATACAAGCGCTTACGATTTATAGGCATACGAGAAGTATCACAAGCCTGCACTTTGCTGTTCCTTGCCTTGTGGCATGGCATACATGAGGGATATTTGACTTGCTTTATTTATGAATTTCTTGTAATGAATGGCGAAAAGGGGGTAAGTAACATATTTTTTTGTTTGTTTGGAATAGGCTAGAGTTGAATCTTGAGGTGATGGTTACTACGAATTTGTAGGAGACCGCCACTAATGTAAGAGTGGCAAATCTTTTAAATTTTGCATTTCGGTGACTAAAGCGTTGTGCGTTAAGAAAGGCAGTTGCAAAGTCATGTGGCCATGCCTAGTCAGTAGTCAACTCTGAACGAATATCTTAGCTGTGCGAGTTTTAACCAATACCAAAGGGTTCGAAGAAACACAGGCGAAAGTGCGCTTTCGTCGGATTGTCAATAGGATCGCCCCATTTTCGTAACAAGGAAATGGAAAAAATTGCTTGTCTTGCTTAAGTGCAAAAGCGCTAGGCCTATATTATGCAAAGTAGAATGTTTTATATTTAACTTTTTTGAAATTAAAGATGCACGGGGTTTCATCAGATCGGATTTCGGTCACAATGAAAAATCAAAAAAATCGAATCTTCATTATACTTGCGGTATTACGCCGAAGCGTGTAACGAGTGGCGGGGCCCATCTCCGCTGCTTAGCGCCTGGGCAACACAGCTCCGAAGAAACGTACGGTGGCGAGCCGTTGGCGACGCTGTGTCGATTTAACCGGCTTGGGAGTCAAACCCCAGACCTCCAGCATCGACAGCGTGCGCTTAAAATTTTTTTTTCGATGAAACGTCGTTTAGGGAGTCCTGAGCCCCCTAAACTAGGGATTTTTTCACAAAATTGCATATCTTCCTAACGGAACGAGATAGAGAGTCGTGGGTGGTACCAAAATTTGCAGAATGATCGATTTTTTATCTGTACTTAATACATTGTTAAGCTCTAACTACAACTGAAACCAAGTCACACTCGAAAATATGGTTTTTAGTAATTTTATGCATGAATCGCACGCAAAAATGCACTGCAATGGTATTTTAAGCATAAACTTAACAACGCAATTCATCACAAATTAAACAAACAATTTTTTAATATGTGGCATACCATATTTTGAGCCAACTTTTCACAAGGTCAACATTCACAAACAGCTGTTGCATAAATATGAGCGAAGGTCTGTTTGCTGCCCATGGGATGAATTGTCTTGAATTTTTATTTTATGCAACAAATCTTTTAGCTTGCCAATTTTCCTTTCATTAACAATGTTAGAGCTTAACAATGTATTACGTTCAGACAGAAAATCAATCATTCTGCAAATTTTGGTACCACCCACGACTCTCTATCTCGTTCCGTTAGGAAGATAGGCAATTTTGTGAAAAAATCCTCTGCGTCAAACTTTGAGGGGGCTGGGGACCCCCTAAACGACGTTTAATCGAAAAAAAAATTTTTGTTTCTTTCATCATGACCGAAATCCGATCTGATGAAACCCCGTGCAAGTGCATCGTTAATTTCAAAAAAAGTGAAAATATGAAACATCCTAATGCAAAGTCTATAAGTTAAATTTTCAAAAATTTTTGTGCCTTTTGGATTAGTGTTTTGTAGATTTATTGAAGCTCGTTGATATTAAGTGCTAAGCACATATGGTATTTCAACATGTACTAGGAATGCTGCGATTTGCTATTCTCCAAATTTTATCTTGGCTTGATATTACCAACGAAATTCGATTTTTACCAAATGAAAAACATGTCTACTTGTGGTTCCTTAATGACGACACATTAAAATATTTTTATGCAAAAGCCAACTTGGTTTCACTTAATTTTGTAAAATTCGAAAAGGGATCATCAATAAACTGTCATTTTAATTGCATCTATTCTTTTTTGGGCAAAAGTTTTTTTTCAATCTTGCTGTTTTACCTTTCAGATGCTCGCCTATTTGGGAAATTTGGAATTCGTTAAAAAGATGAAAGCATCTTCTTCGTTGAGCTGGATACCTTGGCTTTGCAGTTTTATTTATTTAAAAGTCATGATTGGATACTGTCTAATTGATTTTCAACTTTTAAAATGGAAGCTGTATTATCCAGTAAGTAATTTTGTATGAGAATCGGCTGTTAGCTCAGTTGTTTAGCTCAACACTGTCGGTGCGGAAGGCCTGGGGTTCAATTTTCAGACCGGTCAAATCGGACACAGTGTCGCCATCGGCTCGCCACCGATGCGACATTTTTTCGGAGCTGTGTAGCCCAGGCGCTAAGCTGCGGAGATATTCGTTACATGCTTCAGCGTTATGCCGCGATTACAATGAAGATTCGATTTAAATTTATCAATGCAGGATTGTCAAAATAGGAAAATGATGAGTTTTCAGCAGGGCCGAATTTAGACAATGTATGGCCTTAGGTTATTTTGATTTTGTTTGCCGCTGCTGCTCGTTGATCGGACTAGTCTCGAAATAAAAATAAGGTCTATGTGGTCGATAGCAAAAACATATACGCTCTGTAATCGTGTTACTCCCTGTTTGTTAATTTATTTATTTTTTTTTTCGGTAAAATTTCGGTCTTAGTCCAAATTAAATTCGTAAGAACCGAAAAAATTAAAGCCATTTCGGTCAATTGACCGAAGTAATTGTGTTCAGTGTCAGGTTTAACCGACATCAAACTGGTTAAAATAGTTAATTGTGTTGCGATCACAAAGAAGTAGGTGTATATTTCGTTCAACGTTTTGTTACTTCAAACTTGACCGAAAAAAATTGAAATGATCGAAATTTTTGTAGACAATTGGGTCAATTGGCCGAAGTCAAATTTTGAGAAAAAACGTGGGTAGGCCCATTCTCCGAAGTCCTTATGCTTCAGCTTATTGGAAATCCAATCCCGGGTTATAGCTAATCGATAAAATAGCGTGCCATGATCTTGTGCATAAAGTTTTTTTGGTCCCTACGACACCATTAGCGCTATCAAAATTTGAGCAAGTGGCTTTACTTGTCCTTTTTTCAGGTTCATGCTTCCCTTTATTTTTACGGTCTTATCTTTTTTGGATTTTTGACTATTTTCTTTAAATTGCGTCCACTTTTTGTTAAAAAGAAGAAAGTCGAAATGAAGAAAGAAAAATAACCAATGCAATTACACCATTAGGCAATCGATTTGTTTGTGATTGTGGAACTAAAATTCTTATGATGGTCTGATATCATTGAATTTTGATTTTATTTTCCTGCTTCTGTGTATTGTTCTGGCTTCAGCCTTGATTGAGAAATTTTGCTCGTTTTACTACCATATAACCGACTGCTAAATCACCAACGATTTAAACTTATTTTATAAATTGAAGAATCATTTGTTTTATTGCGCTGCTATCAGTGAACATGAGATTTACATAAATCTAGTGGTGGTGGTTTTTATTCCTTTTGTGAATAGTCTTACTCTTGGTACGTAGTGTCGTTGCTGGAGAAAGACTACAGATATGTCAGGAGCGAACCTTTGTGGGGAGGAGAGGGCTCAAATTGAAAAACTTATTTTGCAGTTTTGTGACGGGGTATGGTCATTGGTCAAGCAGCCTACTGTGTTAGCCTACGCTTAGTATGTACCAGTAAAGTCCAGTTTTAAAAGCTTTTAGGATGGAGCTTGTGCGAAATCAACCCACTCTGACATACATAATGGATTAGATCCCACTTGCACCAGGCATTAACTGTACTGCTGTATTGATTATACATTTTTCGGCGATAATGTTACACTGACATCAGAACCAGCGGAAGAGCAGTCGACTTGATGGGGGCCAAGCGTTTGTCATGGAGGGCCAAAGTTTGAAATTAAGCACCAAAGCCGCTGTCTTCAAAACAGTAAGTTTGTTGATTGCTTGGCGCCAGCCCGGACTTACATCTGCATTGGCCCAACCAAGCTGGTTTTCATTAGCGAAAAACAGTTAGGCCTAAGCAACTGTTTTTTCGGTGGGGCTGCTGCCATGGACCCATTCAGGGCAGGGAGGTATTGTACGCCATGGTGCCCCCGTTTTGACATTGCTTTCCAGTAAGAAATGATCGAACGCTGCCAAGTGACCGAAACATAAGGCTGCCAGACTCCTAATGACTTTTGCAGTGCATGCCTCCCTTGTAGTGTTTCCTCCCGGGAAGTCGGGACGGGAAATTTGGAGTTTTAGAATTTTCCGTTTCCGGGGAAATTAATATTGGGATCGCGGAAGTTTTTTTTCATTTTTAAGGATTTTAGTGGTATTGATATGTAGGCTATCATTTCGACGTAAAAAAGCATGTCTGCAAAACTAAAAATTTTTTTTCGAAGATGAAATGCTGGTACGGTCAAACAATTTTTCCTCAATTTGTTGAAAGTTGAAAAACTCGAGCTAAGTTTGTCAAGACAACTTCAAAAATAATTTTCGGGATCCCGAGAATTTTTCGGGAATGGAATTTTTTTGGAAAATTTTCCGTTTACCGGGAAGTTGAAAATCCGGAAAAAAAAGAAACCCTACTCCCTCGAAAAATTTCTCGCAAGGCCGCTGACTGCAGCCCCCGTCTTATCCGGCCTTGGTAGAAGGCCCCACTTCATAATGCCACGATAATAATGATAAAAGCCAAGGCTATCTGATCAAAGAAAACAAAAGATAAATTGAGGGATTGATAGTTTCTCATTTGTGACATACTATCTATGAACAATCTATAGGAACCACCTTCGCTAAAGACGCTAACCCGCGACATAGGCGAGGAATTTTTGTGCTTTATTTTGAGTGAAACAAAGGTCTGCAAATAGAAACGCCCGAAAAAATAAAAGAAGTTTTTCAAGTTTTTATCAGCTCCATTCTGAATACTCAGCATGTTGTTCTGCATACAGCCTAACAAATCTAGTCAGTTTTGTTCAAAAATCTTGCTCAAAAGCATTGTAGCTTGCCCCAGGGGCGTAGCCAGCAGAATATTTAGGAAAGGGCCAAATTACAATGGGCCAAGAACTTCAAAAAAATGATCTGCTCAGGCCGAGGCGTTAGGGTCACGCTGTCCTCCCGTCAGGGCCGGCGCCAAAGGGGAGGCCTTCCTTCCAAATCGACATGCTTGGTCCCCCCAATCAACAAGCTTACTTTTTTGAAGACAGCAACTTTTGTGCTTAATTTTAAGCTTTGCCCCCCCGACAAATGCTTGGTTCTCCAAAGCCAACTGCTCTGCTGCTGGCTCTGCTTTCCGATTTCGATTTTTGTCTAAAGTTATTGGTATTTATTTTGTTTACGCATGAATATGAAGTTAATTATTTACTGTAGATTTAGGCTGGCAATCCTTAAATGTGCTAATTGTAATTGCTACCCCAATACTGGTCAAATTGCTTTCCGCACGACATTATGATATGCACGAACAAGAAACACATAGAACAAAAAACAACAAAAAAGTCCCTATTCTTCTTAAAATAGTTTTCTATGTATTTAGGCTACTTAGTTACATAATTATCCTCCTATCACGAGAAAGCAATCAAAGCGCTGTAACGAGCTCGCTTAGAAGTTGCCGGCCATCTATCTACCTCACCAAGATGGGGGAATCCCGCTAGCCTAACTGCTTTTCCCTACGACACAAGTTCACAACAAGTAAATCTGCCGGCTTGTTCTCCACACTGTTCTTTTAAAGCTGAGCGTCAAGCAGGGAAGCTGTGAATACTAATTTTGAAATGATTGGTTTGACCCAACTTAGAATCAAACCCGAGTCTACAGCTCCAGAGGCGGACGCTTTTACCACTCGGCCATCTGAGCTGTGGAGAATGAAACATCTTGAACATATTGGACATCGTGGGCATGCACTATTTAGTAACATCCTCTATTAGTGATGTATTAGTCCTCGAGGATGTCCTCGGCCTTGAGTTGCATGTCCTTGGTCTCGCCAAAAATTTAAAGACTTGGCCTTGGCTTTGACCTGAACGCTCTTGGCCTTACTGCAGCCCAATTGGTTATTCAAAACTAACAAAAACTTCTTTCATTCTTAAAAACTGATACTAATAAACTAATAGGTCTACTGATCCATAAATATTTGCAAAATTTCATTGGCAACATCTAGCGGACGAACGCAACGGTGAAATTTTTTTTGCATCCGTAGATATAATGATTTTTCAACTAGGATTATGGCGGTTAGAACGTGCCCAAATGCGTCGTTTTCTGCCTAGTCAAAAATAGGGAGTTTAGTGCAGTGGTTCTCAACCTTTTTAGCCCATGGACTATTTCCAAGCTAGCCTGAGTATCAGGGCCGTAGCCAGCCGGGGGCCAGGGGGGCGTCGCCCCCCCTGGCAGAATTTTCGCCCCCCCTGAGAAAATCGCGATTTTATCAATAAAACCAAAAAAATTATAATTAGGGCCTAATAGCCTTTTCTGAGGCCGGTAGGCGCACTGATTGCAAAATAACTAATTTGCTAATAGCCTCAAAACCTCAAAGCTGATTCAGAAAAGTAATTTTAAAAGCAGAAAAAGCAATAGCTTCCAGGGCTTAGCCCCGGACCCCGCTGGGGGAGCTTACAACGCTCTTCCAGACCCCCAAGCTGAATAATTGATTGTTTGATACAACTAAATCATCATGAACGTCTAGTGGCGTGTGCACGAAAAGAATTCAACTCCCCCTTTGCCCCCTTTGGCCATGAGACCAATGAAAAATAATTTTTGTATCAGCTTTATGCGATGATTTCTACTTCTGATCCTTTTGCTACCAGTATTATTGAATCAGTTACAAGTACTGTTTTTTAATAAAAAGTGCGTTAGAATGAAGTATTTTTTGCTTAAAATTTGAAAATTCCGTCAGCGGCTAGGGGCGTAGCCCAGTTAATTTTTCAGAAAACACCTTAGGATGGCTATATCGTTGAAAAAAAGGTCATTTTTTTCGCCCCCCCTGAGATTTGTTTCGCCCCCCCAAGCTGGTCCGGCTGGCTACGGCCCTGCTGAGTATACGCGGACTCAAGTCACTCATAGGTATGAAAACAAGGTTGTTTGATGACTGCGTGGTCACACGTGGCGAATGCATGTTTTTTGCTGTAATCGCTGCTGTAGTCTACGCCGCAAAACTAGTGGCGTAGCGAGAAATTTTAAAAAGGAGGGGAGAGCAATAATTTCTATGTTTTTTTCAAGCGTATTTTTTCGGCAGAACTGATTTGAAGCTGATTGAGAAATAAGAAACGTTTCGAGGGGTCCGGGGGTATGGTTCTCCAAAGCAATTTTGAAAATCTACATGCTGTAATAGCTATTATTGTGCTTTTCAAATACTTTCATGCAAATTTTGTTTAAACTTTTTGACCCTAATTCTGAGTGCTTTGCCAAATACGATGCATTTTGTTGGCACATTTTCGATTATGCGTGCTTAAGGCGTAAGGCTTATCACAATCGAAGAGGTTCGAAATTATGGAAAATTTGTAGGCCTATACATCAAAAACATTTTTGAAAATGGCTGGTAGGAGGATGCATACCTCTCATCCTACCCCCTAGATCTGCCCCTGGCCATAAGCTTGAGAAACGATCAAAAGAGTCTGGTACATTTCAGTCACTTGGCACTATTAATTTTGTTCTTTTTTACTAAAAGGCTGAGTTAAAAGGGGGGCATGGCACAATGCCCCCCTAAATACGCTCCTGACCGAAATTATTGCTTTGGAAGCTGAAACTTTACATTTATGTTGAAAAATCGACTGCGTGAAATAAACCGTTTCGATATTTTTAGTTTATTCAGTTCGTTTTTATAGCAATCTTTTTCGTTTATTTTTTTTGAGTGACTCTTTGTCAATATGTAATCCTGCAGCTGTCAATTCCTGTATCACTTTGTTTATGTTATGCTCTCAAGCATGTTTCTTCATAGTTCTCATTACCAGTGTCCCACAAAGCTTCGAAGTTTCTGTATGTTCAAGAATTTGACAATGTCTTCGTCAAACCATTTAAAAATTTGCCACTTTGCCATATCCTTTTTTGTTGGTATATTACTTTTTTTAACTCGTAGGCTACATACAATATAGGCTTGCAAATGCTTTGTGGCATCCAGTGGTGTAACTAGGCCTTTTGGGGGGGGGGCAAATGCCCATTTTTTTTTCAGGTGTTCAGGGGTGTATCCAGAAGAGGGGGGGCGCTGGGGTTAAATGCACAAAACTTTTGTGGTGTAAAGTTTTTTTGCTTTTCACTTGATTTTAAGCGGAAAATGGCACATCTGCTGACGTGACGATCTTTGTTTTGCTCTTCAAATTCGCTTTTTAACCCTAATATGAGTTCGCAGACTCAGGGTTGAGAAACACTGGTTTAGTGGTACCTATGCAGGAAACTGTTTCCCGATCAGGAAACACTGGTTTCCCGATCGGGCCATCGGGGAACGGTTTCCTAATATGGAAAAATGACACCAACTGGGTTAGTGTTCCCTGCTGCTAAATTTTGGTGTCATCAATTCTGAGTGGAAATGAAATCTTTACAGGCAGAATTGCGATTACATTGTCAAACTCTCCAATTCAGGAAGTTTTTTCTCGTTTGAAACTTCATTTTTTTCTCCTGATTTGGAAAAGCTTTCTGTAACATGGTGAAAATTCCAATCTGATTAATTATATTTAGCTGGTGGCTGTGGCGGTAGCAGCAGAAGTGTTTTTCAGTTTTTGGCCGTAAACAGCAACAGCATTTCGGCGAAACAGCGGAAATCGTCAGGCTGCTGGCGTACGATAAATCTTGGCGGCACAAAACTGCCAATTCCACCATGGTGTATGTGGATGATAAAAAAAATCAAATCTTTATTATAGGCCTACTTGAGGACCGAGGTAGGCCTAGACTATTATGTCGAAGCATGTAACGAATGGCGAGGCCCATCTCCATGGCTTAATGCTTGGGCTACACAGCTCCGAAGGAACGTCACAGCAATGGCGAATGGTGGGCAACACTGTGCCAATTTGACTGACCCGGGATTTGAAACCCACACCGACAGTGTGTGCGCTAAGCTGCTAAGCAACTGAGCTAATGATATTCAGCGCTATTTCAGTTTTTCTGAAGATGCACCACTGTGTGATAAATGATAGGATTAGAGCTTTTGTGAATGATGTGAAAAGCAGAGCTGGAGTCTCGGCCAAAATCTTCGAGATCGAGACGAGACTTTGACACTACGAGACCGAGACTTGGAGCAAAAAGTCGAGACGAGACCGAGACTTGAACGTGTCGAGACCGAGACGAGACACGAGACTTTTAAAATCAGGGGTTCTCAAAAGATCGTGAATATATTAACCGTAAATATATGACATTCCGACGAATTTCTTCATCCGGCAGAATATGGCACACCATAACAGCTGTCTTAGAAACGCAGAAAAAGATGCCATTTGTGCCACAAGACGGAGAACGCAAAATGCGATATTTATATTTAGGCTACTGATAACAATTTTTGTCTAAAGACAGAAAGACTTTGTCTGTCTAGTCTAGTAGAACAATAGGCTTGCAACTTAGGGGTTCTTCGCCTTTTTTTCTAGGGTCTGGAGAGCTTTCGATGGGCCTGTAGACAAAAACACGGCCGGTTAGCTCAGTGATTAAGACATCGCTATCGGTGCGGAAGGTCTGGGGTTCGCGCCCTGGGCCGGTCAAATCGGACACCATGCCGCCAGCAACTCGCCACCGCTGCGATATTTCCTCGGACTTCGAGGCTGTGATAGAAGCCCATCAGCCGCTAAGCCGCGGACATGGTCCCGCCACTCGTTACACGCCTCGGCGCAAAACCGCGAGTATAATAAAAATTTAATTTTTTTGCCAACAAAAACAAAATATTTTAAGTTTATTTTTGAATACCGGTAGAATCATGAAATTTACGAAGGGAGTCGCGTGACTAGTATCATGCACAGCAAAATGGGTTCTTCTGTGGAAAAAGGTGAAAACCACTGTTTTAGAATAACCATCTAAACTAAAACAAGCCAACTGAAAACCGCTTATCTTCTGCAAAGCAATCTAAACTGAAGTCTGTTTTGCAAGACCAAAAACACAAACGAACATTAAAGCAAGAACAGTGCAGTCAAAGAAAAGGCAGCAGCTACAAAACGATGTATATACAAAACGTTACAATAAAATGCATATAGTCACTGCCAGACCTGCAACCCGACCCTCCTCTCCAAAAAAATATTTGCCCAACCCAGAAAAAAGTTTGTTGTTATTAGGCTACGTGTATACCAATAGGCCTATAGCCTATTAATTCGTACCCAGGCATAAATACTTTTTGCCTACCCTCATTTGCTTGCAGTCGCTAGCCTGTTCGCTGCACATAACTCACAGACTAAAGAGTATGCTGACATTTCTAAAACGTAATAAAAATCCATGGTGAACAATGTTTACAAAAGATTTTCATTGCATTTCAAGAATGTCAGCATACTTAATGTATTGCAAGTCATGCTTGACCGATGAGGCCGAATAATTATGCCTCCTTGGCTAAATACTCTCTCAACGGGAGCAGATGAGGCCGGGATAGACAGGATTTGTTTTGCCAACGCAGCTAGCGCCGGAAATTCGGGTGAATGCTTCCTCCAAAAACGTAGAGGATTATTGTCGTGCTTCAATTGTCCGTGGCGACTCTGCTCAATGTATGTTGTGTATTGTTTTCGGGCTGTGTTCGGACTATCGAGCACAGAATTTTTGTTGGAAATTCTATTGTACTTCAGGAGCAAGCGAGGAAGTTTAGCGTGTGAAGGATTATGTGGTGCAATATTGTCAGGGGATGCGCTTGAATCCTCTTCACTGGATGAACAGTGAATGCTCATAGATGAGCTCGCGGCACCAGTTGAAGGATCCATTGCAACATCGCATGTGCCAATTGCTTTTTCAGCTTCTTTTACAACAAGTTCTTCTAGCATTCGTCTCGTGCTGCTGCGAGCTCGGTTTGTCTGCTCTTCGTCGTCACAAACAACATCCACGTCTATCCAATGGCAAGCAAATACGGGATCTAATACTGCTGCCATAAAGTATACATTTTCCGAAAATGGAACCATTTCACCGCCAAACGGACCAAGCATTTTACACTTTTCAAAAATTCCCAAGAAACGAGTTTGTAATGATTTTTTTAGCGCATTAATTAAACTGCGGCAGTGGCGAGACGTGCCTTGACATCTGTCGAGGTGACTGTAAAGATCTAAAACTGTTGGGACTACAAAACTAATGGTAACAGATTTATCACCCTGAGTAAGATCTGTGGCTTCAGCAAAAGGTTTCAAAATATCGCAAACATCAATCATCATATTCCATTTTCTTCCTGAAAAGGAAACTTCTGAAAAGTCATCTTGACATACTTCATTCAAAGAATGCAGACCCAACTTAATAATTGATTGAAGCTGCCGCAGAGTTGAATTCCAACGAGTCACAACGACAGAGGGAATCGATCGTTTGTTTCCAAATTTTGCTTCAAATCGTTCTTTAAAAACGGTACTCCTGTGAAGTAACGAAGACAAACGTGACGCTTTTGCCACAGCCTTTGATAAAACCATAGCTTCGGTAAGTCCATCACGCACGACAAGTTGCAGAGAGTGCGCGAAACATGACAGTCGGGTCTTTGCAGTTGCACAACCATCAAGAGATTCATGAAAATCAGCTTCTATTTCGGAGTTTAAATTTAAAAAATCGTCTAGATTTTCATCTTGCACGACACTTTCCGGATCTAGCTGCTCTGATCTTTCGACAGGAAATGTGGTCGAAAATGCGCTTCGCATGTTAGCAGCATTATCAGTGACTATATATTCAATCTTATCTTTTATTCCGGCCGATTGATGTTCAGATTCAAATGTAGAAGCAATACGTTGCCCAGTGTGCCTGCCAGAAAATCTGTTGCAGCTTAGAAGTAGGGACTTTAGCTCAATCTTGTCGTCGTCCTCCTCTTCCACGACAACATGGCAAGTTATTCCCAGGTAACTTCTCATCACTCTGTCACTCCAAATATCAACCGTAACTGAGTGTACGGAGTGCCTGACAACAGGAGAATAATATCAATATGATTCGTTGGTCTTACTAGCATTAATCAATGTGGTACGAACAGTCAAGCATTGTTCATAGAGTAACACACACCCAAGGTGAAAAAATAGGCTAGGTTCACCTCCGCAACATTGCGCTTGGGAAACACAGCGCTGCTAACGCATTAACCATCCCCCTCCTAGTGGGGGCAATTTAATCTTAAATCGATATGACAAATCAAATAAAATCTTGATTATACTGGCCGGTACCGTATATGCCGAAGCGTGTTACGAGTTGGCGGGTCTCAACTCTCCGCAACTTTGCGCCAGGGCACCAAAGAAAAAATGTCGCATCGGTGGCAAACTGCAACTGCGTTTGATTTGAACGGCCTGGGAATCGAACCTGAGACTTCCCACACCAGAAGAGATGTCGTTGAACTCTACGCTATTCCGGTCGGTTTAATCTTAATGTAATCAATCAGATATTTGTTGTCAATAGACACTTTCTCGAAACCATAAGCCACTATATCCTTGTTAACGCGCAAGTGATTGCCTTGTAATCTATCAACTTAAAAGTGAAAAGCAGCGTTACTTACATCTGCAAAATGGTTTTGAGTCGGTTAAACGCATCTTCATAGATTTGAGGCATTAACGCTGATGTTACCGTAGACCTTGCAACAGGAGGATATTTAGGTTCAAGAGTGTGCATAAATTGACGAAAATGTGAGTTCTCCACTATAGAAAGCGGCAGTGAACAACCTACAATGAGGTGTTTCACAATTGATTCGTTGATTAATTTCCTTCGTGGATGTTGTGCTCCATACTTTGATGAAGAAGATTCAGGTGATTGAGTAGCAGAGGTAAAAAAGGAATGTATGTTTCTTTGGTTTTCGTTTCCTGCTGAACGAGAAGTTGATTCAAAATATTCCTTGTAATTAGCAGGATGGACAAGTTTTAAGTGACGAGTAAATGCCGAAGTCGTACCAAGTCTTTCGGTTATTTTCTTTCGACAAAACTTGCACGTTGCCAAATGCTTCTTGTTATTTGCTTTACTATCAAAATATTCTTTATGATCTTGAAAACCATACTTAATCACTGCAGAATCACTCGACATGATGATACCTATACACCTACCCTGAAATGAAGTTTTTAATGTGATTAGAGAAATCAATAGCTAAATTAATAAAAGACTTCAAGTAAAAGTATGTCGTTACTTTGATTTATTACACAACTGTACTCACTGTATGACGAATGCCTGCTTCCGATACACTCTTGAGAAAGGCCTGCCCTCTCTAACTCGAAAACACCCAAAATTGTTCTCACCATTCACCAAGTAAGTTAACCAACTACAATAATTCGTTGCTAACTTTCTCGACACTGCAGCTGCTTTGCAAAATTATTGCAACAACACAATAACACTGTTTTGTGAACAGTATTGGCGTACTGCGGCTGTGTTGCAATTTATCCAATATGACATCATAAATGAAACCTATATCAATGAACTTTCTAGAAAACTCAAGCAAATTCTCATTGGCTTTTGAAATAAAAAAAAAAGTAAAATCAACACAAAGTCGAAGCACAGTCACACGTGAAAGTACATTCCAGACGCACGCATTCAGTGGGCTATACGTAAAAATTAATGTAGGTTTTCATTCTACTGAAGGTAAGCCTATAGCAAATGTTGGAAATACTAGTGATACCGGTAGTTGGTTTTTATTTAATTTAAGTTTAAGTTACTTCATTCAATTTTGAAGCGAACCTTGAAAAGTGGTCTCGAGACACGCTCATTTTCCGAGACTTCGAGGTGTCGAGACGAGACCGAGACCGAGACTTCACACCTTCGAGACCGAGACTTTAAAAAATTGTGTCTCGAGACCGAGACATGTCTCGAGACACTACAGCTCTGGTGAAAAGTTGGATGGACTCCAATCATTTAAGGAAGCGTCTATTTCACCGTAAATTTCGGTTACCGAAGTTCGAAAATCGTGGTTTGTGGAACCGGAAACATCCCCTAACGGTTCCCCTACTGTGAGAGTCGCACTACAGGAACCGAAAACGGTTATGCAATTACGATTTTTCAAACTTCGGTAACCGGAATTTTCGGTGAAATAGACACTTCGACAGTGTTGCCAATTTAGCGGAAAATCCGCTAGATTTGGCGGATTTTGCTTCTGCTTAGCGGAAAATTTTTGCATTTGGCGGACAGCGGATTTTTTAGCGAATTTCTATGCAAACGTCGGTAAAATTTTTTCAAATTCGCGGATTTTTAAAAAACATTTTACAATGAAATATTAACCAAAGTCCATGAGTCCGTGGTACGGACTTTGATATAAAAAGGCTCGATCCTCTTTACAGCCACTTAGAAATCAAAAAAGTTGTTTCTTGCAATTCAGTAGCTGATTCAGCGCTGTGGCATTGGAAGTTGGATCTGCAACTTGACCAGTATAGTGAACTCGGTGCCGGATCGGTGCTCTGTTTGCATTGCGAGATTAGCAAGTAGCTTTTAACATTTTTTGTTGTGTTGTAGCGGGTATAGTAGACTAGCAATTAGTTGTCAGCTAGTTAGCTGGTTAGTAGACTAGTTACCTCATCACATTTTTTACATCAAAGACTAATGAACTTAGTGTGCTTCCACGTATAACTAAATCAATGAATGTTTTAGAAATACCGGTATACCAGTAAGTCGTAGTTTACTAAACTATAGCCTTGTTGTGCTAACTTTATCTCACACACAGTCTCTGTAGAGACTGTGTCTTAATGCCCTAATGCTACCATCTAGGCCATGGTTCTTCAGCGGGGGCGATTTCGGCCTTCAAAGGGGTGATTCTAACAATTGTTGATATTGGGGGGCGATTTTACTTCTCAGAGTGCGATTTCAGAATTGCTAACAACATAATGTAATGAGGAAAAATAAAGCCGCTGTAAATCTCAAAACTGGACGTTTCGACAACATAAATTCAGCTGTCATCATCAGCAGTGTATGCAAGGCAGTACAAAACTGTAAGTACAAAACTGTAAGGCAGTATATAAACTGTAACTGTAAGTATAAACTGTAACATAAACTGTATTGGGGGGCGATTTTACTTCTCAGAGTGCGATTTCAGAATTGCTAACAACATAATGTAATGAGGAAAAATAAAGCCGCTGTAAATCTCAAAACTGGACGTTTCGGCAACATAAATTCAGCTGTCATCATCAGCAGTGTATGCAAGGCAGTACAAAACTGTAAGTACAAAACTGTAAGGCAGTATATAAACTGTAACTGTAAGTATAAACAGTATATAAACTGTAACTGTAAGTATAAACATATATAAACTGTAACAGTATATAAACTGTAACAGTACAAAACTGTAAGGCAGCACATAACTTACAGTTTTGTACTGCCTTGCATACACTGCTGATGATGACAACTGAATTTATGTTGTCGAAACGTCCAGTTTTGAGATTTACAGCGGCTTTATTTTTCCTCCTTAAGCTATTTTCGTCCCATATTTATTGTATTCCGAAGTATAATGTAATGATCTTCCGAAAGAATCTCTGCGGACGTGAAGACTTTTTTTCAGGTCTGCACTTGAATTTAGAGGAAAAATGGAGCTCTGCGGACGAGAAAGCCATTTTTTTGGTCTTCACCTGAATTTAGTCGAAAAATTACATGAACGCTCTCAGGCTGTAAGGGGGGCCATTTGGTGCCACGTTTTCCAAAAGGGGCGATTGTGCAAAAAAAGTTGAAGATCACTAACTTCTAGACCTACATGCAACCAATCGTTTCAAAAGTCATGACTAACATTGCTGAAGGTACAGTAAATTTTTTAGCGGATTCTTTGGCGGATTTTAACCATGCTTTAGCGGAATTTCAAGCATGATTTAGCGGATTCTTGCCTTACAAAGTTGGCAACACTGCACTTCGATCATGATTTAATGTTACACCAGGTTAAAGCTAAATACTTGAAGTTTAATTTATCCTGTAGCAGTGTAGTGTAGGAAGTAAATCCTGTAGTGTAGGAAGTAAAGTTATTTCGAAGTTGAACTTGAGAGACGGTGGAAAACTTGATTCATGTGCATCTGTAAAAAACTTATCGTAGTTACCGGTACTGGTATAGGCCTACTATTGAAAAATTCATAAAATTATTAACTCCTGTTTGCGTAAGATTTATATTCTTAGCTATGATACTAGTATTTCTCCATATTACTTAAAAGCACATATTTTACTTTTTGAATATCGCTTGAAGTAGAAAGCCTGTCTAACAGTATTTAAATGTGTACATGATATTGCTCCAGCGTACCTAACTTATCTTATACATCCCTACCTTTCTCTTTCAAGCTTGAGATCCAGTGACCAATCATATTTCTTAAATTCTGATTTTTGTTGCTCAAAATTTCATTCGCGGTGTTTCAGTTATTATGCATCTGTATTGTGGAACAATCTATCAAATGATATTAGAAAAATTACTGTATTGCCTACGTTTAAATCTGCATTAAAAACTCAATTCTTTAAGCAATATGAAAGTACATTATCAGAGAATAAAAAATTGTAGGCTATAATGATTGCCAATTTGATAACTGTTTTAGATGGTTTGTTGTCAATACTGTTTGAGTTGCGTCATATATTTCTGTATAAATTTAATTTTAACATTGAAAAAGTCTTGGTGTTTTTAAATGGTTTAATGTTTAAATTTGTTATCTGTGCTTTATTATGTTACTTCTAACCAGTTAGAAAGTATGCTTTGCAACTGTAATCGGGATATTAAAACTGTATTATTATTATTATCATTTAATGATAAATTATTTTTTTGACAAGCATGTTAATAAAGTTGTTGGTATTTGTTACAGTAGCTAATATATTGGCTACCGGCATTGTGAATACAAAACCGGATAACTAGAAATAATGTCTAGTATCAGCCCAGGTTCAGTTAGAATTAGGTTTGGTTAGGGTTAGATATAGGCTAGTTAAGGTTCGGCTCAGTTACAACCCTAACCTCTAACCGAACCTAATCCTAATCAAACCTAAACCTAACTGAACCTGGGGGCGGATACTGGACATTAGGGTGCCCCCTTTTTGGGCAATTTTTTAATTTCAATTTGCCTGGGTGTTAGATGTTAGCCTTGGGGTGAAATATTGGGAAATGCAAAATTTTTTTGAAAATAAACCGCGTTTGGACCCAGCCCCCTCAGCTTTTCTAAATCGCACCCCCTTAAATAGTTAATTATGCATAGAATTTGACTGGGAAGTGCTACATATGCATTGTTGGTATTCATTTTTAATGGTTTTTAGAGAAGAAGATTACTGCAACCTTTATTTTATGATTTAAGCAACTATATTTTTTTCATGATTTACTTCGGTGTCAGAATTCGATGCGTTCTAAAATATAACAGTTGTGTGGACCACCAAATTGTTAAATTTTTTGCAACCAATATCCGCATGGGAGTCACCATGCACAAAACAGGATACAAATGATTCACAGGGGACACAAATGCACAACATAAAAAGGTATCAGACTATCAGCATCATATTCCCAGCTTTTGCTCTGATTGCTTTGCAGTCATCACCTAACATAATGAGAAGAACATTATCAGGAGCTATTTTTCCCACCCAGAAAATGTTCTTCTCATTATGTTAGGTGATGACTGCAAAGCAATCAGAGCAAAAGCTGGGAATATAATCTCCAAAGTTAGACGCAATAACAAAATCGAAGCCCACAATCATACTTCCTTCGAGAGTTTCATCTTCCCAGATGCAATTTCAATGCAAAGTGCTACACTGAAATCGTTGACATTTATGGAAAAGAACGAACAGCTATTACCTATCTTTGAAACGATAAAGGATTCCTGAATTTGCATGAACCACCATTGACAAAGTCTTGTAGTAATGTCAAGCAATTTCCCAAACAACAACTGCAACTTAGTTATGCGAATCACACTCAAGCAGTGGAACGTGGAGTAAAACTGACAACAAAGCCGAATAGCTGGACAGAAGCGCCAAATTTGTGAAGCCTTGTGTAGTTTAACAGCAAGAAAAAAACGATGGTTAGGAAAATCCAAGAGAGTTGCAAGAAGACCTTTTGAACAATGATAGTGTGCCACGTTTTGCGCATTGTGTGCTGTGTGTACTGTATGTACATCCTTCATGTGTCTGCTTTTGCGTAGTCTGATACCTTTTTATGTTGTGCATTTGTGTCCCCTGTGAATCATTTGTATCCTGTTTTGTGCATGGTGACTCCGATGCGGATATTGGTTGCAAAAAATTTAACAATTTGGTGGTCCACACAACTGTTATATTTTAGAACGCATCGAATTTTGACACCGAAGTAAATCATGAAAAAAATATAATTGCTTAAATCATAAAATAAAGGTTGCAGTTGTCTTCTCTAAAAACCATCAAAAATGAATACCAACAATGCATATGTAGCACTTCCCAGTCAAATTCTATGCATAATTAACTATTTAAGGGGGTGCGATTTAGAAAAGCTGAGGGGGCTGGGTCCAAACGCGGTATATTTTCAAAAAAATTTTGCATTTCCCAATATTTCACCCCAAGGCAAACATCTAACACCCAGGCAAATTGAAATTAAAAAATTGCCCAAAAAGGGGGCACCCTACTAGACATTACCCAGGTTACCCAGACCTTGCCTCAACAAGTGTGCACAATTGTTACTTCTAAAGCAGAATCCATGTTTTTTTATCTATCGAAACTTGGAATGTTTTGCCAAAATGTGTTAAAGAGTGTGATGAACTAAGTATTTTCAAAAGTAAATTAAGGTGTCATTACTTTAGTGTATAATAGCTTTTGAAGATGTACCGTACCTGATTTGTGGTTGTATATAGGCCTATGCTTTTTCCATTGTTTTTTGCCATGTGCTGCTTAGTCTGGTCCACGACTAACACAGTTTGCCATCGCAAGTGGTATAGAAATGCTTATTTTATTATATAGCTATACATAGTTTTATAGCTTATACATGTTTTTTTTTTCTTTTTGCACGAAACTAGTTCTGGTAGTAAAATTCATCTTGTAGTGCTATACTGTTGTAGAGGGCTTTGATACTTCATATTTAATAATATAATTGTAGTCCACTGGTCTACTACTAAAAATATTACTCTACTGCTTCTACCGGTATGGAAACGGTATAATACAGTTAGAGATGTCCCATTTCAGAATATCGAATTCTATGGAACCGTTTTCGTTTTTAGAATTTGGTTTAAATGTGAAGAAAAGTTTCACGTGATAAAATCATTTCAGATGTGCATAAGTGCAAGTGCGCGCTCGGCCTTGTGGGTGTGTGATCATGCAGTGTTTGTCGTGGGCCGTAAAAAATTTGTGAGAGGCCATGAGTGAAGTATGCATCGCTTCTGTATATACTGGAGCCATATTTTTTTCATGTGCTTTTAATATTTGTGAGGGGCATTCTCGCTGTTAGTTCTATGATTATGCCACTGCGTGTGTAACCGATATAGGCTATGCTTCAAATTTATAGTGCTGTAACCCTTGTGCTGGTTATAAATTCATTAAAAATAAAACAAATGGTTGATTTTTTTTGTTTTGCAGTAGTCGAGCAGTTGCGTTTTGAACTGTTATCAAAATAGTGCTAACGGCCATTTTATAGATTTAGGATTCGGTTAAGGATTCGAAAAAAAGATTTGGAATTGTTATAGAATACATAGTTATTCTGAAATGGACATCCCTAAAAAGTTCAATCTGTAAACTCTGAACTGGTGGGGAAAATGAGTTTGGTGAACTTGATAAAAGTACCTGTAACTGTAATTGTATTATGGATACTTTTTTTTCAGTTACAGTTTAGGAGTATACAAAAGTAAATATTCAATTTAGCCTTCACTGGACTGCTGCTTATACTGTTAAAGTTAGACTACCAGTAATCTCATTCAATTTTACAGTAGCTATATATCAGGGGTGGCCAACCTGCGGCTCACAAGCCGCATGCGGCTCTTTGCCCAGTTTCATGTGGCCCATTTTCACATGCTGTGTTTCTTCTATCAGCAGCCTCGTTCTGTAATCATGGAGCGTTTGCCAACGCATAAGTTGCATTATCACGTAATAATCACTTTGTCAGAGAATTACGACGAAACGCTAACGAGTGTCGGCGACCATCTGTTTGAATTTAGTTGCACGTTTATCCTCCTATCTCAAGAAAGCGATCAAAAAGCTATATATAAAGAGCTCGCTCAGGAGTAGCCGGCCACCTGTCCACCACACCAAGATGGGGGAATCCCACTAATTGCTTTTCCCAACGACACAACAACTAAACTTGTCGTCTTGATTTCCACACTGTCCCTTTAATGCAGAGCGTCAAGCAGGAAAGCTGTGAATACCAATTTTAAAGTCATTGGTTTGACCCGACTCGGAATCAAACCCGAGTCGATATCTCCAGAGGCGGACCCTCTTACCACTCAACCATTTGAGTTATTATATCCGTAGCTTTGTGCCTGGGCAACACTAAAGTTCGCATAACTTGCAGCGGTGGCGACACTTTGTCCACTTTGACCCAGACTGCCCAGGCCACGAATCCCACACCGTCCGCACCGATAGCGATGTCGTTACAAACTGAGCTAACCGGCTGGTATACTATTAATCTGGCTAAGCAAAGCATGAGTATCAATAAGAGGTGTGGTGATGCTAATGCGATCATTATCCCTTGCGGGTATGATATGGCTCTTTGCTGAAACACAGCAAGAAATGCGGCTCTTGGCATCTGACTGGTTGGCCACCCCTGCTATATATGATCCAATTCTGATGGCGACTGTTACAGACTTTGCCTTTAGGCTCATGTGCAACTTTGAAAAGGGTTTAGACTGTTCAAATTTAACCTCCGTTTTCTGAGTTTAAAGACGCATGCTCATTGGAGTATTTTGATGCAGTGTTGATGTTTTAAAAAAATTCAATATTAAAGCATCTGATTTATCTAAAGTTTGAATTATTTCAAGTTTGCTGATGTTCTCATTTCAGATGCACAGGTTTTGTGATGTTTTATGCTGTGTATATGTCTTGAACTGATAATAATAAGATAATGTAGGCGTAGATGAGAGACCCTTTGAAGCTGTTTTGCCTTAATTATATGCTGCAAACTTAGTCTTTGGACAAATTTACGTTGTTGAACTAAAGATCCTGAGACTGTGAGGGATGGATATTTATTGGACAGTGTTTTGGGTTTTAGTCTTTGGATGTTTCTTGTTGTATCTCTACACAAGACAAGCGGTTGAAGCATCTGAAGATATTTCATTTAGTAAATTCCAACGTGCTTATCTGCTTGTATATTTGCTAGCTATGGGTAGGTACTGTATGGTGAATCTGGGGAAATTCATATCAGCCGTCCGCAAAAATGTTTGTAGTTGTGACAGCGCAATTTTTTCGGTTTTGAGTTTTTTTGATTTTTGGGGTCCTACCTAGGCCTGTTCAACGCTGGGTCATTTCTATTCTTTTCGATTGTTTACAGGGAATCTGTGACATCATAATCCAGCATGTACTAATTCCTTGAAGGTTTTATTTCAAATGTTCTACCTTGAGCAGAACGAGTAGAGGCTTAGATTTGGGGTTTGTAGCTCTTTTGAAGGTTAGAATTTTTTTTTTTCAGGAAGGTGGGAGGTTGCTATGCTGCACTGATGAGACCATAATAAGGTCGAAACGCGTCTGCAGCTGCAAATGAGTGGGTTGCCATGGGGGCTTCTAGTGATGTGGGCTAGTTCGGCTACCGGTAACTTAGTTGTGGGTTAGTAGTGATAGGCTCTTTCATTGGGTATCGTTGTTCAGGGCTAGTCGCTTGCTAAACATAGGGCACAACCTAGAAAAGAGATGAAGTCGAGATGTCCAGGTAAAGCAATGCAAAAAAGAGTCTTTACAGTCTGGAATGAGTTTAGCCTGGATTGGCGCTGCGTAGCAAGGCTGACGAGAGATTTTAAACAGCTTTCTACTTTACCAAACTTGCTGCGTTATCAGCAGTGCAATGTGTTATATTTTCATGGTATTGTTGTCATGAAATGAAGAGTATTTCAAGTTTATTTTGCATCTTTTTTGATGTGTAGTTTTGATATTGATACAACTTAATTTTTTATGCAAATCCTGTTTATGCTGTTAAGCGATCGCTGATTTTATTTACAGGTGGTGATTGGCTTCAAGGCCCTTATGTGTATGCATTGTATCAGCACTATGGTATGTCCAGTCATGAAATTGATATTTTATTTGTTGCTGGATTTGGATCAAGTATGATCGTTGGTACAATCGTTGGTTCTAGTGCCGATAAGTTGTGAGTTATTGATTTGTTTTTTTTTTTATTTTTCCTGTAATCAAATTTTAAAAGCCTGTCTTGAACAAGAAATGCAATATTATAATTTTTTTAGTTTGTAGCCTGTATATTTGTGTCGTAACAAGCCACAAAGACATCATGATTTTTACGATAAATTTGAATTTCCTCAAAATGGTTTTACAGATTTCTTTTGCTTTTATCATGTATTTACAATAGTAAAACAGATTAACTTACAAAAACACTTACCCAAAACAGCAAAAAGAAAGCTGTGGTGTAGATGTATTGCAATTTTTCAATTTGTTGCCTATAATAACTAGAAATCTGTGCTTTATTCCACCACTTTATATGAGCTGCTTCTTTGTGTGCCGGTATTGTAAAGCTGATTTGCATTCATGTTTGCTGTATAGCCTACCCATTGTGTAATATCCAAATGGTCTGTTGCTTTTAGTTTTGAATATAGAATTAATGAAGTAGCTATAATATGCATTTGCATTACAAAATAAACATAAGGAAATAGCTTTTGTTTTATCTTAAAAAAACTGAATGTGAGCCAGTCTTTCTACTTATGAGTCATTGCTGGATATTTTACCACCATAAAGACCTCAAAATAAGAGTGTACTTACGAGTTATTTACACTGAGTTGTAATTAACTTACTTTATGACTTTACTTATGTATTTTGAGTCTTATTGAGAAGCTTGGTAGCCAAGTACAAAATTATGGTTACCTTGCCACTGCCAGCATTTACATTGGTATTGGGTAAGCTGTTGTTTTCAGTGGTCGTCGAACAATTTGCGTTCTTTATGCTATCCTGTATTGTCTTTCATGCATGACTAAAGTAAGTTGGTTATGTGTTTTATTGAACTATTGCTTGTATGATGTTGTTTACATTAAGTTGTTTTAAGGTTATGTACAATGTTTGTTTTAAAGAGTTTCGAGGGACTGAAATGGTTTCTCAGAATTGTCCAGCAGTCTCTCAAAATTTGCTTCCTCAATAGTGTAGAATATATCTGCGTCTTTCAAAATTGCTTAAAAAGAACATTGGTTGTGCATAGTTGAGACTTTCGAGGTGCTGGATCGGTGATGGTTTTAAATAATTGCATTTTAAACCATCAGGGCAAAGTAATTTTCTGTAGTACCGGTACCGTACATGCATGCTGCCAAAAAAGATGGATTTTATTTAATAGCAGAACTCAAAAGTGTGCTTAAAGTGTTTATATTGTACCCAAGTTTTTGCAATGCTATTGATTTATCTGTAAAAAAGTACAGTAACTTACGTAGTAACAATTGCATGCTACTCTTGCTGTGAATTTCAGCATTTTGCCAATTTTTGGGTCTTATTGGCGGGTCGATTTTTTGGTGGAACAGCTACATCAATATTGTTCAGTTCATTTGAAGCCTGGCTTGTTTGTGAGCATCATAAGGTAAATATATAAAAACAGTGAATTTTTTTATCTAAGACATCTGATGTGAAGTTCACCTTAACATGTTTAAAAATAATTATGCTAAAATTGTGATTGCGTTTGTTACGATCGGATAGACCTAATGCGAATTGATACGGTTTTGACTTAATTACGAATTTTACAAGAAGCAATTACGAGTGCTTTGACCAAGTGTTTGATAGCTTTCACTTCGCGATTGGCAAACCTGGCATCCTAGCCACTTCGCGATTGGCAAACCTGGTTCGATTCGGAATAACGACTTAAGGTATCCTAGCCACGAAATTTCCGCTAGCTCTATCGCTGCAACTGTTTTTACGTTTGTGTTTCTGCTATTTAAAAGCTAATGATGAAAGTAACACCTCAATTGAGCCATTCATTGGGGTATGAAGAGATAATCATTGGTGAATGAACCAACTGCTAAGAGATGTTTGTACATTGTACTGAAAGATAAAATAGTTTAAACTTTATTAGTTGAAGTTCTTGTTTTTTGTTAACACATTAACATATAAACGAAAAACTAGTTATCAATATACTGGTTTCACGTTTAGTATTTTACCGTCTCTGTGCAAAGCTGTACGCGTTAGCCATGAGAATGCATGTGGCACTTTTATTTAATCATCGTGCACGGGTACAAACGAGCCGAATTAACTGCTGGTAGTGATAAAATTTTTGTTGTTAACTTGTTCACTTTTGCATTTGATGCATAACCTGTTTTGCATTATGCTGACTCAAACTTAACGTTTAATTTAACCGTGGGCTAACCAAGTTAATTAGTTGTCGCAGTTTTAGTTTCTGTTTGAATCAATCGCTGATATGTGCTACGTCTGTGCCCGTACTGATTTGTTCGTGCAATTTGATCGTTGCAGAGCGCTAGTAGCAGTGGCGCACCCATGGACGGGGTTTCGGGGGTCGAAACTCCCCCTTTTTTGAAACCAAACTCTTGTTTTTAAAGTGAAGTGTCCAAACTGTGCAAGTGCAGTACGTGCTGTTATTTCAAAACAGCTGTGACACAATTTGCCTCATCATACTGAAGCCAAACGGGTTGGTTGGAGTAGTGGTAACAGACATTGTTATCAGTGCGGGCGGGGGCGGATCCAGGGGGGATGCATCTTCCCACCAGCCATTTTCAAACATGTTTTTGTTGAATACAATTTTTTCATAACTTTGAACGTTTTCAGTTACAATAAGCCTCACACCCAAAGCACGCATAATCGAAAATGTACGAACAAAATGCACTATATTTGGGGAAACACTCAGATTTATGGGCAAAAAGTTTAAGCAAAATTTGCGTAAAAATTGTTCAAAAAGTACTAAAATGGCCACTACAGAATGTAAATTTTTGAAAATTTTTCGGGGAAGCATGCTCCCGGACCCCCCACAGTTTTTTTTATTTTTAATGTGCTTCAAAATGAATGCGCTTGAAAATATGTGAAAATTTGGTGCTCCTTCACTGAAAAAATTGTGAATGTGCCGCAGACATGAAAACATTTTTCAAAGGGCTTTTTACGTCTTTTTTGGGTGTAACGGCTTTGTTTTTAGTTAACATTCAACCTAATTCAAAATTTTATTTCCCCTACCCAAGTTTTCTGGATCCGCTCCTGAGTGCGGGATCAAGTTTTTTTTTTTAGAACCCCCCCCCCCCTTTTTGAAATTTGCTGGGTGCGCCCCTGGCTTGTAGAGTAATGTGCATTTTCAGCACCGTTTGAGATATAATTTTTCGGTCTGCGACTTGCCTTAATTTCAAGCGTTGTGCCAGTACTCTTGCTCTGTGTAAATTGGTCTAATCTCTGCGATTTATTGATGTCAGTGCAGTAAGTTGTTTTCATTTCAACTCTGTATAAAAATTTGGATTTAAAAATTTTTACGCAAGTTTTTACATGATGACATTTTGTCATGATTTATAAGATGTATATAAAGAATGGCTGTGTGCGCCGTTTTCTCCAAGTTCTTAGCTTGTGCGAGTTTGCCCAAAGATTCTAAAGTTTAAGGAAAGTGTGATTCAGTTTTTACCTGAGAGTTGAGTACTGGTATCAGGAGTATGAAAATTTTGTTTTGCACCAAAAGTTATTTAAATTAGACCAAAAATTACCGTTACAGTCAGCGAAATTTTTGCGCAAAATTTCCCATTTTTTTAAAATTTCGCACCTTAATAGTGGCTGTGAGTAAGATGATCATAGCTTAGCTATTGACGTTACTTTCTCAGCGAAAACTTAGTTGATCAAAGGATATCTTAATGAAGCGATCATGCGTGTTTTTACCGATTTACCGTTTCTATTCAAATCAAGACCCGTGCTATCTTGGCGTGGTAAACGTACTTTCCCAAAGGGTTTCAAATGAATCCTTTGTTCCAATTTTTTCTATATGTTCGTTCTGTAAAATTTACTTCGCAGAAGACTTAGTTAAAATTCTACAAGTGAAAATCAACCTCAATGCATAATATGTTTTAACAGGTGTTTAGTAACTACTTACGGTAAGGCATAATAGGCTGCACTCAAAACTTCTAGTGTAAGTGCTTGTTATGAACAACCTCACAATTTTAAGTTGTTGCTTTCAGATTTATAAATTGAGTGATTATTGAATTATGCAGCGTTAAACATGTTCAGTAATAGCCTCATTGTATGCCCTGCTTAATACTGTGCAGTGGTAACGACATTGCCATCAGTCCGAGAGGTCAGGGTTCGATTCTCGAAGCGGTCAAATTGAAAACGGAGTCATTAACGGCTCGTTACCGCTGCAGCGTTGCTTCGTAGTTTGAAACTGTGTTGCCCGGCTGCTGAACCTTGATAAATGATCCCGTTACTCCTTACACTCTCGATGCAACACCGCGAGTATAATGAAGATTTGATTTTACCTTAACGCAATGGTCGGCAACTTTTCTCACCCAACGGACCAGTTTGAAACTGAATTTTTTTTTGCGAACCTGCCTTCAAAAAAGTCACAAATGTTGTAGCGATAAAACATGTCGTATTTAATATTTATTCAGAACTGAAAATCGCAATCTTGTTTTACTCAGACTAAATTATTTTGAGTAAATTTGCAGTACTAGGTCACCAGAATTACATCTTGCTGCAGCAGCTTTGCTTTAATTTTTTGTAGTAGCTTCTCCAACCTGATTCCTAAAGTTATTTTCTGTCTTAATTATTAGCCTACCCCTAGCGCTATTTGATTTACAATAAAATTATAGCGTAATCAAATACTCGCTCTTGAATTAAAAGATTTGCCTTTGTAATTTGGTTAATTGTATGATTTTGAGTAAATTTGCAGTATTGGGTCACCAGAATCGAGCTGTCAAGTGTTTTTTGAAAACGTCCGAAAATTGCATCTAACGTCGTGAAAATATTTCAAATTCAAGGCTTTTAAGCTGAAAATGCATATATGCGTTACGAACCGGTAACAAACTTCACACCGACCAGCACCGGGCCGCGGCGTGGTAGCATGTTTCGGAATGGTTGCACAGAAAATTTTCACTTCGCTCTCCAGATTGGTTGGCTATTGGCTAGAGCAGTGGTTCTCCAATTTTTCTTGTCGTGACGCACTCTCAAAGAATTTTTAATCTCGCGACGCACTGGTGTAAATGTAAAATTTTTTGAAACAAACTATTGTGTTTGAAGTTTGGCGCATTGTAACTGCAAGATTTTTGTCACAACGACTACTCCGCTACTTTTTCTTGATTTTACGGACTTCACAGGATATCATACAATAGTGTTCTACTTTACAGCCGTTGCTGGGGATACCGTCATTTAAATTTTCGGTATCGCTTGACCATACGACCAAGTAACGAACCCAGTCCCTCAACTACGAAGTAAAAACCCGAACCACTAACTTAATCGCAAGCTATGAGGCCGCTTCTTACGAAATCTTCCCGAGAACCGCTATCTTTAAACTGATAAAACGTGTGAATCTGTAATTACTTAGCATTTTCCTTTTTTATCAAGTGGTGCATGCGCTGAAACTCGATCTATAAAACGGAGTTCATTTAAAAAAGAGATGTTTATAAACTCAAGGTCACAAGCTGCGCAACGAAACCACACATGCACAATATTTGATATCGAAGTTGGTGCTAATGTTTTCCGATTACAAGACCGTCGCTTTTCTAGAGCCTTCTACAAAATTCAAATCAAATCTTCATTATACTCGCAGTATTACCCCGAAGCGTGTAACGAGTGGCGTGGATCATCTGCGCGGCTTAGCACCTGGGCAACACAGATCCGAAGAAACGTCGCAGCGGTGGTGATCCGTCGGTGACACTGTCTGTGTACGATTTGACCGGCTTAGAAGTCGAACTTTTACCTCCCACACCGAAAGCGATGTCGTTACCGCTATACCAACCAGCGGGTTATTGAACAAAAAATATACAGCAGCATCACATGCGCCGAAAATTAAATTATTACTGTATAACGATAGGGTTACAGCGCATAAAATATAAGTGATTGTTCAGTTCAACTCGTAATATTTCGAAAAATACAAAGAGTTGTGAACTCTTGTGAAATCAATTAAAGCCGTTCATTTTTGTGAAAAATGAAACAAAATTGTGGTTAAAATTTCGTTCCATCGGGTAATCCAAATTATTTTGCGACGCCCATTAAAAATTGAAACGACGCACAGTTCGAGAACCACTGGGCTTGAGCATTTGCGAGGAGAATGATAGGTCTTGACCGAGATGACTATAAGTAGAAAAATTGTACACTGAAACGGCAACAGCGACGTGGCGTGGTGGTTGCTATGCTGGACTGCTACTCATAGGGTGTGGGTTCGACGCTGCTCTAGGTTTCAATTTTATTCTTAACGAACTCGGTTTCGTATGTGCAATGCGGGATGGGGTAGAGTGGTGGTAATAAACCAGAAATTTTCTGTACAATCATTCCGAAATATTCAGTTTATTGTTGATTACTCGCAGCATACTCGCGCAACTGCTCTAGCCAATCACATCGCCGCAGAACAAAGTGGAAATTTTCCATGCAACCATTCCAAAATATGCGGCCCGGTGGTTGCCGATCACCGCCTTAACGTGCATTGGCGCTTGCGTTTAGGCCCGACATTCTTTGACTTGAATACTCAAGGTTGTTGAAAAGTTGGATAAATTGCTCAATACAATTTCGCGTATAATTGCGCCAAATGGGTTGTGCTCGTATGTTCTGACAACGCATTGTATCTTTAGAGAGGATTCAGCGCCGATCTTCTATCAGTGATATTTTCACGAGCGACTCTTTGCAATTCTTTAGTAGCTATATCAGCTGGCCATATTGCTCAGGTGAGTAAAAATTCAGTTAATTGTAGTGATTTTTGCTTTTTTCAACTGAAATTACAAGTGGAGTTATTGCGAAATATATGCCTGCTTGAGGATGTCACATTAGGTCACACGCAGTGCCTGTATCATGGCTGCTCAGCTGGCGGACCGTGGTCCAAATCCGGACCTTCTGAATGCTAAAGCTGAACCCCAATATAGTTTTAGCCTATCGAATATTTCCCACCCAATAACATAAAACGTTATCATAAATACCACAGACTAAGCTTAAAAAACGCGCGAGTCTTGTGTTTATGCCATTGTAGCCTTGTACGTCGGTGAGATCGAAGAGTTATGGATTATGCGACAATTAAGATGTAATTTTAACCAAAATCGGCTAGCTGGGATAACGTTATTGTTGTGTCAGTTCCTGTGTTCGATTCCCGGGCTAGTTACATCGGACACAGTGTCGCCATCAGCTCGCCGCCGCTGCGATTTTCATGCGGAGCTGTATTCCCAAGCGCTAAGCCGCTGAAATTGTCCCCACCACTCGTTATACTCTTCGTCGTAATAATACCCCGAGTTAATGATGATTTGATTTTAGTCAAAACCTTGTTTTATAGTGTGTCAAAAAATCGACTGCAGGCACTTTTCATTCAATGTAGAATTTTAAACAAATACTGTATTGCAATGGAAGATAGCTAGTAAAAAGATAACTATAAATGCGATGGAGAGCGTCGGTGTTCGTCGTGATTTAAGGGAGTGTGAGTATTTTGGAAATTAACACCAGGTGAAAGGAAATAAGGAATGCCAAGAACCGTAGAGCGAGACAGCGCTGTTTCTGGCTATTAGCCTTCATCAGCCGCCCTCAGGTAAGAAACATTCATCTTCCAGGACGAAGGATCTTGCCAGGATCACTGATCCCTTCGGATAAATATTTCTTAAAGAATGATCTTGCCAGGATCACGAATGATCTTGCCAGGATCACTCATCCCTTCGGATAACGGCTGATGAAGGCTAATAGCCAGAAACAGCGCTGTCTCGCTCTACGGTACGATTTACTGGAGTGCTTTGCACTGTTGGTGATGGAGTGCTGTTATAGCCTCTGACCCAACAAGAGGAAGTCGTCATGACTTCCCGTCCGGTAGGCCAGGAAGGACATTGCTTTTTAGTTGAATGCCAAGAAGATGGAGAATGAAGTTAGTATGAGAAAAATGGAGAGAGGGAGATGAAATGCTTTCGGCAAGTTGTTAAAAAGAAATAGTGCGATCTTTTTTAATAAAGGTCGGATTAAACCCAGGTCATCACACCACATTCTGAAAAACCATTCAATATATAAAAAAAAACAAAACAGACAAGAAATTGTTCATTTTTTTTTTTAAACTTAAATCTTATTAATTATCTTCAAGGTATATCGTCGAAGCGTGTAATTAGCGCATGTGGCGGGACCCATCTCTCCGGTGTAGCACCCAGGCAACACATCTTGGAACTCCGAAGAAACATCGCAGCGGTGGCAAGCCGTTAGCGACAGTGTACTTAAAGTGGTTCCGATAGTCCACGGGTTTTCTGCATCACAAATCAATTTTTGATGTCATAATCACTTGTTTTAATTAGGACATCAACAAATTGATCATAATGCAGCAAGCCCGTCGGCCTTTGGAACCACTTCAACTGTGCGTGTGGACAGGTTAACTGTGCCGACTTGGTAGGCTCGGTAATTGAACTCTGCACCTCCCGCGCCGATAGCATTGTCTTGAATCACTCAGTCAACCGCCTGGTATTGCTTTTTTTGCCGGAGTCAAACCAAATTTGCATTTTTTATGGACCTTTGCAAATAATGAAAGTTTTTAACTGGTCCAATCCTTAGTATAGTTGAGTAGCCCTGGTCATAGAGTATTACCAAGTAATTTAAAGCAATTCATAAACGATAGGGTTGGCTCAATTTTTGCGACATTGCTATCGGTGTGGGAGGTCTGGGGTTTAATTTCCGGGTCGGTCAAATCGGACTTAGTGTTGCAAACGCATCGCCGCTGCTTCGACGTTTCTTCAGATCTGTGTTGCCCAGGCGCTAAGCCGCGGAAATGGCCCCCTCCCATCGTTACACGCTTCGGCGTAATACCGCGAGTATAATGAAGATTTGATTTTACACGATAGGTATGCTTTCAAAGTGAAATTCTTGAGTTGTAAAGTGCGATTGCATTATATTTAAAAGTGAAGCTGCACTAACACGGCGTCTGCGTGTGGAGTTGGAGACCTCTTTAATTTACCGTCAGGTCAAACCCAATATTCGCACTATCCATGTTTCAGATTGCTGCAGATGCTCGAGGTTTCGTGGCACCTTTCGACGTATCAGCCATAGTGCTTATCTGTATGATGATTGCTATTACATTATTATGGAATGAAAATTATGGAAATCCCGATTCTGATTTTTCCACGAGTTTTTACCAAGCAATTGAAGCTACAAAAAAAGGTTGGTTTACAAAATATATTTATGCTTATGAGTTATGTACATTTGTAGTGACCGGGAACATGCGCGGGTTTATGGGGGGGAGGTTTCAAAATTTTTACTTGTGAGCAAATGTCATAATTGGTATCAAAATCTGGAGGACTTCTAAACTAAGATTCAGGTAGGGTCGTTTGAGAAACAGGGTTTTCTGTGATTAAAGTCCTTTCTTATCAACAGCTAGGCTGCTATTGTTACTGGTTAGGCCTACATTATAATCCATATGAAATGGAGAAATAAATTCATGATGAAAAGGTTGCTTGGACTGCCTATTCGGTGAATCATTGTGGGCTATTGCTTTAGAGCAGTATTGCGGAAGAACATAATGCAGATAAACAGTTCGCTTATTTTAGCTGTAAAGTACTGAAGCAGCCCACTAATATGCCATTATGCTTTGAAAATCTAGGAACTGTAGTTCAACTCAGTAGCCTACTTGTAATATGATACTACAAGCCGAGTGTTTAGAGCCGACAAGCCTTACTTATTAATGCCAATTAGGGTCCTAGCTTATTTTTTTTAACTAGCATGCTTAACCAATAGATGGCAGTACCCTCTTCCTCGTGCGAAAATTAGTCCAAGATATAAAAACATGCTAATGAAATTGAACTGTTGGCATTGACTACACTTGCTGTCAACAGCCAACATCCACCTTCTTGATGATTGCAGAAAAAAGAGACCTTCCTTTTTTAAAACAAACCGACTTTTTTTCGTGTGGAGCTTGCCGCAATTGCTATGATGTTTTTTCGGTTCCGTCCATTTTTCTAATGTAATCTTGAGCAACTTTCATTACGATGCGATGCAAGTCATGCAACAATACTTGTGGTCCAACTTTTCTGATGTGTTTTGCTTGAACTGCATTTTTGTCCATGATGCTGCTGTGAAGCTCTTAATAAGAAGGAGTTTTCTTACATGCGGTGTGTCTGCAGTAACTATGGCTGCACACATAAATTTTTTTTGTAAAATTAAATCAAATCTTCGTTATACTCGTTTCATTACACTAGCTGTAGTACCGAAGCGTGGTAACGAGTGGAGGGGCCCAACCCCGCGGCTTAGCGCCTGGACAACTCAGCGCCGAAGAAACGTCGCAGCGGTGGCGAGCCGTTGGCTGCAGTATGTTCGATTTGACCGACTTGGGAATTGAACCCCAAACTTTCCGCGTCGGTAGCGACATCTTTGACAATTGCTTCTAGATAGCGTACTTCAATCACAAACTTTTCCCTCCAGCCCCCTGAAAAGGCTTTAACATATTAAACTTTCTGCCCCCTCGACAAAAACTGTTTAATGCTCGCCTGACCGGAATATTTTAATAGCACAATGTTTTGGTGTGTTTATCTTGTAATGCAGTATGATCAATTAGTAGATAAAGTAGCTCATCTTAAAATTCAATTAATTTTTATACCTAAATAATACGTTTGTTCAATTTTGTGTGGGAAATTGCATTGCCGTTACCTTTTGATGAATGATGTCTCCAGTTCACATTGTAGCCTTGCAATTTTATTGTTTTTAAGAATGTTGAAAAACTACTGTCGGGCGAAACATACAATTTTTTTTATCTTTGGATAGGTAACTTAAGGTGATCTTGGTCTTACCGTGCTTGTATTGCTTCACAGCAGTAGCTAGCCTAGCAATGCTTTATTGGACCGATAGAGCGCTTAGTTACAGGGCTTGGTTTATAAGCTGATTGCGTACTGGTAGTAGTTGATTGAAATTTTAAAAATCAAATCTAATCTTTATTATACTTGCGGTATTACGTCGAAGCATGTAACGAGTGGCAGGGCCGATCTCCGTGGCTTAGCGTTTGGGCAGCAAAGAGACATCGCAGCAGTGGCGAGGCGTTGGGGGCACAATACCGATATGATCGGCCCTGGAATCGAACCGCAGACCTCCCGTACAGATAGCGCGTGCTTAAATAACTGAGCTAAAATGATAGGTAAATTGTACACTTATGTTTAGACCCGAATATATTTCTTCTTGGTATGGTTCAGTCTTTCTTCGAGGGTTCCATGTATACGTTTGTTTTGAAATGGACTCCTGCACTCACTCCTGAAGATGCAACATCGGACCACTCTATTCCTCATGGAGTAATATTTGCGTCGTTTATGGTTAGTTTTTTGGTTCAGTCTTTTTCGACCTCATATTACGTCTTTAAAAAGTTAGTGCAGAAATTTGGTTTTGCGAATGGTAATTTGCACGAGAAAAAAGACTTTTCTTTAAGGAATAGCATGTGAAGTCAAGCGAGCACATTCACAATGTACCGGTATTCCAAATGCATGGAAAAGCAGTCAGTTTAAATAAACTGGGTTTGGGTATAATTTAGCTTGGCATTTTTCAGTTTCGATTCATTTGAAAACCAAGTTTTCGCTTGGAAGTCTTAACCGTTGCAACGTAAAAGTGCTTCAGAATCACCTTTAACATGGTTTGGGCTATTTTATGCCACTTTATCGATGTCTGTGCATGATTTTATGAAATTAATTTTTACTCATATGGTCTGGCGGTTTCCTAAGTGACGGGTTCGATTCACGGCTGGATCTATCGCATTTGACATATATACCAAGTGGCTGCGGACACGAAGAGCGCAAGCTGACTTCACAGTCTTCCCCAAATTACCGTTAAATTTTCAAGTCAATATAATTTTAAAATTACTTTAGTTATTTATATTTGCTTATTGATACAGGTCTCTGTTATGATTGGTTCATTTTTGTTCAAAATTTTTACCAAAATTATGCGGATCGAGTCATTCATGCGTGGAGTGATGCTTGTGTCCGCTTTTTCTTTATCCGTTCCTATCTTTATGACCAAAGTAAGATAATTAATTTTTGAAGTTTGCATGCTGCGCTACAGCGTAGTTTATATGTTTTGGAGATTTTGAAAATTGGTGATATTTCATGACTTGAAATAGCTGTGTGATATTACTATCTAGCTGTTCAAAAAGTTGATAAATTTCAAAGCAATTCAAAACCTGAAAACTTTGTGTGCTGATATGGCTATTTAGCTATTTCACAATGGTGTACCACGGTACGATAATAATTAGGAGATTACACGTTCGATTTGAGATGTGTGCATTTGACATGTTTTTGGAGTACAGTCTCTGTCATGAAGCAGTTTTATCTGCATGGTTTTGCTCCCGGAGTGTGCCACGCTTGCATTCAACTTTTGTATGAATAATGATTTGGATTGATCGGGCGTTTGGCGTAGTGGTCAAAGATATCACTATTGGCGTGCAAGGTCTGGGGTTCTATTCCCGGGCCGGTCAAATCTGACACTGTCACTAACAGCTCGCCTCCGCTGCGACGTTTCTGTGTTGCTCAGGCGCTAAGCTGCGGAGATGGGCCCCGCCGCTCGTTGCACGCTTTGGCGTAATACTGCAAATATATATAGAGTGATTTGATTTCGATTAGTTTAACTTTAAACGCATAAAAATTTCAAAATAAGCATTTTTTGATATGA
This sequence comes from Trididemnum miniatum, assembly GCA_964006365.1. NCBI lineage: Eukaryota > Metazoa > Chordata > Ascidiacea > Aplousobranchia > Didemnidae > Trididemnum > Trididemnum miniatum. Next base: position 8,698,812 of record OZ023250.1, read on the forward strand.
AGCCCTCCTCCCCCTGAAAATCATTTAGGATCTGCCCCTGGTATTATGAATAAAATTACGCAAAATTTTTCTACTTAGGGACTGCCAATAATTAATGCTTGGGCGTAATACACGTATATAATAAAGATTTGATTTTTTAATGATTTGACTTGTAGTGATGAAAATGTGTCTTGTGCCCATTGTTTTACGCTGGCGTATTGTTATTTCTCAGGGGTCAACCTGTATTCTTCTCGCATTTTGTCAATTCGAGATTTGCGTTGGATTATTTTGGCCTTCACTTGGTACAATGCGCAGTAATTATATTCCAGAAGCTGGTATGTTAAAGTCGTTGGTTTATTCCCCTTCTGAGATAAGATTTCTCTGAATTAGGCAGTAAAATTGTTTTGCTGTTTTAGGGGTTTGTTATCAAGTTATTCAAAAAACGACATCTTTAAATATTTTTACAACATATTTAATTCCATTGTCGCTTGATGTAGTATATTTCGGGTCGACTGAAGAAATATCATTTAATACGATTTTTTACGGTCAAGCTTGGTGTTCTCAAGTTCAAAGCCTAGTTGGTTGGTTCTTACACTATGCCTATTTTCAGCGGTTATAGCATATAAGCCCAGATATTCAGACCGACTTTGGTTTCTTTGTTATCTCCGATATAGCAACTCGGCTTGCTCACTAACGACCAATAATAATAGAGAAAAAGTGGAGCTGCTTAAGCGCTTAAAATGTTCAGTTATCCTGCCAACATGCTCAGTGTAAGTGGGATGAAAGATCACGGGCTTTCCGTGATAATCAAATTTGTTGATGTCGTAATCGAAAAAAGTGATTATGGCAGCAAAAATTGATTAGTGATGCAGTTTGGCCCATTAAAATTGGTCATTTGGCATTGCGGCCAGGGTAAGAGTAGATCAGACTTAAGCTATATAGTATTGTTGCGTGGTTGGACTAAAATTAAACATTATTATTAATTTTTTTCAGTTCGTTCCACGGTTATGAATTTTTTTCGAATCCCTTTAAATATGATAGTAATAGTTATATTACTGCAGGTGAGTTTAACTTTGATTTGATTTTCATTTCTGTTTTTATCCTGTTTCCTTTTCTTTTCAGGACTTAAACAACTACATCGTGTTTTCTTGTTGCGTTTTGTTTCTGTTTATTGCTTTTCTAGCTCAACACATGCTTTATAAGTAAGTAAATTGTTCATTTTTTAACTATTGAAATCAAACCTATATTATGCTCGCAGTATCACGCTGAAGCGTGTAGTCTTCCCGGCTCTTAGCGCCTGGGCAACACCGCTTCGAACTCCAAAGAATGTCGCTGCGATGGCGAGCTATTATTGGCGATGGAAACGAAATAACAATAGTTTGGGGCCTTTCATTGTCTGAATCCAGCCCTGGCTATGACTTATCAATCGTACATTTTGACAATCCGACATTATAACAATTAAAAAAAATCAAACCTTCATCATGCTCGCGGTAGTATGCCAAAGGGTGTAAGAAGTAGCGGGGTCCATTTCCGCGGCTTAACGCCTGGGTGGCACAGCTTCGAAAAATTGTTGCAGCGGTGGTGAGCCATTGGCTACACTCTGTCCTATTTGACCGATTCGGGATTCAAACTCCTGACCTACCGCACCGATAGCGATATCTTAACTACTAGCAAAACGGCCGGTCTAATTACGTTGTAAAATTAACACAGGGCTCCTTTATAACTGCATTCCAGAGTCGCGCGTACATTTGTGCATTGTTTTACTGTGTGTTTCGTTCTTCACAGAAACGTAACTAAGCATTCTACTGCAACAAAGCTCCCTGACCTTGCTTCTATGGGCTCTCCTGAGGAGATGGAACGATTTGTTGACGCCGCAGATATTCCAGCCAAGGTGTGAACTAAATCTCGTTCACAGTAAGTTCGTATTAGCACTCTTTTTCAGCCTTGGAGTTTGAATTAACGCGAAGTGCAGTTGTTTTTAAACTTTTGCTGCGAGCAATCGAGCATTTTATGTGGTTATTGTAAAGAAAAATAGTCTTATGTATGGTTTTACTTTTTAACGAGTTCCATTTATGGTTGTTTTACTGGCGTACGTTTATCTTATATCTAGAAGAATTCGATATGAAATATTTGTAAAACTTTAACTATGCTATGGGAATGAAGTCGTTGGCACTAAAAATTTTTGTGGACAGTGGAATGAATTAAATTTTTAACTCTAACCAAGTCTTTATTTCAAAGTGGAGACATTACAGTGGGCTAGTAGAGGCGTGATTTTTTTGGTTTGAGCGTGACTAGACTTTATTTGAATCTGTTGTCACCGTGGCGTAGTGGTTCGCCGCGTCGCGTTTACGACGGCAATGATCGCAAGGTTGATCGTTCAGCTCCCACCCAAGTATCATTGCTGCGTCTTTGGATAAAACGCTTCACGATAATTGTTCCCGCTTGGCGGAATCTAATAAGCAGCAAATTAAAGTAGTCAGAAGCAAAACCCAACCTGAAATTTCGCAAAGGCAACTCTTGGCGATTATAGCGAGTCTGGGTTAGTCCTATACGTTGCGCCTCCGTCACTATCACATGACAGAAGGATAAAAATGAAAAAATTATCAAATTTGAAGCAGTTTATTTAGAATTTGTTTTATAGTCAGTCAAGGTTAATGACTTTGTCTTTGTATTTGGAGAAATGGCTTGGTGCAGTATTAGTAGTGCACTATATTTCTAGCTACTATAGAAACTAATTAGATAATTTTGTTTCGCGATAAAGTTGGCGTTGTTTAAGTTTTTTATCAAGTTGCTGCTATAATACTCGAAATTCGTTGTTCAAAGCATGACGAAATTTTGACCTTACGTTAACATCTAAAGTAGCAGTTAAAAGTCGTTATATGCTTACAAAATATCAAAGCTTGGCTTTGTGTGTTGACTCGTTTTTTTGTAACTTTTTTACCGCTATAAAGCGACAGCGTAAGATGCAAATGGTGTAAATTCTAGTTCCTATCTTGAGTTCGTAACTTTGCTATGTGTTGTTGGTGTGTTTTGCCAAATATGAGAAACAAATGAATTTTGTTTTAAGATTGAAAGTGAATTTCTTCCTTAATTGTTATGCGTAAAAATTTGTAATCGTTGGCTTCTTTTCGCAGCGTGTTAATTTAGTACGCGAAAATTTGTTCACTTTTATATGCAGAATTGGAGGTTGTAGAACTATTGTGAGATGTTTTGTTTTTGCGTTGGTTAGTTAAATGGGGATCGAACCCGGTGACTTCATTTTACTAGTACGTCTTTATGTTACAACACTATAAATATGTACGGTATATCATTACCAGCTCTTCAAAAAAAATTGAGTAATGCCAACTGATATATTTTTCTGTTGACGCTCTTGCCTATGTTCTAGAAAGCAAACCGTCAAGATGCAACTGTATACCATTTTTAGACCTTGTAGCTTTCAAAGGTCGAAGTTTTGTTGGCTGGTGTCAATTCATTTCTCATCTTTGCGGTACGAGTACAATACACTGTGTTGTTTGGGTTTGGGCCAGTTTCACCGTCAAAATTTTAAAGCCCAAATTTACTTCTTGATGTAGCAAAATGTTATTAGGGCAGTCATTACTTGGGGTTTTGAAGTTTTGAGGTCGACTTGCAGTTTACACTTCGAAAGCGAACTTTTAGCAGTAATATTCGTACTTTTTTGCTGTTGGTATGCGTACTAGTTTATGGGGAACTGAAGTGCAAAAATATTTTTTTACTAAAGGTATTACAAAACACGATGAATTTAAAAATGACACTAGAAGTTTCTAAATGCTTTTAGTTCACGAAAAATCGGCGTCTAAAACTTAACATGATTTCTTATAAGTCTATGTTTTACGCATTGATGCGTGGAGAAGTTGCGATGTTGACCTTTGGTTAGACAAAGAGAATTATTTTGGTTGTCGAACACTACAGTTGTAACTTTTTCTCGCATCAATGCGCCAAATATACACATATCAGAAGTCGTATTAAGTTTTAAACGCCGGTTTTTCGTTAACTAAAAGCATTTAAAAACTTTTAATGTCATTTTTGAATTTGTCGTGTTTTTAAATAACTTTGGTAAAAAATATTTTTGCTCTTCAGTTCCCCTTTAAGCCTGCATGTGTCTTCTGTGATAACTTATATTTTAAACATTATAAGCTGTAAAAGTGAGCTGAATAGAATTATAAGTTTGTGTTCCTTGTATCAACGCGTGACAACTTTTTTGACCCCCCCCCTCTATTTTTGGTAGTTAATTGGGGGTAGACCTGGAAACAAAACACTGTAAAGACGTAATCTACTGCTTGATTTTTGGAATTGCTGCTGCAATGTGGAAATAGCCATGGTAAATTTACGCTTTTCCTCCACCTTGAAGTGGTTGGCAGGTGGCCGGCTATTCCTAAGTGACGCCGTTATAGTGTCTCGGTTACTCTTTGCAAAAAAAAAGATTAAAAATATCGATGTCGGTCAAATGCCGACAGTCTTCGTACCGATACGTACAGGTTGTACATCCTCAAGTAGCCTAGGCTATATGCTCATTTTTTGTATTTCTAATTTGTTGTGTACTAAGTAGTTAGTTATGTCATCTTGAGATACTGGCATTTTTGGTTGACGAATATTTCGGTCTAAGTAGTTAGTTATGGCATTTTTGGTTGACGAATATTTCGGTTATAAACTGTTGGTGTTAAATTTAACAAAAATTTAGAAAATGTTGGGGTGTTGAAGACTTAAATTTGGAAAATGTTTCTGGAATGCGTGGCTATTCGGTTCGGTGCAAGGATCGGGGTTGAAATATCAAACCCTGGTCTGAATTCAACTTGACTCGAACCTTAAACCAAACCCAAACTAAAACCCTGTCTTGATGCCGAGTTGGTGGCCGAAAAGTCGAGCCATTTTTTGTAACCCAGCACCATACCTTTTGGTCATCGTGTCCAACTGTCCATATTACGTTCATTGTGAATCTTCGTCGTGTTTCTAGTGTCGTACTTAAGTAGATGTAGAACATTTGTGATTTATTTCCATGTTGTACTTGTTCAACGCTTCAATTTACGCACCATGCTTTAAAGTAGAATACATAATGTGGGCCAACCAGCGCTGGTAGGTACTGTACTTTCGTTCTAAAGCATTTTTAAGAGAATTTTTGTGAAGATTTTAGCTATGCTCGATTTAATGCATGTTTTTAACCTTAGGCCTAGTATTTGATGTACGTGTGCCTGTTAGTTATGTTCATAAAATAAAAATGCCTTAAAGTTTAACTCTTTTTTTAAATGGAAACTCCTTTACCCTGTGATTTTTGATCGAATCACTAATCGTTGCGCAGTTGGTTTGGAGAAGATTGATTTAGGTAAAAAATTGTTTTTTTAACTTTCTTACTTGGGAATGTCGCTTTTGGCGCAGGCCAAATCCTGAAGAAAAAGCTTTTTTCGAAGAAAATCTTTCATTTCACTTACGGAAAACGGCCTCTGGGTCCGAACGATCAACTCCCTGGGTTCTCGCGGCTTGATACAGCTTTTGTTTCTGACAGGTCAGATGGCCGAGTTGATAGAGCGTCCGCTAATGGAGCTATATACTCTGGTTTGATTCCGAGTCGGGTACAACCAATGACTTTAAAATTGGTATTCGCAGCTTTTCTGCTTGACGCTCAGCATTAAGAGTACAATCTGACAAGCCAGTAAGTTTACTTGTGCCGTTGGAAAGGCAATTGGCGAGGTTTCCCCCATTTTAGAATGGTCGGCAACTTCAGAGCGAGCTCGTTATAGCGCTTTGATCGCTTCTCGCGATAAAGGAGGATAAAATGCAACTAAATATAAAACGATAGGTGCTATTGTGAACGGATCCCAGAAACTGTCGCGCTTTTATTGTGAATTCTGGAAGTATCAAAACTTTTACTGCGGCAGCGAGTGTACAGCCTTTTGTGGAACTGGCGCCCGTAAACTTCCCTGGGCACTAGTAGTCCAATTAAGCGGTTTCCGTTGCTCAGCATGACAGCATCTGATAATTGTTTGGACTGTGGTCTGGTAGGAATCAGCGATAAGTAGGCCTATTTTTAGTTTTAAACCTTTATAAAAAATGAACCCTAAACCGTAAGGCTGTAACTTGTCTTACTCTTCAGGACATCTAATGTGGCATAAAAAAAAAACGTAGGCTATAGCTTACTGGTAATTGCAGAAACGCGCAGAAGCCCTGTTTTTACTGGAGATGGCTACTTCCAGAGATAGGCACGATACTCAGTGTTTGAGTCAATCGACTACTTGAAAATAGAGTTAATCGATACAACAACATAAACTTATTTGAGCCTGAAATTAAAAGAGCGTGTATTACAGCGGGCACTTAAACAATCAGGCCAGGAGCACCGAAGAACTCGGAAATTATCAAATCAGGTGCTCCTGACGTACAACTGCAGAAAAAGCCATGTTTGTGATGGCAAGACTACAGAATAGTGCAATATTTCAACCGAACAACTGACAAAAAAATACAAAAGAGAGGAAAAACGGACTAAAGCACCCTATCACCGATTCACGATACCTTGAAGGTGTTAAACCGATATCGATACTTGTATCGCCGATACAAGCATTTTAATACAATACCAGGGAAAATTAATGAATTTAAAAATTTGTAAATGTAGTTCACAAAAACACTTAGCTATAGTCAACCTTGCGGCGTTACTTGCGCAGCTACTGGCCCACTACCGCCTCTGATGGAAAGCAAAGATGCAAGTGTTCGAACGCATTGATAGCGCGTACTCTGTTGGAAAAAATAAAATGCCAGCCTCATGCGGAGAACATAATCACACATCATTGTAGATCAATGTTTTGCTTGGCATCCGAGTAGGCTGCGCTCTAAGAACCTAGGAGATACTTTCTGCAAAATTTGCATCCACTGGCAACCAGTTAGCCCAACATTCAATTTTTTTTTATTTTGATAAACAAAAGACAGGAAAATTATGAAAAATCTAGAGAACTCAGCACGAGATAGAAATTAAAAGAGCCACAAACAACGAAAAGCAGTTCCATGCTAAAAAGATTAAAGAGGCATGCAAAAAAATCAAATCTTCAAACAAGCAGTTTGTCGGACAAGTTTCCTTGACGTGGTAAAAAAATGTGTCCGACGAAGCAAAACAAACGCCCTACAGGTGCTGAAAAAGGCAATGGAGTGTTCACAAACCGTTAATGAACACGCCATCTACAACTGACAAGATTGCTCGTGCTCAAAAAACAGTAGGCCTATCTCGATAGGCTTACTTGTATCGGCGATGCGTAAAACACGCTTAATCGATAATGTGGTGAAGAAATTAATCGATAGCGATACAAAAGTATCGCACGACACGTGTCGCCGATACAAGTATCTCGATACTGCCCATCTCTGGCTACTTCGTATTACCGTACGCCCACCCTTTCTCACACCTTTCAAATTCCTGGGCACTCCCCTGGCCCCTGCAACTAAAATTATATATCAAGAAAAGATTAACATATTTTTAGATGAGTTTTTCCAGTTATCCAGATTTTTTAATGCGTTACACCCGCGGTCACATTGTGCCGAATCGTAAGAAATTGAAAGAGTAGGTTACCATCTGTAGACTATGCTCCACAGTAGGCTATAATGTGTGATCGTATAGTAGAAGTTTTCATTCCTGTGGGTTCTAGCTTGTAACAAGAGAGCCAAAAAGATTATAGTTTTGGATACGCTATATAGAAGAAGGCTATAACCCCATAACGTCATGTTATGTTGCAGTAAAAAGTTGCAGTAAACTAGATGACCGATCGAGGTATTTCACTGCTACTACTTGCAGGGGCGGCGCCAGCCCAAAACGAGTGGGGGGGAACTAATGAATCTTTTGTTGGGAGGCTTAATCAAAATATAGGTCAGGCCTAGCGTGCAAAGGTTCTAGCTTCCGGAGGCAAGGTAGAGCCCAAAAGCGAAGCGTTTGGAGGCTATAATTTGTGAAAAACCCCCGCACAGTGGACGATTTTTGAAATTTTAGCTCAAAATAATTGAATTTATGCACCATAGATGTAGAGGTTTTAGAATGACAGCACAAACGCTTAAATTTTTAAAGGTAATGGTGCAATTCAGTACAACAGTTAAAAGTACGAAAAAAAAAACGTCATAGGCGAGGTTTAAGAAGTCTACTAACCATGAATATGGAATTAAAAAATGAGATTTCTACATAAATTTCCGAAGGTTATTTAGGTATGGTAAGCCAATGTGGGACTGGGGAGGAGGAGGATAGACTATAGCTTTCCGCCCCCTGGCTACACTCTTGGAGGAACACATGTACATAGATGATGGTCTTGTAAGAAAATCGCTTCATACTGTAGTTCGAATCAGCCAGTTCAAAATAAAAACACACAAAAGTTATAAACACAACGTTGGAAAATGCTCTATTGCTTGTTTAGAATTCACAAAGGACCACGCACTTGGAATATGAGGCAAAGCTCTCTGCTACTGAAAGATCTATGTAATATTTAAGCAAAAAAAACTAAACTTCTAAAGTCACTAAATATAATGGAAACATTTGGACAAAGATTAGTTCAAAATTTTAAAAATTTAAGCAGCTATACTGTCAACTTTTAATGTTTTTGGCTAACACACTGCTAGAGCACTATTTCTTGAATTTATTCAGTGACTGGGCCTCAGGAAAGGCTATGAAACATTGCGTCATCTTATCGAACTATGCCAGAGCATCTATGAACAGGTGCGTCGTCAGCGAGGGGGATGGAGGGGGGCCGTACCCCCGATTTAAATTTGCTCCCCCCTCCGATCCATTTTTGGCCCCCTTCCTACAAAAAGCTAGCCGCTGTAGTACTGATGTTTGAATAGCAGCAAGCAGTGGCGGATACAGGGAGTTGGGGGGCCTCGACCCCCCTCCTTGATTAACCAAGGTAAAATTAAAGTAAATAATGTTCATTTGCCATTCAAAAGGTCAACCTTTTCCATTTCAGCTTAATGTTGTTGGAAATTTAATCCCTAGGATCGCAGTTACGGTATTAGGGGAAGTCAGATCTCCAGATTCTAACATTTGCCAATATAATAATCTATCGCCATTAATTACTGCCAATGTCGCTCATCAATGCACTATCACAATATTTGTGTTTTTTAACCTCCAAGTAGGCCTAAAATCAATTATTTTAAGCGAAATCTTGAACATTTTTGAGCGGCCTGGGCTCTGCCACCAGACCCCTGGCGGCTGGAAGCTTTGCTCCCACACCCCAAGCCTCCGGGGGCTCGGCCCCCGGACCCGAAACATTTTTCTTCACTCGACCCACCTCCTGCAAAATTTTTAGGATCCGCCCCTAAACAAGACACTTCTTAATGACTTGGGCAGGTGCAAATGCACTAAAACGCATATTTTGGTTTTAAAAATTTGTGAAAATACACTGATAATTGGGCACCCGCTTCAAATAGGTGTTGCTGCACGCCTTCGTCTTTGCCACTCATGTTGGCCGCTCCATCAAAACCTTTGCCTATCAAGTCCATTAAAGGAAGGTTGTGGTCGCTCAAGACTGATAGTATAACATCAGCTAAAGATCGCCCAGTCAAACTTGATACTGGCACAAGTTTCAAACACCGTTCCTGTATGTGAAAATCTGTCACATACCGCAAAATAATGGACATGAAAGCTTTTTTGTGTGATGTCACCTCATCGCATTCAATTGAAAAGTAAATTGGAAGTATGAATCTGTTCACAGATAGCATTAGTTATCAGGTTGCTGCAAATATCCAGCATTTCGTTTTGGCTGATATGAGACAAATAAGAAACGTTTTGGGGATGCTTTTCGATCCAATCCTTCAAAGGCTGGTGGTATTTCGCCAAAAAACAAATTTCTTCAAGAAAATTGCCTTTATTTTTAGAGAGTGAGGTTTCATCATGACCACGAAAAGCAACATTCTGCTTAGCTAAGTGTCGAACGACGTCAAATATAACCTCTACAATGCGACGGTTTTCGGATCGTTCCCTTTCTTGTCTTTCTCTCATTTCGCGGGCTGCTTCATTCAATTGGATATCCACTGGCGTTGCTGTCTTAAAGTTTTGCATTCGTTCTAACGAAAGTAGATGCATTCTGGATTTAGCATGCTTTGCAAGTTTTCCCGTTTTACCTGAAGCATGTTTCCAATTTCGAAAACCAGACTTGATAAATGTCTCGTCTGAACAACCAACTGCAAAAATAATACTATTTAACTGTCGCGTAGCTTCCAAATTGATACTTGGCGCTAAGTAGCAATATGTTTGTAAGATACCAAAACGTGCTTTTGTTGGGGACTGAGGTGGCGTAAAATTTAAAGATTGGCAATGACTTAAGTATGCGTGTTGAAACATCTCAAATTAAACTATTTAAAATTGCATTGGCTCTTGTTTTCTCTTATTAACCTATTGCTATCCTCCCGTTCCTCTGCAGCTTTGTCAATACAGTATGCTTTTTTTCTTGGTATATTTTGTTTAATTTTATAAGTTACTCGTTAATCTCAAAATCTTTATAACATTAAGTTATTTTTTTAGATTTATATGGATAGGTGCTCATGAAATTAATGAAAAGTTGATCAGATTAAAGCAATTAACTTCACTCCAAAGAAAAAATAATAATGCAGTATTGTAGCTTATAAACTACTGATGCCTAATCATTGTATCAAACTAGACATTCAGGAGTACTCACCAAGCGTGCCAAAGCATCGGCATAAAAAACAAAAAGCAGCATCTTGAGATATCGAATATTCAATCCATTCGAACTCGTTGTACCAATTTTTTGAAAATCGATATTTTTTGCTACCCTAATTGGATTGAGGAAATTTGATTATTGAAGGCCGAATTGGACCTAACTGAACTGCACCATGTCCTATTATCATTGTGTATTTTCTCGGTTGCTGGATCCCTGTCCCCATTGCTTGCACTTTCAGACATTATACTTCTCTTAATCTTATAACTCTACATGCCTTTCTCACCTCCTCAAGAACACTACTGGCTCTTCGTGCTATTCAATCTCATTAAAGATTGCAGATTTGGATTGTTACGCCACAACACGTGAAGCAACTTTCGCAACCTGCCTGATGCTTTCAGGGTGCATCTCTATGACGTAATAAAAGTGAATAACCTCGCTCAAGGTTGGAAACGTTTGCAAACTAAACTCAATCGATAAAATTGCGAAATCAGATTTTTGCATATTCGGACATGCAAGTGAATACAAGAAATCAAATTTTGAAAAACGATCAGCGTAAAAAAAGACTTGACTCAAGCAGAAATTGATAATGGTTAGTGACGTCACCCCCCCCATACCCCAAAATTTTCTCATCAGTTTTAGACGATTCACAAAATTGACCTTTATCAGGAGTGGGGGGACTGTTCCCCTCAGTCCCCCCCGTGGCGCCGCCCCTGACTACTTGTGCTGGCACCTGCATGGGCCCTGGTTGTGCAACTTTCTTGCATTATGGTGAAATTAGAATTAGTCTACAGTTACGCTATATTTAAAGAGCTAGAGTGATATTCATATTTGGAGATTGCAGCAAAGACTCATTGCAGCGTTGTGTAGTAGCGACTTCGCGATTTTTTTAAATTTGGTTTAGAGTAAGACCAATACTCTGATAAGCGCGATGATTGTTAATCAAATCACTGTCTCTAGTCTTTACACTGCAGTGATTTGATTAACAATTTAACGATGAAAGATAGAGACTGTTAGAGATGGCACGGGCTGACTTTTTTGCAACCCGGAACGCCCATGGCCCGGAACCACTTTCCCAGTAGCGGTTACCGACCCGGAAACTCATCCCAAAAACAAAGCCCTGCCCCCCCAAGGCCCATTCTTGTATGAACGTTCAACCACATTTGGCAGAAAAATGAAAGTTAAAAGAGATTTCAAAAATTGGTACCGGTAGCGGCTCGTTAGCGGCCCAATCAAAAACAAAAGATAGAACTGGGCCGTTAGCAGACCACTAGAAAGACCGGTTAACGGCTCGTTAACGGGTCTCTTAGGCCTTAGCGGCCCATGCCACTTGGAGACTGTGATCAAATTACGGATTTAAATCCAATACTAAAACTATCTTACTGATTGGTTATTAGACGTGGTCACGTGACGATGTTATAACCAATTGCATGACCAGCTGACCGGCGTATTCAATTTCATTTTTGCGTGATTTTGCATGGATGCAGGTTGTCTGGAGCGGAGGGAGAAGAAGACAGGGAAAATACTCGTCTATCGACATTTCAATTCGGACATGAGGTGGACCATTGACAATTTAGTTGTTATGAAAAATATGCACTGGCTGAGATTTACGTTGCTAGTTTGAGCAGACTAATCTTCTCTTAACAACAATCTAGGATTGGCTTGGACTGTTAGATGCCGGTAGCTGTTTACTGGTTTAATCAAATCCGGCTCCTGACACAGTTAAGTGCTACTGTTCTGTGTCCTACTCCTAGACAGGTAGACTCAAGACTAGTCCACAAGTTTAATGACTTGGTGAAGTAATCAGGTAATGGTAGTTTGGAATTTTAAAAATTGTGGTCGTAAAGCATGGTAGCCTAGCCCACAATGCCCTGTGCCGTGCGCCCAGACTAATAGACCTATCAAATGATTGCACAGTTGCAGACTAGTTCCACGGCCTGATTCCGTTGTGCTAATGGAGCTTATCAACAAATCACTGGTACGATAACTAGTCTATCAGTCTATTCTGCTGTCATGATTGATTTTTTGAATCTTTATGAACTGATTAAGTTATTCATGAAATTTACCACACCTATCTGCTTATGGTACTGGTACCAGCAAACCAGTAAGTTATAGTTATCATTCATCAGTTCATAGTATAATTGATCTGCGCTGTGCAGTTTCTGTCAGTTATGATATGTTCAGCATTTCAATCAAAGTTATATTTTCCAGTTCAGCACAGTCTTGCAACGTTACAACAAGCAGACAAGTAATATTTCAGCCTAGCCTATGTATACATCTTTGCAGAAAATAATAGCATCTTTCCAAAAATAAAACAGGCAAATTGCCTTATTCAGTTATTCAGAAACTGAAAGGCTTTGATGCTGCTGTACCAGTACTGTGTAGGTCTGCTACAATTTAAAAAGTTTTAGCTGACACACCAATCTGTGGCGGTGCTACCAGTACATTCAGGAGTTTGAGTCTTTAAGATTTGGAAGCTTCTATTTCACTGTTTCACCAACTTTGAAAATTGTGGTTGCGTAATCGTTAACTTCCCCTATGGTTCCCCTACTGTGAAAATTTCATTACGGGAACTGAAAAACGGCTACGCAACCACAATTTTCAAAGTTCGATAACCGAAATTTCTGACGAAATAAACACTTTCTTAAAATTTTTTCGAGGGCAAGTATAAGTCCCACATGTACAAGTCCAAGTCTCGGAAAGTGTACGCTAGTCTTCCCAACACTGTTAGTCATTGTTTCTCTTAAGATTTTAACTAGTCTAGTGCACATTCGCCCAAATATGAAAATCACAAAAAATTTGCCCAAACATTTAAAAGAGTGTAATTCAAGGTCTGGTCTGGAACAATTTTTGTTTAAATTAAGAGTTTCTATGGTAAAACACTTTCACTTGACACAAAAAACTTAAGCACTTTCAAGTCAACCAATTTGCTTTTAAATCATTAGAGCAATGTGCATAAATTTAAAAATTTTGCCCAAAATTTCTCATTTTTCTTAAATTTTGCACCTTAGAGGGAACACTGCTGTTAATCAGTAATAGTCTTTTTAGCAGTTTAGATGCCGCTTTTTGGCTATGAGTTTTTTTACCACAGTTAGGGGTTAGCTAGTATTTCAGTCTCAGTAATAGTCTTGCATGATTGCCTTTTTTTGTTTTTTTTTAGTGCATAGTGCAATCTGTTTTAAAATTTAATTGTAGTTTTTCAATTGCAATACCAGTGAAATGGCATCACCTGCAAAACTTGCACGAGACAATACTATGGAAGCTACAGCTAAGGTGAGATAGAATAAATGTACAAGTGTATATTATAACTGATTTTCTTCTCTTAATATTGTAATGTGGTTAAGTATCTTGCTCATACTCTGTTTATCAATTCGGTAAATTCACAGCTGGTGAAGTGCTGAGAGTGATATTTGACATTGATTTCTTCAGTTAAATTTCATTTGGTTTTCTGAATTTTTTAAAATTGGGAGCTTGGTTTAGTTCCAAGTTGGGTCAAAGTAATAACTTTAAAATCGGTATTCACAGCTTCCTGCTTGACGCTCAGCATTAAAGGGACAGTGTGGAGATCAAGCTGGCAAGTTTACTTGTTGTGCTGTTGGGAAAGGCACTCAGTGGGATTTCCCCATCTTGATGTGGTAGACAGATGGCCGGCAACTCCTAAGCGAGCTCGTGTAGCGCATTGATTGCTTTCTTGCGATAGGAGGATGAATATGCAATTAAATACAAAAAAGTATAAATTTAGTCCAATTCAAACTTTTTCAATCTTCATGTACCTGTACGCTATACATTTGATGAATTTACCTTTATTTCAAAATTGCACTGAAACAAGCTTAACCCAGGCTGACAAAACATAGGTGCTGCAAGAATTTTAGTACTTTTGATTGCAATTTGGCTTTATTTAGTTTTCTGATCACATTGTATTTTCTGTAGGAAGGGATTGAATACTTGGAGAAGAGTCGACCAGATTTAGCAGAGCAAGTCAAGACTGTTACCAAAGAAACTTCTGAAAATGGATCTGGTGATGCTGTGAAAACAACCAATAACGGCGAGTCACCCGCTAAATTAGCAAGAGATAACACTATGTTAACAACAGCTGAGGTATGTAAACCTTATTTTAGTAATCAATCTAAAATGGAGTCCGATCTTTGTGTACTTTTTGCTAATACCAATTGAAAGAGTGATTGAGAATTAGGCTATATGGCATTGGAAAGATAAAATTTAATCACTCTCTTAAGCTTAGGAAACTGAGTCGACTTTGTTGAATCCGTTGATGTTATTCACTGCTCAGATTGCCGAGTGGTGAGAGCATCCGCCTCTGGAGCTGTAGACTTGGGTTTGATTCTGATTCGGGTCAAATCAATGACTTTAAAATTGGTATTCACAGTTTCCCTGCTTGACGCTCAGCATTAAAGCGAGAGTGTGGAGAGCAAGCCGGCGAGTTTACTTGTTGTGCCGTTGGGAAGGCACTTAGCGGGATTCCCCCATCTTGGTGTGGTAGACAGATCGCTGGCAACTCCTAAGCAAGCTCGTATAGCGCATTGATCGCTTTTTCGTGATAGAAGGATAAATATGCAACAAAATTTTTAAAAAATGTTCATTGTAATCAAATTACCGGTCTAAGATGAGTATATATCCTATTAATCCAGTAATTATGCACACTGAATCCATAGTAGCAGTCATTTTAATATTGACTGATATGAATGGGTGTCTGGTGCATATTTTATAATAATGTGGTACTTTCTACCATACTGTACAGGAAGGAATTGCGTTTCTTCGCCAGCAAGGCGCTCATGAAGTGATAAAACAACATGGCTTGGATAAACTTTCTCCCAGAGCTAAGCAGGCTGAAGCAAAACCTAGTAAACCAACCTTAGTGCGGGATAACACAATGATGATTACAGCAAAGGTTTCCAAAATGCTCTGATTTTGACAATTGACTTATCACAAAAAATTCTAGCTCATAATTAAGCATTCAACATAATCTTTAATTGATGAGTATAAACTTACTCTTGCAGCTACAATTTGTGTAATTTAACACTGAAGTGGTCTATTTTTTAAAGATCATTTGCTTTAATGATTATAGCCTGGTGGAGACATTGACCACTTAGCAGTAAAAGAGTTAAAAATAATTTTATCAGCATTTTGTTGATATTCAGTTGCATTAGTATATTTGAATGACAATGCTATTTCATGCCAAATGCCTGCTTTAATTTTTTTTGATTTGCACGAAAGTCGTAATTGTTTTGATAAAAGACCCCATTGCTGCGTATGATTGATTTTTATAAGCTTGTTTTACAAGAAGCCGAATTACTATGCAAATTAAAGTCTGAGATTCTGTTAAGCAATATCGACTCATCGTGTAGCTATGTAAGCGCTCGATGGTGGTTATCGAAATTTTTTTATGCCGTAGTGTGTTTGAATTTTATGGAAATTTGCTGACAGGCACGAATTTGAGGGATGTAAGCAATATAAGCTATGTTCGAGTGAAAGTGGGTATGAGACCTGGAATGGGACGTTCTGTGCACTCCTATAATTTGCGTTTACTCGATTACCGGTACTCAATTAGCAAATGCTTAGTGCGATACATACAAGCGCATAATAATTATTTCTTACGAGAAATAAGACATTGAAAACAGTTATGGGGCGCTGTTTGGAAAAAAATATGCGTTTTGTGAACCATGTTTTTTAAGTTTATTTGATCATAATTTGTCCGATGTATATATCGAAAATATTCGACTTATCGGACAAATTATACTCTTAATCGGACCAAAAAATGCGCAAATTAAGTCGGACAAAATCGTTTTTTTTTTTCCCATACGGCACGCCTGAGCGCTTTTGTGATGCATATTTTATCAACTTATTTGTACTGTAATCTGTCCGATATATATATCGGAAATATCTGACTTGTATGTCAGACAACTCTTAGACCAAAAATCGCGCGCAAAATAACTATATTTTTTGAGCTTATTCAGATCATAATTTGCCCGATATATATATGGGAAATATCCGACTTATTTTGCGCGTGTTTTTTGGTTCGACTTCGAGTATAAGTTGTCCGATATATAAGTCGGATATTTCCCATATATATATCGGACAGATTATGGTATAAATGAGTCGATAAAACATGTATTACAAGTAGGTTCTTTTCCAAACGGCGCATAGGCGCGCCGTTTAGAAAAAACGATTTGTCCGACTTAATTTGCGTGTGATTTTTGGTCCAACTTAATTATATCGGACAAATTATGGTCTAAATAAGCTAAAAAACATGGTTCACAAAACGTATAGTTTTTTTCCAAACGGCACCCCATAAACAGTTCTCCTTAACCGAACCAAATGAATAGGCTCGAAAAATCAGGTGCGTCTGATTGAGTCGCGCCAAAAACGTTTTTGTGATTAGCGCACTTCCAGCTACACCGTTGTTTATTGAAATTGTGTGGGATTTTAGGAAGGGAAAGAATACGTTGAGAAGCATGGTGGAGTTAATGCTGATGCTAAGACCCGGGGTCAAGAGGCAGATTTAAACAACTCAACTGAACAAGAAGAAAAGACCACCACAAAACGTGCTGCTGAAGATGAGCCTGAAGCTGTAAGTTTGTTGCAAAATTTATAACCCAGGGGCGGTATACTGCTCAACTTTTGTGCGCTTAACGCAATGCGTTAACTTAATAAACAAACAAAGTTAACGCATTGCGTTAAGTGCAGCAAAAGTTGAGCAGTATACCGCCCCAGGAGTTCTTAATCTGGGACCCAATCAACTCCTAAGGGGTGTGTTAATGTAAATGCGGTTTGAATTACATTTGTGCGGCTATTCAATAAACTGATTGGTTGTCTCAATTTGTGTCGTAAGAAGGGCCCATAAGCTTTTGAAAAGGTTTTGGGGTCGGTAACCCCCACGAAAGTTAGGAACGCGCATTCGGATAATGTAGTACCAAATAGGGATGTGCCTCAAGGAAAAGTACTCGGACTCGCCGATTAACGAGTATTCACGACATTACTCGGCAAGTCCGAATATCTGCGACGTCAAGATATGAACTCAAATCAGGTGAAGAGCAGAAAAAGGTTATCACGTCCGTAGAAGTCCTAATTTCTACTCAAAATCGCGGGTGCAGAGCAAAAAAAAGGTCAAAATGATAATGCTTTAATATTCGGCCGAGTATCTATTAATACTCGAACACGGCCGAGTCCTAGTAATGCCTTAATACTCAGTCGAGTACGCGGACTCGACTCGGCACATCCCTAGTCCCAAACTATTGTTTAGTGCAAGAAATCTCTGTTCGATTTCTATGCCAGTCAGTGTAGCTGCGTACTGACGGCAGTTCAAAAGTCCTCAAACTCTTATATCGCTTAAATTCGCACACTTCCGAAGAATTGATTTGGATTGAAGGTTAAAGTTTTTTGGTGTTTTCCTCGCTGCAGTGCTTCGGACATTAGCATTTAATCAACAGAATAAATATTAGCTGAAGTTTTTAATTTTCCAAAGAATTTTTGTAGTTTCTTGTTAAAGCTACTTGAATACTACAGTAATTGTTTCAATGGCTTTAATAAATCCAACAGTTTAAACTAGTTTGGATTTCAAGAGCTGCTGTATGAATGGCGTTATAACTGCATACCCAGAATAGAAGTCTCCATGTGGGAATAACAGTATATTGTTGATTTTTTAAGTTGTTGAAACGGCGACATGGCTAAGAACCAGTCGCTGTACGAGCAACGCATGTCTATTATGTTTTACTCGCTTTGCTTTTCTCGAAACGGCTCAAACGTTTATATTCTCTTCGACATCTGGTCTTCGATTCGACTAGAAATCGTTTTCGCCACATTTAAGCCTGAACAAACAAGCCTGGAGTGTCATGATCTTGTTTGGGATGAATAGTTCTACGGTCAAATGCCGTAGGCCTACCTATTTTACTCTGAGTTTTTGAAGTCATAATGTAGTTTTGCAGAGTAGCCTGTCCTCTTAGCGTAATTGGCTCACCAACATATTCGCCATTTAGAGAATGTGTTTTGATTTCCACTGAATAGCTTTCAAAAAGTAAAACACGAATTATGTAGGAACTAACTCCTTTTTAATTGGTGATATCGCTGGTTACCAAGTTGGTACTGTGCAAAATATGATTTTTATTTGCTGGCTCAGTTAAAACGAGCAGTAGCACCGTTAGCCAAATTTGTAATTGGTGTTCATCTCTACTTACGCCGTTATAGCTCGTGCTGGTAAGATGCTGATGGAAGGTATTTTGCTACCTCGATAATAGTGAGCTATTAAGATAAGTGGCTGTTATGGCTGCTTCGCCATGTGTGAAGTTGGTTTCATTACGATTCCATTGGATTATTTGGTCTAAATATACTTTTGTAGTTGATAAAGTTAGAATATTATTTGCGTTTTAAGGAGCTGTGTACATAAGTTTTGAAACGCGTAGAATAGTAAGTTAAACTTCCCTTCAAACAGTTTCCTGTTCAGTTATAAGCTCGCATTGAAGCTGGTGATTAGAGGCTGTCACGATCGCGGAAGGATTTGCCACCTTTTTGTTGCTGTGACGTTAGCATTCATGATCCTTACGTTGCGCTGTTTGAAACTGCGCTCTAGCTACTGTCGTGTGAATAGAATGGCATTTACAATCACATGCGTAACGTTTGAATGGAAACGGTTATGTTTCTGCACACAGCATTGGTTTTACATCTTACCCTTTTCAATAACGGTTTGTACATCAGTAAAAAGCAGTTGATTGTTTACTATTTGACCAGTTAAGTTGCCGATGTCGTTGTGTTAATATTAACTTAGGTAAGTGGCAGTTTGCCTTGTAAAACTTACTGTTATCATACAGTGGCCTCTGTACATTCGTTTACACAAGTCATTTGTAAATCACCTACCTGCCTAATCAGCAAAAATTACAGGCCTTGATTTATCGCTTGGCGCGAACTTACGTCGCAGACGTTGTAGAATGTTTAAATTTGTTAAAGCATTTACTAATGAGATAACTTTTGACTTAAATATTGTTAAAGGTGTTTTGTTATTAGTGCGTTGAATTTACAGCAAGCCTGAATTGAATTGATTAAAGATGGTCGACAGAAAGCACGGTTTTTGTTGTGTAGATTGCTGCTGGTTAACCGATATTATGCATAGTTGGGTGCATCGCTCAGTTGAGTGGTTGTGGTACAAGTAGGGATAGTGCTTGGCGCGAAAATAAATATGGTTTGTGGATAGAAGCAGTTTTAATATGAATAATTGATGCTTGGCGTAAAAGATTGTTTTACTCATCATGAATTGCTCGAATGTTAAGGCGTTTACCATGTGTTACTACGCGATTACTCAATTGTATTTTGCGGCGAAACTGCGCTCTCTGCAAGTCGTGCTGTGGCTGTTCATGACTAATTTAACTCGTAGCCGCGAACTGAACAATTTGTTTATGATAAATAACGGCAGTACTTTCATTTATCGAGGAAGCCAAGCGCTTTGCGCTGATTGTAGGTTTTTCTGCAGTTCCAAAGAATGGTCTGATTCATCGAGAACTTAATTCTACTGTAAATGTAAAAAAACTAGTTTATCATAATTTTATTAATAATTATGGACTTATTTTTAAACATATGATCTTTTCTTAAGTCGTGTTAATTTTGGCGCAATTGTTTTTTTTTTTTTTTTCTTTATTCAAATTCCTGCTAAACATAGTTTTTAAAAGAAGCGGTATGCAAATGTATTGCGGTAAGCTCTTACAGAGTCCAGGGGCAATATACTGCTCAACTTTTGTGCACTTAACGCAAAAGTTGAGTAGTATACCGCCCCAGTGGTGTGGTTTTTCGTTGCTGTAATTGTTTATGTACTTGAGGCTGTTCTTAAGGATATTTTGTAAACGCAATGTCTCTTCTTGATGTAAACAGCCTTTTCGTCGCTTTCTGTGTTTTGATAGTTTACGATCGCAACGCACTCTACTATATTACGATTCCACTCCCTCCCGTGGTTTGACTAATTGCATGCAGTTCTGGCTTTAAAGCTTTTGTATTGCCGTTGGTTAAAGCTTCGCTTATTCAGTAATAAATCGAGGTAAAGTGTAGAGTGTGCTAATAAAATTCGTGTTCGTTTTTTAAATGAAATCCTTTTGACTTGCACTAATTCTGTTAATTGTATGTTTTATGTTTTTCATTCTAATCTTGTTTAAATAAGATTTCTTTGATTAATGTACTGTAATAGGTTTGATTGCTAGTTTGTTGAAAACAACGGCCTTTATTGAATCAACATCAAGCACGGGTAAAATATATGTTATGTGGTTGATTGTCATAGTCGCTAGTATGCAATATCAGCAATGCGGCAGCAGATGGGGATATCACAATGCCGTTAAACCAAGATTTCTCTGAAATGCTCTGAATGTTTAAAATCATTGCGCATTAAATCTTGCAATTTTGGTAACTAGATATTTTGTTCTTCAGAAGGTTCATGGTAAATCTTTAGTCTTTTATAACAAATAAACAGTTGGCGAAATAACCCTAGTAACTGTTTCGCGCAACGCGCTCTTCAGGGGTTCTAAATAATTGAAAACGAAAGTTACCATTTTGTGATGAATTTTTCTTCTAATTTTTGTATCCAGTGACGCTACTGCATAAGAGTTATTTGGGTAATTTTTTAGGATGAGGAAGATGCAAAGAAGCAGAAGACAGAGGAGGATGGCTCCACTGAATCGAAAGAGCAAGAGGAAGACAATGGAGAATAAGCAAGAGGAGCGTTGCAAGATGGAAGAGGAGAAAGATGAATAGTAGTTCGTCCAATAGAAATGTTTTGTTCTGAGATAGACAATGTTTTTTATGTTTTTACTCAGTACATACCGCTCATTTTAAAATGTAACAGTGCGATGTACAGCCAGGCTGTCTAGCGTAATTTCAAATTTATGATGTACTATTTTAGTTTTTAAGTTGTTTTAGGCTGTTCTGTTTTTTAATTTGTACATATTTTAATCGTTGCAAATTTTTTACTGACATTCCATTTACACTGCCTGCTCTAATTTGCTGTTCCTGCCAGTAGAAGCAATGTAGCCTTGCGTTTATGTAGAAAAAAGCAATAGTGTTTTTTGTGTTGACTTGAAAGTTTCGGAATGTGCATGACCCGTGTGTAATTTGCATATTTTTCAATCGGTTCCATTGTATGAAAATAAACTCAATTGTTTTTCAGAGCTCATGAGCTCTGCACTAGTTGATGAATAGGATGCAATTTGAATCTTGCAGGCAGGGCCGGACTAAGGCTAGAACTGCTGGGGTTTAGCCCCCGGCTATTAATTATAACTTTATGGGTGCAACTGACATGATCTTTTCATAACTTTTATGTCAATGAACATGTGTAATTAAATGTAGCGATTACGATTTAAGATGGAAATTAGCTTCTGTTTATTGTACTCAAAAACCGGTAGAATGAATACACCCAATAACGAAAGTCGGTCGAACCGTAACTGGCAGTATGACGTCATACTGCATACTATGATAATATCTAGGGTTTCCCTTTTTCCCGAATTTTGAACTTCCCGGGAAATTTTCGGGATCTCGAAAATCGTCAGGATTCGGGAAAATTTCCCGAGCTTGATTGTTATGCTTTTTTTCTGGTTTTTACGCATTTCAGATCTCATTTTTAGCATTTTGTTTTGACCAACTTAGTTCGAGCTTTCCAATTTTTTCGACAAAATGAGGAAAAATTTTCGATCTCGCGAGCGTTTTGTCTTCAAAAAATTTGCAAATTTTGAAAAATAATGTTTAGTAAACAAAAAAAAATTTCAATTTGCGGAACGCATTTTATATGTCGGAATGATAAATATTACCATTGATATCCTTGCTCAAGTAAAAAAATTCCTGGGATACCGACATAAATTTTTCGTCCCTATTTTTCAGGAAGAAACACTAATTTTATCTCTACACTGCCCCCCTTCAAAAAAAACTAATAATAAATAATCAATAAAAATCAAATCAACATAAAGCATTCACCAAAAAGTTGTCATCCATCAGGAAACGCAATGCAATATGATAATCCTTTAAATATTGGGGATTTCGACGTAGCTACCCTTCCAAATCTTGAAATCTCTAAACACGGCGGGTTATCTTCCGATCCCTTAAAAAGTTATCTTGTGGACCTTCACTTGTGGCTACCTCCTCATTATCACTAGAATGAAACCAATTTCGTGGCATAATCTGTACTTATAGCGGCGTAAATTGTCTATATGCACCACTTTAACTGGAACAAATTCAGAAGCCTGAATTTGAAGAAGGACATTTAAGAACTTTACAACGACTAGAAAAGGTCAAATCCATCCCTGTCCAAGCTTTTGCTTTGCGCTGGAAGGGTAAAAGTACCACACCCAATCATGTACTTGAAAATCATCGGGTGAAACGGACTTATAGTTTCTCTTTGGTCGCCCAGCCGCCTTTTTCGAGTGTTGATGCGCAGCAAACGATTTCCGCTCAGCATTCTTCACCCATTCCACATACTAGACGTAGCCAGGGCATGTAATGGAATGGAATGGAAGACGATTTTTCCATATTCCATACCGACAATTTTTTTCCATTCCATCTTCCATTCCATACCTAAATATTTCTTCCATATTCCATTCCATACAAAAAATTTCTTCCATATTCCATTCCATACAAACAAAACATTAATGCTATTCTTAGAGTTTCGGAAGTAGGCTTATATGGGCTGACTTTGCTTGCGATGTAGTTTTTCTGATCATAATTTATGATATTTAATTACAGATTGCCTGTTTGGTAATGAATCATTGCTTGGTTGCGGCGCAAAAGCAATTAGCCTATTGCGGTATGAGAAGGTTTTATAGTCAGAATTGCGTATTCAGGGGGCATTCGTTCATGCACTCATTTCGACTTCCACATTTTAAACTAATGATGACTTCCACATTTTAAAACTGAAGCAAACTTGCAACTGCAATAGAATGTTTACTAAAAATCGAGATTAGGCCACAATTATTTGCTACACTGGTCGTACTTTAAGCTATTCCAATCTTCACTGGCCCTATAATTATTACTCTTAAACGTTTTATAAGAAAGTTATGATTTTCAAGGAAAGCATATGTTGAAGTTTATCATTCTGAATCTACAGTCTTTACTGGTACTTGAAACAATCACCCTGAGCCTGGCCAGAATAACTTCTCAATGTTCTCATGATAAAAAACTTCGTACTGCCATGCTGTACCTCAAGCTCAGTCCACATGCAAGTGAATTTATTTATTTAATTAATTTAATTTAATTAATTTGAATTGGATTTATTTAATTTTGCTTTTAGTAAGACCTAAGTACTGAAAATCTGTATCATTGAAAAAATCAAAAAACTGTGATTATTATCTCTGCCGACATTTTGTTTACCACTACCTGTTCGCTTCGCGCTGGGTGAGTTCGCATATTGCATCTCAAACTTCAAAATAAACAATTAAAATCAATGCAATATCTAAGGTGTAAACTGAAAATTATCGTCGAAATGAAACAAAGTTTGCTTTTGCGAAAATTGTTTTGCGAGAAGCTGCAGCTGCAGCCGCTGCAGGACCCCGCCAGATTTTACAAGTTGTTTGATTGACAGCTTGTTTTTGTACTTGCGTTGCTCTAATAACATCAAAAGAGAAAAGCTTTTTTGGTAAAAGTCGCAGACTTGCGCCAGCACAACGCCAGGTGAAAGCATTCGTCCAATTGAGTGACATCTTGTTTTTAATAATTTTGAATAAATTTGAAGTTGTGATTGTGAACACTTTGAAGTTTTCCGCGAAGCAATAGAATGTAGTGCGAACTCTGTCACCGTTTGTGCACACGGCACTTACCGGCTTACCGCGTAGTTTCCAGGCTGCGTCACCTTCTACCATTTAGCAATACTGTGACGCAGTGCCACTGCAACTCTGCAAGTAACGCTATTGTTGTTGCTTAATTGTTTTTTTTTCCTTTTTTTACTTATAGATCAAAATTTATTATTCTGTTAAACTAATCCAGGTATGGAAAGTATGGAAGATGGCATTCCATTCCATTCTTAAAATCTTCCATTCCTTTCCATACCTGAAGTCTTCCATATTCCATACCAAAATTCCTCTTCCATTCCATCTTCCATTCCATTCCATTCCATTCCATTACATGCCCTGGACGTAGCATGCCGAAGCATTTGAAGAGGGAGGGGCCCCTACCATGACATGCAGCGGAATGTTCGCTTCACGTTCTAACACAGTGGTTCTCAACCTTTTTAGAATATGGACCATTTCCAAGTTAGCCTAAATGTACGCGGACTCAAATTGATTCAGAGGTATGAAAGCAAGGTTGTTCGATAACTGATCGCGTGGTCACGAAAGGCAAATGCATCTTTTTTGCTGCAGTCGCTGCTATAGTCTACGCCACGAAACCAGTGGCGCAGCGAGAAATTTTATAAGAGAGGAGAGGGCAATAATTTCTATATTTTTTTATGCCTATTTTTTGCGGCAGGACTAGTTTGAAGCTGATTGAGAAACAAGAAAGGCTCTTGGGGGGTCCGGGGGTATGCTTTCCCGAAACAATTTTGAAAATTTACATGCTGTAATGCGTAGGACTTACCAAGCTTTTTCGCTCGCGACCCCTTTTAATCTCCTAATATTATTCGCGACCCTTCACGGTTAAAATGACAAACAGCGCGAAATATGCATGGAGAGTTCGCCCGGGACTTCTTCAATCCTATGTTCGGCGCGGCCGCGGGGTATCTTCACTATTTACTGGGGGAGCATGCATTGCACACTGTTACTGTAGGCAGGGCCGGTGCTAGGAACTGCGGGGCCCAATTAAAAATCTAATGGCGGGGCCCCTCTTTTCATAATAAAATGTATAGACGCAGTGGCGTACGCACGGGGGGGGGGTTCGGGGGTCAAAACCCCCTCATTGACGATTAGAAAAAATTAAAAACCGCTCTTTTTGGACCGATTAGCCTTTTTTTCATACAGAGATTGCATTTTTCTGTGCTGTATCAAATTGCCTATATGATCTCGAGAAACTTTGATTGTGATGCAATAATACCGGTAGTCAAATTTTTTTGGTGTGTAGCTCTTGAACCTATGACTGGCTCAAAATGCAAGCCTGGGCAAGGTCAATGGGCACTAAAGCTGGAGTCGTGTTGTGATGTCATAAAGACATTGTTCTCAACGGCTATGGCTGGACAAGACAACGTTTCAGCGCTGAAGGCATTCTTGGAAGAGAATGGTTGCAACGTAGGCATATAATCCGCTTGCGATGTCATAATTTTGAGCCAAACCGACTAGTTGGGATAGTGGTTAAACACATCGGCGCGGGAGGTTTTGGGTTGATTTTTGGGCCCGTACCGGCCGTTAGCTCAGTTGTTGAGCGCACAGGTTATCGGTGCGGAAGATCTGGGATTCGATTCCCAGGATAGTCTAATCGGCACAGTGTCGCCAACGGCTCGCCACTGCTGCGACGTTTCTGTATTACCCAAGCGCTAAGAGATGGGCCCCAGTGACGTTTGCAGGGGTCGGGAGTCAGCACTCCCCTTCCCCCTTGACAATTGCAGAAAAGATGAAACCTTTCTTTTTTAAAACGAACCGACTTTTCTTCATGCGGAGCTTGCCGAAATTGCTATCATGTTTTCATCCCAAACAACACCACCCCCCCAAAAATATTTTAGCGTAAACCATTTCCTTACAAGTACAATAATCATCCCTTCTTACGTTTGCGTGAAAAGTTGTACCATTCCCCCGTAAGTATTTTTACAACTCGATCACTGATTACGATGCAATGCTGCAATAGCGGTACCCGGTATTCCAACTTTTCTGTTGGGTTTTGCTTGAAGTGCATTTTTGTCATTGATGTTGCTGTGAAACAATTAAGAAGTAGGAGTTTCCTTAAATGCGGTGCATCTGCAGTAACTATGGCTGCACACAAATTTTTTTTTTAAATCAAATCTTGATTATACTCGTTTCATTAAACTCGTTGTTGTATCGAAACGTGGTAGCGAGTGGCGGGGCCCGATCCCGCGGCTTAGCGCCTGGGCAACGCAGCTCCAAAGAAACGTCGTTGCGGTTGCGAGCCGTTGGCTACACTGTGTCCGACTTGACCGGCCTGGGAATGGAGTTCCAAACCTTTCGCATCGATAGCGAAATCTTTTAACACTACGCTATAATCGCTCGGTGATTTGAGAAATTTTATTTAAATTTAAAAAACTAAATTGACACTACTTCAAGTGCCAAAAGTGAGATAAAAATACTGCCAAAGACGACCATAGACCAACGAAAGATTTGAAGAGGCCTAGGGGCGGAACGAGGGGAGAGACAACATTGTTTTTTCGTACCGTAGGCTGACTATCTCAGGAGCTAGAGTTCTTCGATCGTTTCCCATAAACACCCCGATTATGTGTTTGAAAACATCTGATATCGACGCTGTGATTTGGCAGAAAAATGCTGAGATAATATCGACGCTGTTTTTGACTTTAATCGGATAATTAGGGATTCCTCTCGCGCATAGTTTATTTTAGTTTAAAAACGTTTTAGTAGGGAGGGCAGTTTTTTCTTGTGCTCCAATATCTTCACTTTTCAAATTTCATGCCAGAAACTGCCCCCTTCATAATGAGTGTACCGTATATTGACTGTTTATAACAAGGTTTAGCCTATATGCGTTGTTTATATTAATGTTGGTTCTTAAAAAAAGTTTTTTTGGAGAGAAGGAATTGCTTGTTTTACCCCCTGGGTGCACCCTGTTTATGACGTTGCGACAGCTAGCCAGCCTATTTTAGTCAATTAACCTCCCTATGGCCCAAAAATGATTTCAACTAAAATTTTTTCAGAAAATTTTTTACCACGGCCTGACAGCTTGAGTTTCTGTGAAACCTTTTCTCTCCTTAAATGAAACGCAAAGCATGAGGCAAAAGTGTGAATAAAATATTTTTGTTGTTTCTTTAGTTATGGCATTATATAGCTTAATCATGGTTAACTGCAATTTTGGCTGGAAACATTATAATACGATGCACTTTAATACCTCTAAACTACTGTAATTGTAATGTAATATCTTTACGTCATCACGATGTGACGTCACTGAAACCCCCCCATTGAAAAATCCTACGTACGCCACTGTATAGACGTTTGTGTCTCATGAAAAAAACATGCGAACGAACCCAAAAAATAGACATTTAATGCCTGCTATAAAACAAATCTAAGTGCCGGCAGCACCAGAGCAGTCGTCTTAGGGGGACCAAACCTTTATCAAGAGGGATCAAACATTTTATCAATCTGTAAACTGCAAAAAAAGCTTTCACCCCACAGTCTTCTTCATCAACGAGAACTTTGCATCGAGCTGACATTGTTTTGAACTTAAAGTCTTGAAGATGCCGTTTCTGTGCAAGTGTTATATATCCAGTGGCGTACGCAGGATTTTTCAATGGGGGGGTTCAGTGACGTCACACCGTAATGACGTACGTTTCAGTGACGTCACAGCTATTATAATGCCATAACGAAGAAAACAATTCAGATATGCAAGGGTACTGCCTTGCATACACTGCTGATGATGACCTCTGAATTTATGTTGTCGAAAATCCAGATATTTCATTCACACTTTTGCTTGATTCTGTATTTGAAACTTAATAGGCCTACCATCGAAATTAAAACCCAGAAAAGAGCTTAAATCCAGAGATGTCTTTAAAATTTTGTTTGTGCGGTGGGGTAACAGAAACTAGAAGCAAGAACCGTGGGTCTGAAGCCCACATAAATTGGACATGTCACTTGTGGACAGGCTAAATATGGGTTGTTATAATAGGGCCGGATTTACGTATAGGCTAAGCAGGCTGAAACCTAGGGCGTCGTAGAAAATGGGGTGCCTCATCACGAACAATCAAGACCTTTTTTTGTTCTCTTCACCGATACTTTCACGGGAAAACAGAACATCTGAGTACGTTGCATACCTTTTTTTTTTGCTCTTCACTATACCGATATTTTCAGTGAAAACAGGACATCTGAGGACGTGAAGACCTTTTTTTGCTGTTCCAATCAGTGTGATCAAATAGCCTAGGGCCTCTCATTATCTAAATCCGGTCCAAAGGAGCGTATTTAGGGGCGGGGCTATTGTGCCATGCTCCCCCCTTTTTGACTCTGCCTTTTAGTAAAAAAGAACAATACTAATGGTGCCACGTGACTAAAATATGTCAGATTCTTCTGGTGGTTTCTATAGCTTATGGCCAGCGGCGAATCCAGAGGGGTAGGATAAGGGATATGCATCCTCCCACCAGCCATTTTCAAAAATGCTTTTGATGCATACAATTTTTCTATAATTTCGAACCCCTTCGATAGCTAGGCCTATAAGCCTTACGCCTTAAGCACGCATAATTAAAGATGTGTGAACAAAATGCATCATATTTGGCGAAGCACCCAGAATTAGGGTCAAAAAATTTAAACACAATTTGCCTGAAAATTATTCAGCATGCACTAAATTAGCCATTACAGCACGTAAATTTTGAAACATTTTCCGGGGTAGCGTGCCCCCGGACTCCCCTAGAACTTTTCTGGTTTTTTAATCAGCTTCAAATTAGTTTTGCCAAAAAAAATACGCTGGAAAAAATGTGAAAATTTTGCCCCCCCCCTTTTAAAATTTTTCGTAACGCCACTGCCGTCCTTGGTTGTAGATGAAGAAAATCTAGTCATTGGTTTTGGGCTCCCGCACTGTAAAAATGCTTCCGCCATTGCTGCAGTTAACCTTCCTATGGCCCAAAAATGAAGTCGACTAAAATTTTTTGGTAAATTTTTAACCACGAATTGACAGCTTGAGTTTTTGTGAAACTTTTTCTCTCCTAAATGAAGCGCAAAGAATTGTAGAAATAAACGTGTAAATTAGGCCCCCCCAGGGCCCCCCCCCCGTTTCCGCCACCTATAGTTAACTGACTAAAGTAAGCTTATAACTTTCGCAACGTCACAAACAGGGTGTAGCCAGGGGGGGGTAAAACAGGTAATTGCTTCCATCCAAAAAAATCTTTTCAAGAACCAACATTGATATATAAAACACATAGGCCTTACAAACCTTGATAAAAACATTTCCTATGCTCTCATTATAAAAGGGGCAGTTTTCCCAGTCTTGAAAACTGAAGACAGTGAAGCATGAGCAAAAACTGCCCTCCCTACCGAAACATTTTTAAATTACAATAAATTAAGTGCGAGAGGAATCTCTAATCATGTGATTAAGGTCAAAAACAGCGTCGATTAGCCTACATCTAAGTATTTTTCACCCAAATCACAGCGTCGATATCATGTGATACTCTCAAGCACATAATTGGGGAGTCTGGGAAACAGAGCACTCCAGCTCCTGAGACAGTTACGGGGCGTAAAAACGATTTTGCCTTAAAAACAAGAAAGGTTTCACTTTTTTTGCAATCGTAAACGTCAAGCGCAGCGCACAAGCAAAGTTTGACTATTAGTAGGCCTACTTTTGCATCACCATGAAAGTTTTTCAACATTCTATGAGCAAGTTGGATAGCACAGAAAAACATGATAGCAATTTCGGCAATCTCTGTACGAAAAAAGGCGGTTCGTTCCAAAAAGAGAGGTTTCCATTTCTTTTAAAATCTTCAATGGGGGGGGTTGACCCCCGCAACCCCCCCTCGTACATACGCCACTGATTCTTTATATTGAAAAAGTTTTGGCGTTGCTTCACTTTATCGCAAACGCGGTTGGGGTTACGCCCAGGTCCTGTTGCGGATTCGTTCTGGCAAAGACTAACTATCTCTTCGTCTTGATCTTACCTCCTTAAGCCTTAATAGTTCCTTCTTAACAACAAATCTTCGTTACCGGTACTGTCTTCACTCGTTTAACATAGCTTGATAGGTGCGTCTGCAAACAGTCGCTGACAACTTAACGTGCACAGGAAAGGAACAAAAAGACAGAAAGAGACCGAAATCACTCGTGCAAGCCTTTTAATACCCATTGACACTTGAGAGGTTGGCGTTGAGCACTTGGTGGCGCTCGTACGCCATAACTTCTCGACAATTTCATGTTCGGTTTTTTTTTTACTCTCAAATAACACCAATTTGGGGCAATGATGATGGATTTTTTTATTTTATTCCACATCTAACTAATATCAATTGAGCAAACTTTTTACTTCAAAATTGCACGTAGATTTCACTAGCCAAATAACCAGACATACTTCCAATAAGAGATCTGTGGTACTGGTATCATCAATTTCTGAACTGAATTCTACTTAAATTGCTCTTGCGCTCCCAGCGGTGAATTATCGAAATAACGCTTTATCAGAAACTTGGAAGAGGCAAATTCGTATTTGAAAATAGACTGCGTGGGTTAAAATAGCCTAGACTAGTCGAAGTACTGAGCGTAGTAAGTTAGCTGTTAGTTTACTCAGAGATTTTTCCAGTTTTTGTCGCTCTATAGTTATTAAGCAGCTGTGATAAATTGGTTAACTGCAAAGCTGAAATTAAAGCAAACAGTTCTTCTGGTGTAAGGATTGAAACTGAACTGAACTGATAAACTCTGAAAAAGGAGACTAACTGTTCAAATTCAGTTTAATAGATCTGACGTTTCGCTGGTCAGAACAACCAGCTTCTTCAGAGACACTCGAAATGATCCCACAAAACAGTAGAATACTTAGGCAGATTCAAATAAAAATTATTTCTAATGAGCACATTATTACCAAATAAAGAAAAATATTACCGGTATGTCAAAATAACAAATTACGTCCAAATATCGGTATGGATACTGAAGAATAGACAAACGGAAAAATAATGCATTAAATCGCCTGAGATGAAAAAAGAAATTATCGCAGAATCACAATTAGAATGTAGCAACTGGAAATTTGAAATTAAGGAATCAAAAAGTAAAAAAAAAAATTAGCTTTTAAGCAGCTTCTTATAAACCAAAGGAAAAGCGTGGCTGTCATTTCTGTTCATCACTTATGGCTTCTCATTGATGAACCAACTTTCAGCAAATAATCGTTTGGAATAGTCAGTTTTCGTTTTAAGAATTTCAACTTCAGACCAATTGATAGTAGGAAGTGTCTCTTTCACCAAAAATTCTGGTTACTAAAGTTTGAAAAATCGTAGCCTAGTTGCGTATCCGTTTTCGGTTCCTGTAGTGTGACTCTCACAGTAGGGGCACCGTTAGGGGATGTTTCCGGTTTCGCAAACCACGATTTTCGAACTTCGGTAACCGGAATTTCCGGTGAAATAGATGCTTCCTTGATAGTATGATTTAACGAAATGGAGTGTTCGCAAAGATCTCTGGCGATTTAACTGTTTAATGCATTATTTTTCCATTTGTCTATTCTTCAGTATCCATACCGATATTTGGACGTAATTTGTTATTTTGACGTACCGGTAATATTTTTCTTTATTTGGTAATAATGTGCTCATTAGAAATAATTTTTATTTGAATCTGCCTAAGTATTCTACTGTTTTGTGGGATCATTTCGAGTGTCTCTGAAGAAGCTGGTTGTTCTGACCAGCGAAACATGAGATCTATTAAACTGAATTTGAACAGTTAGTCTCCTTTTTCAGAGTTTGATCAGTCCAGTTCAGTTTCAATCCTTACTCCAAAAGAACTGTTTGCTTTAATATCAAATATGCCTGGTGTACAACTCCATTACATATTTACAAAGCTGAAGTTGCTACCACACAGCACATGTGAGATACAGGTACCTGCATATCCTGATCTGCTGGACTGCTGGTCAGTTGCACCCCGTGAAATGGATTTTTGCTTAATTTTGAATGAAGTCTTGAGTCAAGATCTAGACTGAAGCAGTTCGCATAGCCAATGATCGATAGCTTCCTCTATGCATTAGGCGTTAGGCCTAAACACTTTTGTAACAACAAAGCAATCTCCTAGCTTATCAGTTCATAGGAGAAAATATGTCATTTTCAGTTCTTTATTCAAATACGCTAAAATTTTTGAATAAGGACCTGAGGAGGGGTTGGCCTAATTGAGCTTTATTTTCTCAAGTTACAAAAACTAATTTTTTCAAGGAAAAGTTTCTATTGCGTACCGTTTTGCTTTCTTTTTTTGGATAGAAAAATAAATAATTTGCTTTTGTTTTCGGTCAAAAAAATTTTTTGTTAAGTATTGGCTGTTTACTGCTGTGCTAGGCCTATACGCATCGTAAGAAGAAAAAATGTGACAGCGATTGATTATTTGTTGCCTTTGGTTGTGTAAAGTGTCGAGGGCAGCACTGTTCCCTCTAAGATTTTAACTAGTGCAAATTTGCCCAAATATATAAATCACTAAAAATTTGTCCAAACATTTTAAGGGTGTAGTTAAAGGTCTGGAATATTTTTTGTTTAAAATAAGAGTTTCAATGGTGAAACATTTCCATTTGATACAAAAAAACTTAAAACTTTTAACTAATTTGCTGTTAAATCATTATAGCAATGTGCAAAAATTAAAAAATTTTGCCCAAAAATTCTCATTTTTCTCAAATTTCGCATCTTAGAGGGAACACTGGAGGGCAGTCAGTCCTACAATATGGCAGGTTGTCAACACAGTGGCATTATTCTCATTAAAAACCATGTTTCTATGAAAATTTGATTCAAGTGATCATTCAACAAATGGATCCCTCTTCCCCCGCTTTTCTGAAGATTTGATCAATGATCATGTTTAAGTTAAGTGCGGTAGTGGTTTAAACAGCAATTCCACTGTATGATAATTTTTTTAAAATCTGTAGTTTGCAAAGGGGGGGGGACTGGTCCCCCTAATCCCCCCCTGGCTGTACCAGTGGGTGATTGTAATCCAAAACTTTTGAGCAGTCGCATTGAAGGCACTGGGGAAGGTGCTGGTAACCTTTTTTTTCCTCTCAGTGATCGTGCTTGACTGAGAGTCAGTGTTCCCTCTAGGATTTTGACCAGTGTGAATTTGCCCAAATGATAAATTCATTGAAATTTTTGCCCAAAGGTTTCACTACTTTGAGGACCTCATTTACAAATTTTGTGCATTAAATTTGATTTTCCAAGATACAAGCCACAGTCTTGTATTGAAATATTCAAGTTTTTTCTTTAAGTTTTTCAGTTTTGCATTTTATAATATTAATTTTTGGTTCAAAATCAGTAAAATTTGCCCAAAAATTTCGCATTTTTCTCAGATTTCGCACTCTAGAGGGAACATTGCTGAGAGTCCTGATGAAGTTTTAACGTAAGCGTTTGTTACATCAATTTTGCTATTAACATGGTCGGAAGTGGTAAAATAAAAGGTAGTGTGGAGCAGTAGAGCACCGGCAGCCTTTTATAGAAACGAACAAACAGTCCTTGGTTGCTGCTGAGTGGGAAAATAGGGTTAGATCTAGTATCAGTCCCCAGGCTTGATTAGGGTTAGGTAGGGTTAGAGCTAGATTTGGTTAGGATCAGGTTATAGGTTAGGTTAAGGTCATAGGTTAGGTTATGGTTGGCAGGCAGGAAAAGTGTAGAACGGTGGGGGCTTATTCTAGATGAGACTCAGAAAATCGATCCCATGTGACAGCGACTTCATTATACAAACAAACAAGTAGTCCAGTGCTGCAGCATTTTAATAATTATAAAAACCTGGGCGGTGCTCTTGACACTGCCAAAACAAAAAGTTGTTAAACGCTATTGGTAGGCTAGTTAAAGGCGTCCTGCTAAAACCTGCAGAAGCACAAGGACTGCCTTTGCAAGTGAGTTAGGAGCACAAGGACTGCTTGGGGCGCTAGTGAGTTATTACTAAGGGCCCTAACCCTAACTGAACCTTAATCCTTAGGAATAACCAGTGTTCCCTTTAGAGTGAGAAATTTGAGAAAAATGTGAAATTTTTGGGCAAATTTTACTGATTTTGAACCAAAAATTAATGTTATAAAATGCAAAACTGAAAAACTTATATAAACCAAAAACTTGAATATTTTAATGCAAGACTGTGGCTTGTATCTTGGAAAATCAAATTTAATGCAAAAAATTTGTAAAAGAGGTCCTCAAAGTAGTGAAATCTTTGGGCAAAAATTTCAATGAATTTATTAGTCAAAATCCTAGAGGGAACACTGGTAATAACTCACTAGCGCCCCTTGTGGTCCTTGTGCTCCTAACTCACTTGCAAAGGCAGTACTTGTGCTCCCGCAGGTTTTGGCAATACGGAGTTAAAGTGCGTAAGTATGATGTGTATGAGCTTGCACAATAGTTGCGGGTTAATATTTTACTGGCACTGTTCCCTCTGAAGATTTTAAGTAGTGCGAATTTGCCCAAGTACGAAAATCACTAAATATTTGCCCAGACATTTAAAGAGTGTAATTCAAGGTCTGAAATAATTTTTGTTTAAGATAATAGCTTCTATGGTAAAACACTTTCATTTGACACAAAAAAACTTAAGCACTTTCAACCAATTTGCTTTTAAATCGTTGGAGCAATGTGCAAAAATTGAAAAATTTTGCCCAAAATTTCTCATTTTTCTGAAATTTTGCACCTTAGAGGGAACACTGATTACCGGTATATTTGGCCTATGTATAAGCAGTGTGTAGCCTGCTACAGAGGTTTGTATAGGTTGCCAAAACTTTCGTCATGTCATACTTTTGTCACACCATACAACGCTAACCAGACTCCCAGGTGTGGGAAGTCTGTTGGGGTGTGGGGGGAGGCGAGGAGAGATGTGGGGAGAGGTATTGGGGGTGTTAGGGGGAAGTGTGTTGGGGTGAGGGGGAGATGTGGGGAAGTGTGAGGAGGTATGGGGTACCCCAGCACTCTTCCTGCCACATTTCCTCTCGCCTCCTTCCAAACTCCAACACACTTTCCCACAGCTCTCCTCTCACACCCCAACACACTTCCCCACACCTTCCACACTCACCCCATACACTCTGCCACACCTACCCCACATCTCCCCATACCACCCCCCACACCCCAACACACTTCCCTACACTCATCCCCACATCTCCCTCCACTTTTCCCCCTACTTCTCCACTCCCTCCCAATATCAGAATCGATTAAAAAGTATGCCTGAGATAAAAGAAGAAACACTCAGGGGGTCTGGTTGTCGTTGTCGAAGTATGGTTTGACAAAAGTTTCATGAGACGAGAGTTCCATGTGACAAAAGTTTCATGTGATAAAAGTTTTGTCAACCGTCTATACTGGTACCAGTTGCTCTATTGGCCTACTGGTAACCAAGGGTGGAAACGTAAACCTGAAAACCTGGTTTTAATGAAAATTTTTGAAACGCAAACTAAAACTGACACCTACTCAGCCAAATGTTAGGAAACTTAAGCTTGAACCATGACAGTTTTTTCTTGTAACGTCAAAATCAAAACTGAAACTAAAACCTGTTCAAAATTTTCTAAGGTTTTAGGTTTTAAAAAGTGTCATCACCATCGTTACCAGTACAGTTCCTTTAATGCTGAGCATCAAATAGAAAAGCTGTGAATGCTAACTTTTGAGTTTTTGGTTTCACCGGACTCAGAATTATATCAAAGTCGACAACTTCTGAAGCAATTGCTCTCCTCACTCGGCCATTTTACGTGCTACTTATTAGGGATGTGCCGGATACCGGATATATATCCGGTATTCGGCACTATCTGGCGCTTTTTGAGGTATCTGGTATCCGGCCGGATAGTACTTCGCTATCCGGCCGGATACCGGATATTTTTAAAGTTCAGGAAAATTGCGTAAATTAGACTCGGTAAAATAAAGTTTAGCTTTTCAATCTATGTGAAAAAATTCGGTGCAAGTCTGAAAACTTTTATTTTGTGTGGACTCTCTGCAAAAAGTAGAACCTAGTTCAAACCTTAGACTATGTCGGTAATTTTTTATATCTAGTGGATTTAAATTTAGTTTACAGGTTTTTTTTTTGCTTGGCGCTACGAGTTTTGTCATTAGGAAAGCTCCTTCAATGGTGTAGCAGTATCGGCATCAAACCGAGACGGTATAAGTTCAATGACCACCACCGTTGCCTCATCCGTGAAGACCGTGCAAATAATTTACGTTTAAAAGCCTGTCTTCTGTCGTATAACTTGCACGTGTATCTTTTGTTCGAAATGAAAAAAAAAAACAAAAAAAACGCTATGAGCAGCCCACATAGATGCCAATTTTTTCTCGAAGGCAAACGGCGAGGGGAGAGAATTTTTATAGAAACTTTGTTTTCTACGTTCAAAAAACGTTTCAAGGTACCAGTAGCATTGTAATAAATGTGCTTCTGCTTTTAAAAGTTGTGCAGTTTTGTAACGTAAGTTAAGTATTTAATTCAACGTCCTTAGTTCATCAATTGGCTATTTGTGTTAAAATTTTGACGTGTATTGCAGATTTACCGCAGGATCGATTTTTTGCAGTAATTTTATGATATTTATAAACTATAAACCGTGCATTTTTTTGTAGCTCTGATGATAGCGCAAAACATGTGAAAATTCAAACTTGCCTTTTACCGACCGCTTAGCATAGTGATGAAGGACATCGCTATCAGTGCGTGAGACTCGCCACCATTGCGACGTTGTTTTTTTTCGGAGTTCAAAATTGTGTTGCACTGGCGCAAAGATGGGCTTCGCTACTCGTTAGATGCTTCGGCTTAATACCGCGAGTATAATGACGATTTGATCGATTTTGAAGTTTGCTTTCGATGGGTAGGCCTATCACAAATTGCTTACAAGCGCAAAGCCGCAAAAATCAACACAATGTGTGGTAATTATTAACTCGATTGCTTTACTCGTAAAATCACGCCGCTGACCCAGGCCACACGCTTGATAGTTTTCTCGCTGTGAGCGCAAAATTTCGTGATAGCAATGCTAAGATTTTGCGATGGCTGTTACATTTTGGAACTGTTTTAGTTACCTTGCAATGTGCATGCAATTAACTTGTGTAATAATGAAAACACCCTGGAGGCCGGACATATGTTGCCCCCTTCGATATTAGACCTGAGGAAGCACTGTTCCTGTTCCCGCCGGTTAAACGCTTACGGTGGCCGACCGACTTGGCGCCCGATTTTCGGCCCACTCTTCACCAAAATACACACTTTTAACACAATTCTTCTCACTCAAGAATATACCCCAGTTTTGAAAATGTGTTGCTACACAAACGTAGTGTCGTGGATCGGAGTTGAATCAAAAGCGATCAAGAAGATGGTCATTATACCAACTGAGCTCCTGCCGATTCGACCAACTAGGAGTAATGAAGTCCATTAACGCTTTTGAAAGTTTCCTGTGTGTCACTAGTCGAGCAAAACGATAGCGTGGAGCCGTGGACAAAAAACATCAAAATATTAAATTTGGCTAAGTGCTACTATCCGGTATCCGGCCGGATATCCCGTGCGTCACTATCCGGCCGGATATCCGGCTATCCGGCAAATTTGCTATCCGGCACATCCCTACTACTTATCGTCGAAATAATACACAAACGCCAATAAGTAGACCACTTAAATATTCCATATTCAAAATAAAATAGCTTGTTTGGATAAAACTTGAACTGAAACCCAGAAAGCGAAGCTGTGAGTAAGCAAAACTGGAACCTGTTTTTCAACAGCTGTGAAACCATACCAAAACTGAAACTTGACATCTGGGTTTACACCCCAACGCCAAGTAGCCAGGTTTTCACCCTTGCTGGTAAAAGTGATACAAGTTGCTTTTATTTTGTATATAAATAAAGCATAGTGTATTATCCCGTATCAGTATCGTATTATTTGTATTTTGTGTAGATTCAAATTTTTAGTTTGAGAGCGTGATGTCTAATGAATCAGATTTTGTTTCTACTGGAATTGCAGTAAACAATATGAAAAAACACAGTGAACTTGATTTGGTGCCAACAAGAATCACACCTATGGAACCAGATCCACTTTTATTTGTTACTCCGGAAAAGAAAGGGCTTTTAAAAAACTTTCAAAAAGGCGATTCATTAGTTAATGAAAAAAGTCCTATGATTCCTTCTGATCCTGATTTATTTGTTACACCAGAAAAATTCACATCAGTTTTGAAAAATGTTCCCAAAGTATCTGAAACAGGGCCAACAAAAAATAAAGTCCGATTTAATATTCCTGAATCAAATGAAGATACTACTTCCTCATTGTCCCCTAACACTCAAAGTACGTACACTGAAAGTTCGTCATTAAGCACCGAATTCGATGAAGGCTCATCGCAGACTACTGAAGATGCATCTGATTTTGCGACCAAAGCAGCACTGTATACTCAGCGTAATCCATTGGCTGACATAACATTTGAAACTCACGGAAACTTTGATTCTACAACTAGCTCAGATACTTTTAATTCAGCCAACAACAGTTCACAACAAAGTTTTCGAAAACTTTTTGATATGAAAGGCCAGAAGCTCACTAAAAAGCAAAGCGGAGGAACTGTAGTAGAACCATCGCAAAGTAATGACATTACCAAAATTACTACTTCAAAAAATAAGTCAGGACACAGAAAAAATACCCCTACGCAACAGAAAATAGACAAACTAACTTCTGGTCAAGGAAACATCGCGGCGGAGAAACAAAATTTAGACGATGGTAATCGTGAGAAAAGCACTTATCTTCGAAAGAAATCTGGGTTACATAAACATCAACATTCGGTTAGATATCTGAACAAAGAGAAGGGTGACTTGCCTAGCAATACTTTGGAAATCCCAAAATATAGTTCTTCAATTGTAACAGGGCAGAAGTTGCAGGTAATGGCAGGCAGTTGTTATTAACGTGTTGTGCTGATTATGGTGTCCAAGTTATCATATGACTCTATCAGTTTATAATGGTAGGCCTACCACAAACCTCTTTAGCTTGATATATGACTTTATAAAACTTATGGTTTAATTTTCCAGTTTTAATTACATTTGTGCTGAAATTTTATGTCATGCAAATACTTGTAGTTGCTGTTTACTTTAACATTTTATTTTCTGACCAATGCACTTCTTGTCGTTTGCAGCAAATCAAAGAAGAGAAATTTGATGCTCTGAAAACTGTGAAAAAGAAAATGCAGACTGATTCAAATGTTAAGGTAAATAGCTAATTGGCTATCATTGAGTTGCACTTGAAACATTTTTGTTTCTGAAATTAATTAATTTCAGTTTAGATATGCGCTTAGTAGCACAAACGAAGAAAATATAGTTCGGTAGGGATGCATGTTATACCTTATCTCAAAGCTTCGAAGATCAGTAAACTGTCTTTGATGTAACTAACAAAATTTCTAAGCTATTGGTGTTTTTGAGTGTTTGTGTAGTTTTACTGAAGTGCTTAAATAGTCCACATTACGTTGCGAGACTTTCTAAATGCACATTGTTTAAAAAACAAATAAATACATTTTAGGATTTTATTGAAACAAAGGCGGCTACTGGTACGAATGTTGATCCTGAAGAGCAGCTTTATTCCAACCTTATTGGTGTCGAAGTGGCAATGCAAGAAGTCACCACTGCGCCAGAGTTTCGCCGAGTTAAGCGAGCACCTTTTGTCAAGGTAAAGGTTTGACGTATGTAGTAGCTTGCAACAACATTTCAAAGGCTTTTTAATGTGAAACTCACTTGTTGCTCGGTTTTTGCGAGACTTACAATTTTAGTTTTTTTTTGTTAACGATTCTCGTTCTCGTTAACAATTAACATTCTTAGGTGAAAAAAGGTGATTTTTTTGTATTTTTGGAAGGGAACAATCGCCTTGCTCGTAGCAGTAATTATGTCCTAGTCCCAACTTAGATCATTTTACCTGCTTACTGTTCAATCTTTAGTCGCGTTCTTTATCTCACAGCATCCTTCCGTCGAAGAGCCAGATATAATGCAAGTCTTTCCTTCGGACTTGATCCAGGAAAAAGTGGTCTTGGACAGCCGTTGCTTTACTTTACATGAGGTCACCCTTCATCAAGCTCCGCGTAATTCTGTTATGTCCTTATACGAACATTCTCTCAGTTGGTGCTAAACCTATTTTAATTTATTCAGCAGTTTGTAGATTGTAGATTTTTTATATATTGAATGCATTTCAATAAACGTTATGTTGCGTACAAAATTTCTTCTAATAATCGGTAAGTCCGAGCAACTTGTTCAACAGCTGCTCAGATGACCGAGTGGTTAGAGCGTCCGCTTCTGGAGCTGTTGACTCGGGTTTGATTCCGAGTCTGGTTAAAACAATAAATGTAAAATTGATATTCACAGCTCCTCTGTTTGGCGCTCAGCACTAGAGGGACAGTGTTGAGAACAAAGCGGCAAGTTTACTTGTGCCTTGGTGAAAGGCACTTCGCGGGATTCCCCCATTTTGGTGTGGTAGGCAGATAGCCGGCAACTGCTAAGCGAGCTCATTATAGCGCTTTCTCTTGATAAAAGGATAAATGTGCAATTAAGTAGAAGTCGTAGTTAGTTGCATTGTAGTTGGTTGCATTATGCCCTATCGCGAAAAATCGGCGGAGACGTTAAGCTTATATATCGTGCGGTTGCAGCTTCAAGCGCCATCGGCTCATCTGTGATCCGCATGTTTGATAAAATAATCAAAGTTCTCCGTCTAACTTATCCCAAATTAAGCATGAACAGAATAACATAAATAAGTGGCTTCTACCACTGGAATGTTCTGCGAACCCCAAATTTCAAGGCTGCAAACGGAAAAAATGATCCTAAGTAATACAGCAGCAGAACCAAATGTAGCCTGCCTCCGTTAATTAAAAGTCTATATTTTTAGTGGCTAAGCAGTTCCACATTACATCGTGACTTTATTTAAGGGTAAGACGTTGAATACCACTGGCATACATGTTTGCAAAAATACCCGTCGGTCGATAGCCTAGAGACTGCCCAGAACCCATTGGTTGGATTTAGTTAAGGACTTTGATTGGTTTCGTTTTAAAATTCCTCAAAATCGCCTACCCTACGTCGTAGCAGATCAGTATCTTTGGAAACTCGAGTTGTGCCGCCGCGATCCTTCCTTGAAAAGCAGCCCTTAAACGAGTTAGTGAGCCTAAATAAATGGTATTTATCCAATTTAAATTCGGCACTATTCCATCAATTGACATCCGCTTACAAAAATTGTCATAATGTAGCAATTTTATCCGTGTTGTGTTTGGTAGGGATGTGCCGAGTCGAGTCCGAGTAATAAGGCACTGCTCGGCCGAGTCCGAGTACTAATTGATACTCGGCCGAGTGTTAAACCATTATCACTTTGACTTTTTTTGCTTTGTATTCGAATTTGAGTCGAAATTAGGATTTCTACGGACGTGATGACCTTTTATTTTTTGCTCTTCACCTGATTTTGAGTTCATATTTTGACGTCGTAGATACACGGATTCGAATTCGGCCGAGTAATGTCGTTAATACTCGTTACTCGGCGAGTCCTAGTAACTTTCCTTGAGGCACATCCCTAGTGTTTGATTTTGCCACAGCTTGTTGACAGGATGCAATCAGTACATCCAGTGTTCGAGTTGTAAAAACACTAATGGGGGAATGGTGCGTTTCACACAGACGTAGAGGAGGGATGGTCATAATATATTGGGGAATGGTTTAAGTTAAAATGTTTTACAGGGAGATAGTGTTTTTTTCCGGGAAGATGTCATTTCCCATCAACTTGAGTACTGAGCAGTGGCGTA
This sequence comes from Trididemnum miniatum, assembly GCA_964006365.1. Taxonomy (NCBI): domain Eukaryota; kingdom Metazoa; phylum Chordata; class Ascidiacea; order Aplousobranchia; family Didemnidae; genus Trididemnum; species Trididemnum miniatum. Next base: position 8,740,853 of record OZ023250.1, read on the forward strand.
TCCACGGGGAAGGGAGGGGGGGTTACAACCCTCCTTCATTGAGCTTCAAATGACGTCATACTTACTTCATTTTCTGATAGTTATTTTGAAGTGCTACATAGGCCTACTTGTCATTGATAATCTGGTTTTGTAACTGCCATAATAACAAAAATTATGTAGCGTTGTTTTCTGATTTTTGTTCTTTGCCGTTATGCTTAATGAAGCAATAACTCAATTTTATTAGCAGGGCAGTGCCGCTCCTGTACATGCAACCGCCCTCGGCCCTCAGACCTTTCGTAGAAAAAGGCTAAACGATTTCAAGCAAAAATGATGAAGGCTACGTACTGTAGCTCAAAAAAGAACTAAATCGCTAACATTTGAATATCGTTTTACCAGAAAGCATTCCTTTGACTTCCTTACAACAATCGTGCCTTAACTGCCTTCAGTATTTCTGGCTTAAAACATCTCTCTTAAAATTTGAGGCCATCTTTTGTTATTATACAACCAGGGGGGGGATGTGGGGTAGGCTGCGTATGCATTTCTCCACCAGCCATTTTCAACAATGTTTAGAATGAATAAAATTTTTCCATCATTTCGAACCTCTTCATAACAATATGCCGTAGTCGCCTTAAGCACGCATAATCGAAACTGCGCGAACAAAATGCATCATATTTGGTGAAGCCTCAAAATTAGGAGTCAAATATATGACAAACTTTCCTTAAAAATTGTTCAAAAAGCACTAAAACGGCAATTGCAGTAAGCAAACTTTCAGAAAAATTTCAGGGGGCATTCCCCCGGACCCCCTTTTTACGTTGCTTAAAATTAAATCTCTCGAAAAAAACTACGCTTGAAAAGTGACAAAAATTGGTCTTCCCTTCCTGAAAAAAATTCTGAATACGCCCCTGACATGAAAACATCAAACATTTTTATAAGACTTATTTACTCCCGTTTTCGGGTCTAAACATCTTTGCCTAAACATGTCAGTTAACGTGTAGCCTGAACTAATTCAAAATAAATCCACCCCATCAAAACTTTTTGGATCTTTACAACGCATGGTCAAAGGTGATGTCATTCTCACCCCCTCCCCATTGCAAAACCCTGGCTACGCTAGTAGTAGGCTACTGAGTATATCGCAAAAAAAACAACCATACATGAACCTATTTTGGTGGCTACTGACGTTTCAAAATTGCAAAATTCTGTATGTTTATGCCGCAAACCAATGGTGTTTCGTAGAAGAGATTCGTACTGCAATGCCAACCAGCACCCATCACATGTATAATGCATATTGACTTTATGATGAGCTAAATTTTCCGAAAGTGGTCTTGGGCATGAAAAAAAAAAAACAAAAAAACAGCACAATAGCCTACTGGCAGCATCGTCGAAATTGTTTGAGTATCAAGAGTGCAGTGCTATCTTGATGTTTGAAAATCATTTTTAACCTTTTCGGAAACTAATTAACAGCAAGCTTTTGTCGCCTCTCGCAACCCTTTGGGCGCTTTTCTACATTAACGAACCAAGTACAGTGAACAGCACAACTTTTATAAATAATGTTTCCATGTTCCAGATTCGGAGCGGACTAATCCTTGACGCGGAAAATTATTACCGTTTTGCTCTCTTTCCCTGATTGACTTTGATGCTGCTTCGGGATTGTCAGTTGCGTTTTCTTTCTTTGTAGTTTGGTTGTTGACAAGCTTAACCTTTTTGCGGCGAAGCTTGTCATTGTAAGAAAAGTCGTTAAGTGGCGCTGATGAGCTTTCATTTGGCCTATTTAAAAAGTTTTTTCGTTTTGTTTGATCTGATGAATCATTTTCCAAAAACGTCAAGTGCTTTTCACAAGGTTCGGATTGCAAACAAGTATGAAGGGTGTGCAAAGGAATGGAGTTTTGTTGAGGAACGGAGTGTAAAATAGATACCGGATGGAAGTTTTCTCTGCAAATACCTTCATCAAGTTCTTCGTGTCTGGTCTTGTTTAAAATAACCACACTGACTGAACACATCACTATTGAACTGAAAACACTACCGGCAAGGCAAGCCCACCCTGAAAAAGCGCGCACATCTGTAAGAGCAGTGCCACAAAGCATTATTATTATTTTTTTTTGATGTAACCTAGATTTACCATCTAAAATAAACTGCTGTCACTACGCTAAAAATGGCAAAGATGCGATAATTTTCCGAAAGGCTTTAGCTTACCAAGCATCTTTAATCTCTATGCATTTAGCTCAATTACAAGGGTGATGAAGATTTTTGCTAAAAAACGCACACAAGATGTTACGGTTACTATTATGAATCCGCTTGCGTGCGCCTGGTTTGCGTGCGTCTGGTTTTGAAGCAAATCTCAAAATCATCCGCAGGCTTATTCAAAAATTGCGGCTCTAAGCTTAGCTGTCTCCTTGACATTCTGCCTTATCGAAAACATCAAATTTACTTATTATAAACCTTTGCCTGACCTGCAAAAAGTGCGTATCCGTATTCAAAACGGAGTTGAGCCGGTAATTGACGCGCCAGGATTGGATTATAATATTCTTGAACTACTCCGTGCGCATAATATGATACTGCTGCCCCATCAAGAATTCCTGCAAACATGATCTCCTTAATTAGTAGTGGAGCGTAATTGAGACATTGACATTGGCGGAGTCATTTGGTTGAAAACAATAGCGCATGCATTAGGATGATAGAACAACGAAAGTCAGACAAAAGCGATTCATCCACCCTTGGGATTGGGAATTTTTCTAAATCGATCTAGTATGTCAGCGCTTGATCGGGCTTAGCTTGAATGCATCGCGATTCATCTAGAATATAGCAAATTTTTTACACCTTTTTTCTATAAATATTAGTTGCTATGTTGACCTATGCGAGATTTTGCAGTAACTGGACATTATGCAACTTCAAAACTATGTGAGCTTATTTTACAGTTGCTTGTATATTGGTAGCGTGTAAACCACGACAATAACATTTCACTGCTAGTGCACAATTTGGTCATGCTCTCATACAGTACAGTTTACATGCAAATTCAAACAGAACAACACGGTCTTATGCATATCACGACACCAGGCTATTAGCCTGCAGCGGTGAGAAAAGCAAAAAACCCTGAACTTGGGATTTACTGTAGGCCTATTAACATTCGATGAAAAAAACTAACGAAGTCGGCGGCGTAGGCGCGTGGTGCGGTGGTTCGTAGCGTCGTTTTTAAGACGACCATGATCGCAAGGTTAATGGTTCAACTCCCAACCTAGTCTCGTTGTTGCGTCCTTGGATAAGATGCTTCACGATGATTATCTCTGCTTGGAGGAATTTAACAAGCAGCAAATTGAAGAAGTCAGAAGAAAATTCACCCGGAAAACTTGGAAACAAAGGCAACTCCTAAGCGAGTCTGGATTCCTCCTACGCGTAGCGCCTCCATCGCTTTCTCGTGATAGGAGGATAAAGATGAAGAAATCAATCAACGAAATTTACACAGACTTCACAAACAACATAAGCCTGATGGACAAAATGATACACTTTGCCTTTGTATTAATATCATTACGTGCAACTCCAATTGCTTAAAATTTATGCAAAAATGACTAATCTAATGTACTGCGGTACTACCTATACAGTCGATTCCAAAAAAAAACGCCCAACCATTACAAAAATTCGTTTTCGAATTCGATATTCAAACAGCGATTCCCACCATACAGCCAGAGGATGAAATTAACCGTAAATGGAAGACTGTGTAGCGAAACCGCTTTTCGATAACAGCTATCGGAAAAATTTGTTCAGCTACAGTAACAGATTCTTGCTAAATGCCTCAACACAATCGCAAAAAGACATTCAAATTCGGAACAGGTCTAAATAGTAGAGAGAGGGAAGCAATAAAAGAATGCTTATCTTGCATTTTTGTGCATTTACACGATTCAAAGTACCATAATATTTATATGCATAAACTTAAAGGAAGGCCTGACTCTTCAGTCTCTTTGCCCCATCCCCTAGATTCGCCACTGCAGCTGAATCTGATCAAACCATATTTGTTTGGTTCAACGGTGAATCAGGTTCGAAATTGCAGCGACTTTTTGTAAAAATCAGGCGTATAGTTTCATATATAATCACATACATATACAGGATTTGTAGATCCAATGTTGTTTAGTGAATCTTTTTGCTGTGTATCTTTTCTATTGAGAGAAACTGTTCTCAATGACTGGAGTTTGTCATCGGAGTCAGGCAGATTGGATGCAGAATAACATGATCCGGAACAGAGAAGCACGGCAGAAACAAAATTTCCAACTGCTGAGCCCAGACCAATAAAGAAGCTTTTCATGACGTCATAGCCATCGTTGTAAGCCCAAACAAACGCGAAGATGCAACATGCTGCCACGGCAACGCCTGACGTGTTCGAAAAATTTACGTTAATTTGCACATGGTTAAAGGGCGCCGTAATGATTTCTAATTCAAAGTCCAGTGAGAAATGCTGACGTTTGTCTAATCCTTCAAAGCTAACGCTATCGGTAGCCTATTGTAGCCCACAAATGCAATCAGAAAAAGGGGCAGTGTTTCAGGCCCCAGAACGTGCTATAAGGAATTGCAGAAATTAAAAATACATCTAGATGAAATCACAAACATGTCGAGCAAACATTGACGACATGAATCGTACAAAACGACTACAAATAACATCGATAAATCAGTATCAGTCCTAACCTGCAACGCCGAAGAGCAGGCCTCCAAACAATGCCATACGAGCTTTCAATATCTTGCTATTCGGGCCAATGGTGGTGCATTTTAATCCGGGAAGAGTAACAAACATAGCGATGAATCCAAGTACAATGGCTGAAATTATGAGACCACGGCACACTTGTAAAATTCCTGAATACAAAAAAAGCTAAATGCACTGTGAATTTGAAATTTTCTACTTAGTGCTGAGAAAGTATGCTCACGTTAGCACAATCATTTTTGATCAACAAGCCTATGGTTAATTTAAAACTATGTAACATAAATGATTTAATGGTCGTAACCACAACGATTTAACTCGGAAGCAAACTTCTCGTTCGTTGATCAACTCGGAGTAAGTTAACAGGAAATCGCAAACAGGTTCAGATAATAACGTCATCGTGCTAAAACCAACGTGATTGATTTGAAGCAAATACTCATGTGATTATAAACAACTACCTAGCAAACTAAGCATATACACCCGCGGTTGCGTTCGCTAAAGGTCTCTCAAGGTTGTTCTTTCAAAAAAACGTTCTTTTAAAGGCGTAAAAGATGGTAAGATTCGTGGTCCTGCCTACCTATGATGCTACTTGACTATATTGTTTTATAGTGGTGGTATATTTTACTTTCCGTACACTCTTCAAAATTTTGGTACACCGAAGTTGAATTATCCATCCGGTTGAAAAGGGCTGGCCTAATTAAAGCATAATTTTATAAAAGAAACTAAGCAAATTTTCTTGACATAGGCATGGCCGTTGAGAGCTAAGCCTAGGCCCGGTACCAAAATTAAATCCGGGTCCCCCTCAAAGCGACACAAATAATGGTCCGCCAAAATGATAAAAGAGATGATTTGTCAGAAGCACTTAATTTGTTATATAGAAATCGATTAACAACCAAAGAATGGCCAATAAAAGTCTTGACCAGGTGGTGCTTGCGATACTCTAGTATTCCACACAGAATTATGGAGTCGGAACAGATTTAACACATTTTTTGGTTGGTAGGCTGCTTTAGCTGAGACGCTGACTGGGGGAAAGAGGGAGTACCCTAGCTGTGAGTGAGTGGTATTATCGGTAGGTGGTGGCGAGGGGTGACTTTGTCTGCCTTCAATCAGTCAAGAATTACCCTTTCATACTATTTACAAAATTTTTTACGCATGGCATTCTCAAAATTTCGGGCCCTTTAAAAATTACGGGCCCGGTACCAAAGGTACCCTTTGGACCCCCCTCTCAACGGCCCTGGATATAAGATACCGGTAATATTCATAATTTTTTAAATAATTCATAAAGGGCTCAGGGGCGGATCCTGAATTTTTTCGGGTGAGGGACTTAACAAAAATCATATATATTTTTCGCAGTTTTATGTGCCTAGAAGTATTGAATTATCATAACTCAAAATTTAGGAAAAGTTAAGCCCCCTTCCTGGATTCGTCCAAAATGGCACCTTAGATGTAATGTTTTAAGTAATTGGTTTGACGGAGTTACCTGGTAGTCCTATGAAAAATGCATTGTATCCCTCGCATTGAGTTTGTCCGGTGGCAAAAGCGGTGCATTTCAACCACAAGCCTTCGTACCTAAACATACCGGTAAAAAGCCATTTGCTTCCTATTTCGCTAATTAAAATTACAAGGACATTACTCGACAGATAGGCCCATTAATTATTATGTAAATGTCGCCGCAACGACTGACTATTAGAGTAGGTCTCCAACGGCTAACGCTTCGATAGAGCAGACATTCTACTTCGGCGGGCAAAATGTCATTGGACCAAACTGTTTTGGACTTTCTGGCTATACATGCATAATAATCTTTATAATTTATGAGTGATCCATTTATTACAGCAGATGTACAGCAGATTCTAGTCGCATCACGGATGATCGCCGGCCATGATCGTGGATTCGCAACGATAAGGGGTCTCAACCGGTTATTCAATCAGACTGATTGACAGACAACAGCTTATATATTAAATAAACTTCAGCTTCAAATAGAGGCATACCCAGCAAAAAATTTAGAAGAGAGTGTGGCAGGGCCGGATTCAGGCAATGGGAAACCCCGTACTCATTGACCTTTGCGATCGACCTCTAAAAATAGGTCTTTATACGTCGAAGGGGGGGATGGGGTCAGTCTGACCTGGCTATTCCACTGGTTTGAAAATGATTGAACTATATGCCGCTAGCAATAAGAAAAAAGTGTTTACCGTAACTGACTGTCAATTAAAGTATGTCCTTGGCTATTCTTCCTCCACTCTGGAGAAGCACAAGTTCCAATCATTCCAATCCATGACAACACTCCCAGACTGAAACCCAGCACTTGAATCCCATTCAAAACCATTAACGCCTTCTTAGAATTGTGACATTAACAGGTTCAATATAGTGTATGCAATTCTTTGCTGTAGTAAACCTATCTTCTTCAAGCAAAATTTTTCATTAGTGTGTAGCTGCACACCAGCGTATAAAAATATATCGATGACTTGTTTGTTAGAAATTTACTCGCAATACATTAATCTCAACTCAAAAAGCACGCCCAGCAAAAAAGTGGTGCTTTTACGGCGGTAAAGCTCAAAAAACCCAATAGCTTGTTGTCGAGTTGCATTTTATTTTGAAGCTCCATAAGAAACTTTTAGGGGTAATGAAACTAAGGTCTATAGTTTAGTTATGTTGGTGGAATCTTCACAAAAAATAGAACAATTTACCAAGCAAAAAATTAACACAGCGCTAATAAAACCATCTGAAATTGTCAGCCGCAGGCAGTTTTTCTTTCTCTTTTACTAACCGATACCGAAATATAATACATAGATGTCCTTTTTCGCATTGCTCAATGCATTGTAAATTAGGATATTAAATTTATCTGAAAGCAAGTGAACCACAACATTTCTCTTATAATCCCTCGTTTAGCTTTTTGAACAAAGACCGAACTCGATCAGAATGACTTGGAATCGGCATGAACTCGAGCGTCATTAACTCATTCTCTACACAAGCTACCGGTTAATAGCTCAAATATTCTTTTAACGTCATTTTATCTGCGTTCTGCAAGTCGTTCCTGGACTTTAAAACAATTCGAGGCCGTTGCTGATGTTTTAAAGCAATGTCTTTCCTTGCTTTTGTCAAGTCAATCAATTCAAAATTTTTTTTTGCTCTCGCCACCTATTTAATCATATCGGCTTTCTATATGCATATCAGCGGAGTTGAGCACTATTGATTTTTACACTTGCAAAGCTATTCAAGTTTACGCTGATAAAGTAACTCTACATGCAGAAAATAATGCTTTTATAGCCTCAACAAAGTCGCTAACGCTGCATCGGCTTATCTGATGAACAAACATCTCATCGCGCTGCATTACTGCCAACGCTATCTTAACTTTTATTAGTAAAAACTTTGTTAAATTTTGACTTACTTATTGATTTTGTACGAATTTATATAAATGTATATTTATTTATTGCCTCTAACTAGCAGGTCAGTTTATCAGACGTTGCTAAAAGTTCAGTTAATGAGTTTTCTCAGTTTTAGCACATATATGCAAGGTCAAATATTGCAAATAAGAGAACAAAAAGTAAAAGATAACAACTCTATTCACTTTTGCTTCAAACAACTTTTTAAGTGACACAATGGCTACCTTCTTTTTTTTGTAGGGGCTAAATATTTTTATTTTGAAGGGATGTTACTGAATTAATTCTTGGTTTATAGCGGTTGATCAGGTGCAAAGCCGCATAGCCCCGTTACATTGTGTTTCCACTCGACTAATAGCATAAATTCGATTAAAACTTTTACCATCATCGGTCAGTGTAAAACCACGAAGGCATTAGCCTAGAATAAACAGCAGAAAGAAACTAACTTGCTGGTTGGCGAAATGATTACTAAACATCGCTGTTGGTGCGGTGATCGGGGCTAGATTTCCAGAATTACCCTATCCACATGTCCAATTTATGTGGGCTTTGAGCCCACGTTAATGTGGGCTTGTTGCTGTGGACTTCATGACATATTCACTTTTTTAAATTATAACATCAAAAATTTGTGATGCAAAAAGCTCACAGCAATAAGCCCAGATGAATTGGACATGTAGACAAGCTAAATGTCGCCCAAAGCTAGTCACCGCTGCGATATTTGTCCGCAGCTGTGTTGGTGTTGCCCAGGGCCCAGGCGCTAAGCCGTGAAGATGAGCTTCACTACTCGTTACACGCTTCGGCAAAATACTGCGAGTATAGGCCTACTCAAGGTTTGATTTTTTTTAAATGAGCGTGACTAATCATTTCTGATGCTTGAGTCGTACCACATTTTTAAAATGTATGATAAGTGAAGTGTTTTTACGAAATTTGAAGGGGTAAAGCAATAAGCAGGTTAAGTTTTAGGTGTGATAGGCCCAGCCTCGAGTTGTAAAAATGCTTATGGGGGGATGGTACAACATATCATGCAGACGTCAACATATCACGTATGGTCATTGTACTTGTAAAGGAATGGTTTACGCTAAAATGTTTTATGGGAGGGGATGATGTTGTTTTCCGGGGGGATGGCATCCCCACTCATCCCCCCTCAACTCGAGTACTGGATAGGCCAGAGTTGAACGTGAGCGGGTTTTCTCGGCCCGAGCCCGACACTCACTATCCGAACCCGGCCCAAACCCGACGAAAGAATCAAAGGCCCGATTCCGGCCCGAAATAATGTAGTGTGCAAATATAGGTCTACAAGTTATTCTAGGCTGCTCTATAAAAGTGAAAGTAGAAAGAAGGCAAGCAGTTGAAAACTTATTTATTTCATGGGGAAAAAGCGGAATGAATAATTTCCAATGCCTCAATGGCGACAAAAGTGTTTGCTTTTGCTTGACCGTCAGCTCTACTGACAAAAAGTCCCTCTCGGACTGCAAACTGGAGCACTGAGCAGCAAATATCCGTTTGGCTATACTTAGCTTGATAAAAAAAAAACTTTTCTTGTTTGCCTAGGCCTGTCATAATGCGCCGCTATGAAGCGGAAACCAATCAACGCAAATCTGGCAACTGAATGGCAGCAGGGTCAAAGTAAAGAGAGGCCTTGTGCTTCCTGCTAAAAAAGGTCCCCTAATACACCAAACACCGTTCCTGATTTTGCTGACCTCCAAAAAAGTTCCTCACATGTTGAAAAAAAGTTTAAAGTGAGAAGCTAAGAGCCCTGCAGCATGCCGCATGTTCTGGTTCGAACATACAAAATAATTTTTTACCAAAACGCCGTGTTCCTTGGTTACGTCACTATTATGCCATTATTGCAAAATTAAAAAAAAAAATAATCCAAACGAGTGCTTGCTACAGAATACAGATTCAGATAAAAATACAGCAAAAATATTTAAAAAAAAAATTATTTAAGAAATATTTATTCGAAGGGATGAGTGATCCTGGCAAGATCATTCGTCCTGGAAGATGAATGTTTCTTACCTGAGGGCGGCTGATGAAGGCTAACAGCCAGAAACAGCGCTGTCTCGCTCTACGGTACGATTTTTTATTACTGTTATTACGTCACTGTTGTGTACACTTGCGTTATATGCAGTTGGTAACCCTGAGGCAAACCGCCAAGTCTGCGGCCAAGAGGTCAAAATCAGATGCGAGATAATTTCAAGAGTCGTGGACAGCTGATGTTTTTGGTTTGTCTGTCGTAATGACATACCAGTATGTACCTTAGTTGTCAACGGGCCGAAGATGTTGGGCCCGACCGGACCCGAACCCGATTTTTCAACCTCGAACCCGAATCCACATTTATCAGCCAGTCTGAGCCCGATTTAAGCCCGAAATCAAAAACGCCACATTAAATTTTAAAGAACTAGTACTTAATACCTATTTATGATCGGCAGGTCACTGTGAGATCATAAAGCATGCATGATCTCACCTGTTGAAAACGTTTGAGCGATCCGAGTTTTTATTAGAGAACCTAAAATGCAATCAACGTTTTCAATGAGTTGTTATGTGTATGACATCACAACACGTTGCTTTGAATTGTATGACACAAAATCAACCCCCGTTTTCGAAGGCCGATATATGCGACAAGGGCTGGTGTTCTCTTTGCTTAATTCCAGCAATCGAGAAAACCCTATCACTTACAGAAAACTTCGATTTCACTCCGGCGTCCGGCCCGATTGAAGTCCGACAATTTTTCAAAATCCAAATCCAAGCCCGGCCCGAACCCAACCCGACCCAAAAAGCTCGAGCCCGATTGACAACTATGGTATGTACACTTGTACAGTACACTTTGCTGTGCAAATGTCGCTTCCCGCACCTCAAGTATTAATCGTCATTTTGAAATCAAACTCCAGAAATTATTTAAAGATGATTTGAAGAAGAATGAAGCTTTTAAAAAGGCAGTTTCTCGTTACGAAAAACTCGGTAGCATTGTAAAAAAATCGTTCGCAGTTCAAATCAAAGTACGTAAAGCAGATACAAAATTGCAAAATGCATTGCCAAGCGCGGAAAGTATTTTACGCCGTTACATAACGCAATTTTTTATTGGCACGCAAACATATATTTAGACATTAAATTTTACGAATTGGCACACTTGATATAAAACGTTGCTGACCCCTGGTTTTGACGATATCTGTGTTCGTTCTTTTATTGCTAAATACGGGCATATAAGATGTTATTCTTATATTTCGTACCCTGTTTCGTAACAACATGTTTTCCATCTTGCGATAAGATATGATTTGTTCTCTCGGAACCTATACTTCCTCTTGTTTTGGTTGTAAATCATCACACCGGAGTACAATTAAGACACTAACAACTCCTAGTTATTTCGTGTAGTCGTCGTTATTGGTAGTTGCTTGCGCATACAGGATTTTTTGGAAAAGCATTTGAAAATAAAAAGATTAACCACAAATGAGTCGTGTAGTTCAACTCAGCGATTGCAAAAGCATTTCTGCCGTTTTCAGGAAGAATACAACGGGGCCAAATTTTCGATTTTTTTTATTGTATAATTTTATGCTTAGCCTCTATTCTTCATCATGCGTGAAAATCAAATTTCTATGACTAGTAGTTTTTGAGATATTAGCGAAATGAAATGGAAAAACACAACGTCGTGTTTTTTATTCCCAATTTTTCAGAAAAAACACATCGTGCTGGGACATGCGAAATAATCGCAGTTATTGCATAACATTGGCAAAACAATGTCAGGAAAAACTTTTGGCACTTATTGCGTAACATTAGCAAAACAATCAAACACAAAATGTTAATTTACTTAAAACTACAAAATAGCTTACGTTGTGTTCTTCCTGAAAACGGCAGATTTCAAAAGTGGGGGGACCCAAAAGCAACAACCAATTTCCTTCGCCTTCAACCCATATTTAGCCTGTCCACCTGTGACATGTCCAACTTATGTGAGTTTCAGACCGACGGTTCTTGCTTCTAGTTTCTGCATCACAATTAAGTTTTTGATGTCATAGGCCTAAACACTTTTTAAATTATGACATCAAAAATTTAATTTTGATGCAGAAACAAGAACCAAGAATCATGGTTTTAAAGCCCACGTAAATTGCACATGTGGACAGGGTAATTGTGTAGCTAATGTTTGTGGTTTTGGCAACCCAACAGCTACTGTAAATAACCGTCCGTAAAGTCTTTATTTGAGCGCCACTATAGGGGATGGATTGAAAAATAGAGCGCCACCTTTTAATTGAACACCACCTGTAATGCCATCACAGGGGAAGGTGTTGAAAATGACGAGGACGACTACACAGGGACGTGTCACCTGATTTTTCGCATCGCATTTTTGGTTACTTATCAGTAACTGTGTTAGGCTACGGTAGTTTTTTTTATTTAAAAGTTAACTGTTAACTCTGATTCAGACCAGCTAGTCAAAAAATATAGCACCATCCTATGACTGAACACCACCTCTAATGGAATGCCGCAATAGGAGAAGAGAAGGGTTGAAAAATAAAGCGCTGTGGCCGTGTGGCGCTCAAATAGAGGTTTTACGGTAGGTTATGTCACGTAGGCTATGCTGTCACGGAAACAACGAAAGCGGTAAGCTTTTTTGGAGTATAAGAGAAGATAAAATTGGGATGATCAAAAACTCAACTCCAATTAACGTTATTTCCCACACCGATAAGGTGATGCGTAAAGGAATAGTAGAACTTCATAAATCACATCGCCACGCGTAAAACTAGAATCGAAACGTTTAAATTACTTTCTCTGACTAGGAAAAGCTATTTTGTTGGCAAAGGAATCGCTAGGGTTAGCACTGCACAGCAAAACAAAGCGAATTAAAAAAATTCAATAGATTCAAAAAAATTTAAAAACTAGGCTATTTTGCGCAGTCCGTCGCTTTTATTTTATGATAGCTGCTCATTTTGTTGATTTTGAAGGTTAGTAGTTAACGAAAAAAATTAGGTCTGAAAAAAGCAAAGCTCCCACCTCCCCGAGATTTAGCGCCGCCCCTCGCATTATGAAAAATTACACTGCAAATACAGTAGGCAACATTTCTTTTGGGTGACTATCTGCAAAAGTCAGTGCTGATAGTAGGGTTTACAATACATTGGTAGATGGTCCTAGTTTTGAGTTTAGTTGCTACTGTTTATTAATATACATAAACGGCACATAGTTACGACAAAATACTGTACCTCGCCTCGTCTCAAAACGTACTGTAAAATGCTTTTTTCCATACTGAAAGCTTAAATCAGTGATTCTCAATCTTTTCTCAGCCGCGTCCCCTTGACTGTACGTATAAAAGACCGTGGCTCCTATAGCGTGTAAGTTTGAAAGTCCCGGTCTGTTATCATTCATTAATGATTCTTGCCATCGTGGCTCTCCGGAGAACACTCTGTGGTCCCTTTTGGGGGTCTTGAGCCACAATGGAGAAGTTGAGAACCCCTGGCTTAGATGCTACCAATCGTTGGTTTATCTTTTATAGATGCTCAATTTTACATTTACAAGCCGCAAGTTAATTTTTTTTGCTATAAGAAGATTACACTTTTTCTGTTCCCCCCACCCCACCGACAAAATTTTAAAGAAAACATCTCTAGATCTAAGTTCTTTCCTAAGTATCAATTTCGATGGTAGGCCTATTAAGTTTCAAATACATTCATGCATATATAGGTATTATTATAGAAATATACGCGTAAATTAGGGCCCCCCTGAAAAAAAAGTGGAGGGCAGGGCTCACCGGCCCCCTAGCTTCCGTCACTTATGGGCGCTAATACATTAAATACGTTAGGCTAATACACGAGAGAGTATTACGCGCAATTAGTAATTTAAATCGTTGCTTCCAGAGATGAGCAGACTGTGATATTTTAGACTCCGAACCCAGTACGTCTTTTTGAAATAACAATCCGATCCGATTCGGCTCCGAAACAGCAACCTAAAGTGACAGTCTAGAGTCCGGCTCAGTCTGAAACAAAATGAAATTAAGAGCACGCGATAACTGCATATAGCAAAAAAGTTTCAGCAGCAAAAAACGACGTTCGGTAAAGAAAATCTATGACATGTATGAAATTTGCGTAAAAAAGAAACACATTATTGCAAAGCCACTACAAAAACAATTCTTTTTCGCATAATATTCGATCTGGTTCCAACCCGCCAGCTCAGTCCGAATCCGATCCTGATCAAAACCGGTTCAGTCTGTTTCCTATCCCGCTCCTGTCAATGCTCATCTCTGGTTGCTTCTACAAATAGTCGAGTTTCGAGAACGTATTCAAATTCTTATTTTCACTCGAAAATGAAATTTTTTAATGTAAGATGTTTCTTTGCTCATAAATTTTCTTTTGCATAATTTTCAGTAACTTTTTAAAATTCTTGCTAAACGAATACACAACTAAAGTGGAGCTGCTATTGTTTTTCCCTCAATCATTCTGCTTTAAGCAATTTGATTCTTCTGAAACTTAAGAAGAAGCGGTTGTTGTTGATAGGTTCAGACCCCTAATTTTGAAAAAATGGGTTTGATTAACGGCACGGTCAAATCGGACACAAAGTCGCCAACAGCACGCCACAGTTGCGGTGTTTCTTCGAAGGTGTGTTACCCAGGCGATAATAAGCGGAGACAGGCCCCGCCACTCGTTCCTCGTTTCTATATGATACTACGAATATAATGCAGATTTGTTTTTTTTTTTTTTTTGAAGGGCCGCGACACAATCATTTCTGATGTTCTAGTCAGACCACAAATTAAAGTGATAAATAGGCATAAAGCGTTTTTGAATTGAGAAGAGTTACGAGGTTAAGTTGAGGCCTACTGCAGTATAGCGTACGCGTTTCTGTCTGTCCATGAAAAGATGGACCCAGAGCTTAGCTAACGCCCTAAACTTGAATGATGGGCCAACAAGCGCTTAAAGTTAGTCAAGGCAAAAACCGACTTACACCAAACGCAACTAATCGCCAAGAAAGCAAACAAAAAGCCAAGCGGTCAGTGGCGAGTTTTGCAAGACTGCTTTAATATCAACATAGGGCGTTGTCAGCACTTCTAAACTACTGTAGGCTGCGGTGCATTGAAACGATGTCTGTGTTCATTCTTTTATCGCTAAACAAGGGCATAATAAAGATGTTATTCTTAAATATTTCGCAACAACATGTTTTCCATCTTGCGATAAGATATGATTTGTTCTCTCGGAAGCTATATTTCCTTTTATTCAGGACGCTAATCATCAAACCGGAGTACAAAGCACTAATAAGCAATAGCTTCTTGTCATTTCGTGTAGTCGTCGTCATTGGTAGTCGTTTGCGCATACAGGATTTTTTGGAACAGCATTTGAAAATAAAAAAATCAACCATAAATGAGTCGTGTAGTTCAACTATTAGGCGCTAATACATCAAATACGTTAATACACGAGAGTGTATTATATACCGGTATGCGCTATATTAGTAATTTAAATCGCTACGTTTATGAATAGTCGAGTTACAAGATTGTAACCAAATTCACACTTTAACTCGAAAACGGAATTTAATGGTGTAAGATGTTTCTTAGCACATAGTTTTCCTTTTACATAATTACCAATGACTTTTTTAAATTCTTGCTGCGCGAACAATGAAATGAAATGAAATGTTGTGTGGTTTTACGGCGCTTTATAACTACAAAGGTCCTTTCGCGCCAGAACTAAATTTTGTCAAGAATTTACTGACATATTTTTATTCTCTGTTCATTTCATCCTCCCCGCTACACTTAACTGCTGAGCGTTTAGCAATTGTTACAGCAAATACCAGTTTTAAAGTCTTTGGTCTGACCCGACTGAGAATGGAACCCAGTCTACCAGCCTCTAAAGCGAACGCTCTTAACCACAAGGCCATGGCGCTGGAGCGCGAACAAGCACAACTGAAGTGGAGTTGCTGCTGTTTTTTGCTTAATTATTCTGCCCAAAACAATTTGATTCTTTTGAAACCGAAGAAGAAGCGGTTGTTGCTGATAGGTTCAGACCTCTAATTTCGGAAAATTATGAAGTTACTGGTTTCAAGTGTGAAACCCGCGCGAGGTTTTTATGTCGCTGTTTGCTTAATTCATAATGGATTATTGCAACTTTATTCAAAGCTGGCGCAATGAGTTGCCTGCTGTTACAGCTCTTGCTGATATATCCTAAATTGTCTGCGTACATTAAAATCTAGCTATTTTTTTATTCACTCTGAGATACACAAAAATGACGGCTGGCCGAAACCACTACTTTACGCTAAATAAAGTGTTGCTGAGGAGGAAGAACAAAACCACTGTAAATTTCAAAACTGGACGTTTCGACAACATAGATTCAACTGTCATCATCAGTGCCAGCAACATGGTGTCGAAACGTCCAGTTTTGAGATTTACTGTGGTTTATTTTTCCTCCGTAAGCTATTTTCCTCCCATATTTATTGGATTCCAAAGTGTTGTTGGGTTTTCAATTGGTTGTTACAAGTGATTTTGTTCATACAGGTTTAACAAGTAGAGAGATGAAGGTTTTTATTTGTGTATTGACCTTGATATTTCAGACCCGCGGAAGTAAGTAGCCTTAATTATATGAGATGAATAACCAAATCTTTATGATGCTCGTTGCATTGCGCCGAAGTGTTTAACGAGTGGCGGGCGCGCCCCTGCGGCTTAGCGCCTGGACAACCCAGCTATGAACTACGAAGAAACATCGCTGCAGTGGCGAGCCATTGGCAACCATTTGTTTGATTTGACCGGCCTGGGAATTAAATCCAAGTTCTACCGACCCGATAACTATGTTGTTACAAAAGTTTGCAAAAATACTGCATACTACCTTACCAAGTACATTAATAACAATGCACTCTGGTTAATTGGCACTGCAATTAAATTCTGTAATAATTCCCAATAGCTGTTCCCTTCAAAGATTTAATAAAATATTTCATTAATTTTGATAAAACAGCAAAACCATTCTCTTTTTATGTACTTGCTTTCCAGTAAGTAAACCATAAGAGTAATTTTAAGATATGCAACGTTCAGTTCAAGCCAAACATTATAAACAGATCAGATGGCCGAGTGGAATAGAGCGTCTGTCTCTTGAGCTGCAGACTCGGGTTTGATTCCGAGTCGGGTCAAACCAATGACTTTAACATTGGTATTCACAACTTCCCTGCTTGACGCTCAGCATTAAAGGGACGGTGTGGAAAACAAGCCGGCAAGTTTACTTGTTGTGCCAATGGGAAAGGCACTTAGCGGGATTCCCCCATCTTGGTGTGGTAGACAAATGGCTGGCAACTCCTAAGCGAGCTCGTATAGCGCATTGATCGCTTTCTCGTGATAGGAGGATAAATATGCAACAACTAACTAACTAACTAACATTTGCTATGCCAGCGGACAAATTTTGTGACACTTCTGGCAGAGAATATAGCAATTTAAGTGCAGTCGCTAACTTGTAAAAGATATGTTTTACAGCAAATGAGGTTAATGCAAGGTTTAAATTTAAGATGCTTCGCCATCCTTGCCGCTTTTTTAACGATATTTAGCCTACTGCGGTATTTTTCCTTTTCTTTATTTTTTATGCATTTCGTACGAGCTACTCCTTTTATCTAGGTGGCTGCTCGACTCGAAGACCTTCATCGGTCCCTTCGCAGTCTCCTGTGTTTTTCTTTTGTTCAAGTATGCGCTCAAGTTACGATCAATAAATTGATTGATTGAGCGGTAGATCTACAGACAGCCATATCAAAACAGATTTGTTTAATCTCTCTTTTGCTTTTGTCAAACATCCTTTAAATCATTCATATCACTTTGTTGCAGTTGACGTGATTCCTTTGCCTCCCATTCCATTGGTTTGCGCTGATGATGACTGGACTGCTTGGTATGACGTTGACTCACCAACCGGTGATGGTGACTTTGAAAGTTTGAGCTTGATCATCGAAAAATATCCAGAAATGGTTTGTGATCAACCAACTCATGTGGAAGGAAGAGTTATTAAACAAGGAACTGATGCCAGAAATTCTGGTCAAAGAATTACTTTGAATCCCACGGTTGGTTTAATTTGCAGAAACAAAGAGAATCTTCTACATTGCCTCGATTACGAAGTTCGATTTTGCTGCCCAAGTAAGATTGATTATGAAAATTTTGAAGATAGATATTAAATACAACGTAGTTGGTTACCTTCATCTCATTTAGTCGGCATCGTGGCACAGTGATTCGGGGGGTCGTTTTTACGACGATCATGATCGCAAGGTCAATTGTTCAAGTCCCACTTGAGCCTCGTTGTTGTGTTTTTGGATAAGATGTTTTACGATGATTATCTCTGCGTGGTGAAATCTGACAAGCAGCAAATTAAAGAAGTCAGAAGCAAAAATCAACCGGAAAACTCGTAAAGACAACTCCTAAGCAAGTCTGGATTCATCCTATGAATAGCGCCTTCGTGGCTTTCTTGTGACAGGAGAATAAAAATGGAGAAATCATCATCATACAGTATGTCGGGACCTTTACGACTCAAAAGATTTGGATTAAACATTGGCTTGGCGACCTTATCGGCGCAACTTACAGAGGAGGTGTTTGAAAATTCATTTCTTTCGAGGCATTTCTTTCTCTCGAGGATAAAATAGCTAGGCATTTCTTTCGAGGACCAACAAATGTGTCACTGGTAACCTCATTAAGAACCACGTAAACACATGCAATTTTACTCGTAAAAATTGCGATTCAGCGAAATGACATCAGACCATTTTTTATTCTAGATTAGAACCAAAATTCACAATCAAATACTATTAAAAAATATTTTGATTTTGTTTGATTTAGCAGTCAAGTGACCAGGTAATTACGCCTATTAGTTTTTTATGACGGTTTGTTTTGCTGTTCATTTTTATTGCTTTACATTTCGTCCAACGTTTTGAACCACCGTTCGATTTTATTTAATGGGCCGTTACCATTACGTTGTGATGCTACCCCTACAAATACTTGTCGACAACTTTACTAAATTTCAATAAATAGCCTATGAAGCCTATGAGGTCTACGCCTAACTGCTTATGTATCATCTTTCCCTTGTGGTAAGTCGATAGAAGCAAAAAAATTTATCGTTGTCTAGATCGCCCCACTTGTGAAAACGGAGAATGGACAAACTATTTCAGCACCGATACGCCAGATGGTCAGGGAGACTTTGAAACTCTGGACAAAGTTCGTCTGATTGATACTGCTGTGTGTGAAATTCCAACAAACGTTGATGCTCGTAGGATCAGTGATTCTGTTCATTGGTCTGTGATCGGCCGAGGAAGACTAATCACAAATGGATTTGAGTGCAAGAATGTCTTTACTCCGCTGCTTAACATCCATGTGGCTCCCGTATTTCCTCAAAACCGTTGCGACGATTACGAAATTAGATTTTGTTGTCCTAAACGTAAGTTAATTCAATTATTAGTAATCTACAAAGAAGTTTCATCAGTCATTCTAATTCCTAAAGAAAAATTGGTTCAACCTTTGCCGAACCCTGGGACTTATTTGAATAGCAAAAACTTGTTCAAAAGAGTCAGTAGCGACGTTGCTAAACTGTTAAAATCCTGGAATGGAAAGCATTTTGCAAGCGCTCGCGATGGCGAAGTACTGTACTGTAAATACAGAAACACAGTTTGAATAGTTATAGAAGCATCACCAACAAAGCAAGTAAATCCCACGAAAACTCTGCTGCGTTGTAGTGAAGCAGAAGCACTGCATGATGCAGCTGCTCAATTATACATGATCTCTCTATACAGTTTTGATTTTCCTCCTTAAGCTATTTTCGTCCCATATTTATTGTATACACGATCTATTGCTACTAAATGACAATACCAGAAGCTATCTAAGCAGCATCACTGCTAGCCTCTGATCCGAACTGTGATATAATAGTCGAACTTCAGCCATGACGCTATTTGCACTTAATCCAGAGTCGATGTTAGCCAACACCAATCATGATAAAGTAATCACTCTCGATTAGCCTATAATGATGTGCTTGCAGCACCTTCTTATTGGTGTCTTAAAAAAATAACTTAAATAGCGAAGGAATGACAAAATAAGTTGATCGTATCACTTTACATGATACTAACTTATTATTTATAGCCAATCCTCCTCAATGTGGACCAGAAGATTGGACTCCATGGCTAAATGCTGATAATCCGCTGGATGGTTGTGATATGGAAACGTTGCCTGTTATTGCTGAAAAATATCCTGATCTTGTGTGTGAATCTCCAGTGGCCATGGATGCTCGTTTATTCTTGACTGGAATGCCTTTTGACCCGACTCTTCCAAACATCCGATACGGAACGTTTGGTTTTGAATGTTGCAGCCTTTTTGGAAGACAGCGATGCAGCGATTATGAAGTTCGATTTTGTTGCCCGACCGGTAAGTTTCGTTGAAGCTACAAGTGTTTTGTGTTTTGTTTTTTGATTTGTATTTAGTTGCATAAGTATCGTCCAATCACGAGAAAGCGATCAAAGCGCCATAATGAGCTCGCTTAAGACTAGGAGTTGCCAGCCAACTGTCTATTACACCAACAGGGCCGTAGCCAGCCGGACTAGCTTGGGGGGGCGAAACAAATCTCAGGGGGGGCGAAAAAAATGACCTTTTTTTCAACGATATAGCCATCCTAAGGTGTTTTCTGAAAAATTAACTGGGCTACGCCCCCAGGCGCTGACGGAATTTTCGAATTTTAAGCAAAAAATACTTCATTCTAACGCACTTTTTATTAAAAAAAAGTACTTGTAACTGATTCAATAATACTGGTAGCAAAAGGACCAGAAGCAGAAATCATCGCATAAAGCTGATACAAAAGTTATTTTTCATTGGTCTCATGGCCAAAGGGGGCAAAGGGGGAGTTGAACTCTTCTCGTGCACACGCCACTAGACGTTCATGATGATTTAGTTGTATCAAACAATCAATTATTCAGCTTGGGGTCTGGAAGAGCGTTGCAAGCTCCCCCAGCGGGGTCCGGGGCTAAGCCCTGGAAGCTATTGCTTTTTCTGCTTTTAAAATTACTTTTCTGAATCAGCTTTGAGGTTTTGAGGCTATTAGCAAATTAGTTATTTTGCAATCAGTGCGCCTACAGGCCTCAAAAAAGGCTATTAGGCCCTCTCAAATACAAGGTGTTAATATAGTCAATTTATGTTGTTTATTGTACGCTTTGGTAAAGTACTGGAGTTTCAAAAAGTTCTTAGCAGTAAATACTACATGCGTAGAAAATATAAGTACCCAACAAGCTAGTGTGTTTCAAAACATCGGCTTCATGTTCTGGTTGGGACCCATTTTCAAGCTTGACTCCAGAGAGGGGTAGGAACGTAGGAGGGTAGCCAGACCCGAGTGCCAGGGGAGTACAAAACTATTTCCAGGGGAAGCAGAAAATCTTAATCTTTTTGCAAATTATTTTGCAATAATAAGCTACTTTGGCTCAAGAACTTATCGTTTATTAGGCTCACACTCAAATCGGGTATCGACGATAATGTGCTCACTTACTAATAAGCGCCTTGCCTAACTGTTTACAGTATCGTACCATATGCTTATCAACCAACTACTACAAGGGCCCACCTTACGAATAACAGAAGATATACAAACAATATTTTTTCAAGCTTGTTACATCATTGTACTATCGGCCTTTTTTGAAAATATGCTTGAATAGCGATTACAAAAAAATGAAGCCTATACAGGTCAATCAATGTAAGATTCATGATTAATTTGATTACAACATTTAGAGCAACATAATTATGATAGCTTAAGGAACACGTGCAGCGTGCAGGAGAAATAACGAAGTACTGTACATTGTAGGCCTATAGGTAGGTACTTTATGCAGGTTTAAGAGAGATGCCCACTGAGCAACGATACAACCACAGGGAAAACGATTGTAACATAGGTCTAACTATATGGAACACCGCATGCTCTTTCTCTCACTGCTGCATGTTTTTCTGTGTTCTGTGTCGTTAATGAGCAACAAAAATAAACCCGTTCTTTCTCTTCATCAAAACAAAGTAAATTCAATTATGACGTAATAATCAGAGCTATGTAATAATCGAACATCGCGAGCAAAAAGCGCAAGCAAAAAAGGCAAGTTGTAGGTTTGAAAGACAGTTTTTAAAACAGCTGCGGATGCCGATCCAAAATGTTCAGTGAGAGGGGGGCTTGGGCAATCGTTCTCTCCCAAAACGTCAACAATTTATACTATTTGCAAAAGAAATTAAAATAATATTTTCAATAGGACTAAAGTATATTGCCCCCCCCCGGTTATCGAATTTGTGGATCCGCACCTAGCCGAGGATCAACAGAAAAAAATTGCATCAAAGTATAATTTTTTTGGTTTTATTGATAAAATCGTGATTTTCTCCGGGGGGGCGGCGCCCCCCCTGGCCCCCGGCTGGCTACGGCCCTGTACACCAAGATGGGGGAATCCCGCTGAATGCCTTTTCCAATGGCACTACTAGCAAACTTGCCGGCTTGTTCCACACATTGTCCCTTTAAGGCTGAGCGTCTAGCAGGGAAGCTTTTAAAGTTATTGGTTTGGCCCGGATCGGAATCAAACCCGAGTCTAACAGCTCCAGAGATGGACACTCTTACCACTCGACCATCTGAGCTGTGTTAGGTTTTTCTATCAACCACACATGTTGATGGACTTCCATAAAGTGTACTTAATGTATTTTATATGTCTTTGATTCTAAACTGAAGTAAGGCCTACTTCAGTGGTTCCCAACCGGGGAGGAATTCTGCCATTTCAAGGGAGGAATTTCAAAACTTCGATTTAAAGAAACAACAAATCATAACACGCTATGGCATACACATCTTTTGCAACAACAGGTTTATTTTTTCAACTGTACTAGCTGTGAACGGTTCTACGGTAAACTGACGAGCATAAACACGCAAGCGATCACATGGAATAACCAACCAATCACAGACTGTTATTATCTTTTGTTCTTTTTTTTTTCGCGCAGAATGCATAATGCCATAAATCTATAAACACGTGCATGCTTTGTATCTGATTTGTATTTATGCAAATACGTTTTCAAAATTTAGTCGAATTAGTCTTAGCAGCATGAGTAGTAAAACGCGTAAATATGATGATTCTTATACCCAGTTTGGTTTTACGTCAGTGGTTATTAATGGTATGGAAAAGCCACAGTGCATATTGAGTAATTGTTATTATTATTAGTGGGCGGTGGTGCCAAAGAGGAACAACAACGTTTAAACCTCTCTGGCACATTGTGTAGGCCATCAATTAGGCCCATTACAATTTTTCACCGCTTTTTTTTTTTTTTTTTTGTTTTATTCAGATTAGTCTACTGGCCGTATTCAGCAAGCCTTCCGGCCTGCTGCAAATACTTAGCCAGTAGATTTATATTTAGCTTTTGTACCACAGATTTTATTGTGGTTTTTTCTTTACCAAACACCTTTCTTCGAAGGGCTTGGTAATAAGTACATGCTGCAATATGGTGATTTGAAGTTTCTTCTTCCAGGTTACATTTTAGACATGTCGGTGACTCGTCACGTCCAGTGGTCTTCCTGTGTTTCTGTAAGTTGCAGTGACCAGTGAGGACTTGCAACACTTCATTTAATCTAGATCTGTTGAGACTCAAAAGTCGACGAGTTAATTGGGGCGAGGCCCACTCCACGTTTTCTTTTGTGCTCAGGCAGTCCTTTCGTTCTATCCAAGATGTTTTCCATCTTTCAACACTCCAATCCTTTATTGCAGCGCGACAGCTCGCATATGGGATTGGAACAAAAGGCTCAGGGCCGAAGCAATTAAATGCTGATCCTGATTTAGCTAGTGTATCCGCCTTCTCATTACCGTGGATGCCGGTGTGGCCCGGCGTCCATGCAACAGTGACGTGATTGTCTTCACCCAATTTATTTAGGTGTTTGATACATGATAATACTGTACTAGATTTTACAGGATTATTTTGGATTGCCAGTATCGCTGCTTGGCTATCCACTAAAATTATTATTTCTTCATTTAGAGTTTTTTCCATGGTCAGTTTCTTCGCTACTTCAGCTATAGCAAAGACCTCTGCCTGAAAGACTGTACTATATCTTCCCAAATGGAAAAAACTTTGGTCTGTGTGAGATCCTGATGGGTATTCTATATAGAAACTCGCACCGGCTCTTCCATTCAATTTGGATCCGTCAGTGTAGCATCTGATTATGCTTTGTTCTAAAGCACGTTCAAACTGCACTGCGTCCTTGCGTTCTAAAACAAGGCAATTGTATTGTTTTCCAAATACCTTTGTTTTGTTTATCAAATCTGCGGGCATGCTCAACAAAGACAAGTTTTCCTTTGCTTCATTGCATACGTCAACATGACTTTTAGTTTTTCCTGTTGATCCGATTGTCATGGCTGACCAAAGGCCCACACGGAATAACCTGTATGAACCTTTTAGCGCCTCTGACAATATGAATTCATTAATTGGCATGATATTCAACAGCATTTCCAGAGCACTTGTGGGCGTACTGGGGAATACTGAAGAAATCATAAGACAGGCTAGTCTTTGTACTCTAGCAAGTTTTTTCACTAGATATTTTTTATTTAGTCCACCAACCCAGGATGTACACGCATATGTGATAACAGGTCGTATCATTGCAGTGTATATCCATCGCATGTTGGTGGGATTTAATCCCCACGCTTTGCCCACTATTTGTCTGCATTGTAATAACGCCGCAGTCGCCTTGCGAGCAATACGTGTTATGTGAGGTTTCCAGGTAAGCTTACTATCAAGGGTTACACCTAGTAGTCTTGCTTCTTTGGAAATTTCTAGCTGGCGTCCGTTTAAACGCAAGGTTCCAAAATCCGGCTTCCTTTTGTTAGTAAACAGAACTATTTCAGTCTTTTTACTGCTGAATTGAAGCTCTTGATTATGAGCCCAATTTCTTACAATATTTAGCGCTTTTTGAGCCCTACCTTTGATCCACAGCATGTTGGTGCCAGTGACCAAAATTGCTACATCATCGGCATAGGCTTGTACATGAAAACCCCTGTTGCGTAGGTCTACCAACAAGGAGTTTAATACACAGTTCCATAGAAAAGGGGACAAAATACCACCTTGGGGATTCCCTTTTACTACTTCTCTTTTAATCTTTTCACCATTTAGCTCTATTTGAACTGTGCGGTGTCTCAGTAAATTCTCAATCCAATGGACGAGAAAAGGCGACACCTTCAATTCTCGCAGAGCATCGGCAATGCCACTATGTGTGATATTATCAAAAGCACCAATAATATCCAGAAATATTCCTAGTGCTGTTCTTTTCTTTGCCAAGCTTAGTTCTATGCGTCGTACAAATTCATGCAGTGCAGTTTCAGTTGAAACTCCTGCTCTGAATCCATACTGGAACGCAGAAAACCTTGCTTGCAAATTAGAATCATCATTAAAATGATACAGTACTAACCTTTCCAACCATTTAAGTTGAAAGGAAGTTAAAGTGATCATCCGGAAAGACTTAACTTCATGATAGTTTTCTTTACCGGGTTTAGGGATGAAGATACCAGTCCCTTCCTTCCATACTTTCGGCACATAGCTGTACTTCAAGCACATTTGGAAAATGGTTTGGTATATATTTCTAATACTATTCCAGCCTTTTTGTGGTAGCACCGGGTAAATACCGTCTGGTCCCGGCGCCTTAAATGGCAGAAATTCGTTTATTGCTCTTTCCATCTTTTCAAGTGAACAGATGGAGCTAACAATGTCGTCGTGCGTTAGTAACACAGCAGTGTTATCATTTGGTTCTTCTGCTGCTTTACTATAGTTTACCTCCCGACTTCCCGGTGCTAGGGTGTCTAAAAGGCAATTCATAGTCTCAACAGAAGATTCGGTGAATTGACCATTAGGTCTTAAAACGTTGCTTAGTTGCACCGTTTCGTTTCGACGCATAATTTTAGCCAGCCGAGCGGTTGCACAGTGGCTATTCATCGATTCCGTAAAAAGACGCCAAGAATCTCTCTAGGCTTTTCTTACAGCATTTTTAAAAATCAATTGGGCCTGCTTAATAGCTTCCCAATCGCTTCCAAGTTTTGATTTGATGGCTTTACGTTGGGCTTTACGAGCCTCTCTGCGGAGACAGGTTAGCTCTGTATTCCACCAAATATTTTCAGTTTTACGACGGACCTTACGCTGAGGGCAAGATACATTGTAAGATTTTATTATCTGTGATTGAACAGTTGATGCCAGTTTTTCTATATCATCTACTGATGATATGCTAACTGGTGTACCATTCAAATCATGTAACCTGTGATCAAGTTCGTTTGCATACTTATTCCAGCAAGTACGTCTAACGTTCCTGATCATTTTTGTTCTTTTGGTGCCACTTTGAACTCTAAACCTAATATACATGTGATCTGAAAAGGATGACACATCACTGACATGCCAGTCACTTATACAGTTCTCGTCATTTCGGTTTATTAGAGTCAGATCTAGCACTTCTTCTCTTTTTCTCGTTCTGAAGGTGGGTTTACTGCCCACATTACAGATGTGCAAGTTCGCACTAGCACAGAACAGGGCACAGAACATAAGCAAATCCATACCTCTTGTATTGACGTTGGAGGAGCCCCATACTGTGTGATGTGCGTTTGCATCAGTTCCTATAACGGTAGGAATTTTATCTCTGTCACTGAATGACAGCAGCTCTTTCAAAATTACTGGTGGAGCTGGTTCTTCCAAAGCCATGTAAGCCGATGCAAAGACAAAGCTATCTCCTTCTCGTCTTACATTTTTAACTCTCACTGCTACCACATCTTCGCTAGAAAATTGTGGTATGAGAGAGCATGTCATATCAGAAGTGACATAAATACATGCTCGGGGACGTTTATCTTTTTTATTACCTTGAAAAAGTTTCCATCCCCTGAGTTTACTTCTGATTGCACCTCCATAAGTCCAGGGTTCCTGAATTAGGACTATACCTGAACGAATGTTTTTTGTTACTTCACATAAGTTATAGCTAGCGGCCTTACTTCTGTGAAGATTAATCTGCCAGCATTCAAATCCATTCGACTTGGTTTTTCGTGCTGGAATTTGTTTTTGATTACTTAAAGCGTTTGTTGCAGATCTATTACTCATACACGGTATGAATTTTGAAAATACAACAATTTTGCTCTAAGGTATTGATTGTCAGTCTACTTTAGTAGGAACTGGTTGCCTTCGAACCCTGATCAAGGTTCTGAGACTCCTCAGCTCCTTCCGAAGCATCTCTGACGTTCTCGATTGAGTGCTAGAAGACTCCATCGACCTTTTCGTTGATGCAGAGTTGCAGGCAGTTTGAAGATTATCTCCAGGGTTAGTGATGTTCAAACCCTCTAACCCCTTCCACAACCATTCTCGCTGCTTCCGCTTCTGATTTCTTTCATAATTTTTTCCTCGACGCCACTCAGACGTGCTACCAACGTCCAGAGACATTGATGGATTCTGAGTGAGCGAAGCGGATATTTGAGCGGTATTCGACTTTTCAATCGACAATGCCGCTGAAACTGTTGCCTCTTGATTTGCCAGAGGCTTCTCCTCCAACAGAAGAGAAGTCCAGGCTGAAGGCAATTTTTTCGCACTTGTTTCCACCTCAACCCTTGCAGGAGTAGAGGTTTTGACTAGCTGAGTACTCTCACTGCCGCTTAATAGTTCAAGAACTGTTCGCTGCGACAGTGGTTCTTTCCTTGTTAGGGGAACAAACCGTGCTGTTTTCTTTTTTCGTTTGTTTTTCATTCATAAAGTTTGGTTTTTCTTTATAACTGGGAAAAACCTAAAGACCAGATTTGAAAAAAAAAAAAAATTGTTATTAGGCCACGTCAAGTCCCGCAGCTGGACCCAGGCAACTATGTGCAATGGACTTGTCATTCTGTGCAGTGGCCTCAGGAATGCCCCCCCAATACAACTGCAGGCCCCCTCCCAGTCGCCAACTGGAGCTACAATTGCATGGAGATTTCCACAAGCTGACGAAGGCAGCCCCCCCAATTGGCTAGATCAGGGGCGGGCCTCTGAACTATCTTGCGGCCGCGGTACGGAGCGCGTTTTAGACCGGTACCCTCTACAACTATAAGATTCCATTGCAATCATCTGAATTCCAGTCACGCAATCCTGGCATGTCCCATATAAACAATTTTTGGTGCCTACCACCCGCATCCTCTCTAATGCCAAACCTGATTTATCCACTCCCTCCTTCACAGCTCGACTTCTCATCCGCCAGGAAAAGAAGCCGAAATGCTTCAAGGAGCGAATTCAACAAGTAAGGCCGTTGCTAAGACTAAGTTGGCAAACATAAAAAGTAAAAATGCCAGAGCCTCTTTAGCCAACATTACAATGTTGTTTCCACCGGACACCACGTGGAGGCGAGGTTGGTCTTATGTCCAGCCGTATTGAGTAATAAAGTAATTAGTAATGACTCCATGAGACCAGCAAAGCTAAAGCAACATTTGGATAATGTGCACCCTGAAAGCAAACATAAAAAGCTATTGTGAGCGGCAAAGTAAAGCTCTGAAAATGATGAGACTGGATAGTTTAGGTGAATTTTTTGTAAGCAACAGCATAATTGTCGAAGCATGATATGAGGTGACGCTAGAAATTGCAAAGCAAGAAAAGCCTCACACTAATGGGGAATCATTAATCAAGCTTTGTGCTTTAAAAATGGCTAATAATGTTCTTGGTAAAGGTGCAGAAAAAAATTAGCTGCAGTTCCACTCTCAAATAACACAATTCAAAGAAGAATAGGCTAAGTGACATGTTCAATGACATCAAAAGTCAGGTGGTGCAGCAAATTAAAGATGCTCCTTTTGGTCTTTTTGCAATTCAACTGGATGAATCAACAGATGTTTCATCTTGTGCACAGTTAACGGTGTTTGTAAAATATATTTACAATGGTGCATTTAAAGCAAAATTCCTTTTCTGCAGCGCTCTAGAAACTAACACAAAAGCAACAGACATTTTCGAAAAAGTCTCATCTTTTTTTGAATCTGAAGACTTGGAATGGCAGAATCTTGCTGGATGTTGCACAGATGGAGCACCCGCGATGTTGGGCTGCCACTCAGGTTTTCAAACTCTTGTGGAGCAGTTAGCTCTCATAAGCAAAGGTGTTCATTGCATGCTCCATAGACAAGCTCTAGCTTCCAAAACTTTGCCTGATTCAATTCAAACCGTTTAAAACAGATGATATAAATTGTCAATCTTATTACAGCAGGAGCTTTGAATTCTTGAGTTTTTAAAAAGCTGTGTAGCGACATGGATGCTGACCACTTGGTTTTTTCTCTACTATACTTAAACACGGTGGCTTTCCGAAGGAAATGTTACTCGAAGATTCTTTGAACTCAAAGAAGAAGTGAAAGCATTTTGTGAACTCAAAAATAAGTCGGAGTTTTATTCCTGGCTGTATGATGAAGAATGGATGCTCTTTTTGGCTTACTTATGTGACATTTTTGAACAACTTAACAAACTCAATCTTCAGATGCAAGGCAAAATACCAACATCATTAAATTTGTAGATGCATTGAAAGCTTTCAAATCAAAATTGTCAAATTGGAAACGAAAAATTCGTATGCATAATTACTCAATGTTTAAGAAATTGGACATGCTTCTTGATCACAGAGAGAATGGACTGCCGGTTCAAATCAAAAGTGACATTTTGGAGCATCTGTCATCACCTGAAAGTGAATTTGAGAGATACTTTCCAGAAATATCTTACAATGAACTTGATTTTGTACGAAATCCTTTTACTTTTTCTGTTAAAAAGGTTTCAGATGAATGCCAAGACGAATTTTTGGACCTTGTGAAAGATTCTTCTGCAAAGCAAGTTTATCAAGAAAAGCTTCTTACAGAGTTTTGGATCGAAATAAAAAATTCATATTCTAAAATTACTGAAAAAGCTCTTCGTATTCTTATTCCTTTCGTGTCCACGAACCTGTTTGAGGCAGGATTTTCTACTCTGCTACAAATCAAAACAAAACAAAGAAATAAACTTCATGTTGAGGATGACCTGCGGTGTGCCTTATCTCAAACCTCTCCCCGCATTCAGCGACTTTCGGATGACAAACAAAAACAAGTTTGGCATTGACTAATTGAGTTACAATTGAAATAAATGACATTTCGTTAAATTAGTGATTGTGCATTCTGTAAGGCTTGTGTATTCTGCATTCTGAATTCTAGTGCATAATTAGATTAGGGGAGGAATTTTTTTTAATCAGCAAAGGGGAGGAATGTAGCAAAAAAGGTTGGGAACCACTGGCCTACTCGTTAATTGCTTTTGCAAGTGCTTTGTGTTTTAGCTGACACTTAAGCTCAGTAATCGTTTTATATTGTAAAAGTGATATTTGAATGTGAACAAAAGACGAAAGTTTTCTTGTTTAGCTGAACCACCACCAGTAGAATGTGATGGGACATGGACCCGTTATTTTGACCGCGACAATCCTTCCGGGGATGGAGATTTTGAGAATCTCAGGTTCTTGCTGGAGGAATATCCCAACCAGATATGTGAACATCCAATTGCCGTTGATGCAAAATTGGTTGGTTCTGATATTCATTATCCAATTCCGGGTTTGGTTGCTACTGAAACTCCAGAAGAAGGTTTTTTCTGTCGAAACGCGCATCAGTTTGGAAGGATGTGCTTGGATTTTGAAGTCCGATTCTGCTGCCCTGAGGGTATGAGTTATAAAAGCAAAGCAATCCCGAGTTCATGCATGCATGACGCATTTTAACAGTTCGTCTGAACACTTGATGATATGTTCAATTGTTTGCTGTTGTGTTAAGCAAATTCATTACCAAATACCTGTACAAAATAAGATTTTAAGTTTTATATTGATTTTTCGCCACAAACATATATAGTTACGTAATGTGTTGCATGATCTTTTTGCTGTTGATTCGCAGAAGAACCTTCGGAGTGTGATGAAGATGATTGGACAGATTTCTTCGATATTGATGATCCTACCGGTCTTGATATGTGCGATTGTGAAGATCTACCAACTCTCATCAACCAACATCCAGAAGTTTGTCCAAAACCAACTGCAATTGACGTGAAATTGACAAACGGGGCAGATATTACCACCATAAACCAGGTGGTACACATGAGCTTGACAGAGGGGTTTCAATGTTACAATTTTGAACAAGCCACTGGTGAATCTTGCTGTGACTACAAAGTACGATATTGCTGTCCACCAGCAGGTAAATATTTGCAAAATCACGACCTTTCAAGCACATTTCTTTTTGACCACATAGTTACGTGATATCCCAGATGCCCGGTAAATTTAGATTGCTGCGCAAACTTTTCTCTCTGTCGTACACTGGTTTGCAATAACCTTGTTGTGCAAAGTGTCTGACTGTAATATTTTTCGTTGTTTTTCAATGTTTTACATAACATGGGTAAAGTCTTAGGTTTCCATCCCAAAATATTTTTTTAATAAAAAGTGATCAGATAAATTTTATTTGTACCGTTCTTGAAAGAGCGCTACTTAATGTAATTGAATACATCAATCGAAAAGCAGTATATAAACCTTTATTTTTGAAATTTGCTTGTATTAAAAATGATGACGTTGTCAGCCTACGTGGGATCTCTACGAGGTGTTTGGGATAAGGTTCAAAAACATTGAATGGAGATGTCACAGAAGTACAGTATATAGGTTGCTTTTTCAACCATGATAAAAATGTGAAAAATTTTTAAGGTCCTCCACCTGATTGTGATATATGTACTGAATGGAACGGAGATTGGACTGATTATTTTAATGTCGATCTTCCACTTCAAGATCCTGATAATTGTGATTGTGAACTTTTGTCAACAATTAGAGGAAACAATCCAGATGTTTGTGAATTTCCTATTGCTATTGATGCTCGTCCATTGAAGCGCCTGACTCAAATACAAGATACTGAAGTTAGTCTGCTCGGAGGGTTTCGATGCAAGAACTCAGATGAGCAACTTTGTAAGGATTATAAAGTTCGCTTTTGCTGTCCAAAGGGTAAGCTATAAATTATATTTTTGCTGTTGGACGGATCCTGGTTAGCAAATATAAACAATTCAGTTTATTTATTTCAGCCTTTCGTGATTTTTTAATTATATCTGATCTGTTATCATTGACTATTTTTTTAAAATACGATCTAAAATTTATGATTTAACTTACTTATCAAACACTCCATTTTTTTAGTTTCTGATGCATTAAATTTTTGCTAATTTTTGAGTGCTACAATTGTTTGCAGTAGTCGCGAAATAGGAAATGGTATTACTTCGCTGACAGGACGATTGATCAGAGTTGTATGACAAACCGTAGAAATTAATTCGTTCTTAGATCTGACCTCACGAAAAAACCAAGACCTTCTTCACCAAACGAATATAATAATCGACCCAACTTAATTCACTTAGCTACGGTACTCACCGTACCACTTTTCAATAAACACAAGCGCCACTGCTCACTTCAGTAAATCTATACAACAAGGGCTATACCCTTCAGCATACAACAATATTGCTTACTCTACGCACACTAAATCTACACTCGAATAACTACGCTCAAATAGAGAGAGAGAGAGCAGTGATTTATTTACCAGGCACATAAAAAACAGAACACAAATTACACAAATCGAAAGATTACAGTTTAACTTCAAATTTAACGAATGAACAAACAATAAGTTGCTACAATATTGCCGAGACGGGAGACTGCGAAGTGACCATGGAAGGTCTTCGAGTCAAGCAGCCACCCCAGACATTATTCGGTCGCTTAAAAATAACGAGATAAAAATTTATGGTGTCCTAAAATTTTAATTAGCTCTTACAATCCACTTATAGGAATAAACGTTTTAAAAGTTGTATAGATGTTAGTTTCTTTGATTAATTGACCACGTGATTAGCTATAAGTTGATTTTTGAATTTAGATTTAAATTTTTTAAACGAAAGGATTTTAAATTCAGGGGAAAACGAATTCCAGATTTTAGTGCCCTGAAACTTAATAGACCTTTGACAACGTTGAGTTGAAAA
This sequence comes from Trididemnum miniatum, assembly GCA_964006365.1. Classification (NCBI taxonomy): domain Eukaryota; kingdom Metazoa; phylum Chordata; class Ascidiacea; order Aplousobranchia; family Didemnidae; genus Trididemnum; species Trididemnum miniatum. The sequence goes on from OZ023250.1 coordinate 8,773,758, forward strand.
TTTGGGTAAGTAAAGACTTTTTTGGGTTTGGGATCTTGTTTGTCTACTATGGATTGTGGAAAGATCGGTGAATAGAGAGGATATGCCTGGAGGAAGAAGGCTATGAGAGTGTTGGTACATTAGTTTACCAATTTCAAATTTGAAAAGTTCATTAATTTTCAAAATGCCTAATTCGAAATAAAGAGGTGTAACTGAAGAAAAACGATTGCTATTGCAAATAACCCGTATGGCCTTGTTTTGAAGAAGTTGGAGATTTTGAGTGTATTTTTGATAGGTGCAACCCCAAAGGGGGAGAGCATACAGTAAATGCGGATGTACAAGGGCATAATATAGAAGGAGAAGAGTGGATTTGGGAAACAGAAAACGGAGCTTGCTTAAGATACCTACACCTTTGGCCACCTTGACTTCAATTTGTTTGATATGATTTTTAAATAAAAGTTTCGAGTCCAAGTTCACACCGAGATATTTACATGATTCTTGGCAAGCTACTAAGGAGTTGTCATAATATATCTTCAAGTTTAATGGAGGCGAATTCAGTTTTGAGGGGATAAATAAATTCAAGATCAAAATAAATTCAAGATCGAAAATTCACTCCTATTTATACTTTAAATTTAATTTCAAAAACGTTCTATACCATTTTTAAAAAGAAACAAGAAGAGAAATCATATGACAAGCAAAAATTCACACTAAACTATAGTAAATACAATTGTGACGTCACAAGCACAAATTTTGACCCAGTGAAATTGCGTATGAAGAGATCTGTCCAGAGTATTCATGAAAAAAATACGTCAGTAGAAAATTATGACTTCATGCTGCAACCTTACGAAACAATCCCACGAATAAAACTTCGGAAAACAACGCATCGGTCTAGAATCTTCTACAGTAGACAAAGCATTTGAAACAAAAACATATTAAACAGTTATATTGTTACAGCACTATTGCCTTTTTTCCCTTTTCTTCCTGCTTAACAGCTCAGATGGCCGAGTGGTATGGAGCGTCTGTCTCTTCAGCTGTAGACTCGGGTTTCATTCCGAGTCGGGTCAAACCAATGACTTTAACATTGGTATTCACAGCTTCCCTGCTTGACGTTTAGCATTTAAGGGACAGTGTGGAGAACAAGCCGGCAAGTTCGCTTGTTGTGCCGTTGGGAAAGGCACTTAGCGGGATTCCCCCATCTTGGTGTGATAGATAGATGGCCGGCAACTCCTAAGCGAGCTCGTATAACGCATTGATCGCTTTCTCGTGATAGGAGGATAAATATGCAACTAAATAAAAAAAAAATACATTCTAACACGTTCATTGTTCTGCAGCATCTTTCCTTTTGCTAAACCGCCTTAATCTGTTTTTGCCTTGTTGTATTCACTCTCGTGTCTACGAGGCAAAATAAAACTCATTACTACTTCTATTTTGTTAGATCCCTATGTGATTGGACCAATAAGCTATTGTACTGGTTCTGGAGATCCTCATTATACCAGCTTGGACGGAAGAAGATTTGATTTCCAAGGAATATGCACTTACACCTTTGTTGCAACGACAGAGGAAGCTGAGGATTGCCACCTTTATCCCTTTTCAATAGAAGTATTTTTTTGTTCATGCTAAATGAAGCGGAAAAAATAACTTAAAATTAATCAAAAAAATTCATTATACTCGCGATATTACGACGAAGAATGTAGGCCTAACGAGCAGCGGGGCTCATCTTCGCGGCTTTTCCCTTGGCAGCTTCGATGAAACGTCGCAGCGATGACGAACCGTAGCAGCACTGAGTCCGAGTCGACCGGCCAGGGAATCGAATCCCAAACCTTCCCAGCCGATAGCGATGTCTTACAGCACCGCGCCAGCTTACAAAAACTCCTCATGTGCATTTGAGCCACAGTTTTCGAGATTGAATGAACCAAAGCGGTTATTTTTTTTTTTAATTTTGCAATATCCGAATATCATACAGAATAGGTGTCAGTAGACTATTGATTATGACTTTTTCAGGTTGAGAACGAACACAGAAGCGCAAGCACAGCTGTTTCTTACTTGAAGAAAATTATTATTCGCTTGAACACGGAAGTTATTGAACTGGGCAAAGGAACGGTTGCTTTTGTAAGTTTTATTGATGCTTCTATACCTTTGTGCCCGATAATAGGCTAGTATTCCATGAAATATGAAAACTCCACAGTTTTGCAAGGTTTGCTGGTTTCATTTACACATAACAAAAAAATTACAAAAAGTGCTGAGTGAAGGAAAAAACATTTGTCACAGGGTCCTACTAAACACCGCAAAGGAGCGACAAAGGACTTACTAAACACCGCACAGTGCGACAAAGAACCTGATAATTTCAAGCCTAACCCAAAATAACCCTAACCTAACCCTAATTTGAAGTCCTTCGTTGTTCTTTGTTATGGTATGACTCCAAGTCCTTTGTTGTTCTTTGCGGTATTTAGTAGATCAATTTGAAGTCCTTTGTCGTACTTTGCAGTGTTTAGTAAGTTCTTTGTCGCTCATTTGCAGTGTTTCAGTCTTTTGCGCTGTTTAGTAGGACCGTCTGCCACATATTTGGTTCTCATTGATTCTTCAGTAAAAGGAAATGTTTGTTTATCTGGCTCATTAAATTAAGAATCTCAACAGCACAACCTCCAAAATCATCTGCAGCTTAATTGATTGAGATTGGAACCACGCCCAAAGTAATAAAAACGCTTTCTCGTCAGGCTTCAAAATTCCAACAGCAGTTGATATTTACCAAAATTTTGCTAGGCCTATGACTTGTTCAAAACGAACAAAGACAGAATGTAGAGTAGATGTCTTTTTTAAATGGTAACATAGTGATTACCAGTTCGGGCTCATAAGGCTGTCCTTGTGATTAGAAATATAGCATTAATGTAATTGTTTTTAATTTGCGTACACCCTTTCCGAGATATAAATAGACTTACCGATAACCTGCTATTTACAGGTTGATTCAGTGGAAGTTAATCTTCCTTACGAGGATGCGTTCTTTGGATACACGATAAGCCTTGAAGGGACCTTTATCGAATTTGCGACTAAGTTTGGACTCTCAGTTAGATACGATGGAAATCATTACATTCGCGTTGGTGTTCCAGATAATTATAAAGAAAAAGTTGAAGGTAAAACAAAACCTTGAGGAACAAAAGTGCTGCTATAGGCTAATCACAATCACTGTCACCGAGAAGGGGATCAGGGCAAATGTCCCTGGGCTACATAAATCTAGGAGTTCACGTTGGGAGTGGGTGATCTCATTTTTAGAAGATGCTTTTAATCATAGCTCAATTCTCGCGACACTGACCAAAGAGTCCAACGAAAACGTTTGCCTCGGGGTCCAAAAATCCTCCCACCAGCCATGAATATAACATACGAGTAAGGTAGGTTTGTAAAGTAACCTAAGTGGAGTGGAGATCAGGTTTGTTTTATAACGTCATGCAGCTTGACTTAGTTTATAGCAAGCCGGGTATCAAACTCGGTCGAATTTTTTATTGAGTTTAAGTTCGAGTTCAGCATTTTCATTTTTGCGAGTTCGAGTCCAGGGAAAATTTATCAAGTTCTTTCGAGTTTAGAAAAAAGAGTGATTATCTTGAACATGCGTGCAAATGAAAATAAACCCGAGCTTTCTTAAAATATTTTCGAGTTCAAATTCAGGTTCTCTGCTCAGAATATTTACGAGTTCAAGTTCTCAGCTCAGACTTTTTCGAGTTCGAGTTCTGCAAAAAGATCGAGTTCTTTTGAGTTCCAGTTCACAGCTCTGATAGCCTAGCAAGTAGAGCAAAGTGGAGTGAAGCTGCATGACGTCGTAATAGAACAAACAAAGATCAACTCCGCTCATGATGTTACAAGCTTGAAAAGTTAACTTAAAACATTACCCTGCCCCCCCTCTTGTCGCTGGCCCTTCTGTATCCAATATATTCCGCTTTCGCAGATGCGCAGACGATGGTTCTCCGAGCCAACATCTTTAAGAATAGGGGTTTCAGTAGTTGGAAAGGTGGTAGCCTACTACTGCGACTGGCTTCACTTACCGTATTAGTAAACTAATTATCTTTTGCTCGTTTAGCCGTTACGTTGTTAATTGGAATAATTGCTAGTTGATTCTTGCAGAAGACCCTAAAATTTGCATTTAAAAATTTTCTAGCCGGGGCTCAGCTCAACAAGAAGCGTAAAATGTATGTTTGACGCTATACACATTACGCTTTACCTGCTAGCGGCAGCATACTTAGGGGGTGAGAGGTGACTTTACAGAAATATACCAGACACTTTTGATGGCTTTTGCAGTTTTTGCTCCCCTTTTAAAATTTCTTGCTACGCCACTGATTGCTTGCTAGCAGTGACTTTGATTTTTGCGGTGTTACTCAAGTAGATTGATATTACGAATTGAGCTTTTTTAGGTCTTTGCGGAAACTACAATGGACTCCCAGCTGATGATTTCGTGATCCGTGAGAGCCAGGAGCAGACTTCTGACGTAAATGCGTTTGGAAGTAGTTATAGAACTGATCAAGAGTAAGTAGATTTTTAGTATGTGGCAGCTGCATGCTTCCTTGATTTTTGGGTAGTTTTGTAATAATTCTTGAACTCTTTGCTTGTTTTTGCAGCTGCCTGACTAAGTTTGAAGAACCTAGAGAGTGTTCAGACCAGGAAAAGGTGGAATTTATGGCCCAATGTCAAGGCATAATTAATAACCAGTGCTTGAAGAATTGTTCATCAACGCTTTCACGAGAATTGGAAAGCATTTTTAAAGTAAAAACTGCATTTCGTATCTTTAACGATGTACAGTATAAATTGCTGTTTCAGCAATAACAATTAACAAAAAAGTTAAACGAAAGTTAAGTTCTCACCGTAGATATCTCGTATGACCGTATGTCAGCGACATGGCCTAGCGGTACCGCGCGCAGGTGACAGATCCTACGTGACGGGTTCGATTCACGGCTGGAGCCGATCGCATTTGACATATGTTACGGGTGGCTGCTGACTCGAAGAGCGCAAGCTCACTTCGCAGTCTCCCTCAATTACTGTTGAATTTTCCGTTCAATATAATTTGAAAATAACCTCAGTTAAAAATAAAAAAAAAAAATAAAAAAAAAAAGTATGATGATGTTGCGGAGCTGAAACATCTCCGATCACCAAATATTTCGCCTCCAAAGCAATATAACATGATTTGCTTTTTGCAGTAGTATTACCACAATTTTTAATGTACCGGTATCTTATTAGCCTATATTGTTCTGTCCCTTTATGAATGTTTCTGCGTCAAAATATGGCGAACTTTGTAGGTTTGTTTCTTTGGATGACGAAAGCATATCGTCATAAACTGAAGTAAAGTGCGTGTATGATGATTCACAAAAACTACTGAGTTGTAGCCTATTATTACCATTTATCCCGCACATAAAAGTGAGAGAAAACGATTTATATACTAACATGATCAGTAGTAAAATTCAAATAGTAGTCGTTTTATCAGCAACAACTTGTAACCGAAGCAACAAACTGAAAATACATGCCTTTTTTTCATATGCTGAATTAATTAGACGTACCGCATTACATAAATGGTTCTCAGCTAACTCTGTCCGCATTATCATATTAAATGGGCCAAAATTCTCATGGCTTTCTGCTCCGCGATTGAATTTTTAATACCATAATCACCTTTCTCAATTGTGACATCAAAATTTTGATTACAATGCAAATCCGTAGGATTTTGGCTCATGCACACTGATTATTTGGACAAGATAAATGAGTTGTGCAGAGAATTGATTTAAACGTAGAAAAACTTTTAGCAAAGAACGGGAAAATTTATTTTTGATGAGAACTATGTTTTTTAGGATTGTGTGTTCGATGCTTGCGCTCAGAATGACATCGAACTTGCTGTGGAGCAAGCTACTGTTACAATTTTTGACATGTGCTTGATCAACGGATTCGACTGCGCAGGTGACGAAAACGATACAGGCTGAAATAACTGATGAATTTATCAGAGTATTGTAGGGTAAGCAAGGGCTAGGGTTCACAGCTGCGAGTGAAAAACAATTTTGACTAAAGGTGTCATAATAGGTGTTAACATACCAAAGTGGTCCAACAGATAATTTGTTTTAAAAAGTGGTCAATGGACCGAAAAAGTTTTGAAAACCACTGGTATAGAGTCAACTCACGATTATTAGTGAATCTGGTGGTACGATTTGAAACGTTGATGCTTGTATCCAATAACTTAAAACGAGTAATAAGAAGATAGTACTGAAAGTAACGATATACTAGTATGGCGTTTCGGGTTTGAATAGCTCTGGTAATTTGAAAATGTTTAACTGCGAGTAAAATAAGCTAGAATTGTCTCCAATCTTCCGTCCACTAAACCTCCGCATCAATTCGGAGTTGAACCCAAAATGGAACTACGTTTTTTCGTCTTCAAATTTTACTGCAAATCAAATCTTCATTATTTTTGCAATATTACACCGCAGCGTGTAATGTGTGGTGCCGTGGCGGGGCTGTTCCCCGCGGCTTAGCGCCTGGGTGACACAGCTTCAAACTCTGAAGAAACGTCTGAGCGGTGCCGAGCCATTGGCGACACTGTATCCAATTTGTACCGTCTGGGAATCGAATCCCAGACCTACCGCCTTGATAACGATGTTGTTACCACTTCGCCTACAGGCCGGTAAAAATAGTTTGTTGAAATATACTGCCCTGCACAATGGGTTAATAATAACAGGCAAAACTCCTTAATGTATTTTAATGTCTCTGATTCTAAACTGAATTGTTAGTTTTACGCCAACAATTGCTGACAACCGGGAGGGAATCGTCACGTAATCGGGAAGACAAATGGCAGCAATTGGGGAAAAGGAGCAAGACTTGGAATGTTTTCAACACTTTCCAATTCTCCCAGACTGCCACCCACGGTCTGCCGTTGTTTGTCTCTGACACGCTACGACTCCTTCCAGAGTCCCGATCGTCAGCAATGGCTGGCGTGAGGCAATCCTTAAGCAATCGGCCTTTATAGTGCAACCTTCATCATTTGCATGGTACATTGCGTAATTTTAACTACGTTTTAAATTGTAAGCCACTTGGGTATAGCGTTACTTCCTTGTTAATTATACTACCTATCGGTACAGTAATCTCCCGGTTAAGTTCGCAACCGTTTAAGTTCGCATCCCTATTAAGTTCGCAAAAAATTGTCAAAAAATAAAGATTCATCTTTACAGAAATGTATTAATATTTACAGCAAAACAAACAGGTCGTAAAAAAGTTTGCGGTTTAAACAAGTCATGAATCTTCAGCTGATGCATAATGCGTACTCTCTTGTGTTTCGCTTCCAAAACCACCTGCCTTAATTTTCGCTGAAAGAATTCAAAAGAATTTTTCAGTTCGTTATAATCAATTCCTGCTTCATTTTGTACGTCGGGGCACAACTGATCCTCTACTTCAAGGACCATCTTGTATTCTCGAAACACTAGGTTCAAGCCCTAAACCTAATGGTCGGAATCTCTATCAGCGCTGACATAGGCCTTATGTTACGTAAAAGTGCACTTTGTACTAATTAACCAATAACTATTAGCCTAATTGTTATGTTCGCATCTACCGCATAAGTTTGCACGAACTATTCAGATTCAAGTTGAAAACTTATCCGGGAGATTACTGTAATAATAAGATTGGGCATATTTAGGTCTTTGAATGCACATAGATATTTCAGCTTGTGGTGATGCACCTTGCTGGGTGTATTCCAATGAAAATGTTTCTGGTCAGTTAATAGGTACTTACTGTTTAACTTAAGTAGTGACTCATGCTAGTGCTAGTTTCCGAGTAATATTACTTGAGTAGTCTACTTCGGTTAAATTACTTCGTTACGTTGCACCTCTTGTAAAATCCATTTACCCAATTGTGAAGCACTGGGGTATTGCTTCATGTTGTGTGTTTTTGAACGCGTAGTTTGCGAATCAGTTCCAAGAAGCCCTAAAATTTGTTTTACAGCTGTGATTAGTTGACGCTGAGATGACACTACCAGGCTATGTTGTCTTTTACAGGGGGGTGTGCCGATAAATGTGATCGGAATGCTGTATGTATGGAGAGTCTTGGAACATTCACGTGCAAGTGCAATAGAGGATATGAGGGGAATGGAATATCGTGCACGGGTAAGCGCTGTTAAATATTGACACCGTTAGTAAGGTACACTACGGTCGTTCATTAATTCACGTTGGTTTGGTGCTTGTTTCATTTGTCTGATTGTGAAACTATCTTGGGGTATGACTTCATGTCGTGTGTTTTCAAATATGTAGTTTTTGGAACCAGTGGCAGGAAACAAACTGTAATTAGTCGAAGTTCAATATTGACACTGGTAAGGTTCACAAAATTACGTTCACTTTGCAAAATCTTTACCAGAATTACAGGTATATGTTCCTAAATGCAATACTGATGTCAAAACCAGTCTTTTCGAATTAAGTTTTTCAAATTAGCCTATTCTGCTACTAGGTATATTAGCTGACGTTGAACCATAAGAGAAATGGTGGCGGAATAAAGCCTATTCATAATGTCCAACTTTATCAACTTTCTTTCTTAAACGTAGGAAGTCGCCATTGGCAAAGTCATAAAAAGTATCAAAGGGATAATTTTTTACCCATTTCGGATCGTTTTGTTTTTTCGTGCCAATCGCTGTACCATGCCAAAAGTGTTCGTTGAAGGCGCCGTTTGGATAAACCTCTCTTGTTTTCAGTAGCTTGCTTCCAATTACGATAACCGTGACGAGTTAAATAATCCTAGAGCTTCACGTTTAAAATTGTGGCCATGAAAGCAAAAGTTGCGTCTAATTTTTAAGAAAACTCCAACCAATCTCATTTTTGATACCACGCAGCATTAAAGCAGCATATTTTGGCCCCAAGCATGCTTACAGGATAAAAACGAAGCATAACTTGCTTCGGGCCATCATCATCCAAATCATCAGCATGTCGTATATCTTCGGAAACATAAATGAATGAATAAGTGGATTGCCTTTCATATTGTACAAGTGGGCACTGCTGTCATGAGCGGATCCAGAAAAGTTTGGGAAGGGAAGCAGTTTTGAATTAGGTTGATATTAACTAAATACAAAGACGTTCTACGTTTAGACCTGAAAAAGGACATAAGTAGGGCGATTTTTTATTGACTTAAAAATCTCAAAAAATTGACCATATTTTATCAAAAAATTGACTTTATTGACCTTACGAAACAATGAAATAAAAGAACCAGTCCATAAGAAAAAAAAAAAAACACCAAAGTCACTTCAGTTAGTGCTTAGATTATAATGTACGCACATATAATTCAAGTGTTTTGCTATTCGCTGTATTGCAATCTTTGTAACATCAAAGTATGTTCGAATAACTAATACATTGTCTTTTCAATTCTAATGTTTTTGACTACTGGCACGTAGCGACAAAAGTATGTAACAAATGAAAACACGACGAAAAGCTTATTTCATCATAAACTAATTTTGCTAAGATTGCAGTCTTGCAAAGCTGTCTGAAAGGATCTTTACAATCGAAATCAATCAAATCACATCAAACATTACATTGACAAATTAAGCATGTGTAAAACTGTAATACCGGTAACAGTCTGGCGACAGCATACACCTCCCTGGTACCACCAACAGTTACGAACCTCCATCTCTACATTATCTGAGTCATCTCTTCTTGAGTATAAAGTAGAAACGCGCAAAAAAAGCAAGAAAGCAAAAATTGACCTAATAAAAAAAAATTGATTTAAAAAACAAAAAATTGACATTTATTGACTTAATAACTTCATCAATACTGACCCTACGACCGTGAAATTTTGTTTCCACATTTTTAGAGTTATTTTCTTCATCCAAAAAAAATTGACTTTATTGACCGTGAATTGCCCTAGACATAAGCCTTCTGAAAATACAGGATTTCGTGCCAAAGGCGCATTCAGAGTTTTTGTTTAGGGGGAAACCAAAATTTGACAGTTTCTAAGCGTATTTTTTTCCGGTAGAATTAATTTAAAGCAAATTGAGGAACAAAAACGGCTCTAGGGGGTCCGGGAACTTGCTCCCCGGCAAAATTTTTGAAAATATACATACTTTACCTTGTCTACTTGTCCAATTTATGTGGGCTTTAAGCTCACATGGATGTAGGCTTGTTGCTGGGTGCTTTCTGCATCACAATTAAATTTTTGATGTCATAATTTGCAAAGTAATTATGACATCAAGTTCACAGCAACAAGCCCACATAAATTGGACATGTGGGTAGGGTAATTGTGATGGTCATTTTAGTGCTTCTAGAACAATTCTTAAGTCAAATTTCGTTTAAATTTTTGCCCTCAACTCTGAGCGCTTCTCCAAATAAGATACATTTTGTTTGCACATTTTCGATTTATGCGTGCGTAAGGCGTATAAGGATTATTGTTATCGAAGAGATTCAAAATTACGAAAATCACTAATCCTCCGCATTAACTCGGAGTTGGACCAAAAATCGGACCGCGTTTGCTCGTCTTCCATTTTTACTCCAAATCAGACCTTCATTATGCTCGCGGTTTATACGCCAAAGCGTGTAACGAGAGACGAGTTCTATCTGTACAACTACATTGTCTGGGTGACTAGCAGCTTCAAACTCCGAAGAAACGTCTTAGCGGTGCCGAGCTGTTGGCGACACTCTGTCTTTTTTGAACGGTCCCGGAATCGAATACCAGACGTACCGTACCGGCATTGTTGTTGTTGCCACTACACCAACGAGCTGATTGAAATAGTTTAAAATACAGAGTACGGTAATGACTAGGGCTGCGAACTTACATTCCAAAGAACTCGATCTTTTTCTGAACTTGAACTCGAAAAAAGTTTGGGCTGAGAGCTTGAATTCGAAAATATTTTGAGAAAGCGCGAGTTTATTTTCACTTTTTTGCTCCTTGCTCAAGATAATCACTTTTTTTCTAAACTCGAAAAAACTTTGATAAATTTTCACCGAACTCGTACTTGAACTCGTAAAATAAGCTGAACTCAAAACTCGAACTTAAACTCGATAAAAAATATACCGAGTTTGCAACCCTGTTAATAACACTGCATCTTGTTGGAACTGCTATAAATATTTTTACTAGCTAATGCCGTCGAAGAAATACTTCATGATTTTGTATAAAACAGCAATATCATTGTCTTTCCATGTTCTTGCTTTCTGGTAAATAAGCCTTTAGAATAATTAAGATATGTAATGTTCAGTTCAAGCTGAGCGTTTGCTTTATTATGCTAATGGACAAATTTTGTCACACTACTGGCAGGGAACAAAGCAATATAGTCGTAAGCAGAAACATAACTAAGAATATTTTTCAAACTATATTAAACATAAAATTCAACAATAACCGGTCCTACTAAACACCGTAAAAGACTGAAACACCGCAAAGGAGCGGCAAAGGACTTACTAAACACCGCAAAGTACGACGAAGGACTTAAATTGATCTACTAAACACCGCGAAGAAATACAAAGGACTTGGAATCATACTGTACCACAACAAAGAACGACAAAGGCCTGTAAATTAGGGTTAGGTTAGGTTAAACTAGGTTAGGCTTGGTGTTATTAGGTCCTTTGTCGTACTTTGCGGTGTTTAGTAAGTACTTTTTCGCTCCTTTGCGGTGTTTCAGTCCTTTGCAGTGTTCGGTAGGACCCAACAATAACCAACGAGGACCGCAAGCTGATCTTCAGATTTTGTCCCTTTCTTACTGACTCACGGGGCAAATGAACCCACTAATGTTCACTTTTTACCTTTGCGCATTGAAATTCATCACTGTAGTGTAAAAGTATCAAGTAGCTGGCAAGTTTTGTCGCATTCGATTATGTGTGATTAGCCTGCAGGCTCTACAGCACTGCCGTTTTTTCTCAAAAGGTAACAACTACAATTGTTATGTTTTAGAGATAATCGAGGTTTTATGTTTTTCACAATTGCGCAAAATCCTGATTGTCAATTTTTTTTTGTGACGTTATAAGAAACCATGAAAAATCTCTTTTGTGATTTTATGATGTCATAAAAAAACATGACAATTACAATAGTAGCTATTACCTCCAAAATTTTTTTAACAAAAAATTAGCGAAAATTTTTTTTGCGTGTAGTATTACCCCTTAATATTAACGAAACTAAATAAGATATGAATTAGATTTTTACACAGATGATAAAACATCAATTTTTGAGTCGAAAACTGTAAAAAAAACATTTTGAAAAATTTATAGTTATTACCTTTTAAGGAAAAACGGCAGAGCAGTGGTCGGCAATCTTTTCGCACTGCGGACCGCGGTTTGAAACTGAAATGATTTTTGTGGACCGGCCTTTCAAAAAATCACAAATGCTTTAGCAATAATACAATCGGATTTATTCACCTTGCAAATCTGCCAAATTTTTTCTGGTGTCTCTAAAAAAAAGGGGTTCACCCTGGGATGGAGCTAACTCTTACCAATTTTTTTTGGGTGTCTCAAAAGAAAAAAGGTCTTTACCTTGCGATGGAGCTAACTGTGCCAAATGTTTCAAGTTAAGCATTTAATGTGAAAACGCAGACGGACCGGTTACAAACTTCACCGGTTGCCGATCACTGTTTTAAATTTTTAATGCATTTAATGTGGAAAAGTAGGCCTACGTGGCCCGGTACCACACCTCTCGCGGACCGGCACCGGGCCGCGGCCCGGTGTTTGCCGACGACTGCTCCACAGTGTCTGCTGGAAACAAATGCTCTTGTAGCAGGTAAAATCAAAATTTACGATTTACCAAGACCGGGGATGTAGACTCAGTAGCATCTGTTCGCCGTGCTAAGTTATGCGGTTGATCCATCCATGTTTTGTAGTGATAATGATTAACCCTTGGCTCCGTAACCAATGGACTGTGTGAAAACTCACATGCAAGAAAGAGCTTCTTAAATAGGTGTAGATGCTTGAATAATTCAACTTAAGCTGCTGCCCAAATTCTTTATCAATTGGCTCATTGTAGTTAAATAATCATTTTCACATAAACAAAGTTTCAAATGTAATTTTAGAAACAAATCGACACGATATATGAAAACATTGATTTCTGCCACCAGTCCGTTTATGCAGCTATGTTTATTAAGTTTTACTACAGTTAGCGTAACTAATTAATTTCCGGTACTGTTGATTTTTAGCAATCCCAAAGTGATGTGAAACAACGCAACATAGCCTACATTTTCTCGTCAGATGATGCCAACATCACCCGGAAAATATAATAATCGATTTTTGATAATAGTTTTAACATATTTACCCAAGTGAAATTTTATATACATTTATTTGTGATTGCACTGACTAGCTTTGTTACGTAACTCATACTTTTTGAACGATTTTGTGGGGTTAATATTACAGTTTTTCGATAGGTTAGAACAGTGGTTCAACCTTTTATGGTTTGTGGTTTCCTTCTAGATACTCTCAACACCAGTGGCCTCCTGATCAACTATAAAATTTTCAGTCGGTATTTCATTCGTGGTGGTTACTACTGTCCGCTGGTCATAAATGATTAGTTTAACTTAATTATCGTTTACAGTTAATAAATTTTGAGCTTATGTGTCCCCCTGGTTAATGTATTGTGGCCACCAGTTGAGAACCTCTGGGTTAGAATCTGAGCCAGAACTTAAAGCAGTGTAGAATGTAGTTGATATTTAGACATTTTGCCACGAAATTATGGAAATTAAATTACTTCTGCCAGTTTCGAATTTTAAGTCCTCATCAGCATGGATTCAACTTGCTTGAGTCACCTCAAAATGTGTTTTGTTTGGTGGGCGCTTTCTTTTCACCAAAGCAATAATATAGAGCAAGGCCGATTCATTCCAACTAAGTTGCATTGGATCGTCTGTCATATTGTACGTGTAGCCCCTGCTGTTACCACAGTTTGAGGCATTTTTAGTTTTTGAGGGTTTTGTGCATTTAAATTATCACGGCGTTTTATTTTACGGCTTTTTGCTGGGTGTGTAAATTGTAAAGTAGGTCAAAACTTTATAGTGATGTAAATATTCATCTCGTTTGGTGTTTTACTGTTTCTGATGCTGCTACAGAAAAATATAGTCATCATAATCTGACGTTTCGTGTATTGGAAGATAGCAAATTTTTAAGCAAGCCTGATATGCCTTGAAAACTTTCAACAATCATTCGATTTGCTCAGTAGGCCTACTTTTTATACTTTTTTTTGCGAAAAACTCAGACAGTGGATGAATTTTGAATTTTTAAGTTCAGTGAGTTCTATAATAATGCCCCTTGGTATTTAATTAATCGTTACAACTTCGAGGTTTTGCGGAAATGTATGAAGAGTTTACGAGACGTGGATACTGGATGCTCTTGCACTTCTCTCATAAACTTCAATGACTTTTTTGAAAAAAGATTGAAATGCCATTGACATGGTTTTCTTATTGGCTTGTAGGCTACAAAGCCTTTGCTAATTCGAGTCGAAAGAGATCCCTAAGTTTAAGGATTCGTAGATTTTTTTAAAATTATACTGACATCGTGACATGGTCTGTCCATTAACGTTACATAACTTATAATTCTCACCAGGGGCATGTTTAGGGAAGCATTGCACCAAGGCCCCTCCCCTTTTGTCTTCGCCTTTTAGCAAAAAAAGATCAAATATTGCTAAATGACTGAAATATACCAGACTCTTCTGATCGCTGTTGCAGTTTATGTCCTTTCTCCCTTTTGAAACTTCACGCTTACCCACTCATTCTCACAGCCTTATTTTGTAGCGAAGAGAGTTTGTTGAGATAACATTTAAATGCTGTTAGTCTTGATTGATTTAAAGAAATTTGTAATCGACAAGAAAAATTTGTGGTAGGCCTACCTGCGGAGATGGGTATTTCTCGAGATAATTTATCGGCTATAGTATTTTATTTTCTTTTTAGTTGCATATCCTACTATCACGACCAAGCGGTCAATGCGCGCTATACGAGCTCGCTTAGGAGTTGGCAGCCACCTGTCCACCACGACAAGATGAGGAAATCCCGCTCAGCAGGGCTGCGAACTCGATCGAATTTTATTCGAGTTCAACCTATTTTAGCAAGATCAAGTTCGAATTCTCTAATTTAATTTTTACGAGTTCGAGTTCGACAAAAATAGGCTTAAGCTTTTTCGAGTTCAAGTTCGAGTTCAGGCAGATGAATATCCAAAATCGCGACAACTTTTTCATCGCCGGTGCTCATGCAATTAAAAAGATAAAAATATAGGTCGCATTGGCATGAACAAATAAACGACATGCAGCTTTTTTTTTGGTAAAATCGTAACTTCAATTTACACGGATTGTGACTGCTTGGACAACAAACTATATTTCGTAGTGATCTTTTATTCCTTTTCAACAATTTAAATATTTTTCTAATGAACTCGAACAGTATTATGCGAGTTCAAGTTCAAGTTCGGAAAAAATATTTTTTCGATTTCAAGTTCGAGTTCGGGAAAATGATCGAGTTCTTTCGAGTTCGCAGCCCTGCCGCTAAGTGCCTTAATTCCCCACGGCACAACAAGTGAACTTGCCAGCTTGTTCTCCACACCGTCTCTTTAATGTGAGCGTCGAGCAGGGAAGCTCTGAATAGACTCGGAATCAAACCGAGTGACCCGACTTGGAATCAAACCCAAGTCCACAGCTTCAGGGGCGAACACTCTTGTCGCTGGACTATCTGTTATCGGCGATAATTTATTACAGATTATCGCTATCGCTCAAATTAGTTTTGATTTATCGAATACCGATATCGCTTTTGCAATATATTTTGCTATCGCCGATAAATTATCGCAATAAACGATTTTTTATGGACAAGGTGTTCAAACTTTGAAGTTAGAGAGTTAGCGCAATGAAAAAAACACGGTGCCATTAAGTCTTTTTGCAATTAAAAAAAAATCATTCTTTGTCTTGTTTAATGCCACGTCAGAGGCCGTGAATTCCTTTCCTTTGTTGGAAAATCTAGAAAAATATTTTTGCAATTTGACTTACAAAAAAAACTTCGTCCGCCACATTGAAAATTTACCACAGTATTTAACGAAAAAAATTATCGGCGATAATTTATGGATTATCGATGTCTCTTTAAGAAATTGAGATTTATTGATTATCGGTATCGCCCACAGCTTTTTTGAAATTATCGATTATAGTGGTCGCTTTAGTACAGAAAGGTTTATCGTGTCCATCACTGGGTACCTGCTATTGAATCCTACTACACTTAAATGATTGAATGAGAGTTTGGCGGATTTTTTAGCGGATTTAACCAGCATTTTAACGGATTTTGAAGTCAAATTCAGCGGATTCTTGTCTTTCAAGCAGGGAGTAGAACCGTTTAAAATATCGCTCTGGTTCAGGTTCAAGAAATTTAATTTTTAACGGTTCAGTTCCAGTTCAGGTTCAAGATTTTTCTAAAATTTGGGTTCAGGTTCGGTTTGGGTTCAGTTGCACCAAAATTTAAAGGTTCGAGTTCAGTTCAAGTTCAATGATCTCTAATTTAACCGGTTCAGGTTCGGTTCGGATTCACCGAAAAAAAGCGGTTTTTACCGGTTCGCGGTTCAGGTTCGGTTCGACTCCCTGTGTTTCAGTTCCTGTAATACCATTCTCACAGTAAGGAACAGGGTTGCCAGTTTGGCATTTTTTATGCCAAATTCCAGAAATTTGGCATTTTTTGAAGTGGTTTGACACTAAACATTTTGTTTGGCATATACGTCATAGTTTGGCATATTTTTGGCATTTTTTATAAATTTGGCATCTTTTTAAACAGTGCTGGGCATTTTTTTGTGTTTGGCAACATGGTGACAATTTTGATTAGGTTTAGCTAGTGCTGGTGCTGATTTATAATACAGCGCGGATAAGTCAATCGTTCGGATTGCCTTATCCGCATTGTATTAATGGCAACACTCGCTTTGAGTGGAAGATTAATGAACAGAACAGAACAGAACAGTTTATTTCGTTGCCAAATAGTACACAAACTCATTGTTAAACAAAACTCATATTTTACATGCAGCAACAGGCAGTCACGAAGGGACCAGTGGTCTTCGAGTCAAGTGACAGCCCGCGGACAGCGACAATTACTCCGTCCATACGACTAGAGCCCAAAAGCCTATAGCTCCGCCCATCACAGTCAAATTTTCGATGTCACAACATAACTGAAAAAAGTGAATATGACATCAAAAACCCAACCACAGCGCCGGCGGGCCCCCAGCTCACAAACACCGGACATGCGGACAGCAAAGCAATCACTAAATTATGAAAATAAAGAGAAAGCAAAAAAATTATTACAAGAATTAATTATTGTTTCAGACACGGATTTGTTGTGAGTAAGACTAAAATGTTAGAAGTAATGGATCAATGCTCATCAATCTTTTACTGTATATACTGACTGAGAAGAAATTGTTTGCAACTAAATTTGAATTTATTATAGGAGAGCTGTTTTAAGTCTAGTGGAATGTCATTCCAGATCTTTGCACCGATGTATTTTATGGATCTTTGGGTTTTAGTAGAAGAGAAACGAGGAAGAGAAATATTTTTACTAGAAGCATGGCGAGTGGAATGAGTGTGACGATCAGAGGGATGCGAAAAATAATGACGAAATCGACATGGCAATTTATTTTGAGAAAATTGGTGCATGAATTTAGCTACTTCTAGTTTATATAAATCTTCCAGTTTTAGAATTTGTAACTTGAAATAATGAGGCGTCATACTTTCTCTTAGAGAAGACTTGGTGATAATTCTTAATGCTTTGTTTTGTAGTCTTTTTAGGGTGTTTAAGTATGTTGGAAACGTAGACGCCCATATAGGTAAAACACACATTAATTGAGTGTGTATCAAGGAATAGTATAATAGGAGCAATGTATTTGATGGAAGATAGTAACTAAGTTTGTACATTATTCCAACTGAGCGTGATATTTTTTTTTCTAGCAAGGCAATATGATTTTTAAAAGACAATTGGTCATCCACAAGTAATCCAAGATATTTAGCTGCATCAGAAATAGAGATTTGATCTGCATCAAGTGTTAGAGTGAGGTTGGGGCTAGACTTTCGAGAATAAGGAGAAATGTATAGAGCTAGAGTTTTTTGTGGGTGTAGCGTCAAGTTGTTTGAGCGCATCCATTGATTTACGTTACTGAGTTCATCATTCGCTAATTTTTCCATTTTAGGAAGTGTTGAATCACTGATTAATAGTGCTATGTCATCAGCGAAGAGTCTAGGGACCGAATGTAAACACTTTGGCAAGTCATTAATAAAAATCAAAAATAAAAGCGGCCCCAAAATCGAACCTTGAGGCACACCATATTCTATTTTTTTAAGGTTGGAATTTGCATTTCCAATAGCGACATATTGCAATCTGTTATTCAAATAAGATTGTAGTAAATCATTCGCTACGCCACGAATACCATAAAAATCTAACTTTTTAATTAGTTTTTTGTGACAAACCGAGTCGAAGGCTTTTTTGATGTCTAAAAATATCAAGGTGGAGAAATTTTTATTCTGAATATTGTCAAGGCAATCAGTTAGTATATCTAAAATTGGGTGAAGAGTGGAATGATTATGGCGGAAGCCAAATTGAGTTGACATAAGAATATTGTTTTGTTCAAAAAAAGAAATCATTCTGTTAAGAATAATGCGTTCAAAAATTTTAGATAAGGATGAGACCAAAGAAATCGGGCGATAGTTTCCCGGTGAAGCAGCAGGTCCTGATTTATCTACAGGAATTACTTTGGCTACTTTAAGTTTGTTCGGAAAAATACCAAATGAAATGCATTTGTTTATTATGTTGGCAAGTGGAAAAGCTATAATATCTGCAGCAGTTTTTAAAAAAAATGGGAGTATGTCATCATAGCCACTAGCTTTGCTTAAACTGAGTTTGTTGATGGCGCATTTAATTTCATAAGGATCAGTGGGTTTGAGATATATGGAAGTGGGGGAAGGTGATTTTAAATAAGAAAGATATTTTACGTCATCAACATTATTTTGCTTAGCGACTAAAGATTTTCCAACATTGGCAAAATGATGATTAAATTTTTCTGCTATTTCGGAAGGATTGGTAAAACATTTGCCATCAATGTTTATGATGTTGGGAGCTGACGTTGCAGATTTAGAAGATAAAATTGAGCGTAACACTTTCCAAGTTTTTTTTGGATTATTTTTAAAGGTGCTGAACTCATGAAAATAAAACAATTTTTTTGCCAAGCTTTTGACTCTGGTAAGAAGGTTCGTGTAGCGTTTATAAAAATGTTTATCGCTCATGGATCCATTAATGAAGTGAGTTTCATGCATTTTTTGTTTTCTTTTAATAGATTTTAAAATTCCTTTGGAGATCCAGGGTTTGCTCTGTAGTTTTTTTTGTTTTCTGGAGAGTTGTTTGAGTGGGACATGCTTATCTATTGTTGTTTGAACCAAAGAATAAAATTGTTCGAATACAGAAATCACATTATTTTCATCTATAGACAGTACAGTTTCTGAGAGGTTTTCTAGTGATTCATGGAGATCAGCGTTGAAATTATCGGCAGAAAAATTTGCAAGTGACCTTTTAAATTTGGGCTGAGTCTTACATTTTATGACATTTTGGGAAACAGAAACCATGACAGGATTGTGATCGGTTATAACATGATTTAACACAAAAGGGGAAATGCGAAATCGGTTTTCATTAGTCAGTATGTGATCAAGGGTAGAGGAGGAAGTGTCTGTAACCCTAGTAGGTTTATTGATAAGGGAAGCAACGGAGTTGGAGTCGAGCATATTTACATAATTAGTCACAATGTTATTACTTTGCGAAGAAGTATTGATATTGATGCCGCCGAGAATAAAGTAATAGGATTTTGTATCGTTTAGCTCAGAAATGGAGTTATTGAGATAGTCAGAAAAATCTTTCATATTGCTAGTCGGATGTCAATAAATCGTCCCTATAATGTAGTGGGTGGAGCTAATGGTAGATTTAATTCGTGCCCATAAGTTTTCACAAGCAAAAAATTCAGTTTGAAAAGTTATTTCTTCGTATTGTAGGGTATCAATGATATAAATTCCCACTCCCCCAGCATTTGTGGAAGAGTTAACGTGTAGAAAAACATAGCCTGGAATCGAGATATTAAGTAAAGGCTTGTCCTTGATTTTTGTTTCACTAATACATATGACATCAGACTTTGTTGGAAAGGTTGATAAGAAATGATAGAGATTGTCAAAATTTTTTTGAAGAGATCGCATATTAAGGTGCAGTAAAATTAAAGAATCGTTGCAATTATTAGGAATAGAGTTGACATCAACGAATATACAAGGGTTGATATTTTGAAACAAAAGAGAAAAAGTTTTTTCACTTAAATCAAATTTACTTAAAGGGTTGGTAGAAAAATTATCACGATCCGGAGTAGTCACCGGACGTGAAGACACACTGGTAATTTCAGCATCTGAAGCACAAGAACTCATACTGAAAAAAACAACAACAACAACAACAACAAAATCAATATACACAATAAACAATAAGGGACAACTACACTCTACCGAGAAAGCAATTAACGAAAGCTCAATGACAGAAGCGCTTAAAGGCCGGTAATAAAATATCATTTTGAATAGAAGCAAGTTGTGGGGCTTATTAAGAAATGGTTGTATGTCAGAAAACGTAATAAATATATAAATGAGTGTCGGTTATATTTAGTTATCTAAAAATGAAGTTAAGAAGTTATTAAATATGGGAGTCAGTAAAATTTGAATTTGTTGTCTACGTTTCATGAGTTAATAAAGCACAATGAATTCATAATAACTATTGTCTCCAGTAAAATACTTAAATAGCACAGATAATTACAATTTGAGAAAACAGGTATGTCAAATGCCAAGTGTACCGTGTCCAGAGCCGTAGCAGCCGCCCCCCAAACCCCCCAATTGGGGGGGGGCCCACACTGCCAAAAGGGGCCCCAAATTGTCTTGAAGGACCCGAAGTTGCATCAATTCAAAAACAAAGTTTTGCTTGGCGAATCGCGTTGAATGGGATTTTTTGCGCTCAGATTCTATATATTTCAGTTTTAAAATTTTTCGCTATCGTTTACTTTCAAATAGCGTCATAAACTGCATAATGATGTCATAAACAATACACTGTGTGTAAGAGTGCGCGTAAGACTTGAAAAAGGAGGCCGGTGCAGAGTTGGATGCAATCATTTTTCAAAGCTTAAATTCAAATTCATTCCTCTTGAAAAAATTAAATTCAAATTCATTAACACCTTGTGAGCAGATTTAAAATTTTATCTATTTATTTATTCATTCGCAATTTTATTCTCCTATCATGAAAAAGCGACGGGGCGCTATACGAGCTCGCTTAGGAGTTGCCGACCATCGGTCTACCACACCTAGATGGGGTAATCCCGTTTAGTGCCTTTCCCAACAGCACAACAAGCGAACTTGCCGCTTGTTTCGCGCTATCCATTACGCTGAACGTCAACCAAAAAAGCTGTGAATACCAATTTTCAAGTCATTGGTTTGACCGGACCCGGAATTGAATCCCGGAGTCCACCAATCTAGAAGCAGATGCTCTATCCACTCGGCCATCCGATCGGTAAATTAAATTCAATCCTACCCTATTTCTGTGTCAGCAACCATAATCTGACATCGAATACAAAAGTCCATTGAAAAAGGATTTGCTAGTTTGAAAACGTGTGCTTTTGAAATAGCGCAGGAATTGGACATCGGTCCGGTCTTCCTCAATCAAAAAGTAAAAAAAAAGAGAATGAAAATAGAAAAAGAGAATGTTTAGTTACGATGCAAATCTATATCGTACAGCTTCTGAGGAAGAGATTCAAAGCAAACTTTTTAAAACAACTGGTGGACCAGGCTATTATGTCGATACTAGAAAGTTTTAAGCTGACATGTGATGTCGCTTCTGTCTTTGCATTGCTGTTTACACCCAGCAGCTTCGTGCATGAACAGCCATTGTCAGCAATATGATCTGGCAATACCGCACGCAGGTTCAGATTCTTTGCGACGGGTTCGATTCACGGCTGGAGTCTATTGCATTTGATATTTATATCAGATGGTTGCTGATTAGAACGACACAAGCTCGTTTGGCAGTCTCCCTTCAACACCGTTGAACTTTTAATTCAATAGTAATACCTGTAAGTGCTCGCTTGCCTTGCTTCTCGAGTTTACAAAATGCGATGTTACTGTTACCAGTGCTGAACAAAGCTTCAGAAAACTGAAATTTATTAAAACGTTTATTACATCTAATATGGCAAACAGCAGACTATCTTTTTTCTTTCCATTTGTTGGCATTTTTATCCACCTATCACAGAAAGCAATGGGGCGCTACACGAGCTCCCTTAGGAGTTGCCGGCCACCTGTCTACCTACCGCACTTAGATGGGGGAATCTCGTTAAGTGTTTTTCCCAACGGCACAAGCAAACTTGACGGCTTTCTTAACACTATCCCTTTAATGCTGAATGTCTAGTTGGAAAGCTGTGAATACCAATTTTTAAGTCATTGGTTTGACTTGACTAGTGATCAAACCCTCAGTCTATTCACTCCATCAGGCTCAGAAGCACACGCTCTATCCACTCGGCCATCCGATTGGTTCTTCGCTGGCCATGTTGTCAATCGAAAGTTAATGCGCCCGATCTCCAGATTATGATGCTGTCAAAAGAACATCTGTGTACGAAAAAGTGCGCTCTAGCTAGACCGGAGGTTTTCAACCTATTGGCCATGGCCCAACAGTGGGCCACAGAGCTTGACTAGAGAGCGACATCAGCATTCCCTAATCATGCCATCACGTTGACTTTGTACCTTTTAGCAAAAGTTATTGGGCCACCATCATATTTTATCATTTTAGTGGGCCATGAGCAGAAAAAGGTAGAAAAACCCTGAGCTAAACGATGTTAATGGAAAATGAATTGGGTGTAACAAACTTGTCTTAAAATTACACCTTTTATTTTTACACAGTGATAACGCGTTATATGTTTTAATTTTACCACAGTATTCGCATTGTGGTGAGAAACTGAGTTGTTACCCCTGGAAAAACCTAAAACAATTCATATGAAAGCTAAGTATTGGGGACTTGAAAGGGTTTTTTGGGGGGGCCCAAAGTTGAGCTGCTACGGCACTGGCCGTGTCAGTTGCCACACCAGGCAAAGTTGGGTGTTTGGCAGTGTGAAGACGTCTAGGGCAATTTCAACTTATACACAAAAGCAATTTTCAGCAACACGGAGGTTCAATAACAAAATATAAACTCATTCGCTACCGGCGAAATACCAAAGTCACGACGGGGCCAGGTAATAGAAGTAAAAATAATTGAACAATTTGCAATGAAAGAACCTTCAATTCCGGATACTATACAAAATCTTTGCAGCGCATTATTTGCAAGCGAACGGAAAATTACGAGTAAGCTACAATTATTTGATGCTGGCATTATGAATAACCGAATTTAATAATAGACTACAAAATTAATATTCAGCGTTGTTGCGTCATAAAAGAAGGACATATGTCACAAGTCTTAGCACGTGGTGAACGGAGTCGTGTTGATTTAAAATCAAAATCAAAAAGAGATAATATTAATCTAAATTAATCAAAGAAAATACCATCACCCGCATTCAATAAGTGAACCATAGTGTAAGCACATGTTGTAAAGAAATCGTCTACAAGATGACTTTAGGTAGATCACGACTTAATTTGGATTTACTTTAACACCATCAACAAAGAGACAGTAATCATCATTGAGAATACGCCATGTTGTTTTCTTCTTCAATTGCTTGGCTTTTTTAAAGTTAGGTAGAAGTTGCTTTCTTTGCTTAAGAAAAGTAGCCAGGAGATGCTCGGTGATATAGACTTTGGAATCATTTTCTTGATTGGCATTGTAGCTTTTCAGGTGCTTTGCAGATGCAAAGACCAAACGTTTGTCAAAAATGGTGTTGACCTTGATAATGATTGGCCTAGTCGTTTTCACACCATTTTTAAAAATTGGTCGCTGATGTAGCCGATGAATATCAATGATTTTGATAGAAGAAGGATCCAGACAGAGGCCTTCAGCCATAAATTTATTGAATACGTTTAATGTCTCCTCATTTGTTTCCCAAGCATTACTTGATTCAGAAATCCCATGAACTAGGATGTTTAATCTTTTGCTATAAGCATCTTTAGATGCCTGTTCCTTTGTTTTAGTTTCTTCGGTTAGTTCTAATTTTCGTTCCAGATCTTGTATTTTAACTTTTAGCTGATTTAATTCATCGCTAGAAGCTTTATTATCAATTTCCACTGTCAAAAAATCCTGCCTCTCCTTTACTTTTTCTTCAAGTTGCAATATTTTCTGATCTATTCTGTCAAATTTAGCATTGATGTCATCTACTGCTCGGAGAAGCCTATCAATTTTAGATTCAAGAGACATTTTTTAGAGTAGCCACAACTGATTTGCATAAACTTGTTTTTGATGAGATTAGCTAGCCTTGTTCACGCTTGAAAATCAGACGCGTCCGCTCATCACAGTCACAAGTTAACAAAGGGGATGTTTTTGGTGTAATGGGATGTTTTTGGTGTAGAGCAGGGGTGGGCAAACTTTCTACACGAAGGACCACATTTGAAAAAGTTTTGAAGCCGACGAGAGCTGTAGCCTACTGATTGGAAGAGTAAAAAAGGCCTAGCACGTCCTCAGATGCCCTACTTTCCACTGAAAATCAGTGAAGAGCAAAAAGATAATAAAAAATGTTGTGATTCACGCTTGATTCACGGCAGGAGTTTATATTTGCCAGAAGCAGAGGTCTCTTTCATATGAAACCTCTGCTTTTGGCATTCTTCAAGTTTTGCATTATAACTAACCAACGAGCAGTGATGGGCACGATAAACATTTCTGTGCTAAAGCGATAACGATAATCGATAACTGCAAAAAAGCCCTGAGCGATACCGATAATCGATAAATCTCAATTTCTTAAAGCGATATCGATAATCGATAAATTATCGCCGATAAATTTTTCCGATAAATGTTGCGGTAAATTTTCGATGTGTTTGACGAAGTTTTTTTTTTGTAAGTCGAATTGCAAAAATGTTTTTTCCAGATTTTTCAAGAAAAGAGAGCAGTTCACGGACTCTGCCGTGAAGTTAAGCCAAACAGAGAAATAATTTTTCAAAATCACAACAAGTCTTAGTGAACACCGTGTTTTTTCCATAGCGCCAACTCACTAACTTTGTAGTTTAAACACTGCGTGCTTAAAAAATTGTTTATCGCGATAATTTATCGGCGATAACAGAATATATAACAAAAGCGATAACGGTAATCGATAAATCCAAACTATTTTGAGCGATAACGATAATCGATAAAAAGCTATCGCCGATAACTATCGCCGATAAATTATCGCGATAAATGCCCATCTCTGCCAACGAGTCATATTTCTGTAAATGTCCGCGGGCCGCATAAAATATAGCCGCATAAAAAATTTTTTTAAATACGTGAAACGAAGTGCGTTTTAAAAATAGGCCTACCCCTACCCTGGTAGTCCTTGTGTTAAGACGCACTGCGTTTTTCGTATGTAAAATTGATTTTTCGTTACATCAGGGCCGGTGCCAAAAGGGAGCCCCAATTAACAAGCTTTGTCTTCCAATTAACCATCGACATACTTGGCCCCCAATTAACAAGCTTTATTTTGAAGACAGAAGCTGTTGCCTGTT
This sequence comes from Trididemnum miniatum, assembly GCA_964006365.1. Lineage (NCBI taxonomy): Eukaryota > Metazoa > Chordata > Ascidiacea > Aplousobranchia > Didemnidae > Trididemnum > Trididemnum miniatum. The sequence continues at coordinate 8,799,285 of OZ023250.1, forward strand.
GGACTTAATTTCAAACTTTGGTCCCCTGCCCTGATAAACGCCTGGCCCCCCTAAGTCGACTGCTCTGGCGCCGGCTATGCGTTACATTGGGAAAGAAAATTTATCATTTCTGGAGTTTATTGGCTATTACTCGTTACAATAGTTTTCCCAAAGCTAATAAATATTTGAAAGAGGAAACCGTTTACAGGATCCTAAAAATGGCGACTGCGTAAATAAAATAAAAATTAAAGCGTAAAATAGGCCAAAATAAGAAATTTGCGACTGCGTCTGCAAGATTCTAAAAATAGGATGACTCGTCTTTGTTTAGGTCAGGGGTGGGCAAAGGGCGGCCCACGAGACCATTTTATGCAGCTCGCGGGCACTTACTGAAATATAAATTCCAGCCGTGAATCAAGCCGTAGACTTTTTCTTTTTTTGCTCTTCACCGATTTTCAGTGAAAAAAATAGGACATCTGTGAATGTGAATACCCTTTTTTTGCTCTTTCAATCAGTGCGGCCCATTTTTTCACGTGTGGCCTTTCGTGTGAAAAGCACTGCGTTAAGGTCTGTTTACACTAAATGCGATTTTAGTCCGATTTGCTGTCGTACGAAGTTTCATCAGATTTTTGACGTAAGCAGTTGACAAAAATATCTTTCAAACAATTCAAACCCAAACAGTTTTGCCTCCTACCGGTTGTTTTGCGAAGCCCCTAACGATTGTATTCTAGAATGCCGCGGATAGTGACGTAGTTATCTCCCCAGCGTAAGTTTATAGGTTAACTGTCTGCCAACAATCCATCAAATTTTCTGGACCTAAGATATGGAGTAATTTACCAAACGAGATTAAAGAGTGCAAGAGTTTGAAATCCTTTGCGATCAAAGTTAAGGCACATGTTTTGGATATCTAAGTTTTACAGCAGATAATAAAATCAGTCCTTCAGTTATTAACAAAGCTATCGACATTCGCTGTTTTTTTTTTTTTTGTTTTGTTATGTTGCTGCTGCTGTGTTTGTTTGTTTTTTCAGATGTCCTCAGTATGACGATAAAAGAATGAAAAGGAAAAAAATCTAAAAGGAACGACTAAAAAGTCCACTCTTTCCCACGCTGTCAAGAAAAGAATACCTAAGAATTACCAGCGCTAATCTACTTAAAGATAATACGGACTTCATAAAGAGACTATAGGTGTGTTTACACAGAATACGATGAAATTTTTCGTACGTACAGTGACGTAGGCTACGAAACTGTTAGAGGTTATGACGTAAATCTACGTCACTATCCGCGGCATTCTAGAATACAATCGTTAGGGGCTTTTCGAAGCAACCGGTAGGAAGCAAAACTGCTTGGGTTTGAATTGTGTGAAAGGTATTTTCGTCAACTGCTTACGTCAAAAATCTCATGAAACTTCGTACGACAGCAAATCGGACTAAAATCGCATTTAGTGTAAACAGACCTTAACGTTCAACGACAAGACTTGCTGAAATAACAGTATTATTAATAAATGTCCCGCGAAAATGTTTGCATCCGCATAGTTGTGATGATGCCTTTTACTATCGTTTAAGTACCGCTACTAATTTCAAAAATAAGCCCTCCGTGGTTGGTTGTTCAGTTGGGTCACAAGCTGCTATTTTGAGTTGAAAATTAATGCATCTGCTTTTTGCTACAGCATGCTTTTGCTACTTAAATATGTTAGGCCTACGATGTTGGTTCGTTTTTGTTGATGTTTTTTTTTTTTTTAATTTGTGTGAGTTAATGTGATGCTACCGGTCGTGCAGCCATGTCCAGTCAGTTTCGACTGGCATGCTTCAACGCTAATCCGTTTTGCTGCATGTTCCGTTTTCCGTACCAGCATTCGTTCATTTTACTGTTCCAGTGCATTTTAATGCTTTTGGCGTACGGGAATAAAAGTTGAATTGATTGATTGATTGATAGTTTTACGTCATAACCTCTAAAAATTTCGTAGCCTACGTCACTGTACGTACAAAAAATTTCATCGTATTCTGTATAAACACACCTTTAGGTTATCGCAGGATTTGCACTTGTTTAAGGTTGTTTGGCATATTTTAGTTCCGTTTATCACATTTTTATGCACTGTCTGGCATTTTTTGCTCAGCTGAACGTGGCAATTCTGGTAGGGGAACTGTAGGAGAAGTTAACGGTTACGAAAATACGCGACCACAATTTTCTAAGTTCGGTAACCGGAAATTTCAAAAAATTAATTTTGAAATTTCCGGTGAAATAGAAGCTTTATTACAAAAAATACAAAGCTATACTGCTGTGATAGTTAACACACCGCAGTCTATTACAGTGGACAGTGCCCTGTATTGATAAAGCCTTCCTCATCGGTAAATGGTGATGAAGTGGAAATTCAAAGAAGAAAATTCATTGGAAAAGAGGAAAAGTGAAGGAGAGAAAATTCGAGAGAAATATCCTGGTAGAATTCCAGTAAGTATGGAAGGCTGCTAGCCTACTGGTATTAGTACCAGTAGCCTATCACAAAGCGACAAAACTAGCTCTATAGTTTTGTGAGTTGTAATTTTGAGGATTGAGAGCTTGTTTGAATTAAGCCACATCTTATAACAGGCGTATATATCACGAGCACAAGGATTGCCAAGGGTGCTAGTGAGTTAATTAGTACCAGGGGTTAGGGCCTAACCCCGAACCACAACTCATTTCAAACAAGCCGCAAGCATTGTTCTGTCAATGTTTCAACCAATCAGCCAATGATTTATTCACTAAATAACTGTTGATTAAATTTTAAAGATAAATGATTGTGAAACATAATATAGGTAACCTGTAGACTCATTCAAAAGTTTTGAACTGTTGAATTAGTCAGTTTTAAACCATCTACTTACTGTTATGATTGGACAGTTGGATTGGGATTCGATCTGAATTCCCTTGCTTACTGCTTAACTGATGGACTGTAAAAGTTGAATTTTCGGAGTAGGCTAGACTACCGGTGTACAGTATCGTATACAGGGTGTCCGTAAACTGTTAAAGTTACTATACAGTCTTACAAGTTACTATACAGTTTCATTGTATAATACAGTCTTACAAGTTACAATCAAGGCAAACAATTTTTATGACAAATATTCAAATTGGAGGCCTTCAGCTCCAATACATTCTCCACAACGTGATACCACACTCTGACAAACTTTGGTGCACAAGTCATGATCAAGGTTGGTAAATGCATCAATAACAAATTGTCGAAGATCTTCATCACTTCTTGGCTTTCTCGAATACACAGAGTCTTTGATGACTCCCCAGACAAAGAAGTCCATTGGCGTTATGCCTGGAGATTGTGGAGGAAATTCAATGGGCCCTCACCTGCCGATCCATTTATCAGGAAATGTCTCATCCAGTAAATTTTGGACAACTAGTCAACTATGCTTCTTAGGTGCAGTGACCATGTTTCTTAGGTGCAGTGACCATGCTTCTTTTAGTTTTTAAATTCATTGTAGGGTTGTATATTGCATGCTTTAACGGTTCGCGTTTTGTCGCTATTACCTTTTTTTCGGCCGAATGTCGTGATATGCGTTGTTTCTATGTATTTTGATGGTCGTTGAATAAAACACTACTACTACTACTACAACTGTAGCATAATGGGGTGGGGCTCCATCCTGTTGGAAGTACAAGTTATTGAAATCTGGTTGTCTCAACGCCGGTATGATGAAATTTTTCAGTTTGTCCAGGTACCTTTCTCCTATAACAGTTCCGTCGAAAAACTGTAGACCCACAATTCCATCAGACGATATTCCTCCCCAGACAGTTATTCCGGGCTGGTTCAATTGGGACGTGATCGTGAAATGAGGATTTGTGTCACTCCAATAAACACAGTTGTGACGATTTACGTGTCTCGAAAGTTTGAATGTGGCTTCATCAGTCCATACAATCTCGTCCAAGAAAGTGGGATTATCCTCTCACATCCTGACAAACTGTTCGCAAAACTGAGACCTGCGATCAGGATCATCCTCAAGAAGTCCGTGAATGTTTTCTAATATTGCTTCAAAGTAAATTTGCGCTCTTCCAAAGTTAGCTTGCATGGCATGCTTGATTAAATAAACCTGTAAAAAAATATATATTAACTATATAGTAACAAAAACTTCCAAAGTTAGCTTGCGTGGCATGCTTGATTAAATAAACCTGTAAAAATAAATATTAACTATATAGTAGCAAAAACTATTACATATAATACTGCATAGTAACTTTACGGACACCCTGTATAACTTACCGGTATGTTTTGCACCAAACTATTGAACAGTTTGATTTCAATCAAATCAAAAATTACCATTGCAGTCAGCAAGCAGAAAAATTTGAGGACTTTGCCAAAATTTCTCATTTTTTAAGATATTGCACCTTAGTGGGAACAGTGTTCAAAGCTAATGCAGGAAAATGAGGCAACTCACATTGCACAACCATTGTACAATTAACTTTTTAATGCATTCAGTTATCTGTAGGCCTACTTTGTTTATTTGCTGTACAAATACTGTGCCTTAGGTTTTAAAAATTGAATTGCACATGGATGTCAGCACCTATTACATTTTCCTACCCAGTTATCATGTTCTTGCAGTTGCAAGACTAAAGGTCTATCAAAATATTTGGTATGATAACTAAAAACCTCACTTCACGCTGATGAAGTGTGTTCTGGACAAGTTGTTGTTTTACAGGCAAATAGCCTGACAGACCAATTTGACCTTGTATGTATTCTCATTCAGGTGGTTGTGGAGAAAGCTTCAAATGCCAAGATTGCAGACCTCGATAAGAAAAGATATCTTGTTCCATCCGATTTAACAAGTATGTAAAACTTCATTGTTTTGTTTATGCTCTATCACTGAAATAATCCTGGTATTGAAAGTTTGGGTAGTGTTTGAAGAAGTTCATTCCAGAATAGCAAATTCATCATAACTGATTCTAAATTATGGAATCAAAATGGTTGAACTTTGTTGAGATGCACTGCTTTAGTGGTGTTTGTGTGTAACATCAGTGCACACATATTGCTCACGCAGTAACTACAAGCATGCACATCAAATAGAATCAGAAATCATTATTTGCCAATAAGACAAAAAATGACATTGCAACAAACAAAACGTTAATAAGGCACATTGGAATTGCTCACTTGCTCATTACGTAACACCATTTTTGCACACTTGCCCATACCTTGGAAGTTCCTCCATTCTCAGTTAAAGCTGGTAAAGCCGCCTCCACAATTTTAGCCAATGTAGGATTTGTTGCTTTGTTTATGCTATAACAAGTGGTTAGAATTGCAAATCTAGTTTTTCTCGGTTTTGTAATGTAAAATTTGTTTGTAGTATTCATTTGAAACATGTTATATTTTGTACAGTGTTTTCTTGATTTGTGCTTTTTTCTGTTGCTTTGCCTTTGTTAATAATTTCTGTGCAGTTTTTGTTTTTCCTTGGTGTTGCTATTTCGTAAAACAAGGCTGTCAATTTATAAACGCATGATTTTATGCTTGTTTTGCCATAAAACTTGATATTATGGAAAGATTCTGTAATCAAAAAGATTCGGAATTATTCCAGGATATGCTGATGTATTCTGAAATGGAACATCTCTAGTAGTGTTACTATCAGCCATTTCGGCAGTGTGTATCCAGAATAAGACGGCAAGTTTATTTTGTTGTGTCTTTGGCAAATGCACCTAACAGAAATTTCCCACCTTGGAATGATAGATAGGTGTACGATAAAAAATCTAAGTGATCTCCATTACAAAGTTTGGGTTGCTTTCTGGTGGTAGAAAGATAATTGCAGCCAAAAAATTGTTTGAGACCTAGGTATTTTCATCTTCTGTCAGTCGTCTTATTTAATTATGATTGCACAGCTAAATACTTGCCAGTGCGATGATGTATCTACTTCACTGCCGTAGTATCATTGTACTCGGTATTTATTCAAGGTCCTGCTACTAGAGTTCCAATAATTTTGAAGCATCTTTTTTACGCTATTAACTAAAATGTCACTTATTTCTGTGATGTTTTAATTGTGAGTGTTTTGCAGTCGGCCAGTTTTATTTTCTCATTCGCAAACGTGTTCATCTTCGCTCTGAGGAAGCTTTGTTTTTCTTCGTCAACAACGTCATCCCCCCCGCAAGCGCAACAATGGGGCAAATTTATGAGGTTTGTCTTATCGGTTATAAGCGTTTTGTTTAACCAGAGTCCTCGCCAACTCATATTTGATCCCAAAGTTTCTTATGATTCACTGCCGAATTTTAACTTAATCAACTTACAAATTATCTGTTACTTATGAAGCTTATTTGGCTTAGCTACCTCGGTACAATAGGTTATAATTATGCAAAATTAAAGTGGGCTTAATATTTTAAATATTAATTTCAGGATCATCATGAAGAAGATCATTTTGTTTACATCGCGTATAGTGACGAAAGTGTATATGGTTAGCTCGACTGCGTATGTGAATCATTTTCGCTTTCCTATTTTGTACTGTTTCTTATCTTACGATATTGCCGTGTGATAAATTTTTTAGTCAGAAGTTTTGTATGTTCTTTATTGCATATGAGGCGTTATACGGAAATTCCGATGAGCAACTTCTTACCTATCTAGGACTTACTACAGTAGAAAAAGACTATGCATTTTGAGAAATTGAAGATACAGTTTTTCTTTTTGAAAGCATTTAGTTTTTGATTGTTGGTTGCTTCCTGTGACTCAAACTGTAATTTTCTGACGCTTGATAGGTGATAGTCCTGGCTCTTGTACCATTTCTTATTCGCTTGTGACAAGGTTTCTGTCAATAGCTATGATTTTTAAAGATAGCTTCTCCGCTCATGCCTTATCTAAAAATTGCACTTTGAATATATGGCTGTTATAGTTCACCTGATTTGAAACCTACTGCTCTTGATTATTGCCTGTTTTTATTTGTACTTGGTATATTTGACGTATGCAATGTATTATTGTTGGTTGTGTGTGAAGACTACCAGAAGCTTTGATTAATGATCTGCCAACTGTGTTTATCTATTTGTTGCTTTAAGCTCGTTGTTTCACGTATTTTCCATTGTTCACTTTAAGAAATCATTAGTTTTGCTTTGTGTATTGCATATGTTGCTTAGTTTCTCTGAACAGCTAATGCAGATATTTACTGCAGATTCCTGCTTTTAATCAAAGATGAAAAGCTGTTTCGTCTGCTTGCATTATGCTTTAGTGTTTAATTCTCACGTCTTTTTCTGTTTTAATGTAGCAGTTTCTAATGGTAAACTCGTTCTTCTAGAATCGCTTATTAAAGAAATAAACGAAGGTCTTACAGCCCCAGTTAAGCCAGTTTTGAACATACTTGTATCTTGTTTTTTTATTCTCTCATATCCTTGTTGGATTCTCGCAGCTCCTGAGGTTGCGAGAACTTCCAGCCGGGAAGCATGTGCTAGAAAGTGGATTTAATATTGTTAGCAATTAATAAACGGCCGAAATCCAACTGCTGATGCCTTACTGCTTATTCATATAGTGTTTCGGCAGCCAGAGCCTCGTCTTTTCTTTCGATATAGCAGCAATGAGAGAGTTTAACAAAAACGCATCAATATTTAATGCAAGACACAATAAAAATATTCACACAACTTTTAACCAAAGCAGATTCATTAAAGTCTAGTAAGTCTTCATCCGCAAAGTAAACTGGTGTTTTCATACCCAGAAGAACCATTACTGATTCAAACATGTGACACTTGATTACAGTAACTAAACACTTAGAATAAATTTTGTGACACAAACAAAATATAAGTAGAAAAACAACAGTAGGTAAAAATGAAAATGTTAACAGAGGAAGATATGGTAATTCCATTACTTTTGTAGCTATTAAGTCACTTTAATGACTTTGACCACTGATATTACAGCCAAGTATTGTCAAACAGTTTCATAAACGATATAAAAAAATTGGCATCACACAATGCAATTGATGAGTATGTGCACTTCACAATGCGAGATTGGAAGTTTTTTGTTTTCGCAAATACTTTGATTGGACCATTGGTAACATCGCCGAAACGCGGTGAAGTCGTATTAAGTTTTCTGGTACAAGGAGGGGGTAGGCCCATAGAGAAACTTGATAGCACATGCAGAAATTTTCTAAAAGCGGGAAGCGTAATGAAGTTTTTCCTTGCTAAAGCACAAGTTTTGAAAAATCCGGGAGATAACCTTAACTTTTATCGGAAGAGGCCTGCAGAGGGGAGGGGGCCTATGCAACCATTGCGCACGCCATTGAGTAGAAGTGCTCAAAATGCAAAATCTGCAGGGGCAGTCTTAAGTCATTGCACACTGTAATTAAATGAAGTTGATTAGGTAAAGCTCGGGCACAATTGTACTCAACTTTTGTTGCAGACGTGCTTACAACTCAAAAGCATTGTCCAATGATTTGTTTGGTTCCTTTCGAGTAAACAGAAACTAGAATTTGTATTTTAAAAGTAATTACTACATCAAAGAATGGGTTATATTTTGATGAAATACCAGAGAAAAGTTAGAATATTTAACTTGATCATTATGCTTGCAGTTATAACTACAACTATAGTAATTTACACGATCTTCAGCAAATAGCATGGTCAAAAACAACTCAATTGCAAGTAACCGAAAGAATACTGACACAAAATTAACATCACAAAAACACAATACCTCTACAAAATCAAAAAATAATACACAAAACAAGTTTCTAATTATGTGCGAAATCGAAAACCGAGCATTCAGAAAAAACAAAAATGCAGAATTTCATTGAAACAATCTGAAAGAAAAGGAGGATTTAAAAAACTTGGCTAAGCAGTCCTCCCTCCTTACTTTTTCGGAACAATTATCTCGACGTTTTGCAAATGCTACAAGATCAGCCGACATTGCTGAATTGTGCTTTAGAGCTGAAAAACAACTAGCAGAAATTCGTGTTTGGCGATAGACGTAACATTGTAACTAGTTCGGAGAGTAGAGAGGCCCTCATAATTTCAAAGAGATAGAGGAAAAGAAAGGCTAAGTAAAACACAAGCCAGCTTTTATGCTTTCCGATATGCTTATATGCCGATATCGGAGGTTGTTAGATTTATAAACCAATTGACAAGTCTTCAATTTAGCAAAGACGTAACAAGCAAAACGTCACTCGTCATGCTCAACGTGAAACAAATTGGATTAAAATGCACTGCAGTGACAAAACTGATTAGGTAATGGTACAACTGGGCGTTACAGTTCGAATAAGCTTAATCATTTAAGTTACGTGGTAAAAACTGCTTCGTCAATGGTGAAGTATTACGTGATAAAACTAGCTATTCTGTTGGTTAACTACAACTTTTGAACGATTAGCACTCTTACTATTGCAACATATAGCTAGTTATAACCAAGAGTGGCGTAAGTACTAAGCATCTAGAGACCAGAGACCTAGTCTGGAATTGTTCCATTTAATTTAATGATAAGATGGGAAGATTTGCTACGATACAAAAGCTCTGCAACTTAAAAATGAGCATGGAAAGTTTGAGAGCATGATGGCTAATAATACAGTAAACTGATACACACACATGCAGCAAACTTGATACTACGCAAAATTTCGCAGCATAAATCTTGCAACTTTCAAACACATGCTACTGCGTCAGTGTGACATTTCAGAAAAAGAAATGGCAACATGAAACTTAAAAGTTCATCACACAAGAGAGAGGTTACTGCTGTTTGCAGTCTCCTTTGCTCTTCTTTCGGCGTTCTTCTTTTACATTCCAGGATTCTTGCTCTGTTAATCGCGCAAGTCCTTCGCCATAAACAATGTCCTCTTCCGTTAGAGAACCTAGGAGGAGACAAACTTCAACAGTCATGCTTAAATGAAATGCATGCAAAGCAATGAAACAAACTCAAACTAGATGTTCGATTTTAAGTATAAGAGTAAAATTCGGAAACCTCATTGTTGTCATACCCTGACCTCTATAACCGTAGCATCTTGGCCCGGTAATGGATCCTGGGCCACTACCTTAAGGCGTAGAGTTTGAAACCCCCAATTCGTCTGTGACCATAAATATGCAAACCGTGTTACACGGCCACCAGGCAAAACTAATAATTCGTCCGTGAAAAACTTAGAAAATGAAAATGACTGCGCAGAATACACAGAACGTGTAAGAGCCCTAACTCCATAATTCTGTATCGACTAGGTGTCTTGAAATACTTAATATCCTCTATTTTTATTCATGTGGATAAATGCACAGGCAAAAAAATGAGATGACAAAACATTACAGAAGCTTTGTGATTGAGAGAGTAATCTTAATAACTTGTTTAGAGCATTTTCTTGATGCGAAAGTTTCGACACCAACGTTTTTAAAATTGTAGTTTGGGTTGGTCGACTTGATTTGGTTGAAATAAGGATTAATGTAGAAGTTTTTTAATTTGAAATTAGCCACACCCCGAAAAGATTCTTAGTTACAGATTTAATTTTGCTTAATTGTGATCTACCAATTACTTTCTAGAAAAAGTTTACGACAATCAAAAATGTTTAAAAATCAAAATTCAAACCACATGAATATAGGGTAAGTATATAAGTCTTACTAACCATTAGGGTGTTTACGTTTTTCACTATTTTTTCAGATCCCTTAGTTTATATGATTTTGAGAGGACACATCAACCCCATTTGTCAATGCAAAAAATTTTTTTCGAAAATTTTGTCATCTTGATACTTTGCAGGGGGATCGAAATTTTTCGGGAGGGGGGGCAAAAAAAAACATTTTGCGTATCTCGAAAACTACAGCACCTAAAATCATAATTTTTTCACCAAACGATTCAGAATCCCAGGTTTCCTCTCAGTTCCATAATACGTCAAGTTGGGCTAATTCCTTTATTTTTCGAGTTATTACGCCAAAACTGTATTTTTACCCTTTATTGTGTATACCAGCCCACAATTATGGCCGAGTGCATGCTCCAAAGATGCGTTGGTCTGAAGCAGTGCATTAGGGTGTTTATTTTTTCAGATTTCTCAGTTTATATGATTTTTGAGGGCACATATGATATCCACAGCTCTGTGCGAATACTTTTCGTCGTGACAAAGCATTTTGCGATCAGGTTCAAAGTTGCATTCAGAAAACTACAGTACCGGTATTCAAAATTATAATTTTTACACCCTTACATTTCCTATCTGTCCTTGATACGTTAAGTTGCGCTAACTCCTTTATTTGTTGAGTTTTCTCAAAAATGACCAGAAACAATGCTTTTGACCTTGTTGGTCTCCATTTAATCATGTAACAAAACAATTCAAGCACGTCAATATTGTGCAACAAAGAAAAAATTCTCCTTCTGTAGCTTATTTCATTTGCTACCGTAGCTTATGTATCCCCTAATCCTCAAACCTGTGTTATCCATTTCTTCCCTACTCCCGAATCTCTTACTTTTTAGTCCGTTAAGCAACGAAACATGCGACCAATAAAGCGCTCACACGAACGGCTGTGGTTGTTAACAGAATTCAAAAAAAAATTGTTGACAACCGTGAGACAT